>CM060904.1:190680548-191305548 GCA_030737815.1 Allium fistulosum
CGAAGCGAGGCAGGTGTCCTAGGTAGCAAATCAGACGAAATCTTACCCGGTAGGAAAGAGGACAGAACCACTTGAATTAGGGGAGGCAAGTGCTTCCTAGAGAAATTGAAGCGGAAGAGAAAGTTCCCTCATTCCAGGGCACCTCCATTGAATTAGAGGGGGTTCCATATGTTATGAAAAGTAGCCTGGACTGCTTCCTCCCGCGAATGATCCGCTTCCCTATTCTCTCAACTTATCCTTTCATGTGTTAAGCATAACGCTAGCGAAAGAAAGAAAAGAGAAATTCATTGCTGTTTTCCGGGATTTTTGGCAAGATTTCGTTGGTTTTGAGGGATATTTACAAATGACGTATAATAGGAAATTCATGATTTTTCGTGTCAATTTGACATGATTTAAGCTCCAAGTTTGCGTTTCATATAGCTGCAAAAGTCATGATTTTAGAGATTTCTCTTATTGATAAGTCAAAAGATCTTATTTATTAATTCTAGTAAGTAATACTAATATACTGCAAAGAAACTTTCATCATTCGTTATGTAATTAGTTAGAGAATTTGATTTTAATAGATTATTTGATTATCAAATTCAAGGCAGTTGATCATTAATTCTAAGACAAGAAAGAAAGCGGTAATATACTAAATAGAAACCCTGAGACTAATAAATAGTAGAGAGAGACCCGCTGTTACTTCCTGGCCTCTACCCTGTACCAATTAATATACTGGATCGGTCTGTTTATACTGGCCAATTGATCGGGGTCGCCTTATTTTCTTTTTCTTGCTTTTCCGACAAGATAGCAGATCTCAGAAGGTGCTTGCGATTCAAGACAGAAGCATTGCCTGCAGGGGATGATTCGAGAGGTGAGAGTTTAGCCTCTTGATTTAGGAGTTCAGAGTGCTATCAGACTTCCAGAAAGTAGTTAAGCCAGTAGAGAAATGTCGGGGAATCGAATTCTGGTTGAAGGAATAAGGTAGGAAAGAAAGCAACCTGTATATTAATTGGGCGAAGGCGATCGAGAGAGGGATTAAACGAGGGTGAGAGTTGCTAGGGCGAGGTGCCAGTATATTAATTCCTGCGGTTAAAGACCTGTAGCTATTGGCCTTGCTATCGCTTTGGGAAGCCTGAAGACATGGGCAGGTATTACTGATTGTTGGATGTGAGTAGGTATAGCTGAGTGAACTTCGGACGCTCTCACTGATGACTTTCTCAAGTAGGTAGGTATGAGTAGAGATAGCTGTGTGAAAAGAGACCCGCGAGACCTAGAGAACTAGAGCAACATACTTGAAGCGGTGGACCCTAGATGACTGGGGCAGGCGACGAGAGCTAGTTTAGTCATGTAACCAAAATACGTGGACCCTAATATACTGGGGCTTTGTTTCAGGATTGAACTGCCTATTGAACTGGCAAGATGAAACTGGCACTCACGGCACACTTCCACTATTACTGGATCTCATCTCCCCAGTGAGAAGATCTTTCTTTGATGTTGCCTTGAGAGAGTAAGTTATTCTGGGGTCTCGAGCATTGAAACCGCCAGGAACTCGAACTCGCTTAAGCCCGGCTAGAGAGCCATGCCTTCTCAATCTCACTACTGATTAAAAAGCAATTCTTGGTCAAGCTAAGCAAATTAATTTACTGGCGCTTGCTTTTCAAAACTATACTGGTTGATCTGGTCTTTCCTCTCACTTCCGTTTTTCGATGCAATTCATCTCTTGGATTAGGTGATTGTTTAAACAGGTTGGAGGATTCTTGTGAATTCGGCTGCGGAGGATATTGACCCATGTTTTGTTCCGTCTGCGCCAAGCGGCCCCGGCAAGCCGGGTTCTTGATGTGGCACGGGCCCTATCTTCAGCTATCGCGCGGGTCTTCCTTTTGTTTGCAATTTCCAGAAAGGTGCCATTAGTGCGATTCTTGAGCAGGGGATTTTCGTTACTTGGCATGAGCGGCCTGGGTATTATTGCAGAAGTACCTTAACCGGGAAGCTTTCGCCAAAGTAGTGCTATAGGTCTTAGCCAAATGAACGAAAGCAAAGCGGGCATTTGTATGGAGGCTTACTTGTCTTCCCTGGTTAGGAGAGTGGAGGGGGTTCGGGGGAGGAGAGAGGATTTCAACTCGACACCAATTTATATTCACCGTCCAAAATTTATATTCACCGTCCAATGACTATTCCAAGAATACCCTGGAGTAGATCCCGTGTATACTAGACAATAGGAGTAAGATAGACGGAGTCGAGGCTTGTGAGACGCAGTCCACTATATGAACCTGGCCAGAGGCCAGTTTGTTTTAAGAAAAACGAGAGTTTTTCGGGTCTCACGTGTGATAGGACATGAACAGTGATAAATGAATTCTCATGCATTTAAAGTTAATACTTTGAGTTTGAGCTAAGAATTCTATTGGAGCTTATCCTCCAAAAAGTGCACTTTTCATTTGCTTTCGGACGAAATCAACTATATTGTTCGGGAGGGTCTCCCCAAGGGGGGACCGAGGTTTCGGGATGCGGTAATCCCCCTCGTGATTCCCTTGGAAAAACAGACCGCGAAGCGATTCCGATTTTCCTGTTTCGACGAATAGTTGGCCTTTTTTCCCTAAGCAAGCCTAGGGCAATCGAACGATGAAGACCGGCCTTTTTGGCCTCAAAAGGTCCGATTTATCTATCTCCAATCAGACGTCTTTGGTTTTGGTTGCTTCACACGTACACGCATATACACGTACATGCATGTGCCCGTGAAGTGACTTGATGGAACCCGTGAATAAATGTGAAACTCTTGACTCACAGATGACATCGGAAATCTTCATTATTGAGCCCGGGGGGTGGTGGTCGGGGGCGGGAGGTTAATCGGCTTTGCGACCTGGCGCAAAACGTAATCTTAGTAGCGCAGAAGAGAGGACTTTAGACACCGTAGGGAGCTTATTAGTCTTAGGTTTCTTATTAATTAAGCCTAGGCAAGTTTTGAATGAAGCTTAGGAGAAGTGAGCTAGACCCAGGTTCTTCCCTATGGTCCCTTCTGGTCCGGTGAGCTCTGAGTGAGGCTTCGCCGATTGAGAATAGGAGGCTTCGCCGATTGAGAATAGGAGCCCCCTATAGTTGAGGGGGGCGAAGGGGGGTGTACTTAGAGCCCCGGCCGGAGAGTGAGCCATGGCCCTAAGGCTATGGCGATCGATAGACAGTGAGCCATGGCCCTAAGGCTATGGCGATCGGGGAGCAACGAGCCTGGGGGGCGGGGGCCGGGAGTGAGGATGGAGCGCCCTGCCGAGCCCGGCTTCCTGTATAGAAAACCTCTTCTCCGGCTTTCATGTAGCTACTTGTTTGCTCATGGAGTTGGTTGTTACCGAGTTCATGTCTCTTCAAGTGTTTCCCTGTAGCTAAGGAGTTGTCCTTGAGTTTGGTGTTCCTGTATGAATAAAATTTATCTTAAGGAAGCTACAGGATTGTTAGGGGCGCATAAATGGAATCGTAATTTGTAAGCAAGAATAGCAAGCAAACTAGCCTTATTAGATCATGTCCCAATCTCCAGTTAGCTCTTCTTTGTCTTTGTGGCCTGCCCAACGGGTACCCGCAAGGAACTGTCTGGTAGATAGACTGGAACGGAGTCATTGTAGTCTTCATTCTTCTCTCGTCCGGGGATCTCTAGTTCGGGGAGGGAAATCTTTCCGGATTGAAGAGAGTCACTCATTCTCCGACTCGGAATCAACCAATGTTTATACTGGCCGGATTGATGTGGAAGACGTCTGATCCAGTTTGTTACTGGTCTTTGATTCACTCGTCCGGATGTTTACTTTCCCCTGGATCTCGAGCACCTATCCAAACTATTCCAAGTAGATGGACCAACTATTTGATACCTATGGAATCGGATGCAAGCGAACTCGCGGCCGGTAGTTGGCTGCTTAGATTCCTGTGAGTGAGAGTCCTACTGATATAGGACGCTGGGCTAAGCCATTGATGCAAGGCTCTGGAACCTTCGAGGCCGGCTGGCCAATTAATATACACTGCGCCCTAAACGTCATTCACGCAAAGACTAGTTGCTCGGACTTCGCCAGTTGACTTGACGGATGTCTTTCTCTTTCGACTCGCAAGAAAGCAGGATAGATATGAAGGTCTCAACCGCGCCAACCACTTTCACCGAGGTAGCTCACTGGCATGGAACTAGTGAGGAGGCGGCGAGCGAAGGGTCGTTTCTTAATATGTGGTCTTATCCACCCCCAGTATATTATTGGACTACTTATCCCAAGGACTTGAGGGTCTTCTCCGTGTACTAATTAGCTGTACCCATGCGGATGCGGAGGCCTAGCGACCACTCTTCTTCTCAGGCAAGTATGCGGGAGCAGGGGCAGATTCAACGGATGGAACCAGGGCATAGAGTAAGCGACCTCTGATTATCCTGCAAATTAATATACTGGGTACTGAATCTTTGAATCGTTCAACTACTTCTTTCTTGCATATTAAGGCATGGTCGGAAGGTACTATTGCCTCTCCGCTCACCTCCCCTATTGATTCGGGGTAGCCTTCGGTCTCTTCGCTGCTCTCCAGACAGGCATTTCCAATTAGAATTGCTCTATCCGAGCTCTATTGATCGGATCCTTTTCATTTGAAAAAACATCGCACTAGCTCTCTGATTCACATCGGTCTAGGGCGGTCAATTGCTATATTTCTCTTGATTTCTTCGATTCCTATGGGTCTATGGGCCCGCCTAAGATTTGATGAATATGGATTCTCTGGCGTAGAAAGAACAGGTCTCGGAGAGATGTACTGCCGGGGCTCGATCTCCCTTATTATCCAAAGAGGGAGGGTTGGCGTTGCTACCCAGGGACTTAGACCCGTTTTCTGACTCGGTTCGGTTCTCAGGCGTCATTTGTTAATAACAGGGAGCTTTGATCACCCTTATGAACTGCTCTGCCTGGATAATAAGAGAGCGCCTTGATTGATACCCGGTTCTCGGGCTTCATTTGGCTAAGGTAAACACTTCTCTGGCTACTCGAATATACCCGCGCGCGCTGCTATTACTCGATTGGGACCCCTCGCTTTCTCTTCTATGGCTGCCTAATATACAGGGGTCTCGGAAGGCCTTCATGTTGATTCCATGTTGATTCTATGGCTGCTTTATGGTATAAGAATCATTTAACCAAGATAATTACTGAGAGTGAGGCATATTGGACGTGAATCTAGACCTATGTTTCCTTTTTCTTTAGTAGCGTACTCGGCTCGCTCTATCTGCTTCTTCGAAATCCCGGGGAGGCCGCAATTAATATACTGGGGCAAGCCCCAATTAATATACTGTGAATTGAATTGATTACCACTTAATGCCGCTAAACTAAGCAGTGATGCTTGAGATAAACCACTTGAGTTAAGCATATCCCTATTTACAACAGGCCTACTACTACTGCCTATATCAAAATTCCATCGAAGAAAATGTCTATAATAACTACCGCGATTCATTCTACGATGACGAACGCCATTTTGTGTAAATGATATATTTGTTAGAACCGATAATTTTTCAAAAAACTTTTCAAGGAATTGTGAGGTCATAAGAATCAACTTTTTCTTTTTTTATCATACGTACCAAAGGACCGGCAGTTTAACAAAGATATCAATAATAACCATATTATGGGTAGTTCTCAGCGATCTATGATGGATTAATCTACCCCGAATTGATGTGCATTGTTTGCACCGAACCCGCCTCACAAGGATAGGAATCGGTCACAAGAGGACTACGGGATAGGAAGAGGACAACTTACTAGCTACGAGTAGGGTATCAAAGAGCTTATCTACTATCAAAGAGCTGGCCTAGCTTGATAGAGTCGCTCAAACTCAAACGCAAGCTCAAAGTCCATGAATGCGGATCAGCATAGATTGATTCCCGCCAAGAATTTGATCGCCGGGTCGGGCTAATTCCATACGAATCAGTACGGAGAAGCATGTGCCCATAAAAAATCCCGAAGCCAACCATTAATAGTAATGGAACTCTGTGCAAAGTTTCCTCCTGTTATATGAGTTACCACCCCCTGATCACTTATAGTACCCCAAACATCCGACTGCATTTTCCAACTAAAATGGAAAATGACTACTGAAATTGCATTGTACATCCAGAATAAACCTAAAAAGACATGATCCCAGGCGGATACTTGACATGTCCCCCCTCTTCCAGGCCCATCGCAAGGGAAACGAAAACCGAGATTTGCTTTATCGGGTATCAAACGGGAACTACGAGCAAATAGAACACCTTTCAGTAGTATCAATACAGTTACATGAATCGTAAATGCATGAATGTGATGGACCAAAAAATCTGCAGTTCCTAACGGAATAGGTAACAAAGCTACTTTGCCACCTACTGCCACTAACTCACCACCCCCCCAAGTTAAGCTGGTACTTGTTGTTGCACCAGGAGCTGTTACGCCAGGTGCTAAAGCATGGGTGTTTTGTATCCATTGAGCAAAGATAGGCTGTAATTGTATAGCGGTATCTGAAAACATATCTTGGGGACGTCCTAAAGCGCTCATGGTATCATTATGAATATACAAACCAAAACTGTGAAAACCTAGAAATATACATGCCCAGTTTAGGTGTGATATGATTGCATCGCGGTGCCTAAGGACACGATCTAATAGATCATTGTATCGAGTAGTTGGATCGTAGTCTCTTACCATAAAAATGGCTGCATGTGCAGCAGCACCAACTATAAGAAAACCACCGATCCACATGTGATGTGTAAACAACGAAAGTTGTGTACCATAGTCAGTAGCTAGATATGGATAGGGGGGCATGGAATACATATGGTGAGCTACAACAATAGTTAAAGAACCTAACATAGCTAGATTAAGAGATAATTGAGCATGCCATGACGTTGTTAGGATTTCATAGAGGCCTTTATGACCCTGGCCTGTAAATGGACCGAGCCTCTAATCGGCCATGACCAATACCCCAGTCCTATACATATGCCCCGCGATCAAGAAAAGAATTGCAATAGCTAAATGATGATGAGCCATCTCGCTCAACCACAGACCTCCTGTTATTGGATCCAATCCTCCACGAAAACTCAATAAATCCGCTTGACCAATTCAAGGTGAGCGAATCACAATTCCGACAATAAGCTTGGTTGAGTTGGAACCGTAGGTAGATGATTGACCTTCTTTATTTCAGCACTTCTACCTACTTGGAATGTGAACTTAACTACCGGACCTTCTATTGTGAATTCTGGGCTCTACCCGAATGCGCGAAACAAGGGCTACTCTACTCTTGAACTACTTCGTTAGGATAGAGAGAACCCTACATATAACTTATGCCTTTCCTTTGCACTCGAGGGAGAGAGATACCTACTTACTATTGAGGTACCCATGGATGTTCAGAATGTGGATTATGGTGAAATCTGCCAACCCCCCAAAACACCATATCATATCGGTTGTTACAGTTCTTAATGTAGTAGTTAGTTCTACTGTATTCTTGATTGTCTTAGTGCATTTCAGTGGCTTCAAGCCTCTGCCGCAAGAATGCGACTTATTTAGTCTTCTCCAAACAGCCGAGGATGCGCTTAGAGATCGAATTGCCCAACTAGAGATAGCGAACGCGGAAGCTTTTTCGCTTAGGTGAAGACCGTTGACTTCACTACTGAGGAAATTGAGGAATTCCGGGAAACCCTAAGAAGAAGAGCGGCATGGCTGATTCAAGAGAACGAGAAGTTGGAAGCGGTTACTCATCCCGATCCTTCTTTGACACATAATGGGGAAGACAATATACTTGGACCTCTGACACCGATTCAGATTCTCCTATTGAAAGACCCCCTATTCCTACTAGTGATGAGACTGCTAATCCCGACTCCGTACCACCGCTTCTCCGTTAGGGCAAAGCCCAAGCGTATCCAAACAATGTGCTAACCAATGAGGTATTTCGAGCAACGGAATGAATCGGAGAAAACGAATTCCAGGATCGGCACCGGCTAAGGCAGTAGTAGAAGTTCCTGCACCTAGTAATTTACCACTTTCAAAAGGAAGAGTCAAGTTTAGTCAGCTTCCCTATTAAGTTAAGAAAGGCGCGGGTCTGCTCAACTACCTTAAGTATCGACCACGAGGACAGACTTTCGGACATTTGTCCTATAGAGGAAGCAACTATTGGGCGCTGTAGTCTTAACTCTAAAATAAGAGGAATTCACGGAAGAAAGAATGGCGTGTAAGACAATTGCAAGTTTCAATTAAAAAGAAGTTCGCGAATCCCCGATCAGTTATACCAAAAGAACAGACTTTTAAGTTAAGGCCCAGCGAATGACTTGCTTACTTCAGGGCCATTTCCGCGAAGAGGAAGCTTCCAGTCGAAGCAGGGACTTAATGAACCTTTGAATTAGTCCATCGAGAAGCTACACATCCGTAATTTATACTAGAAGAGGTCGGCCCAAGTCCTCCCTATTTCTTTCTCTTGCCGAGGAGATTCTCAGAAAGTCAGCAACAAATACCAAAGTCTAGGATTGGTAACATAATTGTTTATCTACCTGGGGAGCAAGGTGCGTAGCGAGTCAGCTATCCAAGGAACGAGGAAGGCTAGATATAGGTAGCTAACCTGCGAATTAGTCCATTAGGCAGTCTCTTATCTGTGATTAATGCTACAGGAAAGAGGCTCCGCCTCGACTCACATAGAACATAGCGAACAGGTCGTTGGCACTCCCTCATCTAACATGTCTCGTTTCCGACCCCTCTCTAATGCGAAGTAGCCCTTCTATTTACTTTTATGGGAAAATCAGATTAAGATTCGTCTAACCCGTCTTCGAGCGCAAATAAGATTAAGAATCTATTTCATGTAGTGAATTAACATTTAAGATAGAATACCCAAGCAATGCTATTTCCAATGTCCAGACTTATAATAATAAATTAATTAGGGAATGAAGGCCGATACCGATAGCGGCTCCAGCCGAAGCAATTGCTGGTAGCGAGTCTCCCAAAGCAAAATAGGAATGTCGAGGATTCTTTCTAGTAGGGAATTTAAATTTGCGAATACGCTTTCTTTAGTTATGCTTAGATCCGTCTCGAAATTTCGGTATTGATTTCTGTCTAATCCGGGGACCTAATCTATGCCAAAGTCAACGAATGCTTGGTTCATACACCGAGTCTGGACTAGTAATAGGCACGACAGTAGTCATTGGCACAAGCAGGTACTTCTTCCTGACCATTTGAACTATGTTCTGCTTGAATGCTTCCAACGACCAACTATTGGTCGTGCTTTAGCCACCAGTCTTCTATTCTGAACCCTTCGCATCTACCATAGGGACGTAGATGAGGCAGTTTATGGCTACAGGATCTCAAGCAGGGAAGTTCTATTACTACAGATGAACGAGCAGAGCAAGTCTTGTTATTCCGGGGTAAGAACAAACAACGGGAGCCTATTAATTGGGGGTCTGGTTGACTGCTTTTCTATCGGTAAGTCGGAGCAGCTCAGTAAGTCAGAACGCATCTTTCTAATAAAGAATTCCGGGTGCTATCTGGTCTACAGACCGAATAAGGTAAGGATTGATTTCCCGATTGATAAGCTGTTAAGCCAATTCAGGAAGGCTAAGCAAGGGAATGTGCTCTGTGGTTCATATCTATCAAAAGGGGTAGCGAAATCGAGAAGTGTGAATGCTAACCGATCTAGGCAGCATCAATATTCTTCGTTTACCTCTTCTGACTTATGATGAACTAGCTACCAGAATAGAGAAAGCAAAGCCCTGATTGCCCTTGCCCAATTAATATACTGGACTTTCCGAATGAATATCTGGGGCTCAACTTATTAATATACTGGTCCAGAGCCAAAGCCAATATACTGGGTTCTTAGCAATCTGAGGAGGCTAGCGCTTATCAGACGAATCAGAGGAGGCTTGCCAGCAATTAGTTTAGGACAAGTAGGGATCTAGTGCAGAGGTAGTTGTAACTCTCAGATCCATTAGTGGACCAGCCCTGACTAGCATACTCCCATGAGTAGGTAAGAGCCTAATCCTCTCTTCTTTCTCTAGGGGAGGTGCGACTAAAAGGAGCGGCTGTTCGGCTCCTTATCTCTCCCTGATTCTCTTCTGGGGAGGGCCCTTCTACCCAGCTGCGATCACAACTCTGGGATTCTCCTGGTGTCCAAGTAAGGCCAGCACCTTACGTAGCATCTATTCGACTTCCTCAAGCACAAGAAGAGTTTCTCTTTCCCAACTTTTTGTTATTATGGAAGGGCAGCACAAGAAGGAGTAACTTCTCCTGGAGCGAAGAACTAAGGTCAAGTAAGTGATTCAGGTGCTGGTAGAGAATCTAAGTATTCCCTTTCTAATAAAGCTGCTGGCAGCTCCTAGCCTGCTTCTTCTTCTACGGCGTTCTAGGCATATTAATAGTAGAGAACTAAATAAGTGATTCTGGCCAGGTCATGAGTAAGTGATTCTGGTGCTGGTAGAGAATCAGTCTTATAATCAATAGAGGGTAGAGAAGGGCTATAATAATTGATAATAGCTGGTATCTAATAGTTGTTATTCCCCTTAGCCGGGTATCGAATCGAAGTTAAGATGATCATGAGTAAGTATCTAATCTAAGTTAAGATGACTGCTCCGGGTAGCGAATCACATAATTAAGAGTACCGGTCTAATAGCTGGTAGAGAATCGACCCGGGAGAGAATCATAGGTCATCTAATCAATAAAGATGGAATCAGGATATTAACAAATACCATGGTATCGAATCGAAATACCAGTCTATACTAATGAGGCTATAGAGAATCATCGATTTAGGTATCGAATATACTCTTATATAGACATTGCTGTTATCAGCTTCATATGAAGGTGTCTAATCAAATCTACTAATAGCTCATCTGATAAGGCCATATTAAACACATATGAAACAATTAGCTGGTAGAGAATCAATATACCAAAGAAACCAATATGTTAATTAATAAGATAGTAGAGAATCTAGGTTGCTAGTAAGGTGCTGAGAAAATCCAGTCTATAAGAATTTCGAATAGCTGGTTCTGGTAGGGAATCCAGCAAATAAGGTCTAGTAAGAAATAGTTGTTATTCCCCTGTGCCGGGTATCGAATTTCTTCTCCAGAGTCCGTCCTGGAGTTAGTTATGTGCGGTATCGAATCATCATACCAATCAATAGAGGGTAGAGAATCATCATACTCAGTTGGGGCTTAAATACCCTAATTAGTCTCATATTTTTATAATTCGATCAAACCACTGATATCTATATGCCGTTTTGATCGTCTCGTCGTGCTGATCTCAACCATATATTCATTTGTGTATTTCAGAGTTCGGTACGCGGTGAATCAATGAAACGGTCAACCGTACCCGTATCCATTTATAACCTTTTTGGTTCCTTTGTCTTTCTATTATCTGATGTATAAATTCCAAAAGACATTTGCTTTTATTAATTTTGAATTCAACTGCAGGCTATCGCTATTCCCAATCTCAAAACATACTAGAATTCGACCTTTCACTGTACGCCTGTTAAAGTTCTCCCTTGGAAACGTGCTTATCCTCTGTCAATTGCCGAGATTACTTCTTCCATCTCCCTTCGGTTTAGTACCGCCTTCAAAAAGGAAAAAAATGTCATACTCTACCCATGATTTCATTTCCTTACAGCGCGTCCACTTCCTGATGCCGTTCGCCACCACCATCTCTTCCTATGGCCGAAGCACCTCAACCGTTTTCCGCCTTCATGCTCCTCTCCTCCGTCGCATGTGGCCATGTGTACAACCGAGCCACCTTCCACCAATGCAGCAGCCTTGCACACGAACATATTTTCTCACGTGCATAGTCAAGCAACTCCTCACCAACTCTACATCTTCCCTTTCGTTCTGAATAGGTATATATATTTTTTTTTATGAACTTGCACGTTGGTTCATATACTTTTGTATGCTAACAGTTTGTTAATACATGTATATTACGTTTCATTTTTTTTTAGTATATGTAAGCTATATCGGTTCTTGTCATAGGTACAGTTTAAATTTGTTGGTTTTATAAAGTAAGTTTGTATATAATGTTTTATATTTAAAATATATGGGTGTGTTAGTATGTGTACACATTTTTTATAGGTTGCGTATTGTACAACATGCGCATATTATATTTAAAAGTTGGATCTTGAGCAAATGCATTTGTCTCTGTAAGCTTGTATAGGAATTTTGGTAAGTATGTGTTTCATTTTGTTATCCATTCATTTTCATGCTTTGGTTAGAGGCTTGCATTTGTCATTTGGTTCATGCTTTGGTTCCAGGCTTTCATATGTCACTTGGTTACGTGTCTTGGTTCTGGAGCTTGCATGCTTTAGTATATTGTGGGTTTGCATTCATCAAAAAAAAAAACCATACATATATATTAGTTGCGTTTACTTTACATGTAGGTTTGAGATAGTGTTAGATAGTTTATAAAGTTATAAAGGTTTATAAAGTATACATTTGTTTGGTTTGTATTGGTATAAAAAAAATACAATGTTTATATATAATTGTATATATAAAGCTGTTCTAAATATATTGATTTCGGGTTTGGTTACAACATGACATATATTTTAATTTTTTTTTTGGTATATACTATATTATAGATATTTGTACGTTGACTCTTGTCGTTGAAAACTGATTTAAAACTATAATTTGTGATAGCTTTAAATTATATGTGCTTTAAATGGATATTGACTTTTAACAAATTCGCTTATACCAATTATCTTTATCTATCCGGTTCTAATTTGATTGCGTCGATTTCTGTTATCAGCTTTGTCCGTCGTGCCTGTCCTTCATTGAATAGTATCCATTTAGCGTTGCTTTGGAATCCGTAGTTCATTCTGTGTCCTTTCCCGTTCATTCTCTAGCCTCGAAAGGTGAGCACTCACTCACGATTAACGTTCTTTTATTTATTAAATTTGATTTCAATTGAAACGACAATTGAAATATACTGCTATTAGTTAATTACACTGCTATATATGCTATTGCCTGTATCAGTTCACCTGTGACATCTGACACCATTATCTGCTAATTATTTATACAGTTTGGCTGATAATTGATTGATTTTTGATGTTTATATTGAACGTTAAATTGGTTAATGTTAAAATGATAAATAGTATGCAATTGAACTTGATATAGGATAGTTAGATGTTAAATTTGATTAAATGACATTTGTATAATATGACCCATTTAACTGTCAAAATTTATTGACACGTAGGATTTGTTTAATTACACTTTGAACCACTGAATGTATATTGTTAAATTGATGATGTATGAAATTGTAAATAGATGACAAGTGAAAACCGTAATGTAATAATCTTTAATCTACATGAAATGATAGTGTAGATTCTAGAAATAATTATATTAATTCGTACAAATAACAATGCGAATTAATACGGTTATTTCGGGATTATTTGAATTGATTATTGGATTGATATTGGTTGTTGTTGTTGCTTGTTTATTTACTTTGACACCATCCTAGTTATCACACTGCAAGTTCCCTTTGATATGTTTTGATTTTGAATTGAATTGGAATCGGGTTGAAATGATAAATACCCAAATTGAACTTTGACTTAGGATAGAAAATTAAATAAAAACCCGATTGGTCAATAATTTGATTTGAGAATAAACGAAGATTTTATTTGAATAAAAAATATGATTTTGAAATGAAGTTGAAATTTGAATGTTTGATGAAAGGAAAATGGTAATATTTAATAATCTGAAACAAAAGATTAACAATGTAATCAATGAAAGAATGTTGTTTAATTTGAGAAATGATTGAATTAAGTTTGAAATGATTTAATAATTAAGTTTGAAATTATTAAACTTTGAAATGATTTAATAATTAAGTTTGAAATTATTAGCTTTGAAACTATTTAATAATGAAGTTTTGAATTATTTAATAATTAAATAAGATTGGATTATTTAATGATTAAATTGAATTGAACTCTTTAATAAGTAAAATTGAACTTTTGAATAAGTGAACTTTACTTCGTAAATAATTGAAATTGAGTTTTCTTGATTAAGTAAGTTTTGGAAAATTATTTAAGAAAGTAAATAAGTGAAATGGAATTTATTTAACAAGAAATGAAAATGTGATATTTTTGGAATTAATGTAAGACTTGTAATTGAAAGAATTGATTTGACGAATTTAGTTTAATTCAAATTGTAAGTTTTGAAATAAGGAAGTTGAACTTAAGAAATTGATTTAATGAATTGGAAATTGAATAGAAATTGTTTAGAATGATAAAGTAACTTAACGAATATTGAAAGAAATCGATAAATGAATTTAAATTGATTTGAATGTTGAATTAAATTAATTTAAATGATTTTCGGAATGAAACTTATATACGAACTTGAATTGATATTTGAATTGTTTTAAATGAATATGGAAATTGAATTATAAGATTTTGAAATGATAACTTGGAAGTTTTGAAACGTAAATATTGGAAATTGGTTTTGAAAGACAAATGAAACATTGATTTGCGAATTCTATTTGAAATTGAAATTGATTTGGTTTTGAAATAAATAAACGACCAATCGGTGTAATAATTACGAAAGTTATTAAAGAGACCGGGATCGGTAATGGATATACTCTCTATCTGAACCGAAACCACTTTAATAACTATACGCGGAGTGTTGATCCAGAACGAAGTGGATGGTTTTGATGAACGCGTTGACTGAAGAAAGAGAACGATTTTGGATGACCCCTGACATGACTAAAACAGGAGCCGCGCCGGGCCATTGAGGATCGCCATCTCTAGCGGACACACTTCTTCGATACCATATCTATTACTATTGTGATTCGATTTGGGTGCACCCCTCGATTATGGTAGTGTTGTTTCGCGGTGTTGGGGTAGTAGCTGCTATGCCCAATATCAGTCCGGATCAGGCAACTACTAGTATCCTAGTTGGTATCGCCTCATGTACCTTGTCATACTGATTATCCTATGCGCGACCACTACGATTTTGATTTGTACCTTTAGTATATGGATTGCCCTCTGGTGACTTCCGGTTTTGGGGAAACTACGGTCTTGTATATGCTTTTGGGAATAAAAATGTGTTAAGGGTGGAATGGGCCATGACTTAACGCTATTTTGATATCTTCTTATATTACTGATAGACATTATCTACTTAGCGTACATTACTACCTAGTAGATAGTTTAACGGATCCTTAAAGGATGGTTATTCCAAACATCCTTTGAGTTACTTGTATTTCAATTACTATTTCACTTGAGTTGGATTTATTAATATAAGAATGTTAATCCTGACTCGAGTGTCTTGTGTTTTTGCTTTACGCTCGGGTCAGACTGAGTAGTTCAGCTTTCGAGACTCACCTTTGGAGTTGGAGCTTCGCTTGGAGATCCAGCTATCTATCCAGCTTTCAGATATTCGATGATTCCAGTGATGCATTCTGATTTGTATCTAATGTACCGTGTTACTCTTCCGCTGTATCTAGTTTAACTCTGATGTACTGTATTACTCTTCTGTTGTAAACTCTGATGTATTTTATATATTCATATAGTAGCTTCATGAACTACTATCTCTTTTATTTCCGCTGCACTTATTACTCTGTGTTTGTGATCTGTGATTATTTATTTACTGTATATGTTCAGTTTTGCCAAATTTAAATTAACAATGCGGTATTTTGAGCAATTCAACTCCGGCATGAGTGTCTACCTATACACTTATAATGGATGCGAATGGTCCAAAATGGCGGGTCGTTACAGTTTCAATGGTTAAATAAATTATTTTAATTAATTTATAAGTGTTTATATTTTTAAATAGTATTATACAAATTTATTTTTAAATTTGGATTACATAAATAAATAGTTAAACTAAAACGTCAAAATGTGACCGTAAAACATTTTGTCGAAAATCAACGTTTTGTCGATTTAAAGTTGTCGCAACGTTGTTGCACCTTTATTTTCTTATATATGAACATATATTCAAATAGTATAAGTATTAATTAATTCACTAACCAAGTTTACTTTTACTAAACATACTTAGAAAATTCTAGAATTTAATTAACAAAAAGTAAGCATAAAAAGACAAAAAAAAGTAAAAAAAATCAAAAAGTAAACTTCAAATCAAGGCAAACATAATTATTATTCTTTACTTAATACTTAAGTGAAAATGACATAAAGTAATGTTTTTAAATGTGATGTTAAGTGTTGATAAAAATAAGGTTGCTTAAAAAGTAAGTAAGGTTATTTTGGTAATTTGGCAAAGGGATATTTTGGTAATTTACCGCTTCATTTTTTTCAATAAATACCAAACACTTCCTTCATTTTCTTTCACACCATTTCCACCTTCTTCTTCCTCCTTGAAGCTCTCTTTAATGGCTTCTTCTCTCTTTTTCTTACTAACTTTTCTTAAAATCATATCAAATCAACTCTAAACACTACCAAACTTTGCCAAATACCTTAAAATACCATTAAAAGATAGTTTAGCATTTAAGAAGTGAAGAAATGATGGAGGAAAAGGTGGAACCCATCAAGACTGAACCGTATGAGAAAAGGAAGCTAGTTCGGGAACTTTGGCGCAAGAGAAAGAGAAGGAAGTGCCACCGATTTCATTCCAAAGAGTTAGGTGCAAATTCAAGGTTCTACGGAAGCTCTGCCGGTTTTTCGAGAGTTTGGAAGAAGAGGTCGATAGCATAAAGCAAAAGGAATGGAGTAGAATTTGATTAGTTGAAGTTTAAGTGAAGTGTTGTTAGTAAGAATGTTTGTAGGAAATTAATCGATTTGGTTAAAATTGAGCACTCAAATCTTAGTTTTATTTTATTAAAACTTAAGTTAATAATACACATGTTAAATTAAAAATTAATATGTTGAATATTGGTTAATATTGGATGATAACTTGGTTGATATTATGATTGATTATATGGTTAAGAAATAGTTGATAACTTGGTTTGATAAATAATAAGAGAAATGGTTAGTAATTAACCAAATTAAATTTAATGGAAACTAAATCCATAATAATATGTCTATGTAGTGATTTAGCCTTCAAATGATTTTAAAAAGATCGAAAATGATATTATAATAATATAATATTATAATAAGAAACGAAATGAAAAATGAGTTTGAAATATGGAAATATTATTTAAAATGATTTTGAAATGATTTATAAATGTTTTATAAACATTTAAAAGTGTTTCAAAGAAGTTTCGAAAGAAATTGAAAAAAGTCAAAACTAGACGTGTTGCGTAACGGTAGTTCGCGATTTCGCACCGAAAAAGTTAAATAAGTATACAAAGTGGAATATAGCTCGGAATCCTTCGAGATAAGAATTTTCCGGTCTATTATATCCATAGTTTTCCAACAATAAAAGAAAATCAAGATTTCATTAAGTAGATTTTGAAATATGTCCAAATCAATTTTATAAAAACATCGCGGTTTTGCAGATCGAAATCCAAAAAGGAATTTCTTTAAAAATGATATTTTTAAAATGTTAAAAAATATGAAATAAATTCTAAAAATCTTTTAAAATGTTTTAACAGTAATTTAAGTTGAAATGATGGATTTCTAAATGATATAAAAGTCGTTTTGAAGAATATACCATTTTGCAACACTTTTTGCAACGCTTTTGCAATGCTTTTGCAACACTTTTTAATAACTTATGAATTATGGATTTAAACTCAACAATCCTTTTTCAAATCTTTTATAGATATTTTAAAAGAATATTTAGTGTTTTAAATAATGACTTGGAAGTTTAATAAATCATTTCTATAACGAAGATTAATAATTGAAGTATGCAGAAACGACTAGTACATTTGTCCCGCCTGTGTGAGCTAAACGGTAAAACAAGGTGTGTAACTTAGGTTAGGGATGGAGCAACCAGTGCCCTGAACTTACCTAGCCTTCATTTTTTCTTTTAGATGAAGGGTGGAACAGATCGAAGGGAAAGCCCGAATACTCTAAAATTTATATTAAAGGTTTCCTAAATAAATGGAGAAATAAAATAGAATTATTCCAAGTTCAAAAAGGTTTAAATAAATCAAATGATTCGATAAATTTCAAAGAAAGGCTATAATGATTCCATATTAACTAGGAGAACATTTTATAAAGATCTATATCAATCGAAGATAGTTGATAAAAGGAAATGCATAAATCAATCATCAAATCTTCCAACAATCATTTTTTATCAATGATTGGTTTGAAGGAACTGGGATCGGATTTGGGTGATTCCTATCCGAAAAACCGGGATCAGATTTGGGTGATTCCTATTCGAAAATCCCTTCAAACTAATTTTCAAAATAAAATATATTGAAGACAATGATTAATGATAACGAAGATCTTCATGATGTAGGACTACTTGCCATTAGTCCCTCGAGGTGAAATTTACCATATCTAGGGTGGCAGTAGTGCTTTGTTATGAAAATCTTCGATTTGCAAGAATATGATTTGAAGTTAAGAAAGAAATAATTGATTAAGATTTAATGAATAATTTGGAAATGTTTTCCTAAGAAAGAGATGAAATGATTTGGAATTATTCCCAGATAAAAAGTGAGGTCTAAACCAACCAAATAATTTAATAAATGAGGCTTAATTATTCCATATACTCTTGGAAAGAAAATAGGATAAATTGAAAAGAATATATCTATGAAAGATATTTGATTTAAGTAAAAGATGAAGTAATTGATTGATGATTGATAATCACATATGAACTTAACATCTTTCTACCGATAATTGGTTTCGAAGGAAGCGGGGTCGGATTTGGGTAACTCCTATCCGAAAACCACTTCAAACTAATGTATATGTTTGCAAGTGAAGACGTGTTGAAGAAGACTATTATTGAAGACCGAAGATCTACATAGCGAGAGGACTACTTGTTGACATTCTCTGGGTAGCTCCCAATATAGAGACATTTATTATAGTAATGGTCCTGTCGTGTTTGAAATCTTCGGATTGAAATCTTCGGATTGAAAGGGCTTCTCACCTAGTAATGGCCGAGAAAAGTGCCTTCGGTTTCATTCAGTCCTAGAATGAACTTGTATGGACGAATGTTTGACATTGCATTGCTAAGATCACAAACATTGACTTTTACCAACATACTTCTGTGGTGCCGGAGAAGGCAACTTCTCTTAGCTTAAAACCCTTCTCAGAGGCATACGAACTCAGAGGTTTTATGTTTGTAAAAGTCAAATAGTGATCAAAGGAATGGCAATGTGGCATTCTAAGTGGATTTTACTTTGTGAAAAGAAAAGCATGGCTTTTGGAAAAGAAAAGCGTGGCTTTGGGAAAAGAAAAGCATGGCTTTATGGAAAGTATGTGCGTAGCCTCACTAGCATCACATCTCGGAAATGATATGGGAACTATGTTACATATTTCAGGCTTAGTATGACGAGGGTGGCATAAGATCCCTCAAGGTGATTGGCAGCGTTTGATCTAAGTCATCAAGATGTCCAGACGGGACCCTTATTGTATGATATAGTGGCCCGTGAGTCCTTGCATGAGAAGCCACCGGATATCAAGAAGTGTGGCAATATGAGGAATAGTGGTGTGTGAGTCCTTGCATGAAAAACCGCCAGGTTCCGATTGCTATGCGTGGTTATCGAGGTTCCCTATCATGTTGGAAAATCCAATTCCAATACGAGCTTTATGGTTTTGATTGTATTTCCAAAATAGCTATAATGCTTTGCAAACATTTCAGCTACCTCTTTTGTATCACATATTCTGTCTGGAATATTCCATTGACCCAGTCTAGATATATTACCTTAGACAGTCCGGGTATCGATACCTTATTTGAATAAGTTTATTTGAAAGTTGTTTTCCAAAAGAATGCCATTAAAGATAATGTCAAATTATTTTGGTAATAAATATGTTCTGGTTATCGTAAGGTTAAAACCAGTCCGTATTTATGTGTGGGCGTTGTCTTATGAGATACCCTTCTTTTCAAAGGTTTTGATAACATCGTCGTTTTAAATTTCGAGTATCTCACGCTAGTTTATCAAGCCTGATTCGAGTATTTTTAATACTCGGGTCAGATCTAAGTAGTTTCAGGATTAGCTGAATATGCTTGGAGTTTCCAAAGAAGAGCTGGAGATCTTCATCATCGTATGGACGTATTCCATTATCCGCTGCATTTATTGCATTTGTTTTGTTGTTTGTCAACATTTGTAAGGGTAGGTGTTATAACTGTCCAGGCTGAATCTAGGTTAGACTCTGATATTGTATTTTAAAATTTTTCGCTGTAAAGATTATTTATTGAAATAATATATGTTATGTGATGTCCTGAAAATCCGTACCCTTTGGATCGATAATAACCTAGACATATCAGACCCAAAGCGAACTAAACTTCAGAAAATCAAGAGGAAGAAAGAAGAGAGAAGTAGAGAAGAGAAGAAAGAGAGAAGAAGAAAACCAAATAGAACAATAACAACACAGAATCTCACATCGCAGCGGAATAACATAAAATATAATATCAATGATCTTTACAAAAAGAGAAACTGTAATATCATACATCAATCTTATCAGAATACATGACACAAAATCATTAGCTGGACAATTATAACAACCCGTCCTCACAAATGCTGATAACATAAACAATAATGCAGCGGAATATAAACATGAGCGACCCACTTAGCCTTACGGCATGTCCTGTTTAAGCCATTACCAGTTGATGAGGCTTAAGGTAACATTTACCTTTCACATAGCACATTCCACTTTGAATGCCACATTTCAATTTCCAACAACACACTAATTGATTTTCACAAAAGTACAACCTCTGAGCTCGTACGTCACAGAGAGAGGTGTTAAGTGTAAGAGAGTTACTTCCTACATCACTAACAGATGTACATTTGTAAAAACCAATGTACGTGGTTCTTAGAAATGCAATGTCAAACATTCGTCCATACAAGTTGTCCAGGTACAAGACAAACCAAAGGAACTCTCCTACCACATTCTGTCGGGCATTACCCCTAGAAATTAGTAGTGAGCAGTCCTTAAATCGAAGATTTTCATGACAGAGCACTACTGCCACCATAAGTATATGATATGGTAATTTCCCCGAGGGTTTAGTGGCCAGCAGCCCTACATCATGAAGATCTCCGTCTTCAACAATCATCATCATAAACCTGCATTTTCGAACGTATACATTGGTCCGAAGTGGTTCTCGGATAAATCCAACCTTGGTCTTTCTGAACCAACAATGATAAAAAGGCCAATTATTTGATAGTCGGTTATTTAACTATCAAAGCAAACAAACAAATATAGCATCATAAGAAATCACTGGGCCATTTAATTAATCTTTATTAATTAAATAAATTTCCAAATATTTGCTTCAAATTATCTTTAAAAAGATATATACGCAAAACCATTTAAAATCTTTCTATATTGGAAAACATTTCCATATATTTATATCAACAGTATAAGCATATTCACAAATCACTTCACTTCCAACACTTAGAAAATATCTTCATATACTTAAATTCGTAATAAGTATATTTACAAATCATTTTGGGAAAGCATTATATTTTTCAAAACATGCTTCGTTGGGTCAAAATGAATGTTGCGTAAAACATCTTTACGATAACCCAAAAACATTATATAGGGATTCAATTAAAAATATGAAAATCCCGTATACTATATAAAACATTTCCTTTTGAAAATCATTTACTATAACAACAATGTTATAGTCCATGCCTTCCATACTTCTCAAAAACATGTATTACAAGAATATATGTTGAATTCTATGTTTTTGACATATATCATATTTTAAAACATTCCTCAAAACCATTAAATCGATTTAAAATATTTTCTTCCCAAAACGTTACTAGCAAAAGATAATTTACTTTTTAAAACATTAACTCCATCAAAATATTTCTTCCAAAGCTCCTTTAAATAAATATCCATATTTACATCTCAACATAAATCATTCCTGAATTTATAAAGACTATTTTATAAATCTCCTTTTGATTTTATAAAACTTCTATTTTATAAAATTCCTTTATTTACAATATTGTCTTTACAAACCTATTCTTTTATGAAACTAATTTTGCTATCAAAATCCACTTATAAATCCATTCCTTTATAAATCAAATTTATTTATAAATTCCATTTATAAATCTATTTACTTCCAAAATCATAACTTTATATTTATAAATCATAACTTTTTATTTAAAAACAAATTTCTTTCTTTTTAAAATAAATCAGAAATCATTAAAACATATTTACTTCCAAAACCACATCGAAAACCTTTTTAATTCAAAATCATCAATTTCAATATTTCCAAAATATCGAAAACAAGGCCCAGTGCTACCATAGCACTAAATAAGTCAAATCACATCAAAAACATCATCATGGCATCCATAACATCATATATCATCATATATATGAAAATAAATCAACAGTGGTGAGGAATCCTGTTGGATCCCTCCAACCTGTTTCCCTGCAACAAATACAACATATGAGAAAAATGTACAATGTCTGCTTCGAGGCAGACGCGTGTACAAAGGGTCATCCGCTCATACACGGGAACATATAGGGTCTCATCCGCTCCAATAGGCGGGAATATATCCAAACCAACTAATATATATATATATATATATATAATATCTTATATCATCCAAACAAGCAACAATCATCATAAATACATTTATACCCACTTATATAAAAATATAAGTGAGCCAGAGAGAGTGAGTTTTACTCACTTTGGTTGCATTCGCCGTTGCAGCGTTTTATTTCGATTAAAATTAAATGAGCGTTTAATTTTAACCAAAATTTTCAACAACTCTAAATCCATCTAAACCAGCTCTAAAATGTAGTGCTCGACAATACGAATCCAACGTAATTCGTTTCGTGTGAAACAGAACTTGTATGAATAAGTTATGCATTAATTTGCATTTGATAATTAATATTTAAATTAACTTAAATATAAACTTATTTAATAATTTAACAATTCACTATAACTCGTTCGTTTCCCACCTTCCTCCTAGGCTTCCACGCGTGCGTTCTTCCTTTATTTTTTTATATACGCGCTCGTACTCGACCACGCTCGAGACAACGACCACCGCCCATTGCCCCATATCCGCGCCAACCTCCGCCTGCTCGAATGCTAGAGCCGTGCTTACGCGCATACGCGAACTAGGGTTCGCCGAACCCAAAAAACTGCTGTCGTTTGGACGCGCCTCGCCACCACGTTAAGACACCTTAGCCTATCTCCACCGTTGGATTGACAGATCTCGAGAAGCTCTATAACTTCGTAGTTGGGAGTTTTTGCTAATTGCTTACGGATTGAGAGAGATTAAGGGAAGAAAATCATGAATTTCTGGCCATTGAAAATAAGGGTGGCAGCTGAGAGAGATAGGCTAGGGTTTTGTGAATTTTGGCCATTTATTCATAGGCAATATAAATTACTATTCACCCGAATATTTTCCGAACTCCAAACGAAGCGTGCCGCCTGGCGTTCCTAATGTTTTACCCCTATTCCAAACACAATGGAATATATATCGGAGGTCAACCCCATCGTATACGGAAGATACGTTTTCAAAATCGAATTATTTAAATTTAAATTACTTAAAAATATTTTTCTATGCGTTTCAGCTTCGGGCGACCAAACAGTAAGTCTAATCGATACGAAATTTGGAATCCTATAATAATATACTATTACGGATCCAATGAAATTGGTTTCATCCAATTCTAAGACAATATTCTGAATGGCTATTTTTTACACGTTTAATTAAATATTAAAATTTCCAATTTCTGCAAATTAACTTTTTATTCAACTTAAAAGTTTACTAACTTCATTCTAATTCGAATAGAATATAAATCAACTTAGAATTCATTCTCATTAAATTCAATATTCAATTATTTAGCCATTTCTATTATTCAAATAACAGTTATATTCTTTACTTTTCAATATTTAAATTCAATTAAATATTCTAAATTCGAATGATTGAAAAACTGGGTCATTACATACTTCCCCTCTTAAAAGAATTTCGTCCCCAAAATTACTAAGTAGGAAAGATGCTACAACTCCATTAACTTTTCAAAACTATTAGTTGAAATAGATTACCAAATTTTCTTAAGTGTTTAACTTTCCCAAAATCAATTAGTTACAACCTTTATAAAAACTTTTCTAAGTTCCCAAATTCATTCAAAGTTGTTAACCAATACTATTCCTTAAATCAACTAACATCATTCATAAACCAACACATCTCATTTTAAGTTATAACTCAAAAATCAAATTTTTTCAAAAATTTTCTAATGCCTTAAATTATGAAAAATTTCGCTAGCGTCTCCTTTGCGCGGCTCGATAATAGTAGGATCACAATATATACATATATACCACAAATATACATCTCATCTTCGAGGATGAGGCGTCCCGTAAGGAAAAAATTTGAAAGTACGATGTAATCCGAGATATGTACCTTATATATTATTTAGCGAGCATACACAGCTAATATAGCGCGAAAGCGAGCTCTAAATGCGAAGCAAACGCCGTCCGCACCTACTAAACACTCAACAACCAAATGAGAACATGTATATAGCATATAATATTAATGTATAACATATACTATACAATAATCATATGAAAATGAAACACATGCAACATAAGCAACCATCAAACAACTAACATCCAACTAACATCCAACAAATCAATTCATTCATTTGCTGTTTAGTTTTCATCCAACTAATTCACATTCAAGTTAACTAACAATCATTTTATTAAATTCATTCTCATTTTACTATCATTTAATTCTCATCAAATTAGTTTGCATTCATTTACACCCATCACTTCAATTTGTTTACTAATATCTAATTAGTTTACATTCTACTAATTTACATTCATTTCAATTCATTTATTAACATTCACTTTACATTTGTTAATTTTACTTCCAATTCATGTTTAACAACATTTCAACTTATATCCAATTCATTTATATACTTGACTTGAATTTCATTTCTTAACTCAAGTTCATATTTATTCCAATTATTTCACTTAGCTCATTTAATTCATTTCATTTAACTTAAGTTAATCTTCATTTATTTACTTCATTTAACTCATTCATTTCATTAATCTTCGAGTTAAATTTAAATTTAAATTTCATTCCACATTACTTAAGTTAAATTTTTTCCAAACTTCATTTATATTACTTAAGTTTCATCTTACAATTCAAATTTGGATTTCGATGGCTTAACATTCATATTTTAACAAGTTCAAAACCTTGTTTCAAACTTGTTTTTACTAAATGTGTAACGACTCGTAACTTTGAACAATTTTTAAAGAAATATAAATTATAATTGTTGAATAGAATTTTGGTTAGGAATAAAATTTTGATGTTTTATTTATGTAATTTATTGATATGAACTATTAAATAACAAATTCTGATAAGTTATATAAAGATGATAACATAGATTTGAATGTAATTGGATGAAAATTGGGTGCGTAGTTAATAACATGAATTGAATAATAAAGGAAATTGTAAGCAACGATAAAATGCATGTTTATTTAAGAAGAATAAAATGCGTAATTTAAATGGTAACATACCAAGTTGATTTAAAATAATGGAAATGAGGTAAACCATTAATTGGTAAGAGAGGAATATCTTTTGTTAATGCATTGAACGTTTCAATTCAATATAAATATAATATTACAACAATAATGACAATAGAAGTTACAAATATAATTAGTAATAATAAAGTGGAAATTTATAACCACCATTCAATTTGAAATATATATATTGAATTAATTGACATGGATCTCCAAATGAAGCTCCAACTCCAAAGGTGGGTCTCAAATGCTGTGACACTCAGTCTGACCCGAGCATAAAGCAAAAGACAAAACACTCGAGTCAGGATTAACATTCTTATATTGTAAATTCAACTCATAAAAAATGCCAACTGAAATACAAATAACTTAAAGGATGTTTGGGATTCCCATCCTCTAAGGATCCGTGGAACTATCTACTATGTAGTACAATACGCTATTATAATATGTCTATAGTAAAGTAAACTATTAAAATAGCGTTAAGGCGTTACCCATATCCCCCTTAACACATTTTATATAATGCCGTAGTCTATACAGATACTGTAAACTCAACTTGCAAGTGGGCTATCAGGGAGCACTCCATAGGTACGATAAAAAACAAACTCGTAGAAGGTGCGATAGTGCATGTGACAAGGCACGCGAGGCAATGCCAGGGTAGATATACCGTTTGCATATCCGGACTGGTGGTAACGCATAGCAGCTACTACCGTCCACCTCGTGACACACTCCTAAATCAAAGGTGCACCCAATCAAATCACAAAAGCAATAGAATAGTATCGAAGGAATGTGCCCGATCGGAGGAATGACCTCACTTGGCCCAGCATGGCTCCTGTTTTAGCCACATCAAACTATAGTTTTGTGAATTTTGGTCATATATCTATAGGCAATATAAATTACTATTCAACCGAATATTTTCTGAACTCCAAACGGAGCATGCCGCCTGACGTTCCTAATCTTTTACCCCTATTTCGAACACAATAGAATATATATCGGAGACCAATTCCATCGTATACAGAAGATAGGTTTTCAATCGATTTATTTAAATTTAAATTACTTAAATAAATTTATATGCGTTTCAGCTTTGCCCGACCAAACAGTAAGTCCAATCGACATGAAATTTGGAATCCTATAATAATATACTATTACAGATCCAATGAAACTAGTTTCGTCCAATTCTGAGATAGTGTCCCGAATGGCTATTTTTTTACTCGTCTAATTAAATATTAAAATTTCCAATTTTTGTAAATTAACTTTTAATTCAACTTTAAAAATTTACTAACTTCATTCTTATTTGAATAGAATATAAATCAACTTAGAATTCATTTTCATTCTCATTAAATTCAATATTCATATTCATATATATATATATCACATTAGATTATTTTGTGTAATTAAAATCTAAAGTTAATATTAATGAATTTGGTTTTACTAAAGAAAATGTTTGACATTATAAGTTACAAATTATATAAGATCTATTTTGCAACTTTGAATTAAGTAACACATGTATATTTCCATACATATGTAAAAGGGGTTTTTAGTATAAAGGACAAAAATTTGTATTTTTTTAACCTCAAGGACACAACCTCAATATTTTAGTCATAAGGACAAACATTCTCCCAATATTAGTGCTAAGGAAAAATATTATTTCAAAATTAGTCATAAGGACAAACCGCCAAAATTATCGACCAACACCCGTCGCACCACCACCCACTGCCACCGCCTGCACTACTAGCCTCACCGATGCCCCCAACACCACCCGCTGTCATCACATGCTACCGATAACTCTTAATTTAAAAACTGATACCTAAAAACTGCTACTGGTAACTAAAAAATGATACCTAAAAACTGCTACTTAAAAACTGATACCTAAAAATTGCTACCGACAACTAAAACTGATACTAACAGCTGATACTCAAATAAACCACCCATAATCTCCTAGGTTTTCAAATTTATCAAATTCGATCACCATTATCTAAGCTTACAGTTTATTCTTGAACAAGCATTTCAATCATAACAATCATCCTTGTAGAAAATCAGTTCATCATCATATTTAAAGCACAAACTCAAAAATAACAAATATTTTCAAAAATGATACCTACAAACTGGAAAACTGATACCCAACAGCTGATACCACTTCTTCTCCCATAATTCTTACATGGCTTGCTCTTCTTCTTTCTCGACTTGCTCTTCTTCTTCTTCCTCGAATTGTTGTTTCTTCTAAAACACCACTTCACTGTGGCGTCCCTACCACCAGAGTCATCAATTTTCCATCAGTAGATGACTTCAAATCGAGCTACTTCAAAACCCTAGCCATTGCCATCCACCGTCAAACCAACCACCCTCGCAGCCAATGCCATCGTAGCAACTGCCCTTGCCGACAACGCCGTCCAAGCTTGACGCGCTCCACACTCATTTGTGTGTTTGTCATATTTGCTAATTTCTTATCCTGCCTTCGAATTGAAATTCAAAAGTTGTCCTTCACGCTAAAATATTAAAGGTCAGTCCTTGAAGCTAAAATATTGAGAAATTTTGTCCTTGACACTATTTTTCTGTATGTAAAATTACAATTTAAAACTTTAGAGTTACAACAATATATAATAGTGAATATGGTATTTTATATAATACATGTATATATGTAAACAAGTAGGATTTAAAAGTAAACAATTTAGGTTAAAAAAAGCTATAGTTTAAGAATTTTTTTAAACCATCAAACTTAGAAACAGAGACAAAGTATAATTTGTACAAAAGTCAATTTATAAATGTTAGACTATAAAAATTCATCCTTACATGAAAATATTCAAATGTTTATATCCAAAATCAACCATATAATTATAGAGAATAAACTTCAAGGAATAATAAATAGTTAAGATAAGCCAACAGGGTTGGCTCAGTTGATTGGTGGTTAATACTACGAGACTAAAGGTCATGAGTTCGATCACCAAGATCGACAATAGTTGGCGTCAATGAACCATGTGTAAAAAATAAATAGTTAGTTTAAACAATTCATTTACAGTTGTATGTATGAGTTTTATAATAGTAAAAATAGATCTAGATCAAAAATTATCTTTCAAATTCCTTCTTTATATCAAAATCGCCAAATAAATGACAAGGAATTGGACAAGTTAGGCATATATAAATTCATGATAAGAATAAACAGATCTAAACATTATATGGAATAGCAACAAATTAACAAAGGTAGAAAAGAAACCAATCATATAAATTTGAGATGAACATATGTTAGAAAAGGGAGAAGAACATACGTAGCTCAAAAACATAACGATTCAATAGTCATATATTCAATTGTGATATAAGAGGATTTTGATTCTATATTACAAGATGATCAATTGAACACATAATAATTCATACGAAACAAACATATGAATGATGAGACATATAAATAAATCAATTGAAAATTTCCTTAAATATTGCTTGTGAATCACACCTTGAAATGATAGGTTAAAATGCCCCTAGACTCAATAGAATCAATCTCCAAAATTTGTAGGAATTGGGAGATGAAAAATAACTATTGTTTATAATCTTTATTTGATTTTGTTTTCGAAATTTTTTCCCTAGGCTACAATGAAAATTTAGCTAAGAAAGAGAGGAGTAATTGTAGGAAATGACTGAATGAATTTCAATTGTGAAGAGAGTAATAAAAGGAGAATGAATGCTATAGATTTTTGTTCTTCCTTTTAGTTAATTTCTTGCCTTTTCAAATCGAATTTAAAAACAATTCCCTTGCCCACTTGGATGACCATTGATGAAGAGAAGTTGGCCACAAACTCTTCCAAAATTATTTAATAGTTATTTCATTTAAATCCAATTTTCTATATCGGTACGTGCGTTTATAACTTTTATGTACGTACTTTATTAAACAATAATGGCACTAAAACATTAAATAAAATTTAGTACTTAATATTTCATAAATATTAATTAAGTTAGTTAATTCACAATAATTAAATTGTGTGGTGTATTTAGAGCATTTATCAATTCAGTTGTGCAGCTCA
This sequence comes from Allium fistulosum, assembly GCA_030737815.1. NCBI lineage: Eukaryota > Viridiplantae > Streptophyta > Magnoliopsida > Asparagales > Amaryllidaceae > Allium > Allium fistulosum. The sequence goes on from CM060904.1 coordinate 190,709,958, forward strand.
GATATGTAAATTCCGTCAGCGATTAGTATCGAACAATTCAAATATTAATGCTCGCACTCCACATTAGCTAATATTGTGACATTTTGGCTGAATTTATCGTTTACACATCCTTTGGGTGAAATCCAATTTTACTCATTATAAGCAGTACCCTGTAGCAACAATTATTTAAACCAATTCTCTTCGTCAACACTATATCACAATAAGACCTATGGAATTTTGTTTTGATAAAAATTCCAATATCTTCCATATTCAAGTTAGCTAGTCCATAAACAATGTCCTTGGTTCAATAATACATTTACTATTAATCGCACTATTATGGCCAAAGGTTTTGACTTTGAGTTGGCTGCAGTTGACAGTGATACTTACCTCATATAACTAAGGAGATGAATTATCTATTGAATAGTGTTTCACTTTCAATGCTTCAACTCAAACCCAACTAGCCGTTTAATGGACACTATGCCACGATTTAACTATAATCAAAATAGTATGTCCATATTAAAGTTCAATAGTATTCTCAAGTTGGGATAATTGTGGAACATCATCACTTCATGGTTCTCCGTTCGACCTTAGTTATATTAACTACCAATAAACTCTGGAGTGAGTCATTTCATAGTTATCCAATAACTATTGGCACATAACCCCATGGTGTCCCCAGTAGCCATAAGTTATACACAACCCAACAGTTGGAGAGCATTACGTACTCTAGTCTCAATAGTTGAAATGACATTCTTTCTTGAATCACCTTGACTAGGAATATTAAAATGATATATTATTTTGATGTGGTAAATTTCTCGTGACACCATATTGTAATTAGTATCACTTAACACATCACTTAAGGATTTTCTATCTGATACATTTGAATTATTTAATTAATTAACATATCACAATATGACAAGTTGATAATAGAAAGAAACACACCTTTTATTTCAAACGGGATTTTATTATAGAGTTGATTTTTTTTATAACATGAGTGATATTTTATTCGAGTAGAGCACTCTTTTTGATGTATTAGGGGCTCGAACCAATGACCTTTAAAATCTCTATCTATTGTGCCGCACCCCTAACTAGTTGAGCTAGAGGTCCTTGGCTTTATTGCAGAGCTAATAATTTGCAATAAATTCTAGAATTGCCTCTAGGGCGTACCCCTAACTTTATCAATCTCCCACTTGCACTTGGGGTCAATTATGGAATCCCAATCTTATCCCATCGGTTATTGTGCTCAAAAGCAATCAAGTTAGTACCTTTGTGATTGGATCTGCTATGTTGTCCTTAATGTTTGCTATTTCAATGAAGACTTCCTTCTCACTGATGAATTCTCTTAATAGTTGGAACTTTCGAATAATATAGCCGGACTTTATATGAATTTTAGGCTCTTTCGAGATTTGCATCGCAACATTGTTATCACATAACAATGTTATGGGTTTCTTAATCTTTAGACACCCCTATCACAGTAATAAACTTGCACATTTAGATCAGTTCTTTTGCTACTTTGTTGAGGGCGATGTACTCAACCTTCATCGTTGGACCGGCTAATGTTTCTTTCTTGGAACTTTTCTAACTATCAGCTTCACCATTCAATGTAATAATGTAACTTGATATAGATTTATTTTCATCAATATCATTCTAAAAGCTAGAATCTGAAAACCCCTTCATAAGGAGGCCATCATTCCAGTAAATGAAGAATAAGTCTTTAGTGTTTCTTAAATACTTAAGAATACATTTTATAGTCGTCCAATGCTTCTCACTAATGTTAGAAGGTATCGGCTTACGCATCCTAATGCATAAGCCACATCCGGTCTTGTACATATCATAAGATACATTATGAAACAAATAACTAATGCATCCTCTTCATACACTCCTTCTCCTCATCAGTATGTAGAGCGTCCTTCTTACAAAGGATGATCCCAGATTGCGTTGGAATATTTCTGCACTTGGAATTCTCCATACTATAATGACCTACACTCGGCACCCTCTGAATCCGACACCAACCCTCGCATGTCCAACCCAGAGCACACCGATTGCAGATAATCAAGAGAAAAAAGAGAGGGTGAGAAGAAAGAGAGAAGAAAGAAGAAGAGAAGAGAAGAAGAAAAGAGAGGCAGAATCAAAATAATATAATCTCACATCGTAGCGGAATAACAAATAATATAGATCAATAATCTTTACAAGAGAAACTGTAATATACATAAATCAATATCAGAGTACACAATAAGTAATCACCAGCTTGGATAGTTATAATAACCTATCCTCACAAATTCTGATAATTTACAAAACCAACAATAATGCAATGCAGCGGAATAATAAACAGATACGTGTATATGACATGAAGATCTCCAGCTCGCTTGCTGAAGCTCCAAAAACACCAAATTTGAACCTGTAAATATACTCGGTCTGACCCAAGCATTGAAAGGGAAGAACGCCCGGATCAGTCTGGTAAACCAGCGTGAGAAAACACACCTCAACTGAATTTATATAGTTATCAAAACTTTTCTTTTATCAAAACAAAAGGTATCTCGTAAGACCGCGTCGCAAATAAATACCGACCAGGTTTTACCTTACGATAACCAAAACATCTCATATCAAATTCTCTTATATTATAATAGTGTCTATTATACAAATAACAAATTAAATAGCTAAAATTGTTACATTATTAAATTCCAGCGTAATAGGTTTACAAATAAAATGGCAGGCACATATTGGATTTTAGATTTCCATTCAAATGACTAGGTAAAGGGACTACCTTTTCAAAACTCGATACACCTCTAGAGGGATGTACCTAGGGTCCAGATACTGGGCGTCTAAACCAACACAAGACCGCCTACCCCTCACGTTGGATAGTACCGAACATGTCATCACTCTAGTCGTTACCGACCTATAATCCGTGGCCACAAGCATACACAACAATAATCAGATACACGACGTTATAGCGTGTAAAGATATATCTAGAAGAGTGATGACATCTCCTAATAGGAGCGACCCATTTCAGCCTTGCTGCTTCTATCCCTGTTTCAGTCATTTTTCGGGGAGTGAGGCCAAAAGAGGTATCGATTACCTTTCACATATCACATACCACATCATCTTTGAATGCCACATTGCCATTTCCATTGACTACTAATTACCTTCCACAAAAATACAACCCTTGAGCTCGTACGTCTCAAGGAGGGTGTTAAGCTATGAGAAGTTGCCTTCTCCACCACTACATGACATACATTTGTAAAATCCAATGTACGTAATGTTAGAAATGCAATGTCAGCCATCCATCCATACAAGTTGTCCAGGAACAGGACAAACCGAAGGTACTCTCCTACCACATCCTATCGGATTAGTAGCAACAGCCCTTGCAATGGATATTTCATAATGAAGAGACTACTGCTACTAGATTTATATTAGGACTTTAACCCCAAACGATCAACAATCCTTCACTATGAAAATCTTAAATATCAATATCATCGACCAACCTACACAATCGTCGCATATATGTTGGTCCGAAGTGGTTTTCAGATAAATCTAATCCCGGTCTCTTTGCACCAACAACGAAAAAGCGTTTCTCAACCTCACATAGAAACTAAGTCTCATAGACTTATCACGTCTCCAACTTTCAACTTGCTATCCTTTGGCCAAGAAGGAAGCTCGATAGATTGGAGTAATCACTCCGCAATACACGAATCAACATCTTAACACAAACGATAATCAAGCCAACACAATCAGCTATGTTCTAAGTGTATGACTAATCAGTCTCTACATCAAGTCGAGAAACTAAAATGGCCAAATTTGATAGTCGGTTATTTAACTATCAAAACAACAAACAAAATCTAGCACATAAGAAGTCACTGGGCCTGATTTTTACTAATGTTTAGAAATCAAATCACTTTCCAATTATTCACTTCAAAATATCTTTGAAAAGATAATATTCAAAACCATTTCACTTATTGGATATTTGGAAAACATTTTCATATACTTATTTTAATAATAAGTAAATTCACAACTTATTTTATTTTCAAACCATTTAACTCCATTTTACAATATCACTTTCCAAAACATCCATTTTATTTAAAGGATTATTCACTGTCCAAAATCTTTAATATAATTCCTTTACCAAATTCATTACTTCTACACATTTAATTTAAAGGATTATTCACTTTCCAAAATCGTGAATATAATTCATTTACCAAGTTCATTAAATTATTCACTGTCCAAAATCATGAATATAATTCCTTTACCAAGTTCATTACTTCTACACATTTAATTTAAAGGATTATTCACTGTCCAAAATCATGAATATAATTCCTTTTATAAAAATCCATATTTAGCTTATCAAATTAAATTGACTTCACATTTATAAAACATTGTTTATAAATTCCATTTATATTTTATAAACTTCCATATACAAAATTCTTTACTAACAAATTCCATTTATATCTCATTTATATGTCAAAATCCGATTATAAGTTAATTTACTTATAAATCTCTTATTTACAAATTCATTCTTTTCAAATCTTATTATTTATAAAATCCATTATAAATTCTTTTCTAAATTTTAATTACAAATCCATATTCAAATTAGATATATAAATCCATTTCTTATATTTATAAAACACCGTTTATAATTGTACTACTTTTATTTATAAAATATCAATTTTATAAATCTTATATATAAACCATTTATATTAAGTTCAAAATTCTCAATTTAACTTATTTTACAAAATAGTTAACTCCATATTTCAAAAGTCATATTTTGATTATATTTTACAAGAGCCATAATTTTTATAACATAAAAATTATAACTTCTTATTTTATTTAAAATAAATCCATTTCTTTAACAATTCAGAAATTATTAAAACATGTATATTTTCAAAATCACTTTGAAATATTTTTTTTAATTGAAATCATCATTTTAATATTTTAAATTCCAAAATATGGCCCAATGCTGCAAAAGCACTAAATAAAGGGATTCACATCAATCACATCAATCATGGCATCCAAACATCATATATCACATGGTAACATCATATATAACAATATCTATAAATAAACATCAACCATAGTGAGGAATCCTGTTGGATCCCTCCAACCTGTCACCTGCAACAAATATACATATGAGAAAATATGTACAATGTCTACTTCGAGTCAAACGCACGTACAAAGGGTCATCCGCTCATACACGGGAACATATAGGGTCTCATACGCTAAAATATGCAGGAATATTTCCAAACCAACTATTATATATATATAATATATCACCCAAACAATCATCAATCATAATAAATAAATTTATTCTCACTTATATAAAAATATAAGCGAGTTAGAAAGAGTGAGTTTTACTCACTTTGATTTCCAGTCGTCGTTGCAGCGTTTTATTTCGATTAAAATTAAACTAGCGTTTAATTTTAACCAAAATTTTCACTATCTCAAATAAATCCCAATCTAGCTCCATAATGTAGCGCTCGTCTATACGAACCCAACGCAACTCGTTTCGTGCGAATCAGACCTCGTATGAAGAAGTTATACAACTTATAAGTTTACACGATTTTAAATAATATATTTAATTGTTAATCACGGTCATTAACGTTAATTACCCCACTTAACTATCTTCCCCACATATGCTACGCAGAGCCTTCATGCTTGCGTTTAAACCCATACATCGCCTCCTTCAATCCAATTATGCTCCTCTATCCCTTGCCTACTCGACGATCAGGGAATACCACTCGACTGCCCACACCTCGATTCACCCACGGCTAGAGACCGGCCCACCAACGACACGCCACGACCGAGAAAACTCCTCCGACCTGCTGCACGAATGCGGGGCCCTAGTCCCTACATCGAGCGTCCATTTCAAATCTCCACCGTTGATCTTCTAGAGCTCGATTAGCTCTATAACTTTCATGTTGAACTCGAAGCTTGAAAACGTATGGATTTGGAGATATTAGAGGAGAAAGATCGAAAGATTCTGGCCATTGAAATCTATTAGTGGTTGCTAGGGCTTCTAACCCTAGGGTTTGTGAAAAATGGAGAAAGTGAGGTCCTTTTATATAAAATTTCATGACACTATTCACGCCCAAATTTTCCGAACTCCAAACGAAGCGTGCCGCCAGGCGTTTATAATGTTTTACCCCTATTTCGGACACAATGGAATATATACTGGAGGCCAATTCCATCATATTTGGAAGATGGGTTTTCGAATCAATTATTTTAATTAAATTTACTTAAATAAATTTCTACGCATTTCAGCTTCGCACGGCCAAACCGTAAGTCCGATTGACATGAAATTTAAAATTCTATAATAACTCACTATTACGGATCCAACGAAACTGGTTTCATCGAAATCCGAGATAGTGTCAAAAATGACTATTTTTACACGTTAATTAAATATTAAAATTTTCAATTTTTGTAAATTAAATTTTAATTCAATTTTAAAAGTTACTAATTCTATTCTAACCAAATAGAATTTAAAACAACGTTAGAAATCATTTTTATTCATATTAGATTCCAAAATCAATTAATTAACTGATTTAACTTATAATATTCACTTTTCAATATTTAAATTCAATTAAATATTCTAAATTCAGGCGACTGAAAACCTAGGTCGTTACACATACTGAATCTTTTCAGTATAGTATCTATGTACAGTGATTGGGACAATTCTAGAAACTTCTTGAATCTATCTCTGTAGATTTTAATACCAAGTATGTAGGTTGCTTCTACCAAATACTTCATGGAGAAGTTCTTGGGCAACCAGTTTCACTGATAGCAATAATGGATGGCATTGCCAATCAGGAGTAGGTCATCGAGGTACAGGACTATGAACACTATACCATTTACATATCCTTTCTAATATATGCACGCTTCCTTTGCATTCTGATAAAACCAAATTGTTTAGACTACACTATCAAAAACCTTATTCCAACTGCCTACTTAATGCCATAAATTGACCACAACAATTTGCACGCCTTTCCTTCGCTCCCATTGACCTCGAAACCTTCGGTCTGGCATATGTAGATGGTCTCTTCTACATCACCATTTAGAAATGCCATTTTAACATCCATTTTCCATATTTGATAGTTATAAAATGCGGTAATAGCAGGCATTGTCCGAATGGATTTAAGCATGACTGTGGGTGAACATGTTTCGTCATAATTAACACCTTGAATTTGACAAAATCCTTTCTCAAATAGCCTTACTTTATAGGTCTTTATATATCCATCCGTATTTAGTATTTTCTTAAATACCCATTTGCATCCAATGGGTTTAATTCCTTTAGGTATGTCAGCCAGAATCCAAAACTTTTTGTCATACATGGAATCCATTTCGGATTTCATAGATTCAATCCAAAATGTAGAGTCTTTGCTTTGTAGTGCTTGTTGGAATGAGTAGGGGTGTCATCTTCTAAGACACAATCCTCTCTCTCACTATCCATGAGAAATCCATAATATCTTTTCCTACAAGACCTTCTAATAGGTTGTGTATTTTCTTATACTGGTGAATTTGACCCATTTACCAGTTCGACCTCTATGTTAATTGCTCGGGTCTCATCCAAGTCTACAATTTCGTTGTTAATTTCTTTCATAAGAAATTCCATTTTCTAAAAAGATAGCATGCTAAGAAATAATAACCTTTTATTCCTCGGTATTGTAGAAAATATATCCCATTGAATTCTTGGGATATTCCATAACTTTACACCACATCGATCTTGCCTCAAGTTTATTGGGACCAGCGTTTTTAACATAGGCTAGACAAACCTACACCTTTAAATACTTGAGTTGGGGTTTCTTCCCACACCATATCTCATATGGATTTTTACGCACATATTTGGTAGGCATCAAATTCACCATATACGCTGCAATTTTCAGTGCATATCCCCAATAGGAAAGCGGAACTAAGCTTTACTCATCATAGAATGTACCATATCTAATAGATTTTGCTTCCTTCTTTCTGTTACACCATTGTGTTGCAGAGTATAGGGTGGAGTAACCAGAGAGATGATCCCATTATATTTTAAGTATTGTTGGAGCTCTTGTCTAACATAATTACCTCCTAAATCAGATCAAATTATTTTGATCTTATGGTTGGTTTGATTTTCAACCTCATTTTTATAATATGAATTTCTCATGGATGTCTTATTCATCTTTATAACATATACATATCCCAGTCTCGAGAAATTATCAGTAAAAGTTACAAAGTAAAAAGGATTATCTTTGGCAATTATAAGCATGGTGCATATACATCAGTATGCACGAGACTCGATACTTCATTAACTCTGTCGTTGCTCCCACTAAATGGGTGCTTGATCATTTTTCCTTTCAGATAAGACTTACAAGTATCAAATGATTCAAAATCAAATGAAGGCAGCGAACCTTCGATTTTCAGTTTATGTAGTCGTTTGTCACTGATATGACCCAGCCTACAATACAATCGATAATTGTTATTTATTCCAATGGCAGCAGAATTATTAACATAAAAAATTCTATTAAGATTAAGTATATAAATGTCATTATCCTGAACACGATCACAGATAGTATTTCTACCAAAAACAATATTCATAATACTATTGTTACAATGAAAACCTTAACCAGTTTCAGACAGTTTTGAAGTAGATATAATACCGCAAATAAAGTTCCATACAAGATAGCAATTATTCAACACTAAATTACAACCACTAGACAAAAGTAAATGATAATCTCCAACCGTAGTTGCATCTACAAGAGATCCATCAGCAACTAAAAACCGTACCTCACCCTTTGCCACATGCGGTCTGCTACTAACTCCCTAAAATGAATAACAGATATGAGTTCCTAGTCCAGTATCTAAAACCCAAGATAATTTATTGAGTGCAAAAAAAATTGAAACATAAACATACCCGTTGGAGCGGTAGAACTATTCATTTTCTTCTCCTTGATTAGGTAATTTGAAAAGTTCTGTTTCTAATGCCCCATCTTATGTTAATGGTGACATTCACCTTTGTGGTAGGAGCATCCTTCTTCCTCTTCTTCAAAGCCCTCTTACATTTATTCAAACCTTTCAAAGATGACGTTTTTCGCTTCTCATAAAAAACCAAGTCCCAACCCTTGAATGAAGCCCTAGCTGACCTTGACATATTAAGCAACTCGATGAGGTACACGCTCAACTGGTTCATATTATAATTCAATATGAATGGATCAAACAACGAAGTTGAGAGTCAAGTGTCAAATCCACTTGTAGTTCATTGCTCAACTTGATATCTAGCTTTGAAAGTCTATCAATGTGGGCTTTCATTGTCGGGACGAGACCCTCAACACGATTACCCTTACTCATCTTCATATTAAACAACTTCGCGGTAATATCATACCTTATGGACAAGATTGCTCCACCGACAAAGCTTTGAGGTTTTCGAATATTTTATGGACATACATATGTTAATGTTGCCTTTGCAATGTTTTGCCAAAAGTGGACAACACAACACTTGAGCGATTTCGGTAATCAGCTACCCAAGTACTATAAGACTTAACTATCTTGGCGCCAGCGCTTTGGCGGGCTTTTCTTTTAAAGGTTCATTTATCGATGACCATAACTTTTCATATGTAAGCGCTATCTTGATTGCTCTTAGCTAGTTATTGTAAATAGGTCCGGTAAGCTTGTTTTTTTAGAAAACAGTCTTAAATTTGTCATTTTTCTACAAATTTAGGTAGATTGGGACAATTTAAACATTGCAGATGTTATTGTAATATTTGATAGGCTAAATGGGTACATTTCATTTATCTAATAAGTCCCACCATACATTTTTGTTTCTCAAAATTCTAAGAGAAAGCATAGGAATCTTTTGATTTCTCCGATGAGTGTTAGGACTCACTTGCTTGGGATTCTAATCTTGAGTTTACTGAACAAATCATAGGATAATAAGCAATGGATAACTCACTACCGTTGTATCATATACAACTCATAATCCATGGTCCTTGTTCCAATCTCATTTTGACCTTGAGTTCGTTTAATAAATCGAAAGTGATTATTCACTCGTACCTACCATTTCATGACAGCCTAAGTACATATGTATGTACCTTGAGTTTGCTCAACAGATCTATACATGTAACTTACCACTTCTATCAATATATTAATAATATTACACATAACATTAGTACCTTGAGTTTGCTCAACAACAAGAGAGTATGCAAGCAATTTATCAACATATAAATAGTTAGGGACAACTATTATATTATAGGTTCACAATCTTTAATATATTTATATGAGTGATATCATTTTAGGGAACAACATGTTTCTTTTGAAATAACCTTGTGATTCAATTATTAGACACATCTAAAATCAAGGCGTTCATACATTACGTATGTATTTATTCCTTTAACCTGATTTTGGTTTCTTACAGTTCCACTCTAATTAATTAAATCATATTTAATTTAATTTAATTAAATAAATAATATTTACTTAATTTATTATTTATTTAATTAAAATTTTAATTAATTTAATTTAAATTTCAACTATTGAATTTTTCTTAATTCATCCTTAACAATTTAAAGATGAATTGGACTATAACTTTACATAGTTATGTACATATTTCATTATCCATAAACATTATTTATTAATTAAATTTTAATTAATTTAGTTAATTAACATACATTTAATTAAAATAATATTATTTAATACTAAAATTAAAAAAAAATTATTTGCCTTAAACATTTTAAGATAAATATACACATATCCTTATATATGTATTAATTTAATTAATTAACTTTTATTTATTTATTTAATTAATTAATAAAATTAATTAAATAATGAAGAAAATATTTTGAATTTAACATATTAACTTAAAAAAAAATGAAAATGTATAGTTTTTACAGCAAGTCATATTTTAAACTTAAAAAATTTAATATAGATTTATAAAATATTCAACATATATTTTGAAAAATTAGTACAAGGCCCAAAGACAATTTTGGCCTATGTATTAGGATATCATTTGGGCTTACTTCATCCATCGAACCAGGCTAGTAGCCAAGTAGGACAGAGTACTTGATTATCCAAACCCAATCCTTTGACACTTCATTTCCAAACACCCAACTAAATAGGTAGGCTTTAATCAGTTAACACTAACCATTGTTGGAAGCGGGCCAGTCGAAAGCGGATTAAACAGGTGAATTTCAAAATTTCCTTTCCACTTTGGTCTTAATTAAATCTATAAAACCTAAATGGATTTTAGATCCAATCTAAAATGTTTTAAATAAAATCTTCATTTTATTCAATTATGTTTAAAATGTTTTTTTTGTTTTATTATTTACAGGTATATCAAATATACTTATTTGTGTGAAGTGCACGTGCTACAGATAAGAAGTGTACATAGTTAATGGGAACATATAATTGTATTGGAATCTACATCGCAACAGACTCATTTTCCTTTTACATATGCTTTTGTCATCCATGATATTGATTTAAAAAATACACACACATATACACATACATATATATATATATATATATATATACGAGTATGGTGGCACGTTCGTTGGACGTGTGCGTAATGGGGAGAGAGCAAATTTTATGTTTGTTATAGTTGTCCGGTTGTTATAGATTATGGTAAAGTGTTAGGTACTATGGAGGAAAAGGAGGAACTGATATGGCAACCAAGCAGAATTAAAGTATTAAATTTTAGTCGTACTAAAATATATGTGTGAATAAACTGACGTATCATTGTACAGTAGAGTATTAGAGGGTGTGTAGGTAGGTGGAGTAATTGTTCCAACTGCAACCTAATTTAATTATTTTTTTTGTTTTTGTTAATTTACCATAGAGAATAATATATGTACTTGATGTTAATTGGGCAGTTGGTTTTGTTTGCAAACTATGAAATATGATGACTGGTGAACGATAAAAAATTGTTGTTACATTTATATAAATGTATGTTAATTGGATGAACTAACTTGTAGGTTTGTGAAATCTAGCAAAAGGAGCATTGAAAACTAAGTTTAAATAGAATATAATAATTGCAGAGGAAGCATGTAATTGATAGTCAACGTAAGTTGGTACAGTAGAGTACAGGTTGTTATTAGTGGTGAAGAAAATAAGCGAGCAGTACAGTAAATATTTGGGTAGACGGACAATACATTATACAGTGTACTAAATGTTATAGAGCAGAGGAGTCATGGTAGGTAGTTTATTGGCAGTTGCAGGTGGAGAAAATATCTGGTGGAGCAGTAGGAGCAGCAAATGTTGTTGTAGCAAGCAGCGCAATTAGCGCTGAGAACGTTGTGCAAGAAAACGCTCGATAGCTTTATCGCACTCTTCGATTTGTGAGAGATGGAAAAATGGGTTGCAATAATTATGTGATAAGTGTATGGAGTTATGTGTTGCATACCACTTGAGGTGTGAAGAAAGCATCCCAATTTTCGTCTGCCTGACAGGGTCGATACTGTTCGTGGTTGTTATCAATTTGGGGTTGTTTTGCAAATGTAGACAGTTTTTCTACCTTGAAATTCTGCTGTGTAGTAGCAGGTGTTGCTGTGCAGTTCTTGAAATGTTGGTGCGCAATATCCGGTGATGCTATAGAGGAAGGAAGTTGGCGCAGGCGATTTGCAGTGGTACTTTTGTCCGATTCATCCTCTGAAGCGGAAGGCGGTGGTGCATCAACTATTTCAACAGGCTCTGATTACAGAAGCTTTGATGCACGGGTGCATTTTTGCTTTGTTCTGTCGGTGGAAATGGTAGGCGGGCCTTGTTGAATGATTTTTGAACATTTGGTCTGCGTGGACGGAAATAAAGTACCCAAATTTTTACGGGGTAGAAGTGTACAGTTTAAGTTTGAAAACGTGGTAGACTTATTGGTGGAGCGGAGGAAGTTGTATTAAATATATGGACATGCGAGATGAATGAACAATGTGTGGAAGTATTTGCAGTAGAAAATTAAGTATGCGTAAGTTATGCAGCGAAAGTGGTTGCACTGTGACTGTGCTGTAAGTGGTAGTAGTAAGGGCTAGTAAACGCAGTGATGTACTGTGCAGTAGGAGGTGTAATGGTGTGGTATAGGTATTAAAACAGTCATATGTGCAATTAACCCAATTTTATAAAAAGAAACAGCATGGTGGGAAGTTGGAAAAAAGATGAAAAGTAAAAGATAATGAGCAAACAGTAAGACAAAAAAATTACCTTTTTCATTGTGGTTGTAGCGGGGATGAATAGAAGAGTAAAAATTTTGTGACGGGGAAGAGTTTATATGAGGGTGAGAATGTCAGTGGGATGTAGGTGAAAAGATGACAGGTAAGAGGGAAAGATGGGAATTGGAACAAATTAAGCAGAAATATGCGTTGGAAAGTTTTACTGTTTCTGAGGGGATACAAATGAGGGGAATGAAGGTTGGGTGGATGACACGTAAGTGTGGAGGAAGAGGAATACGTCTTGCGTAGGGTTGTTTATTTTTAACGCGTGTAAAGGCAAAATTGGAAGATTGAAGAATGTGTCATAAGGTTGCTGAAAAACAAGTGAAAATAGAAAGAGAATATTTTTTTATTGCCATGCATGGCGCCTGTTATTACAGTCGAAGTTAAAAATGTATGAGTGCATCTGTTTTTTTGTCGCGTGAGATTGAGTATGACAATTTAGTAAGCATGAAAATATCAATTGCGTCTTGTTACTGCAGTAGTCGAAAGTTGTATGGTAGTAGGAATGTCAGAAACTTTGGCTGTGTGAGTAAATTAAATACGAAAGGGTATGCAAGGACAGAAGTCAGAATATAAATTGTTTTGGCAATCCTTTTTTATGCAACGAAGGCAGGAAGCATCGCCTAAAGATGGTACAGTATGAGAAAACGTAGTTGTACAAATAATTAACAGTAAGCAGTCCATTCATGTAATTAGAGAAGAAGATATACTGTAATTTATTTTATGTTAGGTGAGGGCATGTCACATGAATTACACGTTTAGCATCAGTGTTTTGGCAATTGTCAACAAACATTACAAAGTCCCACGTTCAATTCATCCTTCTATGCCACATGAATATATGAAAGTATTTAGTGCAAAAAACCAAAGTACTGTTAAGTTATTCCTGAAACAACCCGAAGTAGTTGTGATGCTAGTAGACACCTTGCGCTGAAGTGAGTGGTGGAGAAGGGTCCGATCTGCCGTTGATGGAGCGGCTCAAGGTGGATAGGTAGTACAGATGGGGGGGCAGACAAATGGAGGGAAGAAGAACGCAGTTCCAAAGTGTAAAAGAAGGTCATCTGTTGGACAATTGGTAGGACTTCACCCTGCATTGGACTCCAATCTTGCCACGAAGGTTGAATTTAGTCATTTTGATATGCAGTGAAGTTGCAACTCCCACTGTACCATGCCTGTAATAAGAATTAGTTTAAGTAAACAATATTTATTTGAAAAGAAATAAAGATGTGAAGGTAATAGTTGGTGTGTTTCCAATCCTTTTTTTATGGAACGAAGGGTGGAAGGAGAAATAGGAAAGAACAGTGCAGAAACAATGGCGAAAAGCGTATGGGAAAATGGTAAAGTGAAAAAATTAATAAAGAGTGCATGAGGATGCATTGGATGGGGAATAATATCAAGGTTGTGCTAGTAGAAATACCCAACTGCGATTGAATAGGGAAAAAGGTTGTAATATAAATCAAATTAGAAAGGAAAAAACGATAAATTAATTTGATGTAGACAGTAATGTATTGACAACTTCAACTTTATGTATGTTCAGTTTGTTTGTACTTTGTGTGCAACGATGTAAAACAGTTTGTCAATGTTAAACAGTTGAAGGTTAACAACTGGTAGTTACAAATAGTACTTCACCATTCATTTTTTCTCACTGCGTAGATTGGTTTTCGTCCGGTCCGTGTTGTACATCCATCGTACCCACTGCGGGAGTTGGCAAAGCAGAGGAGACAGTAGGATGAAGGATCGCTTTGTTGCACTGGAAAAAACAAAGTGATAAGTTCAGTACTGAAATAAGGCTTGCTTTTACTGTGTTTAATTATTGTAGACAATGTTACCGAAATGATATAAGTAAACCGTCAGTCAAATGGCGGAGGATACGCAAGTTAAGTGGATCCATACCATTTAATTTTCAGAGGCGGAAAGGACAGTTGTGTCATCTTTATGCTTTGTCTATGTTGCAGACCTAGTAAATCGTGGTTGAAGGAGAAAAAAATAATAGAACATTGTGTTAGAACAACGATGTGCATAATGTGTGAAGTTTGCAAGCTTAAAGTCTGACCACTTACATTTTGTGTACTTCACTTCAGTTGGCAGGAGCGAGTGAAATTTTAGGATGGGAAACAGCGTTGGTGCAGCAAGTTTGTTGGCTGAACTTTGTACATCTGTAGCCCCGGTGATATATTGGGTTCAGCAGTTACCCCCTTGCTTGAGCTCGAAGATGTAACCCAAATTGTGGTTGCCAAGTAAATCAGTAGCATGTTTTATGTAGGCAAGAGCAAATGAAATTTGGTAGTAGGTTGAGAAGCATAATAGTACAACAAATAGAAAGTCATATGCTAAATGCAAAGGCGACGAACAGTGTTTAGTAGAAGAAACAATGGAGTGAGGGGGTATGATGAGAAGAAGGGTGTGTGGTTTTATTGTAATGTTTGTTTATTATTTGATTATTGAATGTAAATGCATGATAAACGGTGGTGGTGAGGGTTGGGAAAAACAAAAAAGGTGGAGTGTAAGTTAGAATATAGTAACTTCAGCAGCGGGATTGGAGTAGATGGGGAGAGTGAAGTTGGGTGCGTGGATGGTGGTTGATAAGTGGGGTCGGTAAGATGGCTTCAGGGGACATTCATAATTTGATCGCATGTTTGCAAAACATCGTGGTAAACAACATTTCGAGTATGTGTTGTAGTACTCCGTCGAAGGTCTCCGGTTCGAACCAAAATTTTTGTTGTCCTGCTTGAAATCCTACGGGATAAAGCGACGTAAAGCTGACCATGACTGAAAACATGGTTGGGAAGATAAATTCCAACATGGGGGATGGTTTGGCCCTATGATTTGTTTATTGTTAAGGCGAAGGCAAGCCTAACTGGGAATTGTTTACGGATAAGGTTGAATGGTAGCTTTATGTTTTCAGAAGGCTTTAAAGGTATACGGGGAATAAATACCCGTGTACCCTGGAACTGACCGAAAGAAATTTTAGCGTCTATAAGGTTTTGATGGAAGACACAACAGATTAGTCTCATCCCATTACATAGTCCAATTCGGGGATCGAGGTTTCGTAGTAACATTATTGGACATCCTCATTTAAGAGTCAACTTATGAGGTGGCATACCACCTGGGTTAAGGGAGTTCAAGAACTCACTTTGATATAAGTTGGACGGGTCATCTTCTATTTTATCAAAAGAGTAGTAAATGTGTTGTTCTCCAGGAAATTAATTTATTATCAGGTTATTAACTTCATCCGCAGTTTCATTTGTTGGTGATAATATCGCTCTACTCAGCATGTACTTTGTATTGTTAGTATTATCGTTTAATGCGGGAAAGATCTCGTTAATCAAACAGTGTAACGAAGTTGGACCGTCCCATCGTACGACAATATGAGATGGTAGTGTGATCATATCGTCGTGTATGGTGGGCTCAGTACCATTTCCAATGCGTAAAACAAAGTCAGCGTAAGCTTGGTCAGCCCGTGCCCTCATATTTTTTGTCAGTTGAAATACTTTAACAGTTGACCATAAGTATGACCGAACTATACATGCATCAGATGTTTGAGCTCTAGTACCCCCTGGAACAACTGGTAAGACTTGACGAAAATCACCGCCTAATATCATAATTTTACCTCAAAATGGAGTATCGGCGTTGGTCAAGTCTCGCAATGTTCTGTCTAAAGCTTCGAATGCGTGACGATGAGACATGGTTGCTTCGTCCCATAGTAGAACGGTTGCCGCGGAGAGAAGTTTTGCAGTATCAGACTGTTTGGTGATATGACAGGTGGACGAAGAGTGTAAGTTAATAGGAATTTTAAATCGTGAGTGTGCTGTTCTACCACCGGGCAACGCAATAGAAGCTATTCCAGAAGTAGCGGTTGCAATTGCGATAAGGCCTTGGTTTCGTAGATGAGCTAAAATTGCTTTGTATAGAAAATTTTTTCCTGTCCCTCCAGAGCCATTGATGAAAAAAATGGAGCTGCTTTTCGAATCTACCGTATCCATGATTGCATCGAAAGCTTTTTTTTGTTCAGTGGTTAACTTAGATATAGCTTGCAAATCAGATGATGGTATTTCTGTTGACCGTTCTTCTAAAAGAAGTGTTAAACTATTGTATTCGTCAATGGAATGTAGGAAGTTATGTGGTAAGTCATAATCAAATATGGTTCTATTATAATGTTTTAGAAGGTTGTTAAGATCAAAAAGACATCGACCAACTGAGTATGTAGTAGAAAGTGACGCAGAAGAAGTGGAATGGTAATCTTCAGTTAGAAAAGGCCAAAATTCATCCCATAGGTCACGTACAGCGAAGGGTTCGCAGTATACTAAAATGGTAACAAATAATCGCCGTAAAGCAAGAGGCATATGGGTGGTCGAAGCATCAGTTAAACAATCCTTAATACTGTTATCGTTTTCTAGCAATCCTCTGTGTTCGGCTGCTTCTTTGAACGTATGGTAAACAGTTTCATTGACCGTGCGTAAGTGTGTGAAAGAAAGTGGGCCTGGAATGTGAATCAGTAATAGTCTTAAGTAGTAGCGATCACCTTCGGTGGGTGGTACGGTGTATAGCCTACCAATTACTCTACGCTGTATTCGTCTACGTACCCATTGTTTTTGTTCACTATTCCACCAATACTTTTCAGGGAATTCGTGGTAAAGGTATTGGCGTGCGTCCTCGTTTGTTAAATTTTGGTTAAAAAATTCGGTAAGCATTGTTTTTGTTCTGTGTTCATCAGCTACAATAGATTGTAAGCTTTCGGCTGAGTTAAATTGAATATGTTGCTTGTTAGGTAGATGTATTTGTAGCCCTATCACTGACGGAGACATGCTACTAAGTTGGAATTTAAATATCCTCCATAAGGACTCTGGTGCGCAGATCCATCTGGCGTTAACGAATTGAGAAATTTCATCAAGGTCGGATGATGACAAAGACACGTTTACGGATACGCGATCTGATCCTTTGTACACGTACTTATAGAGATATTTAACAGATTTAATACTGGAACAAATTTCAATGTTTATGTGACAGTCATATTTTAGAAGCAAATAAGGGTTATAAGGAACGACCCAACGATTGTCAACTGCAGTATTAGGTGTGTGACCCTGTATTCCACCGTCACGACGTCTGTAGATGGGATATAAATCAGCTCCTTGTAAAGTTGATGTCGCGAAGGGTTTAGGAAATCCCTTCTTACATATCCCATCGCGCATGCATACGGCAGTGGGGTTGAAATTGCCGCATGGATGATGAATCATGTGTTTAATAACTGACATGTACAAATCCGGTTCTAATTCAATGTTTGGAATTTCTGCCCTGACCATAGTATCGTAATCGTCGGCAGTATTTAGTTTATCAGTGTCTGCCAGAATAAGCAAGATATGAGCATGTGCTAATCCCCTTTTCTAAAACTCTATCACATGAACATGTGCAATGACTTTACCTAGAACATGTTTATCAAATAAATCAGCTTTAAGTTGTTCTAATTTTGCATGGAAAATTCGAGTTGTCAAATCAGGACGATCATACGGCTGTTGAAAGGGTAATAGCTCTTGTGTAATCTCAGTCCAATTAGGATTGCAGGTTACAGTAATAAATAAGTCAGGTTTTCCATACCTTCGTACAATTGCCATTGCGTCCTGATACCGTTGATGCATGTCTCGTGGGCTACCAATATGTGAGGATGGAAGTACTTTTCGAACCCCAACATTTCCTACAAATAGTAGAGTTGCGTAAAATTTTGGGTATATAATGTATATTGTCAATTGGGGCAAGATGGATGGGATGGAAAGTACGAACCGGCAGTTGTCTCCCCATTGGCTAGAGCATCTTGTAAACCTTGATATAAGTCGGCTCGAATGGTACCTTGGTGGTCTCGAAGATACCGTAGTCGCATAGTTTCAATTTTGACATAAGTATCAACCACAAATTGTTGGAGTAGGCGACCACCAAGTAGTAGAAGAGGCTGCTCCGTAGGTCGTACCTACGATTTGTACAAAGTGGTAAGTGTGGGGATATATTGGAGAGTTAATGTAAGTTAGGTATGTGTACAAAAGTTGTATATTTCATTTAGGAGAAAAGGGTAAAAACCTGTAACATGTGAGAGTAGTAGGCTCTACAGCTGATTTGGTTATGTCCGGTATTGTGGATGTTCAGATCCCATCCTTGTTCACCGCGTGGGTGGAGAAGTGGATATTGGAGTGGATCATAAAATCCAGCGGTATCCGCAACTCGTTTCAAGGTTCCTGATCTTGTTTCAACTATAATATCTTTGTCGTTTGAACTGTTTGAGGAATCGTCGCCGACAATGATACCCGCTACTTGTGACGCAGTAGGTAGATGGTGAAAATGACGATTAACTGTAAGTTCCTTTATTATCAGCCTGCAATTTTCTAAATTAGTACGCTGCCCCAACTATCGCATCACATGTACATAAGGGTTGTAAAAATCTAAGATTTGTTGAACTGTTTGCAGGATGTCTGCTCTTAATATTGCACTATCCTGTTGCCGATTGTCAGTCTCATGATCAGTATCATAGATGTACATTTGGAGGTATCTAGGTCTACTACCCGGTAGAGGCAGAACACTTCCAATGCTGTGATAGATGGAGCCTTATGCACGGTAAGAGTATATTCCGTTCCGACCGGAGGCCAAGTGTTGATCAATGTTAGCGCCGACAGAGGTGAATGTGAAAGCATTGTTGTAAGATCTAATGTTAGTTCGGAAATGTAAACCTCTGTCACTGTCATCAATGAATAAAGCTAAAAGTTTGGTAGGTGGAGGAGGGTAGGAAGTGGTAAGTTTACCACTTGAACAACAATTCCCACTTGTTTCATGGGGAAATAATTTTGCAGTACAGTGTCGGCATTCAGTTGGTTGAGGTAGGATATGACGGAGGAAAGGGTGGGAAGCAGTAAAGTTTCGACCACAGTTATAACGGGTAGGAAGAGAAGATTGATGCAGAAGTTGTTGATGGGGATGAGATGTAGCTGTTGGTGAAGTAGAAGCAGTATCAGCTGTTATGTGTCAAAAGCAAAACTACATACTGTCAACCAAAATATCGTACTATTTTAGGAACAGAGCATCGTAAAACATGAGAAATTTTTTTTTCTCGTTTACCACAGCTGACTTTTTCATTTTGGTGGGAAGTAAGTTTATTAATTTTTTACGTAACGCAAACCGGTATACATGAAATAGCGATATGTTAATTTACAAATTGCATAATGTTACTACTTTGAGTCATATAAGTTCCAAAACAGCTAAATAAGTGCGTATCAAAATTAGTGTAAAATACTTTGGACGGAAGAAAAACCGGTACACGTCACTGTAAAAGTGGCATAATATTAGTCCTTCAATTCATATAACTTCCAAAACATGTAATTAATAGGTTCGCATAATTAGTGGAAATATTCAGCAAGAAGCAAAACAACGTACTTATTTTAGTACCGTTTCGTACAGCAGAAAATGGCATGAATCAGTTGTGGAACTGACATCAAGTTTTTAATTTGTTACCGAAAAGGTAATATATTTTGGAAGGAGATAAGTTGTAAGGCAAGTTTAACTCAAACTGTAAGTAGTAATAGTAGACGGACCACGGTGGTTTAATGCTTTAGCTCAAGATTTTAAAAATAACAGGATCGTCTGGTAAACCTGTTATTGGCAATGCACCTGAAACGCAGGGAAAAAAAATCACTGCGATAACTGAACCTTAATTAATGTACGCGTACAACTTATAATAGGCTAAATTCGAAAATATACAAAATGCAGTATTTGGTTTGAAATTAAAGTTGTATGTAGTAAATTAAGAAGGTAGTTGTAGTGAACAATTAAGAAATCTCAGCAGTAGTTAATATGCTTTTACCTTCCATGACAGCGCCAGTTTGTATCGTATTTAAATTGCGAATTGAAATTAGTATGTTTGTTGTGTTATGAAGCTAAGTAGAAAAATGAATGAAGTTCACAATTTAAACAAAACAATGATTTCAGTGTAAAAGTGTGAAAGGTAAAAATTAGGAAATTAATTTATTTGCGTGAGATTATTTGAAAATGAAAGTGAATAAATAGTTGTCAGATTATAGTCAAAATAATTAACTGCACGTTTATAATACCATGTAGGAGAGCAAAAGTAGGTTTAACCGTAAAATATTAGTATAACAGTCAACCGAAACCGTAGAATACAAAGATTTCTGAAAGTTAACTAACTTGTAATTTCAATAGTTGAATATATTAAAAAATATTGGATAACTTAATGACTAAAAGTAAGGCCTGTATAAGTAGTATGCCCAGGTGATACATAAAATAGAAAAGATGTAAGCGGACAATAGTTGCAGTGAACGATTGAGATATCTCAATCATAAATAATCTGCTTTTAGTTTGAATGAGAGATCAAGTTTTTTATGTTATGTATACTGCGAATTGAAATTGGTTTATTTTTTAGTGGAAATTAGGGAGACATCCCTATCATACTTTCATATTGTAAAGCGGGTCCCTGTCAAAGTTTCATTGTAAATCTGATCCCTATTTTCTAGAAACAAAGAAAAATTATTGCTGAAATGTCAACAACTTTTATAAATAAGTGCTGATGTTTCAGCAACTTTCCCTGTCAAAGTTTCATTGTAAATCTGGTCCCTATTTTCTAGAAACAAAGAAAAATTATTGCTGAAATGTCAGCAACTTTTATAAATAAGTGCTGATATTTCAGCAACTTTCATACACTGTGTTCACAGTGTACATAAATGTTGCTGAAATGTCAGCAACTTTTATAAATAAGTGCTGATTTTCAGCAACTTTCATACACTATGTTCACAGTGTACAGAAAAGTTGCGGAAATGTCAGCAACTTTTATGAAAAGTTGCATCATGCTCTGCAATAATCGTGAATAAAAAACAAGGACCTAATTTACACTGAAATTTAGTGAAGGACTTTTCGTGTATTTTGAACCTTAATAAGGACCTGTGCCAAAAGTACCCTATTTTTTAAGCATATTAAGCATGGAGTGCAGAGCGCATGAATCTCACAGTTTCGACTAATTAAACAATGAATGCAGTGGAGAAGTTTGAAAGGCAAAAGGTAGCAAATTTACTTATTTCTGACAGGTTATTTGTGTGGAAAAATATGGAAATAGTTGTGACATGGTACTCAAAATAAGTGACTATTCTTTTATAATACCACTTAGGATCTTAAAAGAAAGTGTAACCATAAAATGTAGAGAGAACAGTCAAACAAAACCGCATAACAGTAATATTTGTACATTTTAACAAACTTGTAATTTTAATTCTGAATGCCCAGTGGGAGCAGGAATTTAAGAAGGAAAAAATGGACGATGCTTCCAGTGAACGATTTACAAATCTCAATAGAAAGTAATCTGCTTTTACTTTACATGAAACCGTGGGTTTTTTATGTTATGTAGCATATTAAGCGGAAATAGGAAAATGCGTGAATATCACAGTTTAAACAAAGCAAACAATGAATGTAGGGAGAGTGGAAATTTTTATATTTTAATGATTAAGAAAGTTTGGATTGGTAATTAGGTAGACGGGTAAAAAATTACAAACTATCAGCTGAAGTTCAATCATTTATTGTAACAGGTTAAAAAGCAGTACTATAACTGAACCTTAATTCATGTACGCGTACAACTTATAACAGGTTAAATTCGTACATACACGAAATGTAGTATTTGGTTTGAAAATAACCTTGGATGTAGTAAATTAAGAAGATAAAAAGAGAAAGTAGTTACGCTGAACAGTTTAGAAATCTCAACAGTACTTAATATGCTTTTACTTTCGATGACAGTGGCAGTTTTTTATCGTACTTAAACTGCGAATTAAAATTAGTTTGTTTGTTGGGAATTTTTTTTTATGTTAAAACTCAGTCCTAGTAATATATTGGTGCATGTATTGCTTCATGCAAAAAATTTAGATTTTTCAGTAAACAGTTCTTCACGTTAAGTTTAAAAATATTTAGTGACTATCAATTAGTACAAAATTAAAAATGGCCAGAACGAACTGTCGTAAAATAATCTAAAAGTATAAAAAATGGGAGAGCAAAAGTGTAAACAACTATTAATAGACCTTTATAAGGTCATTCATATATGCGTCATATATTGGTTAAATTTTTTTTAAGACTGTTCAGTAATGATTTCGTCAGGGTAAGTCTAAAAATATTTGGTAAGTATTAATAACTGTAAGATTAAACATTGGTTTAACGAAGTGTGTCGGAAAACAATTTCAAATTTGAAATCAGGGAGACTGAAACTGTAAACATGTTTTAAGAGGACTTTATAAGCCGAAACACAGCGTCGACCTATCAAACCTTTTGGTAATGTAATCATAGGACGCTTGTTAGTTGTATGATAATACATTGTTTCATGCAAGTAGTTGTAAGTGAGTATGTAAGAGTTTTTTTTATTGAAAATCCGTTAAATGGTATGTAAGTATCGAATATCATAAAATGAAACCATAGCTCACACAATAAAGATAAGTTTAATAGAGAACAATGGTAAATACAAAAATATGATATAACAATTTTGGACATAGAAATATTGGTACTAAAAGAAAAAGTATCTTTGAAAATAGAAGCAAAAGGATGAATAGAACATCTAGTTGTCAGTACATGTGTTAAAGCAGTGTTGTATAACAGATTTGCAGTGGAAAATATTATAACAATTATAACCCAGTAAAATTAGATAGTGCGAATACAATATTTTTGAACCGAATAGGGTTAAGGTTAGTGATACAGTGGGTACCCAATTTGTTGTTTTTTATTTCAAAAGTTAGTCCCAGTAAAATTCATCGCTGGCGTACGGCTTAATTTGAAAGCGTGGATACGTATAAGAATGTAGTATGACAAAATGGTTGCCACCTGAAAGCATGGTATGTGTAGGTAAGTCTGGGTAATCGTATAAAAGTGGTTAACACCCGTAATTGCAGAAATGGTGCATATATGTGCACTCTACTTCTTTATAGCCAAGCGTAGAGGTTAAAATGTTAAACAGTTGAAAGCGGGGAAGGGAGTGGAAAAGTACCTGTCGAAGTTGGCAGCTGTTGGTTTGCAGCAACGGATGTCCTTCTACTGGCGACCGCAGACTGCCTAGCTTGTTGACGCCTTGCACGTTGAGTAACACGCCGTCTTTCCCTTTGTTGCTGGTCCATAAAGATGGGGAAAAATGAGTTTGGTGGAAGAAAGGGGTGAAGAGGGTGGGGCAGTTGAAATGATATGACAAAATAATGATAAGGAAATGAAAGTGGAATAGTACGTAGTAGTAAAGGTGAAAAGTTGGGTGAGTGAATAGTGGGAAATGCATACTTATAGGAACATGTAGATTAGATATTTTGCAACTGTCATATTATTAAGTGGAAGATGTTGAAGGAGTCATAGGTCTGTAATTATGGGTGAAAAAGTGGGGTTAACGGCTACTGTGCATCAGGTCAAAGGGAGGGTAGCCATTTTGGGCAACAAATCAGTTGGAACATATTTATATACAGCAGGGTTGAAAATGTTTGTTAAATATTTTTTATTGCAAAATGAAATGAACGTAGGTAAAATTAGAAAAATAGGAACAAAATTAAATATATCAAGGTATGTTCTAACATTCCTAACAAAATGGCGTTGTTACTTTTACAGAACATAGTTGCTTATGGGCAAATGTAATGCAGTTAAACGTGGAGGATTTTAAATAATTTTTTATTTTCATTACATTTTCGTACAGATTTTTCAAAATTATATATAGCAATTGTAGCTGTTTCGCGAAGATCCAAATTCCTATTCATATTCTAGTGCAGTGAAGAAAACAGCGGAGAAAGATACGGTGCATGCTTACTCATGAGTTTTGAGACACAGAGCACCCATTCTGGGTTTCTTTATGACCATGACAATCAACATCTGCCACTGCACAATGAAGACAGAATAAAAAACAACTGAGCGTAGAAGTTGATAAAATTATGCATAAATGTAAGCAAGTTTTGTAATGCATGTTGGCTTAACTCACATGGAAGTAATAAATATTTTCTCTCTTCTTCTTTCAGCCATGAACCATAGTATGCAGAATCAATGCTAAAAATGTACAAAAAAGACCACTGTTGCATGACAATTTTTCATACAAAAGTTCCTGTTACTTACTTTCTTTTATATTCGCTGATAGTCATCACTTGAATCTTGAACTTTAAAACCTACTTACATAGGAGACGAAACCTACTTATTGATCTTCCTGAGATATTCCCAGGTAAGTGCAAATAAAATTTTCGCAGTAAAAGAATTTCCTTATATCCACATTGGTTAGGCATGAACAAACTCAGAGTGTGCTACATTCCATGTTTAGCTCCAGTAAATTATAGCATGGATCCAAATAATAAAGATTAAGGTAGAACAACTTAGATCAATGATGGAGGGCGAAGCTCAAAAATTAAAACACATAACATTTAATTTACTTATTCCTTATCAACATACAATGTAATGCCTTTTTGAGAAATTTGTTTGCAAGTTAGAACACGTTTTTCTCTCTCACCATATCAGCCTGAAACGGTAGCAATTAAGTCCAAAACTTCAACAAAAGTATAACCTTTAGTCTAAACCCCAATGCTTAATTTATGCATTAACAAATCATAATCAGAATACACCAAAATATGCGTCACAAAATTCATCAATAGCAACAGAATGAATGAAATGCTTAACAGAGTAGGCAACTAATGATACCTGCATATTGACTTTGAGAACATCAAGAGGCATGATGCGAGATGCGTGGTGTTGAAATTGAGCATGCCGTCAACAGTGCAGACAGCGTAGCATTGAGGTGAAAAGACATTCAAGCCCATGTTTTACATCGATTCTCTCTCTCGTTCTACTTCTCCCATCTCTCCTTGGCATTTTCTAATTAACTGTCGCTGGAGTAATTATAAAATAATATATTATTAGCACATTGACTCTACTTCCATTATCAATTTAAACAAATAAAGAAAGAATATGCATATAGATTACAGTAAGAAAAGGAGAAAACTAAGATTATAAAAGCTTATGGGCAAATGTACAAAATAAAAAAAACTGAGCATAGAAGTTGAGCATACTACGCATATGAACATGAACATTGTGACAGTTGACTGTTTATTGCAACGTCGAAGGCGTGTTTAAAACCGAAGAAACCAAATCAGTAAAGTACGTTTTAGATCTTAGCTTGAGAAATAAATGTACGAAAAGAGGGAAAAAGGTTAGAGCTTACCTGGACAAACAAAGGCTGCCGGTTGCTACAGCTTCGAATAGTAATTGGACAGCAAGTTGCTATCGGTGGACGTCGTCGGTATGGGCTAACTGGTCCATTGATGGGTGACCACGACTGGGAGGACAGGGAGTAGTATGTGGTGGTGGAAAACAGTTGCCATTTTTAGTCGTGAGAGAAGAAAGGGGAAGGAAATGGGAAAAGAGAAAGAAAAGGAGAAGAGAAATGGAAGAGGTAGGGTACGTGTGGACAGTGAACGTGGGAAACGTGGGCAGGCGGTCGGTAAAAGACGGAGGTATCCTTCGGTAGGGATTTGTTTCTATTATGAACGGGGGACAATTTAGGGATTGGATAAAAGGCTTCACTTTGACCGGTTGACCAGGGTTTTGCTTTATAGTATAGATATATGTATGTATGTATGTACCTAAAATTAGATAATTTTGTATAATTAAAATGTAAAATTAATTTCAATGAATTTGGATTCAATTAAAGAAAAGGTTTGACATATAAGTTACAAAGTTACATAAGATCTATTTTGTAAATTTAAATTAAGGTAACATGTGTATATTTCCATATATGTAAAATTATAATTCTAACATTTTAGAATTAGAACAATATATAATGTTAAACATAGTATTTTATAATATGTGTGTGTATCTGTATGTGTGTATGTAAACAAGTGGGATTTAAAAGTAAAAAAATTTGGTTATCTTTTTAATTAAAAAGAATTAGAGTTTAAGAATATATTTTTAAAACTATCAAATATAGAAAAGGAGACAAAATATAATTTGTACAAAATCCCTGTTAACAAAAGTTTTTTATTTAGTAACACCGAATTGATTATATAGTAATTATAATACATATTGCTTCTATAATATTCAATCAACAAATTTAAGGAATACTAGATTGGCCTTTAGGTAGTAATTGTGTTGTGGTTCACTTACACAATTACGACGTAACAGTGTAACTATTTGTTACAATGCCTAATTCAGTTTCAAGTTCAAATTTAGCAGGTAACAGGTAAACATAATCTACTTTAAGCTTAAAAGAAAAGAAAAACGCAGTGAAGTAAAGGACATAGAAATCTGTATGGTTTGGATTTCAAAGAATCCTATGTACATGGGTCAAATCTTTTATTATCTTTCTTCTTCCTCGTACAATACTATTAATTGCAAAAAAAGAGTACCCAAATCTAAGGTAATTTTTAGATAATTAATCTTAAAGGTCCTTTCTCTTCTACAGTACCCTACTATTTGTAGTACTATGATGTCATGTGGATTGTCGATTTTCCTTTCCATCTTTCCCCTCATGGCCATACAATTTGTCTATGTATCATTCATCCAGTACCTCATTAATTAGTGCCTAAATTGCTGATGTGGCTGTAGATTTTGGCGGTTTGGGTTAGGCAGGAGAATTTCAGCCGTGGGCGGGAGTTTCATACTTCAATTTCAGGAGAGAGATTTGAATTTCGAAAATGTTGTAGGCTTGTTTTTGAGTCTGGCTGAGAAATGCACTCTTCTAGTCTGCGCACCCTTCTTGGTGTTGTTTTGGATGTTTTGGGTTAATATAGGGCTGGTTCGTTCTTCTAAATTGATCGAAGCCACTCAGGCTAGATGGGATAGAACTTTCTCTTTGTAGACGTACGGTACAACCCTTTGCAGCTGTGGTGCAGTTCCTTTATGAATACAAGTGATGTTTAGTGATTTCAGCACAGTTCCTTCATGAGCTAGGGTGACCTTAGTAACTGTGGCACGGTTTTTCAATGATTTAAGGTGTCTTTCAATGATTGCAGCACGGTCTTTAAGTCCTTTACATAGAGCTTCAACATTGGAACAGTAGCATTTTTTCTACATGAATCCATAGCTTGTCAAGTTAGTAACTAGGAGCCAACTTTGGTAGGAACTTGGCAAGGGAACGTTCAAGGATGAGGCGCATCGTTGATGCTGAAGAAGATCTATAGTCCAGATGCCGTATTAAGACTGCGCTTGGGTTTTAACCTTTGGTTTGCTTGTTTCCCTTTACCTGTGCTGACTCTTTAATTACGCCTCCTGTATTAAAATTTCTTTTGGGTTATGCAACTTTAATACTAGGCCATGACTTTTTTTCCTATACTGTATGCATTAGAGGAGAAAATGGGTATAACGTTTGCCCCCAAAGTCTGTGCTAGAGCATGTTGGCATTGACTTGTAGTGCATGTAACTATTTTTTCTTTGTCTAATCATTCACTTCACGTTCGATGGTACTTTTGTAGGTGTCTTACGGTGATTTTTTTTTTCCCCGCCCGTCTGTTTATATGACTTGTTCTTTATTAAAGATATCTTTCTTATGTTTCGTGCACCAGCATTTGTCATTATTATGATTGAACGACTGTCAATTTTTTGCTGTTTGGACTCTAATGCCCAAATTTCCTTACCTATAGTTTATATGGACAACTCCTTTTCCTTATTTTGTTTTTTCTTTACTCATTTCTTCTATGGTTTTCTCATCCTCGCGATGTTCTTCTTATACGCGATCATCGTTCTACTATTTGTAAGTCAATTTTTTTTGTACATCACTATGTATTTTATTATGATTATTATTTTCTTCACCGTTTCTCCTCTCTATTTCTATTTTCCTTTTACATTGCTTAATTCAATTATGCCCTGATTATGTTTGTGGTAATGCATATGTGTGCTTATTTCTTTGGTTTGTGCTTTTGATACTTTCTTTTTCTTTCCCATATTTAAATGGATTTAATTTATTTAGTTATAGTGGAGATTAATTTATTCATTTTCACCACTAATCTCCTAATATTATGTAATAATCTTTCTCGTCCTTAATTTATCACCTTATCATATCTTCCCATCATTTTTCATCTTCTTCCCTTTTCTTTATTAGTTATCTATGGCTTCCAATGACCTTCCATCCATTTTAGGGAAGGGTTTGGCCTACTTTCTTGACTTGCCATTGGCAATTCATGAAGAAAGCCAAGCATAAGGGATTCTTGATCACTTTGGGTTGCATGTGTTAGCATATTGATCCATTTCCTGTTTGGGCTTTTGAGCCTTTTCTTGTTTATGCTTTCTATCTATATAAATCTATCTCTGTAACCCTAATGTTATCAATCTTTTTGCTCAGCCGTCTTGCTGAATAATATGAATTATCTTCTTCTTCTTCTTCTTCTTCTTTTTATTTGATTTTACAAACGTTTTACAAACGTTTACATGGTATCAGAGCGAGGTTCCTGTTTCTGCCCGCTGCCTCGTCGCTGTCTTGTCTTCCTGCCTTAGCCCGAAACCCTAGCCTGGTATCATCACCTGCTCCGAACCCTAGCACCCACTGAAACCATAGTCTGTCGTTGACCTTGTCCCAAAACCCCAGAGCCTCGTCCCCAGCCTGCCGAATCACCCACTGAATCACCAACCTGCCGATCTCCCCCAGAGCCCCATCCCCAGCCTGCCGCCCTAGTCCCCAGCCTGCCCTAGCCTGCCGAAACCCTAGAACCCCGAAACCCTAGCCTGCAGAAACCCTAGCCTGTCCCTGTCTCGAAACCCTAGTTCCCCGAAACCCTAGCCCAATTGATACCAGGCTCGACCTGAAGCGTTTGCTTGTCTCGACCTGAAGCAGTTGCTGACTTCAAAATATGGCAGGAGGTGATGATTCATTACAAGCTATTAGTGTTCGTTTAGATGGAAAAAACTATTCTTATTGGAGTTATGTCATGAAAAATTTTCTGAAAGGAAAACAGATGTGGGGATATATTTCTGGTGTTATTGTGGCTCCTGAAGCTGCTAATGTTGAATCAATGGAGAAATGGGATACCAACAATTCAAAGATCATCACTTGGATTAATAATTCCGTTGAGAATAAAATTGGTATGCAATTGGCTAAGTATGATACTACTAAGCAAGTTTGGGACTATTTGGAGCGACTTTTTGTGCGCTCTAACTTTGTCGTTCAATATCAATTAGAGGCTGATATTCGGTCATTGTCTCAGAATGATCGAAATATTCAAGATTTTTATTCTGAAATTACTGCTCTTTAGGATCAATTGGCTATGACTGAGGTTGCTGAGCTTAGGTCATTTGCTCCATATATCGCTCGTAGGGAGGTACAACGTCTTGTTCAATTGTTGATGGCTCTTCGACCAGAGTACGAGCATTGTCGTGCGTCCATCCTACATCGCACTCCTTTACCTTCTGTTGATTCTGTTCTACATGAATTATTAGCTGAAGAAACTCGCTTGAAGTCTCAAACTGAGAAAGTTGCACAGACCTCTTCTGCATCTGTTTTTGCTACAGGGATTTTACCAATCCCGTCTCAACGCAACAAGATAAATATCAAGAATGGTCGTGATTGTAATTACTGTAAACAACCAGGCCATTGGAAAAATCAATGTCCTGAATTATTGGCTCGTCAAAAAAATCAAAGTTTTAAGCAAGGTGATAGATCACAACAGCAACAACGTGGTAGCCAACAACAGTCCTTCTCTACTGCACAAGGATATGGACAGTCACGTGGTAGTTCCCAGCCTAAGACTGCTGCATTGGTACATCCTTCTGGTAAATCAAGTGTGGATTCCTCTATGGACTCTCTTACAGAACAATTTCAGAAGTTCCTTGCTATCCAGTCTTTGTCTCAAAACATGACTGCTCCTCAGTCTCAGCACTTTGCCATGTCAGCTCCCTCCATATCAGGTTTGAATTCTCCTTTGTGGATTTTGGATTCTGGTGCTTCATATCATATGTCCCATTATATCTATGTCTTTTGATTCTCGCTCACCTTCTATTTTGACTGCTGATGGCACACCTTTGCCATTAACAGGAATCGGTACAATTCAAACCACACACGTTTCCCTCCCAAATGTTTATTGCATTCCTAAATTAACTATGAATCTTGTGTCAGTCGGAAAACTTTGTGATCTTGGATATCTTGTTCATTTTTCTTCTACCACTTGCTCTGTGCAGGATCCCAACTCCAAGAAGTTGATTGGGACAGGCCGTAGGCAGAGCGGTCTCTATGTTTTGGATGACTTGCACATTCCAAGTCATGCCGCTGCTGCTAGTATTGACCTTTCTTCTTTTCATTTAACTCCATTGTCTTCTAAGTTTTATTTGTGGCATTCTAGACTTGGTCATATTTCAAGCTCTCGTCTTAAATTCTTATGTAATTCTGGTGTTTTGGGAGATTTATGTTCTCATGATATTTCAGATTGTAGTGGTTGTAAACTTGGAAAATTTTCTGCTTTACCCTTTAATCAAAGTGTTTCTACTTCCACTGCACCTTTTGATTTAGTTCACTCTGATGTTTGGGGTCCAGCACCCATCTCCGCAAAAGGTGGGTGCAGATATTATGTCTCTTTTATCGATGACTATACTCGTTATTGTTGGGTTTTTCTGATGAAACGTCGTTCTGAGTTTATTGATATATATACTGCCTTTCAAGCATATGTTAAAACACAACACTCTGCTATTGTTAAATGCTTTCGTTCTGATTTAGGGGGGGAATATACTAAGGGAGACCTTTCTAACATATTCAAGGCTGATGGTACTTTGCATCAGTCTTCCTGCACTGATACCCCGCAACAAAATGGTGTTGCTGAAAGAAAACATAGACACATTGTTGAAACTGCCCTTTCTATGATTCTTTCAGCTAGCGTTCCAAAAGAATTTTGGGGAGAAGCTGTTCTTACTTCCGTTTATCTTATTAATAAGATCCCGATTTCTCATAATTCTGGTATTTCACCTCACGCCAAGTTGTTTGGTCAAACTCGTGATTACTCTCACCTAAAAGTGTTTGGTTCCACTTGTTTTGTTCTTCGTCCACACGTAGAGCGTACAAAATTATCTTCGCGTGTTGCTATATGTGTTTTTCTTGGGTATGGTATTGGACAAAAAGGCTATCGCTGTTATGATCCTTCTTCAAATAAACTATATGTTTCTCGTCATGTTTCCTTTATTGAGCATATTCCCTTCTACTCTATTCCAACTAGTCCTCATAGTATGACTAAGTCTGATCTTATTCAAATTGATCCATTTCATGCTGATAACTCCTCTGATTCACCACCTCTTACCATTGATACACCGTCATCCATACACTCTGTTCCTCCTCCTTCTGCAGGTGACACTTTATCCCCTGCTACTACGACTGTTCAAACACCTCCTATGATGACAGATCCTGTTCAACCTCGCTATCCCACTCGCACACGTAAATCTACTCAATTATCAGATTTTTCTTACTCTTGTTACTCTCGGGCTTTTGCTTCATTTCTTGTTTCCATTGACACTTTCTATGAGCCTTCTTCTTACTCGGAGGCTGTTCGTTCTCCTGTGTGGCAACATGCCATGTCTGCTTTAGACAAAACTGGTACCTGGGATCTTGTATACCTTCCTACTGGGAAGAAAACTATTGGTTTTTGATGGGTATATAAGATTAAAACCAAGTCAGATGGTTCTATTGAGCAATACAAAGCTCGTTTAGTTGCTAAAGGATTTGCCCAAGAGTATGGTATGGATTATGAGGAGACATTTGCTCATGTGGCTAAGATGACATCTATTCGGGTTCTTATTGCTGTTGCGTCCAGTCGTCAGTGGGGCATCTCTCAAATGGATGTTAAAAATGCTTTTCTTAATGGAGATCTTAAGGAAGAAGTTTACATGGTTGCTCCACCTGGTGTTTCTCATGCTCTAGGTTAGGTTTGCAGGCTTAAGAAAGCTCTATATGGTCTTAAGCAAGCACCACGTGCTTGGTATGAGAGATTTTCGAATGTTGTTACATCACTTGGTTTTACCTCTAGTCCCCATGATTCAGCACTTTTTGTCAGATTGACTTCTGCAGGCCGTATTCTTCTTCTACTATATGTAGATGATATGATCATTACAGGTGATGACAGTAATGGTATTGTGAGCATTAAAGCCACATTGTATCGTTGTTTTGATATGAAGGATTTGGGTCATCTACGTTACTTTTTAGGCATTGAAGTAGCTTCCTCAGAAAAAGGCTATCTTCTTTCCCAGTCCAAATACGCCACTGACATTATTCATCGTGCTGGTCTTACTGATACACGTCATGTTGATTCACCACTTGAGGTAAATGCCCGATATACTCCGACCGATGGGAGTCCTCTTTCTGATCCTACTTTATATCATTCTATTGTTGGTTGCCTTGTATATCTGACCATCACTCGTCCAGATATTGCCTATGCTGTTCACATTGTTAGCCAGTTCGTATCTTCCCCTACCTCTGTTCATTGGGCTGCTGTTATGCGCATTCTTCATTACTTGCAAGGAACATTTTATCAGAGTCTTTTGTTCCCATCGACCTCATCTTTGGAGCTTCGTGCCTTCTCTGATGCAGATTGGGCTGGTGATTCAATGGATAGAAAATCCACAACTGGCTTTTGCATATTTTTAGGTGATTCCCTTATTTCATGGAAGAGCAAGAAACAGGATGTTGTTTCTCGGTCTTCCACTGAGACAGAGTATCGTGCTATGGCCTCCACTACATTTGAGATTATTTGGTTACGCTAGCTGTTTGAGGATATGGGTGTTTCGATTTCTTCTCCCACTCCTATGTATTGTGACAATAAGAGCGCTATTAAAATTGCTCACAATACTGTTTTTCATGAGCGCACCAAACATATTGAGATTGACTGTCATTTCACTCGGTATCACTTGCTGCATGGAACTATTTCTCTGCCTTTTACTTCGTCATCGACGCAACTTGTAGATTTCTTCACTAAGGCTCACACTATCGAACGCCATAGATTTTTCATTGGCAAACCCTCGATGCTTCTTGCTGTACCATCGCGTGTTTGAGGGGGGATGTTAGCATATTGATCCATTTCCTGTTTGGGCTTTTTAGCCTTTTCTTGTTTATGCTTTCTATCTATATAAACCTATCTCTGTAACCCTAATGTTATCAATCTTTTTGCTCAGCCATGTTGCTGAATAATATGAATTATCTTCTTCTTCTTCTTATTTGATTTTACAAACGTTTTACAAACGTTTACAGCATGGTTACACAATAAGAGTTCCTACTACGCTTGATTGTATTCACACACCCCCAAAGGGTTTCATTTATATCACTATGGAACACATACACAATGGCTTTTACCTTTCCCTTCATCCTCTCATAATGGAATAGTTAACAGATATCAACTTATCGTTGACTGAATAATCCCATGTATCCTATCACCTACTCGTGGCCACTATTATTTTTTATGCCGATCAACTGACTGCGCCTTCCCATCAAGAGTTGTTATTTCTATATTCAGTTCATGAGAACGTCGCGTTTGGATGTGAATTGTTCTGTTATGTGCAGCCCCTTGGATCCATCTTTTCCTTCTACCCTCGAAAAACTTCGAGTTGGACTGACCAATTATTTTACATCTCCAACCGTGATAATCTTGTATCATCATTCTGACTCTCGGTATTAATCATTTTCCTTTGTTTCATTATTTACATATTATTTGCATGCTTATTTTTTTACGCACTAACTTGCTGTCATCTTTCTTTTCTCCTCCATTTTTCTTTTATAGTTGGACAACTAAGTGACTTGTTTGTAGAGGAGTGGGAATCATTTCTAGTGCATAGGACTAGGATTCTTTGCCTTGATAAGGAAACCTGGAAATGTTCCAACATTCTCATGGAGGCTTTCTTAGGTAAACATGGCTTTCTAAACCCTCAACGTCATTATTCACGCACAACCTTTACTTAAGAATTTGTTTGCCTTGACCCATGGTATGTTTTAAATTGTTGTGAATGTGTATCTGCATCTATGCTATAACACATCTAATTTTTCATTTTGTTGTTTTATTTACTGTATGATGGGCCCCTTTTAATATATTATGGGTTGGATTTCTAGGTAAAATGTCAGAATTCTTGGATGCTTTTAAACAAAAGT
Organism: Allium fistulosum; assembly: GCA_030737815.1. Taxonomy (NCBI): domain Eukaryota; kingdom Viridiplantae; phylum Streptophyta; class Magnoliopsida; order Asparagales; family Amaryllidaceae; genus Allium; species Allium fistulosum. Next base: position 190,745,151 of record CM060904.1, read on the forward strand.
ATACAACAGGAAAAAAAAGAAAGCACCATAATTCCAAGGATGGTGATAAGGATGAGTTAAATGTGGGAGGTTCTAATCTTCCACCTCCACCTCCTCCCCATTTTGCTCATGCCCTGTCCATGCAGCCTCTTACTATGGTCTCAACCTCTCGCCTTTCTTGTATCTCCCAGTGGAAAGCACCTTTTTAAATGTAATCGAACAGATGGGTGGGTTGATGATTGATGACGTTCTTTCTTTCAATTCTGCTTCATTACATCTAATATCTCTACCAGCCTCGGGTGCTCCTTCTGCAGCTCCATAAAAGCATGTTTTATGTGACAACTGATAATCCTCTTTTTTGCCTTATTGTTTGTTGTTAATTTTAATTGTTAGATTATTTAAGTAGGGTGCGCTTCGATGATGTAATTGCACTGACGAGTTGAGACTGTAGAGTCGACTTTAGTAACCTCTCGAAATGGGGCCTCAAATTATAAGAGGGAGCTTGAAGAGTCCAAAGTTGAGCACGTTGAGTTGGGATCCCGCTTATCGAAGGCTGAGGATACTTTGACCAAAGCGGAAGAAGCCTTGGTGATGTTTGGAAGACCCTATCCCAAGTTTAAAAGAGGGAGAAAACTATACAACACAAATTTGACAAGACTATCAAGGAAACTGAGACCATAGCCTATGATGTTCACTTCAACGTATATGCCCAAGTTAAGAGGTAGTTTTTCTTTGACCGCTTAGACGATCCCGAGGCTGAAGTGGGTTTTGGGTTTCTGGACAATAAGAACGTCACAAAGACCATGTAGGAGCACTTGGGGGTCATTCTGAGGATCTTTACGCTGTTGGTTACATAACACTTTTATTGTAATCAAATTCCTCCATTATTTCGGGTTTTGGGTTTCCCGAGGAGGTCCTATTGCCGAAGTTCCAGACATATTGGTGGTTGCCTACACCTATAAATATAGCCCTTGGGGGTCATTCTGAGGATCTTTACACTGTTGGTTACATAACATTTTTATTGTAGTCAAATTCCTCCATTATTTTCCTACCTCTTGTTGTTTCTTATTGTAATCAAGATTAAAGTGAATCAATAAAGAGAATATTCAAAGTGGACGTAGAAAATCAATGACGAACCACTATAAATCTTTTTGTCCTTGTTTTCTGCTGTGATTGGCTTATTGTTTTGATATATTCCTCTATTTTCATTTATTTTGTTCATTTACTTCACTACACAAACCAATTCTTAGGTGTTTGTGGCCAATTTGGTTGCAAACATTTTGGTGCTTTCACCGAGAACTTATTCTCAACGCTTAGGATCCCATTTATTGTTACTAGATTGAGCAAATCCCTCGAAGGAGATATGTAGTCATCTTCAAAAGCTTGCAGATACTACTCAGATTTACTAGAATCTGACAAAAGAAATCGATAATGGTGCGACATACAAGATCAACTTCTCAGAATGTGGCTGCGAATGAAACTGCCAGCATTCAACAAGGGGCCCCAAGCAACCAACCTACAAATCAGAATGTGGAGCCTGCTGAACTCCAGAACCCTACCGATTCCATAACCAGAACTGAGTTTAATAACTTGATGAGAGAGTTGATGGAAAGTCGTAGACAGCTGAATGAGGAGATTCAAACTAGAACCAGATTTCTCAACAACAGTGTGAGAACGCCAGAAGGGATCCCACTTCTTACTCGGCGTTAGAAAGTTCCAGCTTATCAGATGAATACCAAAGGTGTAGGCGTCGTAAGGTTGAAGGAAATCAAGCTTAAACATCGGGGCATCGCTTGGCAGACCAATATGGTCTTCCAAGACGGATCGATACCGATCCCTTCTAAGGGATCGGCATCGATCCCTCCTCTAGAGGAGGGATTCCCCCGCAACACTTGGGGAATTGAGCGGGAGCTATTTCCGAAATCTTACATGCTAGAGTTCGACTAAATGCTGACCAACTGCTCTACCATAATGACGATGAGTTGAATGTCCAAGGTGCATGTTAACAGGATGGTGGACCAAGAGGGCGTGAAACGGCCCGTAGACGTCGACTGGACTATTCACGTGAGGTGGAGCGCGACCATAGCTTGGCACCACCCATCCAAACACCGGATTTTTCGGCAGTGGTCAGACAATTGATGAGAAAGAACCAAGGTTTGACAAATGATGACTGGGAATTTCGAGAAGTCATACCCTGTTTACTGACAATGTTTTGCATGCGGAATATCCGAGGAGGTTCAACATGCCTACGATGCCTACCTATGAAGGAAAAACCAACCCCCAGGCAGCACATCATGAGGTATGAATGGTTGATGGACTCAGCAAGATCCAATGACGCAACCAAATGTGGATGTTTTCCTATAACCCTCTTTGGGATCGCGATGATGTGGTTTACAAGATGGGCTTGGTTCCAATCGAGATATTACACACCCCGAGTATAAATATGATGGAAATTGATCAATTACTCGAAGCAAAATCTGAGAGGGAATCATGGATGACTCCATTTAAAGATTATTTGTTGCATGGAATCTTGCCTGAAAGGAGGCAAGAAAAGCGACAAGTCCTTTGCAAAGCTTCACGGTATATTATGCAAGAAGTAGCTATGTACAGAAAAGGTTTTTCCATTCCTCTACTCTGGTGTATCGCTCATGATGAGATAAAGCGTGTTTTGAAAGAAGTTCATGAGGGAGAATATGGCGATCACATTAGGGGGCAAAGTCTGGCAAAGAAGATACTCCGTTATGGATATCATTGCCTAACTATAAATCAGGACGCTGCTGATTATGTGAGATGATGTGACAAGTGCCAAAGATATGCAAAAGTCCCACGAGCTCCGCCAACAAAGATCACGCAAATGGTCAGTCCATGGCCATTCGCTATGTGGGGGTATTGATATCATAAGCTCCTTACCAATCTCCAAGGGTGGTGCGAAGTACCTATTGTCGCGGTTGATTACTTCACAAAATGGGCCGAGGCGGAACCGTTAGCCATGATCACAACTAAGAAAGTGATCAAATTTGTTGTTCGAAACATCATATGTCATTTTGGTCTTCCATGAAAAATCGTAACAGGTAATGGAACTCAGTTCGATAGTGTTGAATTTAAATAATTTTGTCGAAGAATCGTATTGAAAAGAGGTTTGCAGCAGTTACTCACCCTCGGACAAATGGGTAGGTTGAAGCTATAAACAAAATTATCAAGTCTATTCTGAAAAAGCGTTTGGATAAGGCTAGAGGTAAGTGAGTGGATGAACTTCCTACGACACTTTGGGCTTATAGAACCACTCACAAGTCCGCAACTGGCCATACTCCATTTGCTCTTGCTTACGAATCCGAAGCTGTTATCCTGGTGGAACTCGAAGTCCCTTCTCATCGAGTGACTTACTACGACCCTAAAATGAACAAACATCTTCTCTTGGAACCTTTGGACTTTATAGATGAGAAGCGCGAAAAAGCCGATTTAAGGGCCGCAGCACACCGACATCGAGTCGCCCGATATTACAACACAAAAGTGCGATCAAGATCCTTCGAAGTTGGCAATCTTGTCCTGAAACGGGTTTTTCCGGCCCTGTCACACATGAATCCGACGTCGGAAAGACCGTATGTCATTGAACAGAGGCCTGGAGAAGGAACCTTCAAGCTAACGACCGATGATGGCATTACACTCCCAAGAGCATGAAATAATGAGCATTTACGACGCTATTTCTCTTAGAACGTTTCCTTTGCATTTTAGTTCTATTTGCTTTTAGTATTTTCTTTAGCATTTGATTCTTCAAATATTGAATAAGACAGATTAGTTTATTCCTTTCCATTTGGTGAATAAAGTCTCAAACTACCTTTGCATGAGTGATTGTTGTTGCATTATATGCTAAGAACATAACGAAATTGGTTCATATTGATATGTTTGAGCAGGTTCCCAGAGTTCAAAATCGATTAATCGTACTAATCCCAATGGGATCAAACAAGATGAGCTTCATTAATTTGCTCGATTAACAATTCCCATAGATGATTAAAAGGATGGGACACATAATAAGTAACAAATGTCATCGGCAATCCGAAGATTAGAGAATTTCCTACCTAGACTGTGGGATTGAAACAAAATCAAGGCGACCAGAAGAAGTGTAAACCTCAAACGGGCATGATACGACTGCCCATGAAATAACTCTAAGTCCTCGGAGTGCGGACTGGAGTATAAACACAATTCGGCTGTGACTGACCGCCCATCGACAACTTTAAGTCCTTAGAGCACGTTCTAGAGTATAAACCCAATTTAGGTATGACTGACTGCCCATGGACAACTCTAAGTCCCCGGAGCGCGGATTGGAGTATAAACACAATTCGGATGTGACTGACCGCCCATCGACAACTCTAAGTCCCCGGAGCGCGGACTGGGGGATAAACACAATTCGAGTGTATCTGACCGCCCATCGACAACTCCAAGTCTCCAGATGCGGACTGGGGTATAAACACAATTCGGGTGTGACTGACCGCCCATCGACAACTCTAAGTCCCCGAAGAGCGGACTGGAGTATAAACATAATTCGGGTGTGATTGACCGCCCATCAAAAACTCTAAGTCCCCGTAGCGCGGACTGGAGTATAAACATGATTTGAGTGTGATCCGACAACCTACGAGATAACTCTAAGTCCCCGGAGCGCGGACTGGAGCATGAACATAAATCGAGCGTGAACCCACCACTCGCCAAACAAATCTAAGTCCCTAGAATCTGGACTGGAATAGAAACACAACTGAATAGATGGGTGGATGTCGACCGTTCTCTATTCCACAAACTCCAAACTGAAATCAACATGAGAAATACATGCTACTGAAAGCTGAATATGACCGCTCACTACATCTCCGGCTTAATGTTCTTTATGACTTAAGGCAACGACCATAAGGAGGCCTTGAGATGAAGATAGTGAATTGTTAATACGATTTGCAATCAACAAATTACAAGTACTCTGAAAGGGAAGTAATCATTTAACTATCAAAATAACAATTCACGTGATGTCTAATCGAGAACAAAAAACTTTTATTCACAAGTGTCAAAATTCCTGTACAATTTATTTCAAAAAAGAATCGGGATCCATACAGGTACACCTACGACTAGGGAAAGAAATAATTATTCAAATTATATATAATGATTTAATGTAACAGTTACTTCTTTAACTTTCTTTCCCTTTTGGGTTTTTCAGGGGTGGAGCCACTCAAGTTTCTCTTCCAAGATTCTTTGCCGCCTTTGGTCGGAGTGCTTGTGAAAGGAGGGATTTCACCAGGGATTGACTCGCCTGGTGGAATAACTTGCAATGGCACGAGCTCAAGATCTTCGACTTCCACCTCGGCGGGCTCACCCTTAACTTCTCGCTTCAAATTTTCCTCCTCCTCGACCCTCTCTTTCATGTTGGTTTCAACAGTATGCTCCGAAGCGCCAGTAATTATCACATTATCAGGGTAATCGGCCGGGAGCGGATTTTCAGTTTTGTCTTCGTCAAGAGCACCGTTGACTTGGGCATCAGGCCCCGAAACTTCAACATCAGCCGGGTCCTTGGCCCCTCTTTCATGCTGTTCTATAGCTGCGTCACTTTTTGGAGTCTGATCAGGGCCCAGAAGACCTGCAAAGTTTATCAAAACATGGATATTAACTAAGGGCCATTGCACATGAAGAATAAGAACTATTCGAGTACAAAGAAGTTTAGTATGATACCGCATCCGGTTGATTTTCTATCGTCGCCGGTGGTCCTCCTTCGAAGATGGGAGATAGCATTTGTGGTCCGAAGCCGGGCTTGTCTGGATCATAGCTGAGATTTTGCTTTGTATCACGAGAAGATGATGGACTGGCTACTTGAGTAGGAAAGGAACCCTTAGGATCAATTCCAGAAGACTCAACGATATCCTCTCCATTTTTAGTAGATATAGGAGTTTTGAAAAATTGAAGTTTAGCGGCAGCCAGATCCGACGGCTCGTTTCCTCGAAGAACTTCTCTCACTAGTTCTTCTTCGTTAGATTCGGCTTCTCCCAACTCTTCCTTCTTTATCTTGACGATGTGCTCCCAGGCTTCGGTAAGTGATTCGAGGTAACCCTCACCAAGAAAGCTTAAGTCACGATGGAGTAGGACCTTTGTGTTATATTCGATAGTTAGAGGATCGAACAAGTCCTTTATTTTGTTCCTACCGGACTCGGTGGCGGCCTCCACCTGGGATTTGGCCTGTTCAAGCACTTCTCTTCTACCCTCTTCTCAGGCTTCTTCCTTCAGAGCTTCAATTTTTGCAAACTATTCATCGAGTTTTGTTTTCAAGCTCCTTGCCTCGACTACTCCTTCACAGTATTTCTACGACTCCTCTTGGGCCTTAATTTTCTCCCCCTCTCTTTCTTTAACAATTCTTCGGGCTCCTCAACACGGTGAGCTATAGCGTCTTTCTCCTTTTGCAAGGAGCCCTTTTCTAAAACAAGCGTACCACTGCATTGAAGCACCGCATCAAGTTCCTTCTTGTGAGAAGTCTCCAGGCAACTTACTGCCTCTGATGTCTCCTTCGCATTCTTTTCAGCTTTTGCAAGTTGGGTCTTGTATTCAAGCAACTCATCATCCTGATGCTTGATTATATCCTTGTCGTGAATAGCCTCCAACTTGAGACGATCGATTTCGGGCGGACACTCTATGCAGACTTCGGAAACTTTATTGACCAAATGAATAAATGATTCGTGCTGAACGAATACGTTGTTCATGCACGCTAATGGGCTCTCTTTGGCATTTCCAGGAATAACATGTATAGTGGGAAGGAATTTAAGTCCAAGCAGATCTTTGGAAAAGTGGCTTTAAGTTCAGCCAACTTTGCAGCTGTAGAGGAGTCGGGAGCAGTAGCCGACGGAAGTGGATCAGAAGTGGCAAGTGGGTGCTTGCCAGATCGGCGCTCACGTGACTGCCTTGAAGTAGAAGAGCTAGAATGTTGCTCGTGAGGAGCAGCGGCATAAACGCCGCGATAAGAGGATTTTTCTCCACTATGAGCAGAATGGTTAGAATGTTCGTCATGACGAGACGCATGAAATTGGGACTTCGGCTTAGAGGAGCAAGAAGTCTCCGTCGAATAGTAATCTTTGTCACTCCCTTCATCTTTCTCTCTACGTCACGTGGACTCAAAGACCCGGCTTGGGTGATGATAAGCAAAAGAGCTTCATAGGCGATCGAAGGCACGTGATTGAGACATTGTACCTGTAAAGATCAAATAAGAACGTGTTAGAAGTTGTCGTACAAGAAATCAATGTCAAGTGTATAGTGGAGTGCAAGTGATTGTGAGTGTCCTAGTGTTCCCCCCAACGGATCGGTAATGATAGCTTTGCTCATGGGTGTGCTCTCCCCTCTATTAGAAGGTTGGCTGCCTTCATTGCTTCTCATAGGAAAGTTAAGTCCTTTGAAGTTTATATTTGGAAAGTCATAGGACATAATGTCATCTGGAATTTGGAGAGTCCTCTAAACGAGCTTTCCAAACGTTTAGGAGATGATTCCTCTTCGAGAGGAGTAATAACAAACTCCAGGCCTAATGCAGTTTTTCTTCTACGTAACCGGTACACCAACTTCTTCTTTCTCTTTGGAGGCGTTTGCGATTGTCCGACCTGCGATGGTCCAACCATCAATGCTTTTCCAAGTCCCGCATCATCATCTCCCAGCCAGTCAGCTTGAGAATCTTTGATTCGCCCTCCTTTGTATCTTCCCGAGTCCCCTTAGCATGAGGAACGACGGGGTTGTTTTTGTCTTCTCTTCGTTCGACAATGATCTTTGGAACTGCCTTGCTTCCGGGGATTCCGATTCTATGACCGTCTTCCAATAGGTCGAATAAAGATAGCAGTTTGTCAGTCACGAGGAGTTTAATATTCCGGTCCTCAACAGGAGTAGCGTGGATGGCGGCGATGGCTCTAGAAAACTCGGCACCTTCGGGATGTGGACGAACACCTGAAAGAGCTTCAGATGTTAGCATATTTAAAGGTGGAATTATGATTTGAATCATCAAACTTAAGAGAAAAGTGGAAGTGGCACTTACGTCCTTCTAACCATCTTCTTGTGAATCCGGGAGGACATTACACGTAGAACGATTCGTGCTTAAATAATGAAAGCTTGTTTAAGGCGCCCGTCAAGACTTGACAGTTCGGCGAAGGTTCAAGGAAGACGTAAGAAAGGCTTCATGTTTGAAATTATAGATAAATATGATGTCTTTGGGGGTTGGCGGACGGAAAAAAACATTTATGAATAAGTGGAAGGTCCCATGAATGAAAGCGTAGCTGTTGGGACGCAACTGAGTAGGGGAGATCCCAAGATACCTCAGCATCTCCTGGATGAAGGAGTTAAAAGATGGAACACATCTAGCCCAGCGCTTAAATTTGTTGCACGTTGTATATCCAGCTGGGGGTAAGTGAGGTTTATCTTGCCTCGTAGGAACTAAAACGTCCTCAAACAGAATCCCATGGATGGAACATAATCAACGAAGTGCAACTTCGCTGATTCGAGAAGCTTGTGAATTGACAGGGTTATCCAGGACAATGGTTGAGGCATCAAGAGTGGGGCTGATGGTTTCCGTTGGAAGAATCGGAATATCAAAAAAGAGATCAATCTGTGGTTTAGAAGCTTCTGGTTGTTTTACATGATGGCTTGGAGAAGGCCTTCCGGAAATAGTGGCATAACTTGATTTTGTTTCAGAACCGATGTGTTTCACCGCTGAATCAGAAGACATGTTGGTTGAATACTTCGAGCATCTGAAATCTATGCCAGCTATACTAAGTAGAAAATCAAAATTATAAGTAATAACCTGTTCCCACCGTGTCAAGTGTGAACTAGTGCAGTGTAGTGTGAAAAAAGCATAAAAAGTTTGAAATCAGAAAAGCAAGAATAAAACAACGAGACTTGGAGTTTTGTCCAGAGAGACCGTCATCGTTGACCATCTCAATTGACAAGAAAGTTGATTGGCAACGGAAGCTTTGGGATCGATGGAACAACTTATTGGATTACGAAGCCTGTTATCTAAGTTCGTTAGCAAATTTATTACCTAGTCCAAGTTGAGAAGTCCGAAAGTTTGATCGTTTAATCTTAAGTTCGACAGTCCAAGTATGCAAATCACATTGTCCTTTGTCATCTTATATTCAGGCAAGGCGATATGATGTTAAGTTCTCAAATGACTTAAATTAGATTGGTCTTTAGTGTTAATACCGATCCCTTCACTCTATGTCGATCCCTTACCCCAGCCATTTTATTTCCAATCCCTGCTCCAGACCGAACAACATCGATCCCTCAACTTAAGACATCTACACTGATACCTCATCAACGCTACAACTTACCAATCTGATGTGCACGTAAAAGTGCATATTTTTACTTCAATGTTTAATCTTCTTTTAATTAAATAAATGAGCATATAGTGTATTTTACATGTTTAAACCAAAATTTCAAAAATGCTTTCAAGTCATCACTCATGCATCAATTTGGGGGTAAAATAGTAATTCTGTGCATGAATTAATTTTGAGAATATTTATTTGCATATTTTATTTTTATTTGTAGGAAATTGGATGACAAAAAGGAAGATGCTTCATGAAAATATGCATGCACAAGAGAAGGAAACAAAAGAATGAAGAAATAAATCAACTCATGCAACATGGAGGACCCCACCTACCCACTTAACATGATCTACAATTAGGAGCTAATGCACATGTTAGTGGAGATTAAATTTACATGCATACTTAATGGAGGATTAATTAGAAGCTAATGATAACTTGGTGGCCACACTTCCTACGGGGTATTTTGGGTAGCTCCCTAAAATATGGTTTAGGGTTTTAGGCATGTATAAATACCCCTTATGTTTTATGTAATGAGCTCTTAGTACCACCTTTTAATTAGTTTAGTGGTAGCCACAAATTGTAACATAAAATTTCTTTTCCTCTTTCATGGCTTCTTAGCTGTTTTACCCTTATGTAATTTGTTTTATGCAATTTAATTTCATGCTCTTTTAATTATTGTTCTTTACTTTATGCAATTAGTGTAGTTTTATTTTATGCAAGTAGATTGGATTTATTTACATGCAATTTAGTTGGTTCTGTTTTCCCATTTGTTTTTGTTCTATGCTGCAATCTACATTTTTTGAAATGATAACAAATATGAGAAGCTAAACCCCTTCAATATAGGGGTAATGAAGCTCTCTTAATCATGTAGATCAAATATATTTGCTAATTTTTTATCTGTCTTTATTCTTCATGCAATTTTTTGGATGTGGTAAAATTTTGTTGTTTAACTTTGAATTTGATAGCCTATGTTGTTGACACCAAATATGCTATGCTTAAACAAACATAAACACAAATGATCTCTTCATCTACATATGATGTTGGTAATGAAGTGGATTTTGGAATCAAAATTTGATGGTCTATATTACTAATCAATAGTAAATAGATCATGCTTAGAATTGGTTTTATTTTTAACTTCATTATCATTTTCATGAGAGTTGACAAGTGGTTTGGTGGGTTTGTTAAAGTTTGCTGGTTTATTTTGGGCTAATTAATAGCACAAATAGACCATACTTATGATAAACTCATCAACTAAATTCATAAATGACCAACAAGAGAGATCGTTATTTCATTATGGTTATTTATGTGATCATGAGAAGGGAATTGCCTCTAAATTGCCTTTTATTCTCATAGTTTTATTCACTTTTTTTTGTTAGTTTTTTTACATTTTTAGCTTAAAACAACTTTCAAATCTTGGTTTAATTTGATCAAGTAGGATTTGAAATCAATTCAATTCCCTACGGATCGGCTCGTACTCGCCATGTACTAAAATTGTACGACGTGCGCTTGCGTTTATTTTTATTACAATTTTTGGCAATTTTCTAACCGATAGAAAATTAGCCATTCAAACAAGTTTTTGGCGCCGTATCTGGAGAGTTGATTTGATTTTAGTTTTGCTCTTCGAATTATTTTGTTTGATTTTTAGTGTGTTTTCATTTTGCGTGTTAATTTTTATTTTTAAAAAAAATTGTTTTGTGTTTGTGTGATTTTTGTTTGCACTTTGATTGTGTGCTTGTTTTTTTCTAGTTGCTTTTGCATTTCTATTTAAAACAAAAGGAAAAAAAATTAGAGAACGCTTGCATTTCAAAATCAAAACTGTCCGTTACAACTTATTTCATGTACACTATTTTTACACTGTTTGTACACTGATTACATTTTCTTTTTTTATTACAGTTGCTCAAAACTATGCACTACACGCATCATAATCCCCTCCGTCTTCTGCTTATTGCCTTTTACTTCCCTCTGCTTGTTGCCAAACCCCTTGACCACACCCGTCCCTGCTCCTACTTACTACACCTCTTCCTCACCACTGCATCCTCTTCTACATACCACAACAGTGCTCACTTCCCCTACTATTACATTGTGCACAAAACCTCACAACTGAACCATACTTCCTTCCTCCACACATTTCAACTTCATACAAACCTCCACATCATCCTTCATCAACATCCAACTTACTACTGCTACAAACCACCTTACTGCTTCTTTACTACCCTCACTGCACACGTCTCCTTACTGCACATCAAAATAACAACCTACAGATATCAACACATACCAGTGCACAAAACACTGCCTTCTATACTTCACTACATTCTATACTTCCTAGTGCCTCCACTGCCACCAACCCAAACTCAACCTGCCATCCTCCTTACTTCAGAACAACACACTGCACTTTCCACACATCACATCATCCTTCTTCCCAGCACACATACATAACCACAGTCACACCCCAAACCACCACCTCCCTGTCACTAACTTACATACTTCACCTTCCACTGCCATCACCCTCATCCACTTCTGGCATCAACCACTCTTCCCACACACATACAATTGTTGTTTCATACTACTGTGCCATAAACAATAACCATCTTGTGCAACACTGCATCCCCTCCAGCAAGCACCACCATCTACAAACTACTTCACAGTTACAAATACAGTCACCTCAATAACCAAAACAACAACTTTCACTACTTCATTGCCCAAACCAACTTCATCATCAAAATCCCTTGCCTCATCCTATTCAAACATCACCACGAGCAACTCCACTGCGTTCCATCCATACTACCACATCCACATCCATAAAGTACCTCCCTGCCCTTACCATTGTGCATTCAACTCAATCATCCATCCAACCAGCAAGAGAATCCATCCCATCAACTCATTATGGCAACTCCTCCACTACATCAGCATTTAATACACCACAAAACTGCACCCACCACCGTCGCAGCCTAGCCAAGCAACCCACCACAATCTGTCATCTACAACCTCCATCTTTTCTCTACAATCACCACTCCAACAAACCATCAGCACCTCACCAATTGCTGAAACCTGAAATTGATTTCCAACTGAACATCTCCTCCTACAAATAGTTTCAACCCCGAATCTCCAAAACCACTCCAGCAACCCATATCCACCACTGAGACATGCTCTGAATAATCACTTCAATCATCAAAATCACCCACTTCCAGAAACACTGTAACTTCAACCGTCTACAACCCAAAATCGCAACCAAATCTAATCAAACAAAAAACTCAACTTCCTCTATGTCAACAAACCATCCTCTGTCGAGTAACCCTAAACCAATCACCACTCACGACTTCCCAACTCGACACCAGAAAACACTCGCCGGAATCAAAATCGAACCACCTGAAACTCAACCAACAACCCCAATTCCGAGCCACAAATCGCTTGATTTTCTTTTTTTCTTTTATTTTGGTTCAATTCCAAATTCTGGTATAAGGCGATCTATGATTTTTTCAAGAATTGAGAACTGAAGAGGTTGCAAGTCTCCATGTTTGAAAGAGGGATTGAGAATGTTTTAAATAGGGTATTGGACTTTGGTTTATAAGGGCCGATCATTATTTATTTATTTTAAAGGTCATTTATTCTTTAAGTTCTTCATTTCTCTTGTAAAAAAAAGAGAAAAATTCTGGTTTTGTTTTTGTTTGTGAATGTTGAGCTTCTTTTTAGATAATATGTGTTGTGTTGCATTCTCTATTTTATTTTAAACTTTGATAAAAAACAGGGTTTTTGCTCTGCTTTCGTTTTTATCCTTATAAAATTTTTCTTTTTTTTCTTTTTCGACTTTACCTTTTTAGGTTGCAAAAGCAGAAAAGGAAAGGAGCTGCTTGCTAAAAAGATAAGTGTGGGGGTATTTGATGTGCACTTAAAAGTGCATATTTTTTACTTCCATATTTAATCTTCTTCTAATTAAATAATGAGCATATAGGGTATTTTACATGCTTAAACCAAAATTTCTAAAATGCATTCAAGTCATCATTCATGTATCAATTTTGAGGTAAAATAGTAATTTTGTGCATGTGTTAATTTTGAGAATATTTATTTGCACATTTTATTTTCATTTGTAGGAAATTGGATGACAAAAAGGAAGAGGCTTCATGAAAATATGATGCATAAGAGAAGGAAACAAAAGAATAAAGAAATAAATCAACTCATGCAACATGGAGGACGCAACCTACCCACTTACCATGATCTATAATTAGGAGCTAATGCATATGTTAGTGGAGATTAAAGTTACATGCATACTTAATGGAGGATTAATTAGAAGCTAAAGATAACTCGGTGGCCACAATTCCTACGGGGTATTTTGGGTAGCTCCCTAAAATATGGATTAGGATTTTAAGCATGTATAAATACCCCTTATGTTTCATGTAATGAGCTCTTAGCACCACCTTCTAATTAGTTTAGTGGTAGCCACAAATTGTAACATAAAATCTCATTTTCTTTTTCATGGCTTCTTAGCCTTTTTACTATTATGTAATTTTTTTTATGCAATTTAATTTCATGCTCTTTTAATTATTGTTCTTTACTTTATGCAATTAGTGTAGTTTTATTTTATGCAAGTAGATTAGATTTGTTTACATGCAATTTAGTTAGTTCTCGTTTTCCTTTTGTTTTTGTTCTATGCTGCAATCTACATTTGTTGAAATGATAACAAATATGAGAAGCTAAACCCCTTCAATTTAGGGGTAATGAAGCTTCCTTAATCATGTAGATTAAACATATTTTCTAATTTTTGATCTCTCTTTATGCTTCATGAAATTTTTTGGATGTGGTAAAATTTTGTTGTTTAACTTTGAATTTGATAGCCTATGTTGTTAACACTAAATAAGATATGGTTAAACAAACATAAACACAAATTACTCTTCATCTACATATGATGTTGGTAATGAAGTGGATTTTAGAATCAAAATTTGATGGTCTATATTACTAATCAATAGTAAATAGATCATGCTTAGAATATATTTTATTTTTAACTTCATTATCATTTTCATGAGAGTTGACAAGTGGTTTGGTGGGTGTGTTAAAGTTTGATGGTGTATGTTGGGCTAATTAATAGCATAAATAGACCATACTTATGATAAACACATCAACTAAATTCACAAATGACCAAAAAGAGAGATCATAATTTCATTATGTTGATTTATATGATAATAAGAAGGGAATTTCCTCTAAATTGCCTTTTACTCTCATATTTTTGTTTACTTTCTTTTTGTTAGTTTTTTACATTTTTATCTTAAAACAACTTTCAAATCTTGGTTTAATTTGATTGAGTAGGATTTAAAATCAATTCAATTCCCTATGGATCGACCTGTACTCACCACGTACTAAAATTATACGCCGTGCACTTGCGGTTATTTTTATTACAATGTTTTGGTGATTTTCTAACCAATAGAAAATTAGACATTCAACACGATCCCTTTCCACAAACACTCTCTACCGATCCCTTACCAGTACAATTTCCTACTGAACCCTCTCCTAAACCTAACCACACCAACCCCTCTTCATAGCTAATTCCTACCGACCTCTCTCCGAAACCACTCTATACTGATCCCTACATGAGGATAAGGAATACCGATCCCTATCCCAGTTTCTCCCTTAAAATCCCAAAACTCAATCTTCCTTCATCCCTTCAAAAATTCTAGCCAAAACCTCCTCTTCCTTTCTTCTCCTTCTCCTTCCTCTATTTCTCCCTTCCCTCATATCCTAAAGCAACCAATCAAGGCCTTAAAGATGCTCGAACTCACCAAAGCTTAAGATTCACAACTCGATTACATGATTAAAAGGGAGTTCATACCTATGTATACCAAATTAAAGTACATGCAAGTGTTTGGGGCTTTGGATCGAAGATGAGGTAGAGTCGACTTGGAGGAAGTACTTGATTTCGTGTGTGGATTTGAGTATAGAGCTAAAGAGCTTTTGTTTGTCAAGAAGGATTTATTATAACCTGGGTTCGGCAAGAAATTTATCCACTGGCAATGAAATGATAAAGTAAGGAAAAAAGGGAAGAGGGTTTGTTTATATATTAGTATGTTGGAGAAGGAACTGGTCATGAGAGGTGACCCAGTTAAAAACGAGGAGGAGGGATCGGCACTGAGATCTACCAATCCCTAGTCACGTGTCCCTAGCAAGGGATCGGCATGTAGAATGCTGATTCCTCCACAAAAGTAAATAAGAAAAAAAGAGGGAAAATAAAAAATGGAAAATGGAAATGGAAAAATGACGGACAATTGGAAAGTAAATGGCGACCGTTGTCATAAAGGTTCGATTGCAGACATGAACGTACCGGTTACTATAAAAATTGGCAATGATCTATGAATGTTCGAACACGTCCAGGAGTCCAGAGTAGAAACATGTATGTGAATATGCACGGGACCGTTTAAAAGTTCAGCTTTTTGAAAAATTAACAGAGATTACGATCAAAATTGAAACTTTCTAGTTAGAGACTGGATCAGACAATAGGAAGATTATAAATCCCTCATGGCCAGATTTATATATACTAACGGAATACGACATTGGGCTTATGTCACTGAAAGTCGATAAAGGAATAGCAATCAGTTAGGAAGCTTGATGGACACCTTTCCGGCAATTTAGACTTTTTTCGATTCAAAGCACGTCATGTTACTCACAAGACGTACTTTGGTGGGCAAGTGTTACCCGGTATCCTGAACCGGCTATATTGGGCTGATTATGCAAGATAGATTCATCCACTGTCAAGAAGGATGACCGGGAAGCAATGGATATAGGATCCGGAAATAGGGTTCGGACAGTTATATGAAGCCCAGAATGAACGGAGTTGATAGACACACAATACAGGGTGTTAGAAATATATAAAATAGCTTGGATAGTCAAGGGATCGACATAGCAAGGTGAAACACTAGGGATCAACATGATTATTTGAGTGGATAGTCAACATAGATGAGATAAGAGAGGGATCGGCATAATTGATGGTGCTTGGCTTGGCATAGATGGCTCTCGGAGGGGTCGGCAGAGTGTATTGGAGTATAGAGTTCGGCATAGAATCGTTGAACTAGAGGGATCAACATATTGGATCAAGGGATATACATGGACGAATAAGGATTGGTATAACATTATGGGAGATCAGGAGGGATCGGCGTCATGTGATGAAGTTTGGAGAATACGAATGGATGGCATATTATAGGGTTTGGCATGTTGAGTCTTTAGAGGGATCGATAAACTGTAACGACTAGGTGGGGGTCGGCATATAGAGTTATAATAGGGGTCGGCATAACTTTCTGAAGCATTATGGATTGGCATAGTCCTACATGGAAGGATGGGTCGGCAATGCAACACGGAACCTTAAGGATTGGCACCATGAATCTCAGTGGATAAACACGGATATGTAAGTATGGGTCGGCGTGACATCAAATGAAGGGTTCGGCAGGAGCTATTTTGTTAGGAAAATGAATCCAATATCGAGCAAATGCATGAGCTCCACACATCCAATCATCATGATATTTCAGATACCATCATATCCAGGCATAAAGAAACTACCATAGGGACCGCTGACCCAAATTCAACAAATGGAGGGATCGGTACCGATCCCTCTCCATTGAGATTTGGGCCTAGCGCCCCCTATGGTGGGCCCATATGGATGAGGAGGTCTTATTGCCGAAGTTCTAGACATATTGGTGGTTGCGTACACCTATAAATATAGCCCTTGGGGGTCATTCTGAGGATCTTTACGCTGCTGGTTACATAACACTTTTATTGTAATCAAATTCCTCCATTATTTTCCTACCTCTTGCTATTTCTTATTGTAATCAAGATTAAGGTGAATTAATAAAGAGAATATTCAAAGTGGACGTAGGCAATCAACGCCGAACCACTATAAATCTTGTTATTCTTGTTTTCTGCTGTGATTTGCTTATTATTTTGATATATTCCTCTGTTTTCATTTATTTTCTTCATTTACTTTGCTTCATAAACCTATTCTCAGGTGTTTGTGGCCAATTTGATTGCAAATTGATTTCTAGTGAGTTTGTATTTGATCTTACAAGCTGGCCAAGGGATATGATGGATAAAGATTTCATGGAGATTTCAAATTTATTTAAAGCAAAAAAATACATTGTTCATGTTCCTGATCTGGACCCAAAATATGGGATTGCGGTTCTTGCATAAAAGCGAGTTTCCATCTCTACTTAATATCTTTAATTAAAATATGCATATATTTATGTTTGTGCATGCGCTAGGAACATGTTATAATGGTTTATTACTAGTAGTCATTAAAGTTTTATATTGCACATATATATAAACATTTCCAAACTTTGACTTTAGTGGCAAAATAATGCTTCTAGTATTATCAAAAAATACATAGCTACGGTTAATTTCTAATACGTAATGTAAAGATTAATGCTACACTATCAGCATTTATAGATGAAAAAGAAACATATGTAATCCATGTGAGTTACGAATCAGATTTGTCTTTCTTTTTCATTGCAAATAATTACCTGTGTGCATATTAGTTTGTGTTGTGGTTTTGCAAATAATTACCTGTGTGCCTATATAAAGACCCCATACCCCAAACCCTAAACCTAGAATAAGGCCAGCCTCCACCTAAAAACCGATGACCAGAATCATGTCACCTTCATCCCCTCCGATCTCCTCATCAATCCACTTTCATCGAAAACCTCCAACTACAATAGAACATGTCGAGCTCTACAATGTGAACGGTCATGATCGAAAATGATTAGGCAGATTAACGAGGATCTCGCCATGAAGGCGGTGCGTTCGAACACGATTTTTGAGATGATGGTGCGACCGAGCTTCAAGTGGCTCTGGGCGATGGTGCTGCATGTGATGGGCTTTCAAACGGTGGTGGTCGATCGAGTTCTGGTGGACGATGGGAGGAGCGGCGATCGAGTTGTTAATGTTGGTGATGGGTTCTTTTGAAACCTGGAGGAAACGCGCATGTAAGAACGAGGAAGAAAGGAAAAAAAAAGTGACCGAATCTTGTTTTCTCAAATCCAACGGCCCGGATGCAATTGAGGTTTAAAATAAAAACAAAGAAAATGTAAATTATATTATTTAAAATTCGTGTAATCTATAAATTGTGTACCTTCTTCATACGAGGTCAAAATCAGACGAAACAAGTTGCATTGGGTTCGTATTCGCGAACACTAGGCGATAGAGCTAGATTGGATTGATTTGGAGCAGCTAGAAATTTGGGATAAAATTAAATGCTCGTTTAATTTTATTCGAAATGAAACACTACAACGGCTATTGGAATCAAAGTGAGTATAAATCACTCTTTCTGACTCGCTTATAATTTTTTTTAAGTGAGAATAAATTTATTTTGTGTTGATTGATGATTGTTTAGGTGATGTATGATATTATATATATATATTGATTGGTTTGGATATGTTCCCGCATATTTTAGTGGATGAGACCCTATATGTTCCCGTGTATGAGCGGAAGACCTTTTGTACGCACGTCTACCTCGAAGCGGACATTGTACATATTTTCTCATATGTATATTTGTTGCAGGTGACAGGTTGGAGGGATCCAATTTGATTCCTCACCGATGTTGATTTTTATTTAAAAATATTATTATATATGCTGTTATCATATGATATATGATATTTGGATGCCAGGATTGATATGATTGATGTGAATCACCTTAATTAGCGCTTTTGATCATTGGGCCTATTTTTGGAGTTTTAAAAATATTAAAACGATGATTTCAATTTAAAAAGGATTTCAAAGTGATTTTGAAAAAATATATATGTGTTTTATTAAATTTTGAATTGTTAAGGAAATGAATTTATTTTAAAAAAATAAAAACTTATAATTTTTATGTTATAAATATACCTAAATATGATTTTTAAAATATGGAGTTAACTATTTTGTAAAATAAGTTAAAAATTGAGAATTTTGAATTTATTATAAATGGTTTATATATAAGATTTATAAAATTTAATTTTTATAAATAAAACTGATGGAATTATAAAGGAGTTTTATAAGTGTTAAAATGAAGTTATAATTGAATCTTATAAGTAAATAAGATTTATAAATTTATGAAATTATAAAAGGAATGAATTTGTAATAAGAGATTGATAAGTAAATAAACTTATAATTGGATTTGGCATATAAATGAAATATAAATGGAATTTACAAACATTGTTTTATGGATCCGAAATCAATTTAATTTGATGAGTTAAATAGGAAAGTTATTAAAGGAATTATATTCACGATTTTGAACAATGGATAATCCTTTAATAAATGTGTACAAATAATGAATTTGGTTAGCGAATTATATTCACGATTTGGACAGTGAATAATCCTTTAATTAAATAAATGTTTTGGAAAGTGATATTATAAAATGAAGTTTGAATGGTTTGAAAATAAGGTAAACTGTGATTTCACTTATTATTAAAATAAGTATATGGAAATGTTTTTCAAATAGTGAAATATTGAAATGGTTTTGAGAATATATCTTTTTAAAGATAATTTGAAGTGAATATTTGAAAAGTGATTTAATTAGTAAAAGGTTGATTAAAAGGGCCCAGTGATTGCTTATGGTGCTAGATAATTGTTATTTTCTTTGATAGTTAAATAACCGACTATCAAATTTGGCCATTTTAGTTCCTCGACTTGATGTGTGAACTAATTAGTCGTACACTTAGTACGTAACTTACTGTGTAGGCTTGATTATCGTTTGTGTTGAAAATGTTGATTCGTATAGTGCAGAGTGATTACTCCAATCTATTGAGCATCCTTCTTGGCCGAAGGATAGCAAGTTGAAAGTTGGAGACGTGATAAGTCTATGAGACTTAGTTTCTGTGTGAGTTTGAGAAACGCTTTTGCGTTGTTGGTGCGAAGAGACCGGGATCAGAATTATTTGAAAACCACTTCGGACCAACGTATATGCATTCGATTGTGCAGGTTGTGATGATATTGATATTTAGGATTCTCATAGTGAAGGACTGCTTGTTGATCGTTTAAGGTTAAAATCCCAATATACATCTAGTAGCAGTAGTCTCTTCGTTATGAAATATCCAATGCAAAGACTATTCACTACTAATCCTAGGGACTTCCTGATAGGATGTGGTAGGAAAGTGCCTTCGGTTTGTCCTGTTCCTGGACAACTTGTATAGACGAGTGTCTGACATTGCATTTTTAAGATTACATACATTGGTTTTTACAAACGTACATCAGTGGTGGCGGAGAAGGCAACTTCTCTTAGCTTAACACCCTCCTTGAGACGTACGAGCTAAAGGGCTGTATTTTTGTGGAAGACAATTAGTAGTCAACAGAAATGGTAATGTGGCATTCAAAGTGATGTGATATGTGATATGTGAAAGGTAATCGTTACCTCAGGCCTCATCAACTGGAAATGACCGGAACAGGGTTAGATGCAACAGGGCTAAGTGGGTCATTCCCAATTAGGATATGATCATCCCCTTGTAGATATATTTCTTCCCGCTATGACGTTTGGGATGTAAATTAATGTGGTTTGTATGCTATGAGGGCCCTCGGAAATGTCGGTAACGATCGGGGGATGATATATTCGGTACTACCTAGTTATAGAGGTAGGTCGGTCTTGTGTTGGTAGAGGATCCTTTGTGATGGTTCTTGGTACATTCCTCTAGAGATGTATTGTCGGAAGGTAGTCCCTTTACCTGGTCATTTATATGGAAATCCAGACTCCGCTACGTGCTGGCCATTTTGATTGTATTACCCACTTTGGGCTATATGTTGGAATTTAATCAATGCAACAATTTCGGCTATGATTAATATTACTTGTTAGACACTAGTATAATATAACATGATTTGATATGAAAGGTTTTGGTTATCATAAGGTAAAAACATGTTTGTGTTTATGTGTGGGCGTGTCTTACGAGATACCTTTCTTTTGATAAAAGAAAGTTTGGTAATTTAATAAATTCAGTTGAGTGTGTTTCTCACGCTGGTTTACCAGACTGATCCAGGCGTTCTTCCCTTTCAATGCTCGGGTCAGACCGAGTACATTTACAGGTTCAGATTTGGTGCTTTTGGAGCTTCAATAGGCAAGCTGGAGATCTTCATTTTTGTATGCACATATCTATTTATTTTCCGCTGCTTTGTTATTTAAATCATCAGCAATTGTAAGGACATGTCACTATAACTGTCCAGGCTAGTGATTAGTGATTAATTGTCGAACTCTGATTGATGTATGTATATTACAGTTTCTGTTTTGTAAAGATTATTGATATGATATTATATGTTTTCCGCTGTGATGTGAGATTTTGTATTGTTCTGTTTGGTTTTCTCAACTCTCTTTCTTCTCTTCTCCCTTTCTTCTCTTCTCTTCTTTCTCATGACTTTCCATCAGTCTGTGCTTTTTTGGGTCAGACATGTGCGGTTTATTATCGATTAAGGGTATGGATTTGCGGGTCGTCACACGTATTTTGATGAGGTATAGCATTTACTAATCATATGCCTACCGATCTAGCAATAGAAGTATATCACACAAGCAGATTTATAACTATTAGCTTTTGCAATAAGGCTACTCTTTTAAGGGTATTTAAGATTTTTATTGATGTATGCAATATAAACCAAATTACCCTTTACTTGACACCCTTCTAATTCAGATGTTCGAAATATATCAAATGGATTTATATGCTACTATATCTGTAACTGACTAATATTGTAAATTATTTCTTGCAATCTTATTATACCGTTCTTATGGCTGGGTGAATTCAACTCTGGCGACCCCAACTTTCCATTATCAACAGATGCACTAAAGAGGGTGTTGATAGGCCATGCCTCTCGAGAAATTTTATTCAGTATATAACATGCGGTAATGATGAACTTAGAATTCTTTGTTCTTAATGTAAATTGTTACATAGATTGTAGTGTTGTATAGAGCCATTACTTTGGTTTATTAAAGTAAACCTCTGTACACTTCAATTCCTGATAATACATGATCTCAGTTTCCTAAACCAATTTCCCAAATATATAGATCTACTTTTGGTTAACCTATCTATGATCTACTCTTTGAAATTTACTTTCTATTGTTGTGTTGTATAGACCCAAACTCTGTATGCTTTACTTCTATTAGAATATCCCCCTCACGATCCTTCTTTATTTTATTTCAGTTTTTCTCATTTTCATCAAAAGATACGAAGTAAATATCTAATATCAGTCCATCTCACTTAAATTGAAACTTTCGGCTTTATTGCAATTTACTTTCTACATAACCTATCTGCGATCTACTCTTTGAAAGTTAATCAAATTACAAATATAACAACTGTGTTATACACCCCTTATACACCACTCTACAACTAAATTTATTGGAGAAGTTTTTCCACTTTTGGTTCAAATATTTTTTGGTCTTTCAATGAGAACTGATTCTCAACACGCCTTCGTGTTCAAATATGAAATTTGTGCTACCATTAGAAATGCTGGAACACCAACGCTTCCAAATAGACAACAACTAATCAGGATGATCAATTAGCAAGCACTCTAGTTCCAGTAGACGTAATTACTAAAGGCAACCTAGATAGAGTTATGGCCAAGCTAAATGAATGTTTTGTTGCTTAAAAGCAAGCAATGGTGGACCAACTTATGACATGCTTAGGGTAGTCGCAAACTATTGGTCATAATACTTGAACATAAGGGTGATCCTAGTTTAGGGGATCCAGAAGATGATGGGGTCACACTCCAAAAAATAATCCTATCAAGCAAGTCAAAGAGCTAGAAGAGGGAATAATGAAGGGATGAAATGATAAATAGTTTAGCCAAAGCAAGACCCGGGAAGCGGTTCAGCGCCAACCCAAACAGGGATGATGTCGAACCCTGGGGCAGTTTCAGCAAACACATCTCATTCCCTCACTAAAATTTTGGTCAATAGAAGACAAAACGATTACTAGGACCAATTTTGGAGCCATAACCATGCTCATAACTTAAGTCAAGTCATCATAAAGAGTATGAAATAAATCATTTTGCTTGGATGGAATGGTCGAGCTATCATTGCCAATAACTCAAACCGAAGGATAGGATGGCTCGAACCATTAGACAATGTATTCAACATGAACAAGTGGTTTGGAGTTTAGTTTAGTAGTGCCCCTCCCTAGAGATAGGATTACTACGAACCCCAAACTTTTCAGGACGCCTACTATGTAACCATATTAAAGACTAACTAACCCAATAGTACATTTACAACGGTATACCCAACATATGCTAATAAGCAGAGCTATAGAGGAAGCCTTGTGCAAGTACTTTCATTTATTCTCCCCAGAATGAACTACTATGTGCCTTTGTGGTTGACCTCCAGGATCAATTTGTTCTTGTGCGATATTAAAGAAGAAATTTACTAGTCAATTTTGGGTATATATTAAAGAACCAAAAGATTGGTACTCATTATCTAATGTGAAAAAAAGAGTGGATGAGCCGCTATAGAAATACCTATCCCGGTTTAATGTCACATCCATTGGAATTCAGAACACAGATGAAAGGTTCGCCATAATGACTTGTATAGTGGTGTGTACCCTAGAATGAAATTTGCTAATAGAGCGACAATGGAGAAATCAACCACTTTAGAGGAGTTTGTCTATGAGGTGGCAAAGTATATAAGATTTTAATATGCTACATCAGAAAGATAGCCCGATATAGCTAATTGAGAAGAGTCTAGTAGTAACTGCAAGTGATGATGGAAAATATGGTAGCTTCTTTCCCAGCTAAGTATTATAAGATAATGGATGCATTCCTTAGACTCATGGAGCAAGTAGCACATCACAGGTCAAGAAAGACCAAGTTAGAAATTTTATTGGCAACTCATCAAGAATGGATGTAAGGGAGCAGGTAAGGCAGGAAGTAGCCTTGGAAATTAGGACTTCCACAAACCGAACTGGCTATGGCTTGAACCAAATCGGCTTGATGCAGAACTAATCGGTATAGGACCAATGTAACATCCCCCATGTTGAGGCCCGAAACTAACCGCTACTGATGTTGTAGTATCTATAGTATTAATCTCCGTTGATAAAATGTGGATATGTTAATTATGTCAATAACATCAAAGCACAAGAATATAAAATTTTCTTAAACACAATTCCAAACAAACGTTCTCATTTCATTTCAAACATAATATTTCATATTCATTACATAATCCTAACATTGCCAAGGTGTAGATAAAATATAATTATTACAAAATACTCCAACATATGAAGGTGCCGCTTTGGTTGATAAGAGTTTACTACTAAGCAGTCATAACATCTGTGATTACATACATTACAACAAAATGAAAATTTCAACACAGTGGATAATATATATATATATATATATAAGCTCCTACATAGCTAGATCTGCCTCCTGCACATCTCCGAAAACTTTCTTCGTCCAATCTAAATAACCTGTAGACCCTTAATCCTGGCCTACTCAAATCATATTTTGAGCACCCGAGAGTTTAAAGGGAAAACATAAACTCCGAGTCGGTAAAAAAGCCTGTTGTGAATAATAATATGCCATCTTTATTTATGGATATCTAGTGAGACCATGCCACTAAGTGGAATGGGTTTTTCCCTCACCAGTATCCCTTTTTAAATATATCATTTGCAAATCAACTCCAACAAATACAATGGCTAACTTGGACAATAGTAACAATAATACGCATGCATGCAACATAGGTAAACATGACCAATCTGTCTGAATCACTGGACTATCTATCCCAACATCATAGTTTTCATAAGGTAACTACAAACCTATGGCTGGTTTGGGCCTACTAGATATATCAAATTATCTACCATACTGTAAGAAGGCAACTCGATGGCCTATCCAAAACTTACTATTCCTAGGGTCACTCCGATCCTAATAGTTTTGTAGGTTCACTAATAACCTATCTCATCTTTTTGTATTCCTTTCTGTTCGTAAATCTACATTTAGTCTTACCCGTGACAAAGCCCTATGCATTGGAATTTTGAACTTATATCAACTAGGGGCTAACAACTGAAGTATAGGGCGCTAGGCTACACCAGTCCCATCTAGTTTTCTAATTTATGAGTCAATTCATCCTATCACAATTTATCTATAAGTGATAAGAACAATAATCTCTTTAAGAAAATTCTGGGCTAAATACTCTTTTTATTTCCTTGAAAATATAATTCTTATAAATTATTTAACCCTTGAAATCATACTTTAAAACAAGCAAAATTATAGCCATTTACTTTATCCAAAAGACTTATGCCATGATGTATGCTTTTATAAAACAATATTGATGAAGTTCGAAAGCATCTGAGGTGATCGCCTCTCAAAGATATGGGCGATAAAGCCAAAACTTAATAAAACTAGCTTATAGATGAAGCTCGGCATCAATATCGCCACTAGGATCATCGTCCCTCTTTAATTCCATAATATGTTAGTCTTTAATCTACAAAACATAAGGCCATATGGCGATAGTACATATATCGCACTTCATAGGGTGCCAATATCATATTGTATAAAACTTGGTTTGCATAGTACAAAACCTTAAATTTAGAGTTATAGGAGCGCCGACATTAATGACCAGTGACAACAATTCCTTAAATATAAACGCGACATCATTATAGCCGTCATAGATCACTTCGAAAGTAATAGGGTTAGCGTCATTATAGAAATAAGTGGAATCAAAACAAGCGACATAGCCGCCTCATGGGGTCGGTGACGTTATAGAAGATATGTGGCATCTATGGTGTCGAGCTTGATGAAACGAGCCGCCTTTATGGCTAATAAGAAAACAAGCGGCTTAGAGTGTACATGTGGCACCATTGGTTTCGATAGCTTGAGTGTCGACGTCGACACCAACCCAAGTGAATCAGTTCCACATCACCTGGGAGCAATGCCCTACGTATTCACTAAGGTTGACGTCGTATAAATGCAGCACCATTGGCTTCGACGTCAATATGGCATGGAAAAACTGTAATTACTATAAAAACTATTTTCAATCTATTAAAAGTAAATACTTTTCGCCAAACCTCAATCCTTTTCAAATTCTTATTGGCTAATAAATACTTTATCAAAATTCCTTTTAAGATATCTACACAAGGGCAGATTTATTATTTTCAAAATAATTTGCAAATAATAAATTTTATATTAATATTTTAATATAATAAATAATCTTTTCTAGCTAAATAATTCATAATAAATTGTAAACACTTGGAAAACATCCTCAAAAATCACATCAACTTAGAATTTATATATCTTCAACATATAAAAATTTTGGGGCTAAAAACTTTATTTAATTATTTTATTAATTAAAACCCGAAATTAACCATTTTCTCCTCTTAGAAAATTCATATTAAAGTCATACTTGCTTGAAAAATAATGAAATTAAAAACCCACTTCTAATATAATGTTTTAAACATCATATCAAAATCTCAAATCGTTTAGATATCAAAACTTAGGTTTTCACACATAAAACCTTTTAAATATAATAAATCCTATTATTCATCATCCATGCATATAATCATTTAAACAATTAAAACATGGCATAATGCAAGGAAAATATTCGAGTTCATACCTAAAGCCGAAAATAGTAGACAAAACTTGAGATGCATAACTATCATTCACCTTGATCTGATGAAAAAGAATGAGATTTGAGTGTTGATTGATTCGCCTAAGCTTTACTCTCTATTTCTTAAGCTTTTCTTCTTTCTTTCTATTATCCTGCCTTTTGACCAGGCAGAATAAGGACGAACCCGCTGGACCAAATTTCAAAGTTTTCAAGGCAAGACGTTCAGAGAGATGACCATAAAACCCAAAACTTTAATGCAAATGGAACCAAGAGGCAAATGCAAAGCCATCCCAAGGATTCACTACACGACTCCCACTCAAGTGTGGGGTCAGTACCGACCCCTACCTATGGGTCGGTACCGATCCATAGAAACTCCCCCATGGGAGTCATCTTTTGCCAATGATCCCCCCATCGATGCTACAAACCCATTTCCAAGTTGTTCTATTGGTGCAATACAACTCTTTATCGATCCCCATGAACTACTGAATCGACAACTTTGTTCTTCTACAACTCCACCATTTGGACTTAAAAACAAGCTATTATTGATGCAAATAACTATGGAACCATGAAGATAACCACAAGAAGACCCGAAGTAGAGAGTTGAGGCAGCCAATTGGGAAAACTTAGGGGTTGGTACCGACCCCTACCATGGAGTCGTACGACCCGTAACATTTGATGATGTGGCACCTCTATTTTCATGGTAAACTAGTTTATAGCTAGGAGAATGGCATGAATAGCTCTTGTGCAAGATTTTAGGCTCCATACCTATATAAATAGAGGGGTGGGCTCATTTTTAGGATCTTTTGGCTCTAGTTCTTCCCTACTCTATATTCTTGTAATTATTAAAATCTAACTGTCGGAGTTGTAAAGACCCTTAAGAACTTCTACTTCCAAGTTAAAAGTTAATCAATAAAATCATTAACTTGACGTAGGTCGGAGTTTACCGAACCACTATAGAACTCTCTATGTGTTCATTTCTTACTCGTTTTAATTTATTTTCTTCACTTTTTATTCTCTTCTATTCTCTATTGGGTATATGTACCATTTTTGGTTTAAACACTTTTTCACTTGTAATGGCCGGCCTTATTATAATTTAGGATATTTGGTGGACATAAATGAAATGAAGAAGGAAATGTAAGGGTATATGGTTAGGAAATGTAACTTTTCCTATTTTTCCCATAGCATATATTCCTCCTTATTTAGAGTTTAATTCCTTCTTATTAATTCATTCATTAGGCAGACCCATATTAATTATCAAATCTCAATCTCCTTACCATTTTATATTATATTATTTTATTCATCCAATTAAATATCCTAAACAATGTTAATCAAAATTAGGGGTGTTACAGACTCCCCTCCTTAAAGAATTTCGTCCTCAAAATTACGATAAGGTATACAACAATAATCAAAATCATAAACATAAAACATACCATCAAACAAGTCAGGATAAGTGTCTTTAATCTTGTCTTCTATTCCCAAGCATAGTATATCTCGTCGTCACTTCACTGGACCTTTGCTAATCTTACTATCTTGTTCCTTTGCTTTTTCTCATCCCTAGCCACAACTCGAATTGGTTGTCTAATAATTTTCATGTCCAGTTCCACCACTAAGTCTTCCAATGCAGTCGGAGAGATAGTAGTTTTTGGATCTCGAACACACTTCCTAAGATGAGAAATATGGAAAACATTGTGGACTCCTCCCAAACTGCTCAGTAACTCTATTCTATAAGCGAGTTTCCCGATCCTTTCTATTATAGGAAATGGTCCGACAAACCTAGGTGCTGATTTCCCTGACTTCCCAAATCTCACCACACCCTTCATTGGCGATATTTTGATGGAAACATGATCTCCAATCAAGAACTCTAAGTCTTTCCATCTCTTATCTAGATACCTTTTCTTCCTAGACCGAGTTTCTTTCATTCTAACTCGAATCAATTCAATCTTTTCTACGGCTTCGCTTACTAAATCTGAATGAAGAATCATTCTATCTCCGGTCTCTAATCAACATACAAGTGATTTACACGGCCTTCCATATAAAGCTTCAAAAGGTGCCATTCCTATACTAGTCCTATAACTATTATTATACGAGAATTCAACTAAGGGTAGATGGTCTTCCCACGATCCTTCAAAATCTAGCACACGAGCTCTTAACAAATCTTTTAAGACTTTGTTAACTCTTTCTATTTGTCCACCGATTTGCGTATGGTAAGTGATACTCATATTGAGCTTGGTACCTAAAACCTCTTGTAGACTTTTTAAGAATTTCTAGTAAATAAAGAATCTCTATTACTGGTTATACTACTAGGAAGTTCATGTAGTCTAACTATATTCTTCATGAATAATTAACTAAAACATGTGACGTCCTAGCTGACTTAACGGGTACAAAGTGTGCACTCTTAGTTAGTCTGTCCACTATAACCCAGATACTTTTATTTACTCTATTCGACCTTGGCGACCCGTCTATAAAATCCATATATATAGAGTCCCACTTCCCTATTGGTATGTCCAAAGGCAAATGCAATCCACTTGGCTTCTGATGCTTGGCTTTTACTTGCTGACAATTCAAGCATTGTTGTACTCATAAGCCTACATTCCTTTTCATTCCTTCCCAAAAGAAAGTTCTCTTCATATCCAGATATATTTTTGTTCCTCCAGGATGAATAGTAAATTTCAATCGATGACGTCCCTAAGAACTTTTTTCCTTAGGCCTCCAACTTTTGGAACACATAATCATCCCTTCTTTTTCAACCATCCATTTTGATCAAGATGAAAATCCTTCAAATCATCGATTTCAGTTTCACCTTCCAATCTTCTAATTCGTTCTAC
Organism: Allium fistulosum; assembly: GCA_030737815.1. Classification (NCBI taxonomy): domain Eukaryota; kingdom Viridiplantae; phylum Streptophyta; class Magnoliopsida; order Asparagales; family Amaryllidaceae; genus Allium; species Allium fistulosum. The sequence continues at coordinate 190,774,778 of CM060904.1, forward strand.
TAGTAATGGATCATCTCTTTGTTTAAAAGCATCATTTCGATCAATATTGGTCGAACTTCCAAACAAAATAACATTGTGGTACTCTGACTAGAACTAGCTTTTGATCTTAACTGCATATGGCAAGTAGTCAAGGCCACTAAATCTCTCCATTCAGCTATCATTGCTAACATCGCATTCTAATGTTTTCTACTAAGTGCATCCGCAACTTTATTTCCTTTCCTCGTTGTGTACATAATTCCAAAATCATACATAGCTATAAACTCCAACCATCTCTATTATCTCATATTCAACTCCTTTTGAGGGAATAAGTATCTTAGTGATTTGTGATCCATATACAACTTGAATCCTTCTCCCAAAAGATAGTGTCTCCACACCTTCAAAACAAAAGTTACAGTAGCTAACTATAAATCGTGGGTCGGATATATTACTTCATGCAGATTGAGTTGTCGACATGCGTAGGCAATCACTTTACCCTCTGCGTTAACACAGCTTCTAACCTTGTTCCACACACATCGGTATACACTACCGAATCTTGATTTCCATCCAGGACTACTAACACAGCCACGTTAGTCAATAAATGTTTCAACTTTTGGAATGCCTTCTCACATTCATTGATCCAAACATACTTCACGTCCTTCCTTGTTAGTTTAGTCATCGGTGTGGCTATACAAGAGAAATCCTTGATGAATCTCTAGTAGTAGCCAGCTAATCCAAGAAAACTCTTTATCTCGGCCACTCTCTCAGGCTCTTCCAATTATTGACTACTTTTATATTAGCTGGATCTACTGACAGCCGTTCTCCTGAGACTACATGAACAAAGAACTTCACCTCATTCTTCCAAAAATGACACTTTGAAAATTTTGCTTTTAACTGTTGTTGTCTCATTGTCTTAAGAACTATTCTAAGATGAGTCTCATGGTCTCGCTCATTCCTAGAATATATCTGAATGTCATCTATAAATACTACACGAATCTATCCAAATCCTCTTAGAAGATCTGGTTCATCAAATCTATAAAAAAGTAGGTGCATTAGTTAGTCTGAATGGAATTACTAACAACTCGTACGAGCCATATCATATTCTAAATGCCATCAAAGGAATACTGTCCTCCGCCGCTATTAATTAATGGAACTCGGTTGCCAAATCCAACTGAGAAAATACCTTGGCTCCCCTCAATATATCAAATAAACATCTATTCTTAGCAAAGAATACCAATTCTTTATTGTCTTCTCATTCAACTTACGATAATCGATACACATCTTTAACTAACCATCCGACTTCTTTACGAATACCGCGGCCGTTCCCTGGGGCAAATTGCTTGGTCTAATAAAACATTTCCATTCTAAGTCCACCAGCTGCACCTTTAACTTCTTTATCTCGGCAGGTTTCATTCTGCTAGGCGGTCTACTTACGGGTTTAGCTGTAGATATAAGATATATTCGAAACTCAATAGCTCATTTTAGCGGTTGTTCTGTAGCAGGCTCCAAAACATCTGCAAGTTCTCTAACCACGAAATCCTGATTCAACTAATCTTCCTCCTATATTACACCCAATAACGCACAAACATCAAAACTTGGATTCTCTACTGAGTATATAATTCGGTCGCTACTATTAGGGTGTCTTAGTGATGTTTTCCAATCTTGGCAAAATATTCTAGCATCATATTTACTTAACCAATCCATACCCAAAATAATTCCAAAGCCCACAAAATCAAACACGTGTAAACTATAGGAAAATACATGACCTAATAATTCAAATTCTAAATGGTCATATCTCATCCCAAGAGTCGCATACCCTCCTATCGGATTCACAACCCTTAAGTAACTAGGTATCAGGGTTCTAAGTTAAGCTTATCTACCAAACAACAAGACATAAAAATGTGTAATGCACCAGTATCAATTAGTACTCTAACAGATAAGCATGAATCAAAAGCTTATCTCCCATCACAGCCTTTCTTTTCTCCTCTTATGTGGGTCTCAAGGTAGTTAGTTTCAAAGCAAACACTTTCCCTTTCTCAACTTTAGCTGGTTCCTTGCATTGATTCTTGTAATGCCCGATCTGGTCATAATTGAAGCACTTGATGTTCTTCCTTTGAATGAATGTCTTTCCATCCCCCGAACGACACATGTTTGCAAAATGCCCTTTGTTATCACACTTGTAACACACAACATTTGTTTTTCCTTTCTTAGCAGCTCCGCCCTTCTGAGGTCCCTTTTTTGAAAGATCTTCCTCTTTTGATTATGTCCACTATGATTCTCTACTGGCTTGTTATTACTGAACAAAGCAAGCATCTCTTCATTCCTCAAGGCCATCTCCACTACCATGTCACATGGATCACTTAAGTGTGGCAAGGTTGCTCTAGCAAGCTCTGGTCTCAATCCATGGATGAACTTCTCATTTCTCTTAATCACGGTATCCACCGTAGCATACCCATACCTGGATAGCTCCTTTAACCTTGTTGCATACTCCAACACAGTCATGTCTCCTTGTACTAATTCAACAAACTTCCTAAGCAAAGCAGACTTGGCAATTTCATACATAAACCTCTCTTCGAACCTCCTTCAAAACTCTGCTTAGGTCAAAGTCTCCTCAGCCACTCCAACAGTAACACTATTCGACTAGTACAATGCAGCTCCATGCAGTTGCCTGGATGCCAATCTCTTCTTTTGCTCATCATTCAAACCAAGATTAGTGAAAATCCTTTCACAATGAAGCAACCAATTCTCTACTTCGATTGCTAAAGGGTTTCCCTCCAAGTCTTGTATAATCCCTACTCAAATAGCATAGTTGTTAACAACTGGGGCTTCCTGATTCACTCCTCCAACTAATCCAGCAGTAGATCATGCTTGCATAATATTGACAAAGAACTGATACATAGCTCCCATGTCCACAGGTGGTGTTTCAATGCCCACATTAGTAGCTGTTAGTCGACCCTAATTCCTCCTAGTGTTGGGCCTGACATTTCCATTGGTAGTGGTGCTTCCTCCAACGAGATTCACTCTTCCATTTCCTACCTCCATATCTTACTTACCTTTACATCTGCATTCGAATCTTAGTACGATACGAAAGAACGGTCAAAAAGAGAGGGAGAATAGAGATAAGGTGCACATTTATATGTAGCAAATAAAAGTACATTACTACAGTGTTATCCCATGCCCGAATCTTATTCTTTGATCCCTTTGGATTATGTTTTCAAAACTATTTTTAAGTTCAAAATATCTTTTAGTTTTACATAAACCTATGCTCTGATACCAAGTTGTAACATCCCCTATGTTGAGGTCCGAAACTATCTACTACAGATGCTACAGTCATCTGTAGTATTAATCTCCGGTGATAAAATGTGGATATGTTAATTGTGTCAATAACATCAAAGTATAGGAATATAAAAAAAATTTAAACACAATTTCAAATGAACTTTCCTATTTCATTTCAAAGATAATATTTTATATTCAGTACATAATCCCAACCGTCGCCCAGGTTCAGATAAAATATAATTATTACAAAATACTCCAAGAGTGACAAATGAAGTTGCAGCTTTGGTTGATCAAAGTTTGTTACTAAACAATCATAACATCTACCATTACATACATTAAAACGAAATTAGATTTCAACATAGTGCATAGTGTGTGTATATATATATATTTATAAGCTCCTATATAGGTAGATCTGCCTCCTGCACATCTTCAGAAGCTTCATTCGCCCAATCTAAGTAAACTGTAGACCCTTACTCCCGACTTGCTCAAATAAAATTTTAAGAAAATAGGAGTTTAAGGTGAAAACATAAACTTCGAGTCGGACAAAAAGCCTCGTGTGAATAATAATATGCCTCTCGATTTATGGATATCTAGCGAGACCACACTAGTAAGCAGAATAGGTTTTTCCCTCACCAGTATCCCTATTTAAATATATCTTTTGCAAAACAGTTCCTGCAACCACAATGGTTAAAGTAGACAATAGCAACAATAATATGCATGTATGAAACATAGGTAAACATGACCAATCTGTCTAAATCACTAGACCATCTTTCCTAACATCATAGTTTTCTCAGGGTAACTACAAACCTTTGGCTGACTTGGGCCTACCAGATATATCAAATTCTCAAACATACTGTTAGAAGGCAACTAGACCGTCTTTCCAAAACTTACCATTCCTAAGGTCACTCTGATGCTGATGGTTTTTCGAGCTCGCCAATAACCTATCTCACCTTTATTTATTCCTTTCTATGCGTAAACATACTTCTTCTCTTACCTATGACAAAGACCTATGCATTGGAATTTTGGACTTATATCAGCTAGGGGCTAACAGTTGAAGTATAGGGCACTACCCTACACCAGTCCCATCTGGTTTTCTAATCTTTGAGTCAATTCATCCTATCACAATTTATCTAAAGGTGATAAGAACAATATCTCTTTAGTAAAATTCTGGGCTACCTTTTTATTTCCTTGAAAACATAATTCTTTATAAATGATTTAACCCTTGAAATTATATTTTAAAACAAGGAAAATTATAGCCCTTTACTTTATCCAAAATACTTATGCCATGATATATGCTTTTGTAAATCAATATTGATGAAGTTCGAAAGCACCTAAGGTCGTCGCCTGTCAAAGTTGTAGGCGATAAAGCCAAAACATAATAAAACTAGCTTATAGATGATGCTCGGCGTCAATAATGCCACTAGGGACATCATCCCTCTTCAATTCCAAAATACGTTAAAGTCTTTAATCTAAAAAACATAAGGCCATTGGGCCGATAGTACATATATATCGCACTTCATAGGGTGCCGACATCATAGTGTATAAAACTTGGTTTGTATAGTATAAAAACTTAAAACTTAGGGTTATAGGAGCGGCGACATTGATGACTAGCGACACAAATGCCTTAAAGATAAACATGGTGTCATTATCGTTGTCATAGATCAGTTCGAATGTAATAGGGTCGGCGTCATTATAGAAATAAGCAGAATCAAAACAAGCGGCATAGCTGCCTTATGGGGTCGGCGATGTTATAGAAGATATGCGGCATCTACGGTGTCGAGTTTGATGAAATGTGGCGCCTTTATGGCTAATAAGCAAACTAGCGGCTTACTGTATAAATACGGCACCATTGGTGTTGATAACATGAGTGTTGACGTCGACACCCACTTAAGTAAATCCGTTCTGCATCACTTGGGTGTGACACCCTACGTATTCACTAAGGTCAACGTCATATGAATGCAACACCATTGGCTTCGATGTCAACGACTATGGCATGGGAAAACCATAATTACTATAAAATCTGTTTTCGATCTATTAAAAGTAAATACTTTTCATCAAAGCCAATCCTTGTCAAATTAACAAATACTTTACCAAAATTCCTTTCCAGAAATCTGCACTAAGGCAGATTTATCATTTCCAAAATAATTTGCAAACCAAATAATTTATATTAATATTTTAATATAATAATCAAGCTTTTCTAGGTCATATAATTCATAACAAATTATAAACACTTGGGAAAAATCCCCAAAAATCACATTAACTCAAATTCTGTATATTTTTTATTATATAAAAATTTAGAGGTAAAAAACTTTATTTAATTATTTTTAATAATTAAAACCCAAAATAAATCATTTTCTCTTCTTAGAAAATTCATAATAAATTCATACTTACTTGAAAAATAATGAAATTAAAAACCCACTTCTAAAGTAATATTTTAAACATCATATCAATATATCTAATTGTTTGGGTATCAAAAACTAAGTTTTCACACTTAAAACCTATTAAATAATTCCATAATAAATCCTATTATTCATCATTTAAGCATATAATCATCCAAATAATCATGACATAATGCAAGCTACTTAAAACTAAAAATAGTAGATAAAACTTGAGTTGTATAACTATTATTTACCTTAATTTGATGAAGAAGAATGAAATTTGGGTGTTGATGTATTCCCCTAAGTTTTACTCTCTATTTATTAACTTTTCTTCTTTTTTCTCTCTTGTAATGGTCGGCCTTATTATAGTGTAGGATATTTGGTGGACGTAAATGAAATGAAGGAGTAAGAGAGATAAGGGTATATGGTTAGGAAATGTAACTTTTTTGATTTTTCCCTTAGCCTATATTCCTCCTTATTTAGAGTTTAATCATTCTTATTAATTCATTCATTAGGCACGGCCCATATTAATTATCAAATCTCAACCTCCTTACCATTTTACATTATTTATTTTATTTATCTAATTAAATATCCTAAACAATGTTAATCAAAATTAGGGATGTTATAACTAATGATATAGCCCATACCACACCAAGGAAGGTTGTCCTACCAGAAGTCAATGCTGATGCCGAAACCACATGCTTGGCTTCTGAAATGGGACCTTATAAGTTATAACCGACTGGTACATAGGTAGTTGGTCCATCGTACATGAGGCATGACATGGCCCACTAAGCAACGTAAGGAAGCATTCAAATAATAGAGGAATGAGTCGCTAGGCTAATGTGTCGAGTGTTAGGCGAGCAAAGCACGAGACTAGAGGTTGACAAGATGAACCATAGTACGTTCACTTTGGACGTCCAATATGAAGTCCTCTTATATTTTAAGATAATGATCATGGAATCACACGTTGGAAAATCCAACCCTACAACACATTTAAGGCGCTACATTCAGCATATGGAGCAGTTGGACCTACAAAGGAAATAATGTATCATTGCTTTCTTCTATTTTTGTCAGAATGAGTGAATATTTTGTTTAGTCATTTAGAGCACTAATCCATTAACACTTGAGTATCAAGCAAAAGGATGGATAAAACTTACGAGAAAATCTTGCGTGGTTCAGTACTGTAACAGCCGTTATGCGCCAACTTAATGAATGGATTCTCCTTATGGTTATTTCTTTAGGAATTAAGAGGAAAATGAAGTTATACAAGGAACTTAAGAAAAATCCAACTGCCAACTTGGAGGACTTATACTACCGGGCTTACACGTTTATGCTCGTGGAGGATTCTAATATCGAGGCAAGACTGACAAACATCAACTGGGTTGGAAATGAAAAGCCTTAGGATATGGACATGTGAAAGATGGATAATAAGATTGAATAAAGGAAACACTTCAGAAGACATGACAAGTTTCCATGTTTATAGCTTATAGAGACTCCTGAAAGAATCTATCTCCCTACTAGAGAAACTACGGTGAATCGAGAACCAAAGAGCCAACTATGGAAGACATGGAAACCAAGGTGTTCTGGGCTAAAACCTAAGGTAACTCCAGCGAGAGTACCATAAACTCTAGACCGTAGTCCTTCAATAGAATCGAGTCCTTGTGGAGGAAGAGTATAAACCATGCTTGAGGGCACAGTGTTGGATCCCTTTATAGACATCAGAGCATGTCCTCTTACAAGATATCCAGAGATAGATGTGCAAGAAGAAGTAATTAGACAACGGAGCATAAACTTCCTAGTCCTAGGAGAGAGGGTTCAACTCCATCAGATATTGTAGGAGAATGGTTTAGCTCCTTCAGAGATAGTGGAGTGTAATTTTGACACATTCCATAGGCGGGACTGGACATCTCTAGAGATGGTGGAGCAAAATCTTCTCAAAAGCCCTAAAGTTAGACTCAACGTTATATGAATATAAAGCATTATACTACAGAGACTAAATACCATTATAGAATGTGAGGACAACAATGCAAAGGTATGACTTACTTTAATGAATAAATTTCTAATGATATTTAATAAAGAGACTTAGGGCATAATAACACCATGCCACTTGACTATGCGAAACCCAAGGAAGTAAGGGAAACTAATGAATGGGTAAGAATGGATGTTTTTGACCCCTACAGGTCGGGTAGACCTCTTACTTTGCTGGCTAGACTAAACGATGAAGTACAATACACTAATAGTAGGATTGGAAATAGAAAAGAAATAAAAATAAGGACACTATGTATCTATAACGACCTGCAAATGGCTATGAATCATGAACTTTGAGAGTTCTAAAACGAAGGAGAGCAGTTGGCATACTACTTAGAAAAAGGGCGAAGGCTTCGCTTAATCTGTAAGAATGTTGTATGGTTAAGCACACCCCACGGGAGTAAAATCATGATGCCGATGATTAGGAAAAATTGGCCAACATAGGAAACAGATCACTTTTTGGGTTGGTCCTTGTAAAAAATTCACCCTTAAAGTAGAATGAAGCAAGGAAGGTGATACATAAGGTGACGTGTTGTACATCATATAGGATGACATCCTATACGGAAGAATTTTCACAAACCCACTATTAAGATGCGTGTCTACCAGAGAGGCTAGGGAATGTTGGGCAACATACATCAAGGAAATTGAAGGGACCACACTGGGAGTCAGACCCTAGAAAATAAAATTTCATGATCCTTGGTTTACTCCCAATTGAACTAACTTAAAAGGTTAGCCCTTGGCTCTTTGCGAACTGTGGAATAGATCCGATCGACAAATTTCCTATGGACAGGGTGGAGCTAGGTATGCAACTGTGGCAATCAACTACTTTACTAAGTGGGTCAAAGCCGAACCACTTACTAAGGTGTCGTCGGCCAAGGTTATAAATTTTTGGTTAGGAATGTGATATGTAGATATGGAGATCCCTTTCAGATCACTTAGGACAATGGACTGCACTTTGATAGTGAGGAGTTCACTGACTTCCTCTGGCAACATGGTCTAAAGAAGTGCTTTTGTGCAATAACATACTCGTAGGCTAATGGACAGGTGGAAGTAACAACAAGATCCTAAAGACACTCATAAAGAAGCGGTTGGAAAAGGAAAAAGGAGCATGGGTGGATGAGCTTTCTTTGGCATTGTAGGCCTACCGAATTCTTTTAAGATGGCGACATTACATACTCCCTTCTCTATGGATTATAGATTTTAATGGATATGACCAGTGGAGATAGCGATGCCATCACACATGAGGATCCATTATGACTTGGGTGAGAAAGAGGAATTGCTAAATATGTCGTTGGATTTGATTGATGAAACACATAATGAAGCTACTTTAAAAGTTGAGGAACATAAGCGAAAGATAGCCAAGCAATACAACTCTAAATTCAAATATGTCCTGCTTAAGGAAAAGGGCATAGTGTTAAATCACATATTCCCCTTGGCTGGGGCTATCTTTCCCGATCTGAAAGGACTATATTTCATTAGAAGGGATCTAGGGAATCAAGCCTACATTCTCATCTTCATGGATGGAGCAGTATTCGGGAAAACATGGAATACTCAAAACATTTGTTTTATTTTTTCACACTAACTATTGCAACTACATGGTTTATGAATAGGTGTATTTTTTATCGTCATGGTTTTACCCAATCCTAAGGATAGGGTGTGCAAAACCATGATAGATGATTAGTACTACCAAACCACTACAAAAAGAACCATCCTATATCAAATAAATTTCCTGATTTCTTGGATTATACGGTAAGGCCACTGCATACTGGGGGCACATAACTCTTGCGCAACATGGAAAGCTTGGACAAATCATGGCCGTCAATAGTGAACCGGATTTACTAATGATCAGGACATGATTGTAGAATGGATAATTCACAGTTGATGATCGACCCCAAAATTCTTGTGAGTAATGGCGGACCAGAGTGACCCTAACCAGGTGTCTACCATTGACGATCATCTCAAAACTTCTTTCCAGTAATAACGGACCAAAACGAACCTAACCGAGTGTCCACCATTGACGACCGGCTTCAAACGTCATGCAGGCAATATCGAAATAGAATGGCCCTAACTAGGTGTTTACCATTGACGATCAGTTCAAATTTTTTTGCCTACAATGGTGGACTAGAGTGATCCTAACTCGGTGTAAACCATTGACTATCAGCTTCAAACTTCTTTCCGACAATGGTGGACTGGAGTAACCCTAACTGGATGTCTACCATTGACGATCGGCTTCAAACTTTTGGCTGGCCCCTGGAGAACCCGACCAGTTGGTTAACGTTAGGATATAATTGCCATCTAGTTGGTTCACTACCAACGACTTTCCTGGGACTTACTTTGTGTGGATATAGCAAGTATTCCTGCCTTATAGTGTGGATGAATTCGCTCGGACCCTAGGCAATGAAATTGGAAACCAACAAGAACATATGTGAAAGGATTACATAAACACTCCACTAGAGATCGCTTACTTCAGCAAACTTCAACGAACTTCAGCGATGGATCATGTGAAATTGTTCAAAGTAGAGATGAGAAGGAATTCCATCAGAGCTTGCTTACCCTACTAAACTTGACAGTGATTAATCCTCCACAAGTATATTGGTTAGTAATGGGAAGATTATTGAAAGAGCATATAGAATTATAGAGATTGCTTGTCTAGCCGAACTTGCCGGTGATTTATTATGCGCACATATGCCAGGGAAAATGAAGAGTTGTTGAAAGATCTAGGAAAATAACAAGGAAGCACTTTAACAGTATGGTCATCTTACCGAACTTGTCCATAATTGATCTTGTACAAGTGCTAAGGTAGCAATGAAAAAATTGCTAACAAGTTGATGACTAAGAAAGGATGTCATGCAAACACAATGTAGTAGCTAATCCTGATCAGGTTATATGAAGTATGGACCAAGGGAAGCATTACAGATGAGGCTAACATCAAAGCACAGTCAAAATTATACCTAAATCATCAAACATTATGTCTCATGCCCAAATACATTTAAATAGAAACCACATACCCTGCCGAATTTATTCGTGATTGATCCTATACAAGTATGCACGGTACTAGGAAAGGTAGCTAATATGATGAAAAAACTTAGCAATTGCGTGGAACAAACATATCATGATTACCAGCTAGGTATGAAAAACATATGCACATTTTGCTATAGAGTACATGCATGCTTGTGCAAGCGCTTATGTAAGAAAAGGAGAATATGGACATGAATAAATATCAGATGCGGCAATGTATAAACATTAAAAGAGGATTAGCTTCATAGCATAAACTCAAGATCAACCTATGTCCAAAACATCAGCAGATGCCAGTTAAGCTAGTCAAACATTTCAGAGATTGATCCATACAAATATGCATGATGGTGGTAAAGGAGTTGCTAGTGGAAGAACTTGGCGATCATGTAGGTAAAATATATCATGACTAATAACCTTAATCAGCCAAACTAAATTGAATGCAATAAAATATACATCGTTAAATCTACGTACAATGGAGCAACAGAATATCCCTTTCTTTAGAGCACCTTGATATATCTTGATCATTCGTAAGACAATGCATGGCGCCCATGACTCGAGGGCAAGGAGGTTGAACCAAAGAGAGCAACTCCCCACCGAATAGAGAGGAAAATCATTGGGAAATCATGCTAGATGACTATAGTACTAACAAAGTGCAAGCTACAAATGTCATAGTAATATAAGATGTCTTGGAATAGTTAACAAGCTTTTCCCTGAGTGAACAAGGCGTTTCACAACATACTTGTAAAAACCTATACCTCAATGGGCCAAAATTTCGACAAAAATTGAAACCCAAGTCCATCAAAGCACAGATTGTTGGATTCAGTACCTGCAAATAAACATGAGCATTATCGGAGATTGATAGAAATCGAAACTCACAACAGAAATAATAATAGGATAAGAATACTGATTATGTCTATTACCTTGAAATTAATGGTATTCCTTAGGTAACAGATTATTGCATCTACATCGAGCATGAGAGAAAAGAAGACTTCTCCAATAACTAAGCACATCTAGCTCTAGTGACTTGTCCATCAAAATCTATCATATGGGTTGTAATGAGGAGGTGGTCAGAATAACGTACTGATTACTAGAAAATAAATAAACTATCCATAATATAAATCTATACCGATTGGTCTCCATTTAATTGGGTCAATAAAGGTTAGCAATTCTAATCTAACATTGCATTGCACGCATGATTACTTATCTACCCCTTCCCAAGGTACAAAATACCGACGAAGCCTTATCAACCATCCACTACTTCCAAACCCATTTGCCACTTAATACTTCTAAATATGAAGCGGGCTTCTATATACACCATATGATATTTTTAAAAGAGAAATAGGCAAACTTTTCCATTTAAGACCTCAATCAAGGTAGACCCCTGTGAGAAATGCGGATTAAGGATCTTAAGGCTAGAATTAACACTAGAGGGGGGTGAATAGTGTTTTATGAAATTTGTTAATCTTTTTGAGTTTATCTTAATTTGTTAACAATGTATACACTAATCAGACATAGATATGAACATTGAATCAAACACAGATGCTATAAAGTAAAAGCAGTAAAGGAAAGAACACACCGGATTTTATACTGGTTCGGAGTTACCCTACATCCAGTCCCGCAACACAAGTACGGATTTCCTTTCAAAAACAATTCTTACAAATACAACCCTCGGTTTCAAGGCTACAAGGTACAGCCTCCAGAATAACAATCCTCTGGGTAGATATACTTGATTTACCGGGCAACAAGTTCACCCAATTGATTTCCAAAGCTACAATCACACCTTTTCCTTTTGATTGATTTCCAAGGCTACAATCACACCTTTTCTCGCTAATATATTACAAAGAAGTCTATAACTCTGAATAGCACTGAGAACCTTGTAGAGATAGTGATGGAGAATCACACTAGAAGTAATCGAGTATGATTCGATGTTGATTTCGGCAGAGTAATGGTATGATTTTGTATTAAGAAATGTGGAAGAAGAAGAGAAGTGAAAAACCAAAAAATATGTATATAAATTCATTGAAACTGACCCCTATTTATAGAAGAACAACAGCCATGACCATTCATGAAGAGTTATGGCGAATAGACACTTCTTTTGAAATTTGAATTTTGAATTAAACTGTCACCATGTCCACATGGTGCCTATGGGCATGTCGACATCCCTCAGCCAAATTTGATGTTTTGAATTTTTATAAAAATAATATTTATCTTATATAAAAACTATTTAAAACTTTATAAATATACTTGAATATAGTTGAAATTCATAAGTAAATATAAAGAACAATATATATATATATATATATTATTTTAATTTTAAATCAAAGTAAATAATTTAAAAGTTAAATATATTATTTGAAAAGACAGTTTAAAATCAGGAGTAATTTTGACTCTGAAAATAAAGATGTTTTGAGGCTAAAATTATTTTAAAAACGAAATCGAGGGTTTTGAATCTTTTTAAAAGGAAAGTTTTGAAATCATTTCGAAAACAAGATAATTTTGAAAAATCATTTGAATTAAGCTTAGTGGATACAAAACAATGTCCCACTAGATTTTCATAGGTTCCATCCTACTTAGGGTTCCATCCCTTTAACGGGCTCGAAGTGGATTCCATTCCACGAATAAATTAGATATTAAGATGCCAGTGCTTTTCTACGAGTTTTAACAAATATTCCTAATAAAACAAACTTAACCTTGAAATCTTGAACTCTTGATAATCTTGATACTCATGAGTCTTCTATCTCTATATATTGAATCTCTATACTGTTCAGTCTTCATTCTTGATACATGCATGGTTAGATCCTGCATATACATATATATCTAAACTTGTAATGTTAGTATTTATATTTTATAATCTATTCTAAGGTTGTTGTCATCAAAACCATCATCTCATGGACTAACAATCTCCCCCTTTTTGATGATGGCAACCTTTGTTTATAAAATATTACTTCTATCCTAATAACTCCCCCTTAATCTATTTCTAACTACCCTATTTTATACTTCTCCCCCTTTGTCATCAACAAAAACCATATACCTCCCTAATACTATATAACTCTATATAACTCTATATAACTCCCCCTGAAACTAAGACTACATTACTTGTGATTATAATGATAGTGTTATCATAAATAATCAACACTTAACTCTAAAAACTAGAACTTAATCCTAAATTACTAACTATCCTAACTAAGAATCTATGATAATGCTTATAATAGTTAGAAATCAAATATAAGAACATAAATTATTTATTAAGTATATTTCAACACACTCATCAAAACCAATCATGTTAGACTAGTCAAACAAATCAATCAAGTCAAACAAGTCAAACAAGTCAATCAAGTAAAACAAGTCAATCAAGTCAAACAAGTCAATCAAAACATCAAAAACTAATAATCCTATATTATAAGACAATACTACAAACTCCTCCTAAATAAAATACACTCGTTATGTATACATGTATGCAATATGTAGTTTGTAATGCAGTATGAAATGTATGACATATGCAATGTAGCATGAGATGATATGCAGAATGAAGTGCAACTTGTGATGCAAATGATTATGATATTTCATGCATTGTAATTTATGATGTAATATGCAATGAAATGCGACATGAAATAGGATGCATAATGATATGTAATATGAAACAAAATGATAATGAAGTCAAAATAATAATAATAATATGCAGAATGATATGATGATATATATACTACGGTAAGTGACATTCAGGTTATAAGATAAACATGAGTGATAAGAAATATCTAATTGACAAGCATATATATATATATATATGTGTGTGTGTGTGTGTCTATGTATGTATACATATATCATACTATTTATTATAAAACATTTCAACCAAACAAAGGTAAAACACACCAATTACTAGACTTAAGTTAAGGAAACTAATGAATGGGACTGAAAGAGTTGTAAAGAAAGAGTTTAAAGGTAATAAATGGTATTAAAACTATAATATATTCATGATAGGTAGTAATCACACTCAATATCAAAATCAAATTGATAAGAAATATGGACTTTAAACTGCATATATGATCAAATATGGTTTTTTTAAAATTAATACCCTAATTATTTAATTTATTTAAAATGATTTTCTATTAACTTGGTTGAGTTTTTTTAAGAATCTAAACTTCCATGTTCTTAACTTACTAATTAAAACCTTTATATCAAATTATTAATGATTTAAATATTTAGAAACATGTTTAAACATCTTTTAAATTTAAAAAATATCATAATGAAATATTAAATAAAATAATAAAGATTGAAAAACTAAAATAAACATGTGTTACATTAAGGCTTCTTACATTAAAAAATTTAATTAATTAAAAAATATTTAAACATGAAATTACTTTTTAAATATTCTAATATAAGTTAGAAAATAACGCTAAAAAGAATATAGAAAAATACTTAGTTTAAATATCATTTTTTATAATTTAAAATTTCAAACAGAAAATACAGCATTTACAGAATGCTATAAAAAGTTTTTGCAATAAAACATATTCAAAACATTATAAAATAGAAACTGTAGCTTTTACCAAATGCTGTGTATAGTTTCTGAAACTCTACAGCGTTTCAAAGCACAGAAATGCTATAAAAATGAATTTGCAGTACTTACAAAACATTACAGAAGAAAAGAAGCATTTTAGAAATGCTATCTAAAATTCCGATCATGTGATGTGGTGCAATCTTATTAATTGAAGAAATATATAAATAGAGCCTTATTCTAACATTCTAAATTCATTCTAATAATTTCTTAAAGATATAAAATTAGTATCTTAAAAGAAATAGAGTATGAGAAGTAAAAATAAAATTAGAAAAGTTGAAATCATGAATGAATGTATGCTTTTCTACTTAGTATAGTTGTAATAAATTAGTTGTTGATTTTATTTGAAAGAAAACACATTTTAAAAGACTTTTAAAAAATTTAGATTTGTATAACTATATTTATACTATGGTGTGTCGATATATGGACTAAAATATCAAAACTTATAAAAGAGATAAATTTCTATACCTAACTAAATGCATAGATATATATTTCTAAATGCAACAATAAAGATGAAATAATAGTAAAGCGTAACAATTTTTGCATTCCATCTTTCTAACTTTGTTGTTCCTCCATTGTTGTGAACCACACATTTATATCTTTCTGAATTTGACGACGAGATATGTTCTATTGCGACGGGCTCATTTTTCTGATCAGCGTAGTATATTCATTTGCTGAATTTGAAGACCGTATGAGAAAGATACAGATGATTTAGTAAATTGACCAACTTGGCGCCAAAACTTTAAATTCGAATTTTGAATGAATGGACACTTCAACCACTATAAATAGGCCCAACGTCACCACTTTTCATAAGGATTCCTCCTCTTTACTTCTTCCCGTTTTTCTATATACTATCAAACTTCTAGAAGGCATATCTCCTTCGTTTCTTAACGGAATTGGATGAAACCAGCGGTAGGTCGAAGAGGAAGGCAAGGGCTCTGATCTAGTAATAGTTTGGTGTCCAATTTGGATGGTATTGTGATGCAACAGGCCGAACAGTAGAAGAAATGTAGAAGATCCCGTACACAGTTTTTCAGTTTTGGATAGCCAACTTCAAACTATCATATCTCACTCAATTTTGATCGGAATTTGATGATCCACCCATCAAAACGACCGCGAGAACAAGAACTACAATTTGAAAAGGAGTGGGAACAAAATACTCAAATCTCTGGATGCATTTTGAAGAATACCTTTGACAGTTTTGCCTTCTTTTTATCTTTGTTCACCAAAACTTCATTTGCCCATAACTTGGTCATTTCTTGACGGATTCACACGAAACCAGTGACCTTGCGAAGCAGGTGGAGAGAAGTACAATATCAAATCAATTTGTAGATGAGAACCCAAAGTTTTGAATTGATCTGGTACCCATTTCTTTGTCGATTTCCATTATATATCCATTTGTTCTTCTTGATCGATGAATGATTATCTGGTATCTTTTAACCAACGGTCATTAGACATAACTCTTCTCCTGCAAAACAAGATAACTTTTTAAAGAATCAAGTGACTTTTCAAAATAACTAAATATAATTTTAAACAACAATATCATGATGATTCTGTGACATATTCATATGAAAACAGTGTTAATAATTTTATAAAAAATTTCCATTTTCAAAATTCAGATTATGAATGTTTGAAAACCTTGCTCTGATACCAAATGTGAGAAATGCGGATTAAGGATCTTAAGGCTAGAATTAACACTAGACGGGGGGAGGGGGTGAATAGTGTTTTAAGAATTTTTTTAATCTTTTTGAGTTTATCTTAATTTGTTAACAATGTATACACTAATCAGACACAGATATGAACACAGAATCAAACACAGATGCAAATATAAAGTAAAAGCAGTAAAGGAAAGATCACACTGGATTTTATACTAGTTCGGAGTTACCCTACATCCAGTCCCGCAACACAAGTACGGATTTCCTTTCAAAAACAATTCTTACAAATACAACCCTCGGTTTCAAGGCTACGAGGTACACCCTCCAGAATAACAATCCTCTGGGTAGAGATACTTGATTTACCGAGCAACAAGTTCACCCAATTGATTTCCAGGGCTACAATCACACCTTTTCCTTTTGATTGATTTCCAAGGCTACAATCACACCTTTTCTCGCTAATATATTACAAAGAAGTCTATAACTCTGAATAGCACTGAGAACCTTGTAGAGATAGTGATGGAGAATCACACTAGAAGTAATCGAGTATGATTCGATGTTGATTTCGGCAGAGTAATGGTATGATTTTGTATTAAGAAATGTGGAAGAAGAAGAGAAGTGAAAAACCAGAAAATATGTATATAAATTCATTGAAACTGACCCCTATTTATAGAAGAACAACAGTCATGACCATTCATGAAGAGTTATGGCGAATAGACAATTCTTTTGAAATTTGAATTTTGAATTAAACTGTCACCATGTCGACATGGTGCCTATGGGCATATCGACATCCCTCAGCCAAATTTGATGTTTTGAATTTTTATAAAAATAATATTTATCTTATATAAAAACTATTTAAAACTTTATAAATATACTTGAATATAGTTGAAACTCATAAGTAAATATAAAGAACAATATATATATTTTATTTTAATTTTAAATCAAAGTAAATAATTTAAAAGTTAAATATATTATTTGAAAAGATAGTTTAAAATCAGGAGTAATTTTGACTCTGAAAATAAAGATGTTTTGAGGCTAAAATTATTTTAAAAATGGAATTGAGGGTTTTGAATCTTTTTAAAAGGAAATTTTTGAAATCATTTCGAAAACAAGATAATTTTGAAAAATCATTTGAATTAAGCTTAGTGGATACAAAACAATGTCCCACTAGATTTTCGTAGGTTCCATCCTACTTAGGGTTCCATCCCTTTAACGGGCTCGAAGTGGATTCCATTCCACGAATAAATTGGATATTAAGATGCCAGTGCTTTTCTACGAGTTTTAACAAATATTCCTAATAAAACAAACTTAACCTTGAAATCTTGAACTCCGTATAATCTTGATACTCATGAGTCTTCTATCTCTATATATTGAATCTCTATACTGTTCAGTCTTCATTCTTGATACCTGCATGGTTAGATCCTGCATATACATATATATCTAAACTTGTAATGTTAGTATTTATATTTTATAATCTATTCTAAGGTTGTTGTCATCAAAACCATCATCTCATGGACTAACAACCCCATCATTTCAGACCTATTCCTAAGGTGGTTTCCTAACAATGTTGTTAATGGTCGATGGGTCCTAGCTATAAAGACCTCTAAACACAATTTAAGGCTTCCAACATTTAATGTCCAACTATTACTTCATCTATCGCCAATAAAATCGTAGTCATGTAAGAGACAGTAGCCAAGCCAGTTAATACCTTTAGAAGAACTAGGCGGACTTCTGACCATTTAATACATATATTCTAGGTAAATCCTACATCACTTAATACCTATCCCCAAGCGGACTCCTTACTGGTACTACCGTTATTATGGCCTTAGCAATGTGAGAGACTGTACCCCAGCCACTTAATACCTTATTAATAAGGACTAGGCAGAGCCTAACCATTTAATACCTATTTATAGGTAGGCCTTCATTATTTAATAGCTAACCCCAAGGCAGACTCCTTACTGGTACTATCTAGTTGACATCGCTTCGAATCTCACTAGGTTACTTGATACTTCTCTTTAGAGAGAGGCAAACCCTAGATCAGTCACTTAATACCTCAAACCCAAAGCGAACCCTTTCCGAGTATACAATATCACTCTTAATTATTAATTTGGAACCTCACTAAGGCTGCCCTTCACTTTGAGGCTACCAGCAGCTGGGTGCCCCTACTACTGATGTGAGATATCACTAATCCTAAGACCCATTACTTTGCGAGAGATAGGACATGCTTTAGGGTCAGAGGTATTAAGTGGTTATTTGAGGGCTCACCTCTTTCCCAATTAAAAAGTATTAAATGGTCCAAATTTTGAATTAGGAGTGGTGAAGGAAATCTTCATAGGGGTTCACTTCTGGGTTGAGGTATTAAGTGATCGTAGGGCCCTCCTCTCTCCTAAAAGGAAGTATTAAGTAACCTAGTGAGATTCTAAATAAATAAGGATGTCTCTAAATGGGTTTACTTTAGTATTAAGTGACTATTTTAGGATTTTCCTCCCTACGACCTCGCATCACTAACCTACTCGGTCCAATTAATTAACCTAAGCCTTTACTTATATTATCTCAAGTTGACATTAGACTTAGCTTACTAATTCCGTTTTTGTTTAAGGCAATAAGTTTTGCCTTAAATAATTATGTACCCATAAATACACTTTTAATGCTCATAAATGTTAGTTTTCTAAAATATCCTAACGGGCATTTCCTAAGACATTTATGTATGATTATTAATTTCAAATTAGCAACCTTTTATATCTATTCCATTTTTATAAGTCCCTTTTTATCCATTTGTCCTTATTGATTGTAACTCCCAAATTAATTGCCCATTAATTGGAGCTACGGTCTTTAGCTAACCAATTGCAACCCATACTCTAATCCTATCCATTATTTCCCACTAACTGCCCATTAATTAGGGTTACAATCCTTTATTTCTTAATAATTATTGGAAATTCCTAATTTATTATCCATTAATAGGAATTATTACATTTTCTAATTTAATAATAACTAACAAATGTTACGCATAAATAACGAACGAATGAACGTTGTTCTTCTTTATTAACGCAATAAATATGCATAAACCATCTAATAAAACTACTATTCTTATCCAAATATATTCTAGTCATATATATTTAACTAGAATATATTTTTCATATTTAATTTGCTGGAATTAAATTCCTTAGGAAGATTTTTCCGCTATGATTTCCATAAATTAGTTTAACATAAAAGGAAAGTAAATAAATTCATAAAAATCAAACGGATGTTCTTCCCACAAATTAAACTATGAAAAATCTACAACTTAGCACAAATTTGGGCAATAATCCAAAAATCCTATTTTACACCCAAGTACAGATCTGGAGTAAAATATACATCATTCAAATTCTAAAATCTTTGGGATTGATTTCTAAATCTAGGTGTAAACATATTTCAAATTAGGTCTAAAACAAGAATATGCAAGAAATAGTTTTTACACTAATTTAAGCCTACAATTTACAATATAACTGATTTAGGCATAAAAATCAAATGTATGCCAACGAAATAGATTTAAAATCATAAATAGTATATAAAATTTCCCACTCTCCCTTTAAAGCGATCCAAATCTCCAGATCTGAAGTTGAACCTTAAATTCATCTCCAAATCCTTTTAATCCAAGAAATATGTATACAAGGGTATATAGTACATTAGAATTACAATTTTGAGAAGAGATTTGGGATTGGAAGAGAAAATAGATACAAATATATAAATTACCTCAAATACGCATATAGACGATTTTCTTCTCTTCTCCTTTTTATTAGATTTCTATTCTTCTCCAATTAGTATGAATATAGATATAAATATCTTATTTTATAATTCAGAAAGAAAGCGGAGAAGAAGAAATGGCAGAGCTTCACTACTACCTCTAGAAAAATATGAGAAGAGAAGGGAGGGTTAGGCTTGAATTTATAGGCGCTAGAATCAACCAAAACCATTATATCAAAATATATTAAATCCGGACCGTTGGGCCTAGGCTAACCCTAGCCGCCACACACGAAACGGTCAATCGCTCTCTTCCTAGGGTTAACCGCTCCTTTCAACCACTCATATATGCGTGTCGAGAAAATTTGACACAGCTAAATAATCTAGTCAAGGTAGTTGTAAAATGTTCCTAAGGTCAGGACATGCGCCTAGGTCGAAACTGCATCTTAATCCGAGGTATAGATCAGAATATATGATCGTCTTAAAATTTGTCCAACTCGAGGCCCACCTTGGAGAGAAACTACCTACTTCAAGAAAACAGAACATTCAGAGGCATTGGGATACTCTACTCAACAATACAAAGTTATTGGGTCCAAGTTTCATTTAATTCTGACTTAAAATGACAGAATTATGGCCACAAACGTGTGTAGCTCAAGTGGTTAAGCTTCAAGCTTCTAACAAAGAGGTTAGGAGTTCGATCTCTGGCAAGCGCCGCATTATTTTTTCTATAACAGGAGGAACGGTCTAATAGGAAACCCAACCTTTTACTACCTAATAGATCTCTATCCAACCTTACACCTATAAAAACCTCATATATGAGCACAACTAGAGGGAAGATGGATGAGAAATAATGGCGGACAAGCTTGGAGCTTTTGAGACTGCCTAACCAAATCTCTACCTCACGAAATCTTTCCTAAATGAATCTCTACAGCACTTTTGAATAGGAAGGAGTCATCTTACCCTTATTCAATCACCTTCAATCATCTAGTCTACCATCCAACATTAAGTTGTGGCAGACCGACCCTAAGATTTGTGTCATTAGAGCTTTGCCAATCATGGATCTAACAACTCACGATTGTTGTAACCAATCTAGAGAGATCCAGCATGCATTGTATAAAGATCGGAGCATCATCACTTGGTCAAAATACTCTAAACAAGGAGCTAGAAGTTGGCAAGATGCTCCTCGGGCAGTGCGAGTAGAAGTGTAAGAAGTAGGCAAGGAAATATTTCCCTAACTCACTTATTCGATAGTCGAGCTGCCGTACCAAAATTCCAGTCCAGCGGCATAACCACCGAACAAAGAATCATGTTCGATGGTAGGAACACCGGACATGAATTCATTTTTGATAGTGAAACTACCAGACATGAATATTGGTTCGATGTAAGGTGTTGCCGAACCGAGGAGGGAAGGACCTAAACATAGCCAGGAATGCAATAAGGTCCACCTACCAAAGAAGCCAACACTGAACCTTCCCATTGCTATCGAACCAGAACTACTGCAGAAGTAACCACCTACCAAATCATGGCACAATCAAACAAAAGTGTCACCAAACCAAGGCACTGCCAAATCAAGGCATAGTTAAAGAGAAGTATCACCAAACCAAGGCACCATCGAACCGAGTATCGCCGAACACCACCTACCAAACACAGAGTCCTGTTCGGTAGCCTACTGCCGAACCTAGGCATGGCTGAACCATTACAAAATCATCGAGCCAACTACCCCTGAGCCAACTACCATCGGACCAAACATAGCATATATGGAAAGGCAATTTTTTATATATGGAAGTTCTAGAGCATATCTTCTATATATGAAAATAACCGAACCGACATGTTATACATGGAAACTTCCGGTCTTATCAGACAAGCCTCCTTATACCTTCACTCCTATAAATACCAAATCTTCCAACAACAATGGAAGAGAATTCTAGAGAGCTAATCTTACAACAGTAATGATGGATAAGTCAGAGAAAGCTAGGAATATCCTAACATGAACTGCTAGTACGAACTGCCTAATAGGAACTGCCTAACAAGAACAGTCTAATAGGAACAGCCAAGCAGGAACAACCTAATAGGAACACTTAATAGGAACAACTTAACAGGAATAGAATAATAGAAACAGGTGAATGGGAACAGTCGAAAATGAATAGCATAGCAGGAGCAACCGAATGGAAATAGGTGAATAGGAATAAATAAAAAGGAGTTGCCAGATAGAATTTATTTGGGTCTATATCTTACTTTCTATTAAGCAATAAATTGACATATTTTGTATCTCAAGCATTGTACCAAAGATATATATAAAGAATAATGAAAATAGATAGCAGATGTAGGCACGTTCCGCTCGAAGAACTATAGATCTTTGTGCCCTTTACTTCACTACAATTTACTTTCTACGTAACCTATCTGTGATCTACTCTCTGAAAAAAACGAGATTACAAAAATAACAACTATGTTATACACCTCGTATACACCATTCTACAACCAAATCGATTGGAAGTGTTTGTCCACTTTTCGTGCAAATAGCTAGCAAACCACCAACAGTAGTTCATAAAGGGAAGAAAGTCGCTTCAGATGGTATGTTATTATTTTCGATTTTCCTATTCATATTTTAGTCGATACTAGAGCATTTCATACCTTCATATCTAGTAGTTTGGTAGATGATTTGCAGTTAGAGACTCAAATTGTGCCTGATAATATAGTAGTGTCGAACCCTACCGGGGATCGACCTACCTATCCATGATTTGCCAAAATTTGAAACTAATTATATATGGTATGGAATTTCTTTACAATGCATATGTACTTTGTGAAGACTGCCCAACAACTTTGATATTTGAAGATGGATCGGCTACAAATGGACTGTTAGTAGAGAGCTTGGAATTTTCGAAGTGAAAACTTTAGAATTTTCAAGAGAAAACTCAAGGCTTGCTTGGAGGTGCAAAAAATTAAGACCATGGAGGAGTTGTTTCGAACTTGGAGTCAGGAACACCAAAACTCGATACCAACCCCACAAGACTCGGTATCGAGTTAAGGAAAAATGAAGTTGCTTCAAGTTAGCATGGTGTCTGTTTTAGGCTAGATCAAAGAAAACTCGGGCTCGCTTAGGGAAAAACCTAAAAACATCAGATTCAGTACCTCCCCAACTATGATTTGGGCAATCGGTTTGATTTTTTCAGATTGGTTTGTAGGGATGATAGATGGGATGTCAAAGGACAACATATGAAATTTGGTGGACTCCAATGGTTAAACCTTGAGATATGATGGACAGAAGATTGATAGTCTATGTAAATAACCTTAGATTACTTGGAGTCAGACCTAGGAAAATTAGACCATTTCTTTAGGTCATGTTAAACTGAAATTTGGATCAACATTCAAAGTGTGTGTACCAAGAGGCATGTTCAAAGAAATTCCAATAATACTCTTTGGTTTTATGGTTAATCACAAGTTTATTTAAATCATAGTTCATAAGTTCAAAACATAAAATAGGCAAGTCCAAAAGGCAAATAATCAAGTTCATAAGTCAATAGGCAATACGCTCAAGTTAAGTCTTTTATTTAATCATGAATATGTTGCAAATATGAAAATATGAAATTATCAAATTGTATAGGCCCTTGTTTATAGATATGTCATCTTCTCATTCATATTCCTTTATGCCATTAGTTTTTCCTCACGCTCTCCTCATCTCAATGAAGAGAACTTGGAGAATGTCCTAATTGAAAAAGGTGATAAGAGTGAGAAAGAAGTTAGGGGCCCCTTTCCGTGAGGGGGTACATACCTATTTATAGTGGTTGGAAGGAGGTAAGCTTGCTCCAATTGGTGATGTTGGACTTTGATTGCTATCTTGGTGATGGCTTCAACATGAAGCTTGTGAATGAATATGGAGGCCTTTGGGACCTTATGATGGAGAATACATTAGTCCGCCTTGAACCTTCTTTTATGAATAACAGTAATTCTCCTTCCTTATATGGTTTTCAATACCTTATGGCATTGATGTTATGCGACAATAGTAATCATTCAATATTCATGAAATATGACATTGATTAATAGCTTTAAACATGCTCTTGGTTTTTTTAATTTGATGGCATGCGGCATTAATAAAGCATGGTATGGATAATATTTAGCATGGAGCAGTGTAGCATGGAATGAGCGTGACATTACTTGAGAGATGACATTAAATACAGACATCGTAAAATAGAGGTGGCACTGAAGAGGAAATGGCATCAATGAAGGGCAACATCAATAAAAGGCAGCGTTGATGATGGGTGGCATTGAAAGAATGCAACATGGATTATATTTAACATTGGTGAAGTGTGTCATTAAATGCAGCATTAACATATGGCGACATCGTTATAGAGCAGCATCTACTTTGATAGCCTTCATGGACATTGACAACGCTCATCGTCAATGTTGCTTTAGAGGTCTACGGTGATATCTCCAAAGTTCAGTGCTAATTTAATGCGATGCCGATGAGTTATGTCTTCAGTGGAACGTGCCATTGAAGTAAGGCGGTATGAATAAGAGAGACATTGCTCTGATTTATGGCATGCTACTTACTGACAAGATGCGGTATTGATGGAGCATGGTATAAATGGAGTGCGAGAATATATGAGATGTGGCATGGCTAACTCACGACGTTGCATGAGTTGCGGTACCATAAGCTTTGACATTGACCTTATCTTCATACTTTCGGCATTGATTCATCACTATTCCTTCGACATTGGTCCTAACGGCATCGATTTCTTTTTGTGATGCCACCACTTATGGCATTACCTTTGACATTGAAATTATGTGCATAACATTTTCCCCACCCCTTGTATAGAAGAAGCTTTTTACACTTTAGTGTAAACCTAGAATTTCTTTGCTTTCTCGATTCCTTGTGAGATTTCCTCTCCAATCCAGTTTTACTGTAACAAATAAAGTGAATGATAACTTTCGTCATTAACTTTAAATTCAATTTCAATTTCAAGCAATCCCTTTTTGGATTTTATTAAGTTATAGAGTTAAGATTATAATTTTGCTTTAAGAGATCAAAAAAAAAATTTCAAACGGAAGTCAAGAAGATTATCTGGTAATATCGTAGGAGGGAGCATCCAAAATTTTCTCTAGCGATATCATAAACAAAAGACCTGAAACCTATCCTGTTGCAATAGTGTTCTGAGAAGGAAGTTAGAAAGTTATTTGGAAAGATGACCAGAAAATCCATTTGAATGGAAAACCAAAAGATCTTTTGGCAATAATGGAAGACAAGAGAACAATCTGTTAATAATAATCTGAATAGAAGACCAGAAATCCATTTGGGAATAATAGTAGACAAGAAAATACTTCTGATAATAGAAGACCAGAAAATCACCTGGTAATAATAGAAGAATAGAAATCCATCTGATAATAATAAAAGAACAGAAAATCCATCTAGGAATAATAGAAGACCAGAAAAACCTTCTGATAATAAAGACCAAAAAATCACCTTGCAATAACTGAAGACTAGAAATCCATCTGATAATAATAGAAGATCAGAAAATCCATCTAGTAATAATAGAAGACTAGAAATCAATCTGATAGTAATAGATGACCAGAAAACCACCTAGCAATACTAGAAGACCAAAAATCCATCTGATAATAATAGAAGACCTTAAAATTCATCTAGCAATAATAAAAGACCGAAAATCCATCTAATAATAATAGAACACCAGAAAATCCATCTAGCAACAATAGAAGACTAGAAATCTGTCTAACAATAATAGATGACCAGAAAACAACCTGGAAATAATAAAAGATCGAAAATCCATCTGATAATAATTGAAGACCAGAAATCCATTTGCCAATAATAATAGAAGGGTAGAAATCCTTATCCAGTAATAATAATAGAAAGACAGAAATCCTTATCTGGCAGTAATAGTTAAAGATCAGAAATCCTTTTCTGGCAATAATAATAGATCAAAAATCCATCTTGTAAATAAAAATTGCTTTTGCTTTGGAACATAAATGTTTCATATTTGCCAGATTTTCCTTCAGAAGATTGTTTTTTCTTTAGAACACTAATTAGTTCATATTTGGTAGATCTTCCTCTAGAAGATAGATTGAATTTTTTTGGAGCATGGCTGGATTGCTTTTGATAGATCTTCCTCAAGAAGATCGTTTTTGATCCATTCTTTAGGATAGAGTCATATTCGCTTTTGAATATGAATGGCACCATCTTAGGTGACGATCTCAACTTGGATCGAACCCTTACCACCTTCCTAGGTGATGATTTAGGTCTTATTGTCCGGTGCATTTGGTTAGCTTCATCAAGCAGAACCGTAGACTTACCTGACCTTCCTCTAAGAGGCACTTTAGTGAGGCCTTTGATGATAACACTGAAGGATTAGTCCAGTGCTCTTGGGTAGCTATCTTAAGCAGAACCAGGGACTTACCCGACCTCCCACTAGGAGGTGCTTTAGTAAGGCCTTTGATGATGGCACTAAAGGATTTTTCTGTTTGTTTAAGGAGAGTCTTTCTCTTGATCCAATAGGCATTCTTATCTCAACTTCTTTCCTCATCCATTGTTGGAAAGTATGGTTGCAAATGTTCAGCATTCCATGTTATTGCTATCACATTGCCATCAGGTCGGCATAATTTGTAAGTCCCAGGTGGGATTACTTTGTGTATGATTAGAGGTCCTTCTTAATTTGGCCTAAGTGGTCCATTTGTCGGGTTTTTAGTATTTGCCATAACTTTTCGAAGCACCAAATCTCCTTTTTGGAATGATCTTGCTTTTACTTTCGAGTTGTAATACATAGATATCTTTTGTTGGTATTCAGCTATCCATATGGCTACCTCATCTCTTAACTCATTAATTAGATCTAAGGATTATTTCCTCAATTCTTGATTTGGATTGAACGCATATATAATTCTTCGATGAGAGGGCACCTCCAACTCAACTAGGAGAATTGCTTTATACCTATATGTTAATGGATACGGAGTATGTCCTATTGTTGTTTTAGTAGAAGTTCTATAGGCCCATAATAACAGATGTAGCTCTTCTACCTAGTTTCCTTTTGCTTTGTCTAATCATTTCTTGATAATGGTTTTAATAGTTTTATTAGCTGCTTTAGTGGCTCCGTCAGCTTTAGGATGAGCTACGGATGAATTTTTTTTAATAATTCATTTCTATTGCTTAATCGAGTGTATTCTTCACTTTCAAATTCAGTTCTGTTATTAGATATTATCTTTTGTGAGATTCTGAATCCGGTGATGATATGCTTGATTACAAACCTGAGTACTTCTCTAGATGTGATATTTAGTAGGGGTTCTAGTTCTACCCACTTAGTGGAATAATCAATAGCCACTACAGCATATTTCTCTCCTCCTTTAGATATAGGCAATGGTCCTATTAGGTCGATTCCCCATATGTCGAAAGGTCGTGAGCTTGAGATTGAAGTTAATTCACTTGGTGGCAAATGTGGGATTTTAGAGAACTTTTGGCACTTGTTGCATCTTTTCGCATAGTCAATGGCATGCTTACTCATTTAAAGCCAATAAAAGTCTTGTCTCGTGACCTTTTTAGCTAGTTTTATCCCATTAGAATAATCCCCGCAAAATCCTTCATGAGCTTCTTTCAATAGTTTTAGTCCACTTTCTGGATAGACAAATCTTAAGTAGGAAAGAGAGTATCCGAACTTGTAAAGTACTTCACATCCATTATACGAAAAGTCGGAGCTTGAGCATGATGCTTAATCCTTCTTGCCTCCTTTTTGTCGGTCGGTAGTGTTCCATTTTCAAGGTATTCAACAATGGAGGTCATCCAAATATTCTTATAGTTATTGATTATCTCTAAGCGGTAGAATCTCTCTTGTGGGATCTAATATTTATCGTCTCTTTCCTTTTTAACCGAAAAGTGATTTCTCTTACGATAATCGTCTTGTCTTGATATACCGATTATTCCGTCATTATCTATTTTGTTACTAGTAATTTTTTTCAATAAGTGTCGATTTGACTGATTGGCTCCACTTGACTGCTCATGATTATGACTTTTGATGAATGCCTTTCCCTTTTTCGAAAAGCTACTTGGGGTACCCTGATGGCCTGATTTCAGATATTATATTTTGGTTGCTTGAAGTCCCAAATTTGGGCCTTGCTCCCCATTAGGTTACCTTGGTAAATAGTCATCCCTATTTTTCTAAATATTAATAATTTGCATATCTTAAAATGATTTTATCAAAATATCCTTTGGGTTAAAATTGTGGTAATAAAAACTATATATTATTTGATGAACTACTTTTGGAAAGCAAATTTTCTTGGGATAGCGGGTTGTTTGATGGTATAAAATTTTATGAAAGCGAGATAGAATAT
This sequence comes from Allium fistulosum, assembly GCA_030737815.1. Classification (NCBI taxonomy): domain Eukaryota; kingdom Viridiplantae; phylum Streptophyta; class Magnoliopsida; order Asparagales; family Amaryllidaceae; genus Allium; species Allium fistulosum. The sequence goes on from CM060904.1 coordinate 190,803,697, forward strand.
TTTATCTGTAATGACCCGTATGTTTGATAAATAAAAATATTAAATTTAATAAGACTTTGGAATTTAATATAGTGATAAATTAAAATTAATGATTTGTAAATGAAAAAAAATGTTAGAATATGTAACTTGATCTTAAATGAATTCTAAAACGACAAATTAAAAATGGGGTTAAGATGGTAATGCATATTAGAATATAATTAAATGATATTTATTTGGATATAATTAATAACTGTTTGAATGTAAATTTCATCGGCAGGAAATAATAAATGTTAATAAAGAATGAAATGAATGATTATTTCTAATGGGAATATAATTTTAAAGTTTAAATTGGGAAAATTTTAAAGTTAATAGGAATAAAATTAATTAATGTGTTAAATTACTTTAATGTAACAATTGTTTTATTTCTCACTCATTTAGTTAATCCATTCTTGAATTTAACTTTGTAATCAATTAATTTTTATGTAATTGAAATATTGCAGTTAATATGAAAAGACGTTAACTATAGAATATGAGTGTAATAAATGAAAACTTATGTTTAATGAACACATAAGGTATTTGTTGATTTTATATAAAGGACTTTTAAATCAAATAAAAAGAATTTGTTGAAATTTAAATTATAAAGAACTAGGATTTTATTACTATTGTAATTTAATGTTGAAATTAATTTAATATTTAAATCTTAACTTTGACATGGAAAATTAAATTTTAAAAGATTATTAAATTCTGCTTAATCAAGGATGATGATAGAAAAACTTTTAATTTAGAATTTAAAGTGAGTAAATTAGTTTAATAATAATTCGTTAAATTAACGTACAAAAATAAATATATTATGATTTTTTAAGCTAACTTCTATATGCAATAGAATTAGGGTTTGAAATTAGTTTCATTGAGTTTAAAAATATTAAAAACCCATATTTCGACATATAGGATGACCTATTTTCGTTTCGGGGACGAAACGGGCTTTTTGGGCTTTTGTTATCGCTTTGGCCCAATCGATTTATATTCACATGTAAATTGTTATTTTTGAAATGTAATTATTCAAACCTGATTCAAATGTGTAACAATAATAATCGAGTTATTTATGAACATCGTGGGTTGAAATAACGAAATTGTAAAGTAGAAATGTTGTATTTGCCCATAACTGTGAATTGGTAAATAATTTAAATATAATTTAATTTAAATTTTATCAAACAAAAAATGTTAACTTTCTTATATGATGGAACTAGGCTTCGAAACTAGTTCCATTTTGTTTAGAAAGCCTTTTATACGTAGATTGCCTGTCAACACGCCTCAATTGAAGTACGGGCTGTTTTGGACCTTATGCTATAAATTAGGCATGCAAATCGAGAAGAAAATATTATTAAAAAATATAAAACCGTAATTTATTTCATGGCTACCGCTATTCTGTTCAATGGTCGAGAATCCTCCATCTTCCTCCTCCTTGATCTCTCCCATCTCTTAACGAATCTCGATGACTCCAAAATGAAAGTTGTAGAGCTCGATCTCCTCTACGATTTGTACGGTTGGATCGAGCTAGTTATGTCTGGATTTGCCAGAATCTAGGATATAAGGCGGAAGTTTTTATGTCCGATTGCGAGCATTATAGGACGTTGGGGTGGTGATTTTCCACGCAAAGGTGGTGGTTGGCGAGGCGGTTCTGGTGGTGGCTTCGGATCGATGAACGACGGCATGTAGACGGCGCGGTTGGCGGTCAAAAGCATGGTCAAACAGTGGGCTGATGGGTTTTGTGTTGAACATGAGGTTGAGGATGATGATGTAATTACATATTTGCCCTTAGTTCATTTTAATTTAAAATTTGAAATTCAAATGTTCTAACCTTCATAACTTTTGCATACGAACTCGAATTCGCACGCGGTTTCTTCCATTGGACTCGTACCGAAATTCCGGACAGCACGAAACTAGTTTGATTGAATTTGAAAACTATTGAAATTTTGGGCTTTTGTTGGATTTATATTGGGCTTTAAATCAAAGGTGAGTGATTAAACCCACTCACGCTATACTAAAATTTCTTATGTTAAATGAACTAAAATTATGAAGTGATAAAATTTTGTTGGTTGTTGTTTGGTAATTTAAATTGACATTTACATTGAATTTGAATTTTTATTGAAGTAAATTGACATTTAAATTAGTATTGAATTTAATTGCTAGTTAAACACCGACAATTGATAACTAGTAACTGTTGTAATATATTGGTTGATTTGGATGTTGATTGCAATCGGATGTCTATTGATTGATATGTTGGATGAATGGTTGTTATTTATTTGGACATATTCCTGTTATTATCCTATTTATTATTTGACATCCTATAAATTGTCACTTGTAATATTTGAAATGAACTAAGAAATAGGTTGAAATGATATACACCTATGTCATTTAGTTATGAGTTGAAATGATATATATCCATCTATGTAATTAAAATTGAAATAAATGTTCACTTGGCCATAGGGTAGAAAATTATATACGGATACCAGATGGTTGAATTAAATAAGTTTAAATTATTGAAATTGGATTTGTTTAAATGATGTTTTAAAGAAAAGAAAATTTTGATTTATATGAATTAAATTATTTTCTAATTCAAGATTTGGAATGTTGAAATTGAAACTGTATAATTAAATTATTTAAAGAATTTAATTTGAAATCTTAAGTTGAAATTTGAGATATGACTTATGTCTATCCAAAGTTAATTATTTTAAAGGTTTAAATTTTAATTTAAACTTTGAATTTAGTGTAATTAAAGTGGTATTTCAAAGTTTTGGATGTGAAATGGATTTAAATTAAAACTTTTAAAATTGAGAAATTAAATTGAAACCTTCAGCCAATTGAATAGAACTGTTTAAATTGAATTTGAAGTAAACTTGAAACCGTTTTGAATTGAGGCTAATTTAAATTGAATTTTGAATATGAAGTTGACTTGAATTGGAAATCGAAATATTGATTTTGTTGTGATTTGGAACATGAGTTCAAATTTTTGTGAAAGAAAGAAACAGTTTTAATATAAACTATTTTAATAATCAAATTATTAATATATAAACTATTTCAATTATCTAAACTATTTTAATATTAAAACTATTTATATTCAAAACTATTTTTTAATATTAAAACTATTTATATTCAACACTATTTTTTTAATATTAAAACTATTTTGGTTATCCAAATTATTTTTCAATATTAAAACTATTTTAATTATTCAAAACCATTTTCAATATTCAAACTGTTTGAAGGAGGAACTATTTAGATTTAAATCATTGACTTAAATACGAATGTTTTGATATGAAGGTATAACCTGTTTTGAATTCTAAATGATTTTGAAGCGAATATGATATTTTGATATGAAATATAACGTGTTCGTGAAATTTAAAAGAACCGACCGGTGTGTAAAATGGACGATTGGTTGTTAAAAAGACCAGGGCTGGATGAATGACATGCTCTCTGTCATTCTACCGGAACCACTTTAAAGACCGTGTATGCGGTGGATGTTATCCAGAATGTAGAGGCTGAATTGGCGACGTTTTCTGGATTGAAGAAAGAGAACGATGATGGATGACCCGACACTTGCGTCAATTTGAAATGACTAAAACAAAAGCCAGTGTCTGGCCAAGGGGTTAGCTACATTTAGTGGCCCCACCCCTTCGTATTATATTGATTTTTGACTTGATTGGTGCATATTTATTTGATTTTGGGGGTAGTGGACTCGATCGACAGTTGTGGCTACGATGTGTTACGACCAGCCAGAAAGGGTAAACTAGTAGAATCTTACCTTGGGCATTGCCTCACGTTCCTTGTCATACTTTTATCCTTATACGCGCCCACTACGATGTTTTTTAGTTTGGTACCTATAGGGGACTCACTGGCTACCAACATTACTGGCTGTGTTACAGGACCTGGATAGAGTACCTGCTTAAAAATGTGTTAAGGGGGATCAATGTAAAGCCTTAATGCTATTTTAATACTTTGCTTTACTGATAGATATCACATATATAGCGTATCTTACTACATATATATAGTTTAACGGATCCTTAGGAGATGGAAAATCCTGTAACATCTCTTAAGTTATTGCACTCATGTTGTACACTTGATAAGAGATGGAAAATCCCGTAAACATCTCTGAAGCTATTACACTCATATTTACTTGTTATTGATTTAACTTACATCAGGACTTTTAGTTCTGACTCGATTGTTTTGTCTTTTCATTATGCTTGGGTCAACCTGAGCATTTCAGTATTTAAAGACATTATTTTTGGAGGACGAAGACGGAGTTTGGTATATTATGTTATTAGTATTATTCCGCTGCATCATTTTGGTATGTTGTTGATTGTACTCTGATTATGTTGTAAAAAAATGTGTAATCAAATGTATATTGTAAAACAGCTTCATGAACTGTTTATTTGATTATTATATTTTGTCATTCCGCTGCGAGATTCTGTGTTTTATTTTCCTTCTTTTCTCTTATTTTCTTATTAAACCCCATTGATAATCTGCCTTTTTGAATGGTTTGAGTAGACATGTGTGGTTTATTCTCGACTTAAACCGTCAAAAAGGAGGGTCGTAACAGTTGGTATCAGAGCGAGGTTTAGAGATACCTTAGTCTATTGGGGATTAACTCATTAGAGATAGGGTTAGTAATACCCTAGAATGAGTTTGAGTGTCTATATACGAGAGAGTGTATTTGTTAGTGCTATAAAAATATTTTTGTATTGTGTAATTTGTTCGATTAAGTATTTATGAATTTCGGTCGGTACATAAGACGCCGAGGCATCGATAGGGATTTCTAAACACTTTAATAGGGTAAACTGACACAACATTGTTTTAAAATAGTTAAATGAAATAATTTTACCTAGAATTATATTTTATATGTAAAATAATAATTTTTATAATTTATATGGTTATTTTTGGTGTGTTGTTTGTTAGAAAATGATAATATTTGATTATTGTCATTTATGGTTAGTCAAGATTCTTAGAAACTATTAACTATTGTATGTTATGAGAAAATGAAATTTATAAATAAGGTCTATAAATGATTTACAAATAAAATGAATTTAAATCGAAAATTTAAGAACTTAAATTCTGCTGTTTTGAAATTAGTTTTCAAAGAGTTTGGAAAAGTAAAATTTTATTATTTGGAAGTATTTTTGGATAGAAATATTTTCAATGGGATTTGAAAGAAATGTTTTAAAAGAACCTTAAAGAAAATAAATTATGTACTCCCCTCTTCTGTCGTTGGAAAATAATTTCATGATGACCGCGGCATCATCGACGTTCATTTTCGAGTTTCAAAGTGGGAAGACCACTATAGTAGCTTTACTACATAGTTGTTTTGGTGAAACAAATTTTAATTTTAATTTCCTAAGTATGATTTGATATACAAAAGATATAAGTATATGTTATTTCAAAATGATTTGAAATGGAACCCGTTATTTAGTTCTTAAGTTTTCTGTTAATTAGTGATTTTCAATTATTGTAATGAAATGGAATCTTTGACTATTTTAACGGTAGTAAACATCCTAATTGAAATATGAAATTTGAGGTAAATGTTTCAGTGAAAATATAAAAATTGAAGTTTTGTAACTTGTAAACTAAAAGACAATGGAACACACAAGAAAAAAAAACTTAAGTAATAAAAATGTTTCAAAAAAATGAAATTATGTCTATAAATAAAAGAATTAAGATGTATAAGAAATGTTATAAACTTATGTTAATGTTTTGGAATGCTTTATAATTAAATTGAATAGTAAAAAAAATTGAATACTATTTAAGTAAATGATTATAAACTTAAGAAAATGTTGAAATGATTTATAAATATATATAATATTAAATGACACTATATATGAAGTAATAAATGCGAATTAAATTTAGATGAACTTGAAATGTTTCATTAATGACTATTAATCAAGTTATAATTAAGTAAATGTGAATTAAACCGCAAAGAAACATATGTAATACTTTAAGAAAATTCATTGATGCTTTTAAATATTGAATGAGAAATAATTTATGTAAGAAAATGAATGTAAATTAATAAAAGATGATCTTGGATGAATGAATGAGAATTAAGATAAATGGAAAGTAAATAATGTGTAAAAAGAAATCAATAGAATAAAATACGTAAGTTGTACGTAGATCATTTTATTCGCTTAACAGTTCCAATCCAGATTCGAATACATGATTTGTAGTAATTCACACCAGTCCGAATTAGGATTTTTCGCTTTATTCTTGACGGAGAACATTTGATACAAATTTTAGATATGTTCTATCATAGTTTATGGCTATGTAAGGAAAACAGATATTTCTAATCAAGGGACCGAATTAGAGTTCGCACTAGAGTCGTCGCGTTAACAATGCTAGTTCGATAGTGAAATTTGCATATTCAAGTAAGCGATCAGAATTGGTACTATAGACAAATGATATGTGTACATCGTACAAATTTAAATAATATTAAATTCTTGGCTTATGTGAAGTTGGGAAATGATATTTCAAATTGTTTGATATTGTATGAATAATCTATTAAGTAATTACCTAAGACTGTTGAGTGTAAGGTACACTTGGTAGTTTATTTATCACTCTTGTATGATGAAAAGTTTCTGAACCTGAACAAACCATTAGATTTTAGTTGCTATGGATGTGTGATGGATTCTTTTGTTGTATATAATGGTTGTACTGCTTTTTGATTATTATATATTGTAGGTTGCTTGTGCTATTAATTGAAACAACTAAAATATTGCTCTTTTTACATAGTTTAACATTCTTTTGGATTATGTAAGTAAAATACAGGCTATGGAGCAATAGTTGTTGCTTTTGGTTTCATAAATAGAGCTTTGTTTGCCCGACAAATAGGTACGTTTTCGGATTACGGTTTTTGTAATGGTATTTTATTTTTCCCATGGTTTGGGACGCTTTATTATTGAAATATGATATATGCAATGTAATTATTGATATTGTTATTTTTTCGGACCTATCCGCGCAAAGGAGGCGCTGCCAAAAAAATTCATGAATTTAGGACTTAGAAATTTTTTCATAGAAGTTGAGTTATTTTCAAATTTATATTAAACTTAAACTTGTAAGTTAGATTGTTTATAAATTGACTATTTAAAATAAAATATATCTAATTCCTTGATTTTTACTTGTTCCTTTTCGTGGATGAAAATTTTTGAGTGGTGGAGATTGTACCGACCCGTATTTTTTACAATTAAAAATATTAAATTTAATAAGACTTTGAATTTAATATTGTGAAAAATTAAAATTTATGATTTATAAATGAAAAGAAAATTGTTAGAATATGTAACTTGATCTTAAATGAATTCTAAAATGACAAACCTCAATGGGGTTAAGATGGTAACACATATTATAATATATATTAATAATATTTATTTGGATATAATTAATAATTGTTTGAATGTAAATTTCATCGGTTGTTAATAATAAATGTTAATAAAGAATGAAATGAATGTTTATTTCTAATGGGAATATAATTTTAAAGTTTAAATTGGGAAAATTGTAAAGTTAATAGGAATAAAATTAATTAATGTGTTAATTTACTTTAATGTAACAATTGTTTTATTTCTCACTCATTTAGCTAATCCATTCTAAAATTTAATTTTGTAATTAGTTAATTTTTATGTAATTGAAATATTGTAGTTAATATGAAAAGACATTAACTGTAGAATATGAGTGTAATAAATGAAAACTTATGTTCAATGAACACAGAAGGTATTTGTTGATTTTATATAAAGGACTTTTAAATCAAATAAAAAGAATTTGTTGAAATTTAAATTATAATGAACTAGGATTTTATTACTATTGTAATTTAACGTTGAAATTAATTTAATATTTAAATCTTGACTTTAACATGGAAAATTAAATTTTAAAAGATTATTAAATTCTGTTTAATCAAGGATGATGATAGAAAAACTTTTAATTTAGAATTTAAAAGCGAGTGAATCAATTTAATAATAATTAGTTAAATTAACATACAAAGATAAATATATTTTGATTTTTTAAGCTAACTTCTATATACAATAGAATTAGGTTTGAAATTAGTTTTATTGAGTTTAAAAGTATTAGAAACCTATATTTCGACATATAGGATGACCTATTTTCGTTTCAGGAATGAAACAGGCTTTTCGGGCCTTTGTTATCGATTTGGCCCAATCGATTTATATTCACATGTAAATTTTTATTTTTAAAATGTAATTATTCAAACCTGATTCAAATGTGTAACAATAATAAAATCGAGTTATTAATGAACGTCGTGGGTTGTAATAATGAAATTGTAAAGTAGAAATGTTGTATTTGCCCATAACTGTGAATTGGTAAATAATTTGACTATAATTTAATTTAAATTTTATTGATTGAAAAACATTAACTTTTGTATACATGAAATTAGGCTTCGAAACTAGTTCCATTGTGTTCAGAAGGCCTTTTTACATATAGATTGCCTGTCAGTACGCCTCGATTGGAGTTCGGACTGTTTTGGACCTTATGCTATAAATCAGGCATGCAAATCGAGACGAAAATAATATTAAAAAATATAAAGCCCTAATTTTCTTTCATGGCCGCCACTATTCAGTTCAATGGTCGAGAATCCTCCATCTTCTTCCTCCTTGATCTCTCTCATCTCTCAACAAATCTCGATGACTCCAAAACGAAAGTTGTAGAGCTCGATCTCCTCTACGATTTGTATAGTCAGATCGAGCTGATTATGTCTGGATTCGCCAGAATCTGGGATCTAAGGCTGTGAATTTTATGGCCGATTGCGAGCATTATAGGACGTCGGAGGTGGTGATTTTTTGGGCGAAGGTGGTGGTTGGCGAGGTGGTTCTGGTGATGGCTTCAGATTAATGAATGATGGCTTGTAGACGGCGCAGTTGGCGGTCAAAAGCGTGGTCAAACAATGGGCTGATTGGTTTTGTGTTGAACATGAGGTTGAGGATGATGATGTAATTACATATTTGCCTTTAGTTCATTCTAATTTAAACTTTAAAATTCAAATGTTCCAACCTTCATAACTTTTGCATACAAACTCGGATTTGCACGCGATTTCTTCCTTGGACTCGTATCAAAATTCCGGACAACATGAACTGGTTTGGTTGAATTTGAAGACTGTTAAAAATTTGGGCTTTTGTTGGATTTTTAATGGGCTTTGAATCAAAGGTGACTGATTAAACCTACTCACGCGATACTAAAATTTTGTATGTTAGATGCATTAAAACTATGAAGTGATAGAATTTTATTGGTTGTTGTTTGGTAATTTAAATTGACATTTAAATTGAATTTGAATTTTTATTGAATTAAATTGACATTTAAATTAATACTGCTAGTTAAACAGCGACAATTGGTAACTAGTAACTACTGTGATATATTGGTTGATTTAGATGTTGAGTGCAATTGGATGTCTATTACTTGATATGTTGGATGAATGGTTGTTATTTATTTGTACATATTCATGTTATTATCCTATTTATTATTTTACATACTATAAATTGTCAGTTGTAATATTTGAAATGAACTAAGAAATTAGTTGAAATGATATATTCCTATGTCATTTAGTTATGGGTTGAAATGATATATATCCTTCTTTGTAATTAAAATTGAAATAATTGTTCACTTGGCCATAGAGTAGAAAATTATATACGGACACCGGATTGGTTAAATTAAATAATTTTAAATTATTGAAATTGGATTTGTTTAAATGATGTTTTAAAGAAAATAAAATTTTGATTTATATGAATTAGATTATTTTCTAATTCGAGATTTGGAATGTTGAAATTGAAATTGTTTAATGAAATTGTTTAAAGGATTTAATTTGAAATCTTAAGTTGAAATTTGAGAAATGATCTATATCTATCGAAAGTTAATTATTTTAAAGGTTTAAATTTTAGTTTGAACTTTTAATTTACTGTAATTAAAGTGGTTTAAAGTGTATTTCAAAATTTTGGATGTGAAGTGGATTTAAACTAAATTGTTTAAAAACGAGAAATTGAATTGAAACTTTCAACCATTGAATAGAACCATTTAAGTTGAATTTGAAGTAAGGTTGAAATCGTTTTGAATTGAGGCTGATTTAAATTGGATTTTGAATATGAAGTTTACTTGAATTGGAAATCGAAAAATTGATTTCGTTGTGATTTGGAACATGAGTTCAAATTTTTGTGACAGAAAGAAACGATTTTAATATAAACTATTCTATTGTAAAACTATTTTAATAATCAAATTATTTTAATATATAAACTATTTTAATATGTATATTCCTAATAATCAAATTTTTATTCTATTACTCAAAATATTAGCATTGAAATTGATTCAAGTATAGCTAAAGATTGCTAGAAATGGAAACTTTCGACAAAAGATAAATTCTCTTTTAAATCTACTTGGGAATATATTAATGGCTTTGAAACAGAATTGGATTGGCATGTTACTATTTGGCAAACTGCCCAGAAATGGCGCATTGTGCCTACTTTGCTTTGATAAACAGATTGCCAACCAGGGATAGATGCAGAAAATGGAGTAAAAATGAAGAAATCAAATGTCTCTTATGCAAAACAGAAAATGTAACAATAGAACACTTATTCTTCGATTGAAATTATACAAGACACATTTGGTTAGTCGCATAAAGAAAGCTCAATATTAGCCAAGATATTCCAATGCAAAGCATCAAAGCCAGTATTCAACATATTCAACAAAGTTACAAAATTAAATCGAAAGAATTCAAAAAAGCAAGCATAATGCTAACAACTGTCATATATCATTTATGGAAGGAAAGGAGTGCTAGGTTGCACTCCAAAAAGGAAACCGAAATCATTCAAACATGGAAATTCATTGAAGTAGAATTTCATATTCTCAATCGGAAAGCAATTATGGAAAATTCATCATCTCAAAATCTTTATTCAGATATCCAAGATTCTGATAATTATGAAAACAGTATGGAATCATACTTACAAAGTGAAAATTCAAAAATGACATTTCCCATGGTGGGCATTCCCAATTTAACAATTACCGGACTTATAGATCTTCATAGAGAGAATCTAACAACTCCATTAGTACCAATGCAGGAGGCGGCCATTCCAGCTCCAAAACCAGGAGTATCTCCTACAAGGGAAGAAAACATAACTCGGTCTTTTATAATTCATTAAATAATTATAATCAAGATAAAATTACAAATTCTGTTCTACTTGATTTTGGCAGGAGCTACCGCTCTTCTTGCAAGGAACCGATGAAGCAGTTGCACCCTCTAAATCATAGCAAAAAAAAAACATTCAGATCTCAACATTAAAAGAATGGTGAATATCACTACATTAGCAAGCTCAATGGACAATTGTAGCATTTATCTATGGGGAGAAGGGTGAAAGCAGCAAACTTTACAGCAAGTCAGACCATTTGGTTGCTAACGAGAACGAAAGCAACAAGCTTTATAGCAAGTCGGACCATTTCGCTGCTAAAGAGAATGATAGGCCCATGTTCTTTAGCTTGTTTTCTAGTGGTGGTCATGTTGTTTGCAGAGAAGAGGTAGCTGTAGAAAATGAACAATGGTAATGGCTGTGGTTGTATTTTCTTGAGCAATGTAGATAGATGAAGTGGGAAACCAAGAGATGAAAGAATAGAATGTTGAGTTGTTTAATAAGTAGAGAAGGTTATATTTGCAAGATAGGTTTCAGATTATATGACATTACAAAAGAAGAAAGAACATGAAAGCATATTTGTAGTAATAAAAAGATAGAAGAAAAATATAATTGTTTACTTCATTAACCAACTTATTTTCATCAGTAAATCCTTAAGCCGTAATTATAATAAACAATACAACGGCTCTAAACTGACTCAAATAAAAATATTAACCCTGGTTAAGATAATCAATCAAGTGCAGCTTCATATCCTTGTATTTCAGCTTGTACATGTTATGCACGTGCACATGCATGAAACATGCACAGGTGATACCTTCAATTTTTTTAGCTTCAGACCTCATGCTCCTGCTACAATTGCATCATCTTCCTTGCCTTCACCATGGCCATCCCCTCTGATGACCTCCAACCTCATTTCTGATGAACTCTGACCTATACTTGATCCTATTGCTTTTCTGACCTCCTTTGGGCTGTTTTTCGAACTGGAGACATAACAACTCCACTTCCCTTGAAGAATGGACCTTGCCCCAAGGTCCAATGTAGGAAATTTGTGGACCATATCCTAATGTTACTCCCAAGTAGCCTCTGATTTGGGCAGTTCCTTCCATTTAACCAAAATTTAAACTACATGTTTATTGTTGATAAGGACTATTCTTCTATCTAAAATGCCTTCAGGTTCCTTAAACAATTCATCAATGAAACTGGGTATATCCTCTTGTATAATAACTCCAGCACCTAGCTTTTTCTTCAATTGGGATACATGGAATACTGGATGGATTCTCACCTCAGGTGGCAACTTAAGTTGATAAGAAACTTCACCAATTTATCTCTCTATTTCATATGGACCATAGAACCTAGGTAATAATTTATGTGTCTTTTGAGTTCTAGCAGTTATCTGTCTATATGGCTGTAGCCTTAAATAAACCCAATCACCCACTTCAAATTTCCTCTCTGTTCTCTTATTATCAGCGTATTTCCTCATCCTCTCTCGAGCATGATTCAAACTATCTTTTAAAAACTGTAGAATAATTTCCCTAGAAATAGTATCTCTTGCACTTGTGGTACTTTAGTAGTATTTGGGACATAAGTAAGTAGTGAAGGAGGTGATATCCCATACAAACCTTGGAAAGGAGTCATGTTAGTGGCTGTTTTCCATGTGGTATTATACCAAAACTCAGCAAGTGTTAGCCATCTCGACCATTCAGATGGTTTATGACTTACAAAACACCTCAAGTAACCTTCCAGAATTCTATTGGTGACTTCGGTCTGGCCATCAGCTTGGGGATGGTAGGCGGTGCTAAGTTTGAGTGTACTGCCTTGAAGTTTAAATAGTTCTTTCCAAAATGTACTAGTGAAGAGAGAGTCCCTGTCGCTAATAATTGAAGTTGGCATTCCATGCAACTTAAAAACACCATCAAAAAATATTTGGGTTACTCCTTGGGCTGTATATGGATGAGACAGACGAAAAAATGAGCATACTTTGACAATCTATCTACCACCACATAGATCATAGTATATCTATGGCTTTTAGGTAGACATGTGATGAAATCCATGGTAATATCAGTCCAAATCTTCTCAGGAACAGGTAAGGGTTGTAGCAGTCCAGGGATATGTATATTTTTACACTTGTTTCTTTGACAAACATCACATTCTTGATAAATTTTTCCACATGCCTTTTCATTGTTTTCCAATAAAATACTGCCTTTATTCTTTTCATGGTAGATTTAATGCTAGAGTGACCACTAGTGGGATAGAATGAAATTCATTGATAATGATATCAAGTAGTTCAACATTATGGTGGTCAATCAAAAAATTTCCTTTGTAGAAGAGAAGGCCATCTACTAGCTTGTATTTATTGGTTGCAGTGCCTCCTGTTGTAATCTTTTTAATTATTTCTAAGTATAGAGGAGAGTTCTTCAGAGTGTCTTTGAGTTCAGATAACCATGTGGCTTGTACCCTAGAGATATGCATGCACTACTGGTTGTCTTCATCTCTTCGGGACAAGGAGTCAGCCACAATGTTTTCTCTTCCACTCTTATATTACACCTTATAGTCAAAACCATGCAATTGTGCCATCCATTTACCTTGAATGCCAGTGTGGAGCCTTTGAGTCTAAAGATGCTTTAAACTTTGATGATCAGTCCTTATGATGAACTGCCTGCCTAATATATATTGAGACTATTTTTTGGTTGCCAACATCAGTGCCAAAAGATTCTTTTCATATGTTGAGAGATTTTTTTTCCTTGTAATGCTTTACTCAAGTAGGCAATAGGTTTATTATCTTGCAATAGTACAACCCCTATTCCTATACCACTAGCATCACATTCTACATTAAATGGCTCATTAAAATTTGGCATAGCTAGTACGGGTGGGGACATAAGACATTGCTTTAACTTTTCAAAAGCTAATGTAGCTTGATCACTCCATGTGTCAATCCATTCTATAACAGTATCATCTCCAGAGTAAACAGGGAATTCCAATTTAATGGTAGTATGATGTAATAAGGAGGGAGAAGGTAGAATACTTGGTAGCCTCGCAATTTCGTGGGTGTGTTGATCATTAAGATGAATTTGGGTGTTTTCATTTCTGTTGTTAATTCTTTGAAAGGCTGGTACGTACGGGGTGCTTTTGGATGATTCTTGATGGCCATAGGTAGGCTGTTTATTTTTTTGCCTTATTTCTTGCATGAAAGATTCTAATGTTGCTGACAGCAGATCTATTTTCCCATTCATTTCTTGAGTGGTTTGATGAAGTTATTGATGTGCTTCAATGAGTTATCGAGTGTGTCGTTGGTCTTGTCATTGAAATGCTCCTGTATGGTCGATAGGTCATGTTCATCATCAAGAGGAGGCATGGTGATGTTGCTGTTGTCATCAAGCGTTGGTGAGTCGGGGTGATCATTGAAATCACCTTTCGGGTCTGGCTCTGATACCACTTTGACAGGCCCATGTTGTTTAGCTTGTTTTCTGGTGGTGGTCATGTTGTTTGCAAAGAAGAGGCAGCTGTAGAAAATGAACAATGGTAATAGATGTGGTTGTATTTTCTTGAGTAATGTAGATAGATAAAGTGGGAAACTGGGAGATAAAAGAACAGAATGTTGAGTTGTTTAATAAGTAGAGAAGGTTATATCAAGAATTGATACAGAAAGAAAGTGTAGAGATGTTTGCAAGATAGGTTTCAGATTATATGACATTACAAGAGAAGAAAGAACATGAAAGCATATTTGTTGTAATGAGAAGACAGAAGAAAAATATAATTGTTTATTTCATTAATCAACTTATTTTCATCAGTAAATCCGTAAGCCGTAGTTATAATAAACAATACAACGGCTCTAAACTGACTCAAATACAAATTTTAACCCTGGTTAAGATAATCAATCAACTGCACCATCATATCCCTGTATTTCAGCTTGTACATGTTGTGCACGTGCACATGCACGAAACATGCAAAAGCTAACACCTTCAATTCTCTTTAGCCTCGGACCTCATGCTCCTACTACAGTTGCATCATCTTCCTTGTCTTCACCATGGCCATCCCCCCTGATGACCTCCGACCTCATTTCTGATGAACTCTGACCTATGCTTGATCCTATTGCTTTTCTGACTTCCTCTGGGTTGTTTTCGAACTAGAGACATAACGGAGAACGGATCTAGAAATATTAGTAGCAAATTGATCTCAAAATAGCGCGTTGCTACTATTAATGGTGATGAGAAGAGAGAAAGCAGCTTGCTTTATAGTAATCTGAGCATTTCGTTGTTAATGAGGACAGATCTAACATCTTTAATAGCAAATCAACCTCGGAGAGGCACGATGCTAATTGTAATGAAGAAGCGAAGTAATGGGATCCTTCATAGCCGGTTTTAGTGGCCTTCAGAGTTACTTTTTTCTGGTTGCGAGAGTTTCTTTCTTTTTCCGGTGAATTTTTGTGGTGGCGTAGTTGTTTGGAGACACCATTTTTTTCCTTTCTTTGTTGGTTTGGAAATGCAGCTAGGGTTTGTGCTCTCAGTAGTATTGTCTATGTCGGTTTCTATCTAACCCTAGCAGGCCTTGGGCCTTATAATGTTTAAGTCTGGGTTTTTACCCAACTTTGTACCCATTTTCAAAAAAAAACTCAAATCCAAAGTCTGATGTATATAAACTATAAAGCCAATATATTTTCAAAGCCTGATATTTTTTGAAATCATATATAAACTATATGTACTAGAACCCATATATCTGAAACCGTGTATACATTCTAACACTAATATATTTAAAATTTATATACGCAACTCGCATATTCAAGAGTTAATATACTCAAGATCCAAATATATGAAACTTCTCATTTTCAAATATATATATTTGAAGCTTAAAAACATATACTGAAAGCCAACTATCTTATGGAACCCATATGATATTGGAAACTAAAAATGTTTGAAGACTTATATACTAAACTGTTATATCAAATGCTGGAAAATGTTTAAAATAAGTGAATTATTAAAAATTGACTAAGTGAATGAATGGCTCATATATGTGAATAGTCCCACATTGTAGGACTATATGAAAGAATCAAGTATTTATACTTGATTCTTTGAAGCTAAGTTGTGCCCTTTGGGCACCCAATGATGCTCTTTTGTGAGGAGGGAGACCATGCTTGACCACCACACACGCGCGCGCGTGCTACCGACTCGACTCGGGCCGGGCCGGGCTCGGTTTCGGGTTCGGGTTCTGGCTTGTAGTGGTGTAACACTTATATTTTTTTGAAATAAAATATAAACTATATGTACTGGAACCCATATATCTGAAACCATGTATACATTTTAACACTCTAATATATTTAAAATTTATATACGCAACTCGCATATTCAAGAGTTAATATACTCAAGATCCAAATATATGAAACTTCTCATTTTCAAATATATATATTTGAAGCTTGAAAACATATACTGAAAGCCAATGTAACAACCCGTATATTTGGACCATTTAAATTGACAATAATCCACACATGTCAACTTAAATAGTACAAAACACGAATCATAATTGGAGTATAAGTATATAAATGAGAATCATCACAGAATCACAGAAAATATAACATAACAGAATAGTGCAGCGGAATTACAACAATGTCATAATAGTAGTTCATGAAGCTACTAAGCAAATACAACAATGTCTCAAATAAAGAAATACAACAACATAGATGTCCAAATAGAAAGAACAGTACTGGTAAAGATAAGATAGTCTTCAAGTCTTCAGCACCAATAAGCAGCAGCAGCAATCCTCAGTCTGATCCGAGCATATGCACAAACAAACACTCGAATCAGGACATATATTCTTATACAGATAATATGGTTAGAAATTTTGAAATAGCAATAACTCAAAGATGATTGGAATACACATCTTTCAGGATCCGATAAACTATCTATATATAGTAGAGTACGATAAGTAGATAATGTCTATCAATAATATAAAGATATCAAAATAGTGTTAAGTCATGGCCCATTCCACCCTTAACACATTTTTATTCCCAAAAGCATATACAAGACCGTAGTTTCCCCAAAACCGGAAGTCACCAGAGGGCAATACATATACTAAAGGTACAAATCAAAATCGTAGTGGTCGCGCATAAATGGAATACAAGTATGACAAGGCACATGAGGCTATACCCAAGGTAGTGATACTACCGTTCGCCTGATCCGGGCTGGTGAGAACGCAACGCCGCAGCGCCCGCAACACCGTGAGACAACACTACCAATTCAAGGGTGCGCACCAATCAATCACAAAGTAAAAGAATAGTTTACGAAGAAGTGTGTCCACTTGAGGTAGCTAATCCTCCATTGGCCCGGCACAGCTCCTGTTTTAGTCATTTCCAATTTGACACAAGTGTCAAGGCTATCCATTATCGTTCACTTTCTTCAATCATCAACGTTCGCCAATCCAACCACTTCATTCTGGATCATCACTTCGCGTATAGTTATTAAAGTGGTTTCCGGTTTAGACAGTGAGTATGTCCCAAACCGATCCCGTTCTTTTAATAACCTTCGTGATTATAACACCGATTGGTCGTTAATATATTTCAAAACCATTTCAATTTCAATTTGAATTCGTAAATCGACAATTCGTTAGTCTTTCGAAATCAATTTCCAAAATTACGTTTCAAACTTTCCAATTTCAATTTCCACATTTCCATAATTCAATTTCAACGTTTCAATTAAACAATTCAAATATTCATTGCATTTTGTATATAAGTTCATTCCAAAATCGTTTAACTAAATTTACATTCAAAACGATTTAAATCAATTATCGCTTCCATTCGATATTCATTAAATTTATTTATCATTAAACAATTTCAATTAAATTCCCACTTCATTACGTTACGTCTTAAATTCGATTTCATTATCAAAGTTTACAACTTATTTACAATTACACTTATCAAATCCAATTCTTTAAATTACAAGTCTTCCATTTGTTTCGATAAAGCGCATTCAATTTCTTATCAAAGAAATTCCTTTCAAATTTCAAACTTAGTTAAAACTTATTTTCACTTGTTCAAAATTCAATTTCTCTTAATAAAGATATTCAATTCAATTTAATTGTAATTCGATCTCATCAAATTTCAATAATTTTAAATCTTAGTTATTAATCATTTCAAACTCATTCATTAATAATTCCAAACTTAATTGATAATAAATTCAAAATTTAATTATTAATTATTTCAAACTTCGTTATTAATAATTTCACAACTTAACTATTAATAATTTCAAAAGTTAATTAATAATTTCAACACTTAAATTTTTAATTATTTCAAAAATTTATTTCAAATAATTCTAAATTTAATTATAAAAAAATTAAATTTTAAACAATATTCTTTTTATCAATTTCTACTTAAATATTCGTTCCAAATTCAAATATTCACATTTACATTTATTTAGTAGGAATTTAGATAGATAACTACCTAAACTGGGCCCAAGTGATGGTTTCCTCATCAGTTCGAGAAGTGACTGATTCCCACCAATCTTGTGCAGCATCCTGAAGCTGCCAAGCGGCCAACTTGCGCTTCTGAGCATCTGCGATCTCTAAGCCAGAAAAGATCCTCTCCAAACTCTTTAGCCATTGTTGTGCTTCGATAATACTTTCGGAGCCAGTAAATTTGACTCCTCCAAGCTGAGTATACTCCTTGCTAAGAGTGGAGAATCGGACTGCGGGAGCTGGAGCATGTGGACCAGGAGCATTTCCACCCCTGCCCCTAACATTTCTTCTGGTAGCCATCCTGGAATACCAAAAGTGATTTAGAATCAAAGATAGAAATTTATAGAACTTAAGGAAATTCTATTCAACGATTTCAATGAGAAAGACGAATCAAAGGATGTGGATTCTGAAATGATTCTCCTCATTCTAGGGTATGTTTACCCTATCTCTAATGAGTTTTAAACTCCACAGGCTAAGGTTATCGGGAACCAAAGCTCTGATACCAACTGTAACAACCCGTATATTTGGACCATTTAAATTGACAATAATCCACACATGTCAACTTAAATAGTACAAAACACGAATCATAATTGGAGTATAAGTATATAAATGAGAATCATCACAGAATCACAGAAAATATAACATAACAGAATAGTGCAGCGGAATTACAACAATGTTAGGTGAATTTTCACCACCTGACCAACCCTAGCCGAACCAAAGTCTACAGGCTACCTAACCAACACCTAGCCGGACCAGGATCTAGCCGGACCAGGACCTAGCCGGACCAACTCCTAGCCGGACCAACTCCAAGCCGGACCAACTCCTAGCCGGACCAACACCTAGCCGGACCAGGATCTAGCCGGACCAGGATCTAGCGGGACCAGGACCTAGCCGGACCAACTCCTAGCCGGACCAACTCCAAGCCGGACCAAATCCTAGCCGGACCAACTCCAAGCCGGACCAACTCCAAGCCGGACCAACTCCAAGCCGGACCAAATCCTAGCCGGACCAACTCCTAGCCGGACCAACACCTAGCCGGACCAGGATCTAGCCGGACCAGGATCTAGCCGGACCAGGACCTAGCCGGACCAACTCCTAGCCGGACCAACACCTAGCCGGACCAGGATCTAGCCGGACCAGGATCTAGCCGGACCAACTCCTAGCCGGACCAACTCCAAGCCGGACCAACTCCTAGCCGGACCAACACCTAGCCGGACCAGGATCTAGCCGGACCAGGATCTAGCCGGACCAGGACCTAGCCGGACCAACTCACCTCCCATGCTTCGCCGAACCAACTCACCTCCTACCACCGGACCAAACGCTGCCGGACCAAGACGTGCCAGGCCAGATCACATCAGCCCAGGCCCACCAGCAGCTATATACATCCAAGACCCAAGCTCCCACCCTCACTCTATAAATAGAGGGGCAGGGGTACGACAATGGGGGACAAGTTTGAGAGCTCAAGCACGGAAGGAACTTTCAAACAACTTTCTTTTACTTGTACCAAAGCTTTGTACTTGTAATCACAACAAAAGAAGAGAAATAACATATAAAGTGGACGTAGGCACATTTTGGCTGAACCACTATAAATCTGCGTGTCTTTTTACAGTTTAGCCCCTGTTTTTCATATATTTGCATAAACCTCCAAAATCACTAAGAACAACATAAGATATACTAAATCATACAACTTTGAGGTGTTTGTCCATTTTTTGTGCAAACATTTTTGGTGCTTTCACTGAGAACTAGAAGCTCGAAGCTTCAGCTTCATCCACTTGACAAGTTTTCCTAACAGCATCGTCCGCCACTTGGAAAACATGCCTCCCAAACAGAGAAAAGATGTTAACAAAGGAAAAAACATCGCATCCAGCAGTCTTCCAGATCCAGCTGTCACGAATCAAGTAAATCGTCCTCCTCCAGTAGTACCAAATGAAGGACAGGCTAATCCGGCCACTCCTGCCACAGAACAGCCTACAGCAATTACTAGGGCAGATTTGGACAGAGTTGTGGTTGAAGTAACTAACCGCTTCACGTCCCAGCAGGAAGCCTTGGTGGACCATCTCATGTCACGCTTAAGGGATGCTGAAGAATCCAACCGCAACACTGGAACATTGGGCGAGTCCCAGTCTGGAGGATCTCAGAGACAACAAAGATCTTCCTTCTTCGAAGGAGCTAACGGCAGAAGTAGCCATGGTAGGAGCCGAGACCGAGCACAGCCCGAAGTTAGGCCTGAGGAAACGTTTGGTACCGAACCCAACGAGGGAGGTACCGGACGGAGGTCAACTGTAGCTGAGCCTGTCATACTGCCTAACCACGGAAACGCCGGTGAACGGGGCCGAGCTAGAGTCCAGCCCGAAGTTGGACCCGAGGAAGTGCTTAGATCAGAACCCAGCAGGGGAAGATCAAGGCAAGGGCCAACTGTAGCTGACCCTAGCATGCTCCCAGAAGATCAAAGGCAGCCGCTGGAAAATATGAGAAACGATAGACGATACCATCCCTACAGGTCATCTGGACGGAATCAATCCCATAGAACAGAACCAAACTCCTTTCTATCTGCTCCAAATTCTGATGAAAGGATGGCACGCTTATTCAGAGAGTGCATCCAACGGGAACAAAGAGATCGAGGGATAGGCACTAGGGTAACCAGCCCTTTCGCCCGCAATATCGAAATTGCCATCACCCCCCGAGAATGGAAAATGCCAACAATGGAACCTTACAAAGGAACCTCTGACCCCGTTGTACACTTACAGAGATACACACAGCATATGCTCATGAGTGGAGCAACAGAAGGAGTGCTGTGCAAATGCTTTCCACTATTCTTAGCAGATCTAGCTACCTCCTGGTTCTGCCATCTACCCCAAGGATCCATCAGCTCGTGGGAAATGTTGAAAGAAAAGTTTATCAGTCAGTTCCGCATCCATGTGGAACAACCTAAGGACGCTTATTCCTTATCCAGCGTCAAACAGAAACCTGGAGAGAAGGTGCAGCAATATTTAACCCGATTCAATGCCGCAGCGGCCGCAATCCAAGATGTCGATGAGAAGCTTATCTTAATGGCCCTCTGTAGTGGTGTGCATCCGGATACTAAATTTGCTAGAAGATTGACCAAAGAAAAACCAGCTACTTTACCCGATTTCTTCCATGAAGCTGGAAAATATATAAGACTTGAAGACGCTGCCGCTGAGAGGCAGACAGGACAATAAAATAAGGTGGCTCACAGCGACGCGCCCGCTGTAGCAAAGGACATTCGAAGAAATGATTCTAGAGACAATGCTGGGGGCAAGAAAGAAGCAAAGTGTCTATATCGTCCAGGACCGAGATTTGACGCTTACACCCTTTTAAATGAAACGATCGAAAACATCTTCCTGGCCACTCAAGACGAAGTTAAATACAAACGCCCCCCCGCACAAGAAGAAACCAGATATCCTAAACTTGAGAAGCTAGCCTATTGCCTACTAATCACATCACGGAAACTGCGTCACTATTTTCAATCTCATTCCATCAGAGTTCTGACCGATCAACCACTAAGGTACGGAGTCCCATTCAAAATCACATCGGACAATGGACTTCAGTTTGATAGCGAGGAGTACGCCAACTGGTGCCGAGGGCACGAAATTCACAAAAGCTTCTCATCCGTAGCTTATCCCTAGGCAAACGGATAAGTCGAAGCCGTCAACAAAATTCTCAAAACTCTAATCAAAGAGAAACTCGAAAAGTCAAAGGGCGCTTGGGTGGATGAACTTCCTACGGCACTGTGGGCCTATCGCACATCTTTCAGAACATCAACGGGGCATACTCCTTTCTCTTTGGCATACGGATCGGAGGCTATGCTCCCAGTTGAAACTATAGTGCCTTCCCACCGCAGGATCCACTACAACCCAGAAGAGAATGAAGAGTTCCACCTCATGTCTTTGGATCTAATTGAGGAAAGAAGAAATGATGCAGTCCTTAAAGCAGCAGCCCACAAACAAAAAGTGGCAGCACAGTACAACTCCGAAGTCAAGCATCGCACCTTACAAGAACGGAGCTTATATTTTGTCAACAGTGGATGGAGAGGTGTTCCAGAGGGCATGGAACATCCAACACCTCCATCGATACTTTTCTTAACTTGTACTGCCCATATGAAGCGAATTAACAAAGAGAATCAGTGGACGTAGGCATTTTCGTGCCGAACCACTTTAAAAAACCTTGTCTCTTTTTTAACTTGTTCCTTCATATCGTGGCTGCTTGTTAACTTTATTCTTTTCTGTTGAACGAAATCCTATGCAAGGCACTCCACAGTGCAACTTCACCTGGACAAGACCTAACAGGTACTATGCGAATCTATGCCCTCGCCAATGAGACACTTTCGCTCCGGCATCCCTCTGCTGCGAGTTAACTCATTGCTCGCGACGGCCCTTAAAGCCAACTGTAATGAGCCGATTATAAGCCACCGAGAAGGCCGACTATAGCCGAGGCAGCTCATTACGGCGTTCGGCTCGCCGGCAACTGTGAACCGATTATAAGCCCCAACATAAGGTGTGGCCAGCCAGGGGTAGTTCACGGTTGACGATCGGCACCCACGCTAGCCGGCCACAGTAAATCGAATAATACCCACGATTACGGGCCATAATGGCCCGGGTAGTTACTGTGCGCGATCTCGGCTCCGATGTGTCTTAAGTGCGGCTGTGGTAAAAAAGAATTAACTCCCCGCGGAGGCGTAAGATGGGTGACGAATGTCTCCAAGACCCACAGCTAGGGAAAGTGACTACAAAACCCGTTTTCCACGAACTTAAGCACACCGAAGGCCTTCCGTGATTGGAAGTTTTACTCTTTCACATATTTCAATTCTATTTAAAGAACTTTTCTCCTATCCTCTATAACAATCCCTGAAGTACAGGACACAGAGTAGAAGATACTCACCAGCGGGAATGGGAATTCACGGTTGGATAGCAGGACATTCAACTGAGCTCCATCCTCGGTCGTACAAAAATATTCAAAACTGCCATCTACAATTAGAACATGAAAGGCGGTATTTTCTTCTTTTATACAAATTCCTGACTATAATTTATTCATACATCACACTAGCATTATAAGGCATGAAATTATGCTTTAAGCAAGAACTTGGCATTAAACACAACTGGATTACAAGCATATGCATAGCTATATTTCACATACAACATGTGAAAATAACAAAAGCATTCAAAAAACGACGGAATCAGCTTAAGTTAAAAAATTACACGTCAAGAATAGTGTTGTTTATTACAAGTAGCATAATTACAACCTAAGAGTTACATTACTGTTTTGAGACTAACGTATACAACAATGTCAAGCCCACCAAAAGATATCCAGGTCCAATCAAGGAGCCAGCCGCGTCGGAGTTTTATCCTCGCCCTGTTGCCCACCTGTCCGGTCAAAGAAAGAATTCATTAGTGATAAGCAACCAAGTTAACGGAAAGACCAGAAAGGAAGACTTACCAGCACCTGCTTATTGACCATCTTGGTCATCATCCTCTACTTGTACACCTGCCTCCCCCGGCAACAGCATGCGCGCTCTATCAATCCCAAAGGAGCGGGAGATAACATCAAGCTGCTCGCCTTTGAGAAAGCCTGGGAAACAGTCGGGAGGTGAGTTCAGAAGTTCCTAAGGGCCGTACCCATCCACTAGTGACCTCGGGGTAGGCCCATGACGTCCCGGTTCTGACTGAGCTGGGGGCACTGCGGAAGGATCGTCTCTATCCTGGGATTTCCTCTTTTCTGATCGGGTTTCAACTTTACAAGACATTTATCTGCAAACACAAAGAAGTGCGTCGTTAGAATAAAGGAAGTAAACAAGCGAGTGTGTGCAGTCGGGAATTTCACTCATAATTCAAGTCCTAAAAGTGCATTCGGTAGTTCAAGGCCGAAAGGTCATTCGGTATTCAAACCATCAATCTCATTCGGCATTCCCAATACTACAGTTCATTCGGCACTCCCAATATCACAGTTCATTCGGCATTCCCAATACTACTGTTCGTTCGCCATTCTCAATACTACAGTTCATTCAGGCATTCTCAATATCACGGTTCGTTCGGCATTCCCAATATCAAAGCTCATTCGGCACTCAAGTACCTCTGGTGCAGATTCATTCGGTAATTCAAAATATAAGAGCCATTCGGTAACTACCTGATTCGGTAGTCAAGCATGATCCGGCAATGACTTTGATTCGGCAGACGAGAATTTCGATTTGGCTGTCTTCAAACGGTAAGGAATGGTAGAGACATAAGGCCCATACTTATAGGGGGAGGTTGATTGACCGGACCAGCCAGTTCGGTTCCCAGACCGAATGAGATCGACAAACTAAAACAAAGCACAACATATGTTAAACATATGCCCTGCTTTGGGGGGCAAATGTTAGGTGAATTTTCACCACCTGACCAACCCTAGCCGAACCAAAGTCTACAGGCTACCTAACCAACACCTAGCCGGACCAGGATCTAGCCGGACCAGGACCTAGCCGGACCAACTCCTAGCCGGACCAACTCCAAGCCGGACCAACTCCTAGCCGGACCAACACCTAGCCGGACCAGGATCTAGCCGGACCAGGACCTAGCCGGACCAACTCCTAGCCGGACCAACTCCAAGCCGGACCAAATCCTAGCCGGACCAACTCCAAGCCGGACCAAATCCTAGCCGGACCAACTCCAAGCCGGACCAACTCCAAGCCGGACCAAATCCTACCCGGACCAACTCCTAGCCGGACCAACACCTAGCCGGACCAGGATCTAGCCGGACCAACACCTAGCCGGACCAACACCTAGCCGGACCAGGATCTAGCCGGACCAGGATCTAGCCGGACCAACTCCTAGCCGGACCAACTCCTAGCCGGACCAACACCTAGCCGGACCAGGATCTAGCCGGACCAGGATCTAGCCGGACCAGGACCTAGCCGGACCAACTCACCTCCCATGCTTCGCCGAACCAACTCACCTCCTACCACCGGACCAAACGCTGCCGGACCAAGACGTGCCAGGCCAGATCACATCAGCCCAGGCCCACCAGCAGCTATATACATCCAAGACCCAAGCTCCCACCCTCACTCTATAAATAGAGGGGCAGGGGTACGACAATGGGGGACAAGTTTGAGAGCTCAAGCATGGAAGGAACTTTCAAACAACTTTCTTTTACTTGTACCAAAGCTTTGTACTTGTAATCACAACAAAAGAAGAGAAATAACATATAAAGTGGACGTAGGCACATTTTGGCTGAACCACTATAAATCTGCGTGTCTTTTTACAGTTTAGCCCCTGTTTTTCATATATTTGCATAAACCTCCAAAATCACTAAGAACAACATAAGATATACTAAATCATACAACTTTGAGGTGTTTGTCCATTTTTTGTGCAAACATTATGACATTGTTGTAATTCCGCTGCACTATTCTGTTATGTTATATTTTCTGTGATTCTGTGATGATTCTCATTTATATACTTATACTCCAATTATGATTCGTGTTTTGTACTATTTAAGTTGACATGTGTGGATTATTGTCAATTTAAATGGTCCAAATATACGGGTTGTTACAGCCAACTATCTTATGGAACCCATATGATATTGGAAACTAAAAATGTTTGAAGACTTATATACTAAACTGTTATATCAAATGTTGGAAAATGTTTAAAATAAGTGAATTATTAAAAATTAACTAAGTGAATGAATGGCTCCTATATGTGAATAGTCCCACATTGTAGGACTATATGAAATAATCAAGTATTTATACTTGATTCTTTGAAGCTAAGTTGGGCCCTTTGGGCACTCAATGATTCTCTTTTGTGAGGAGAGAGACCATGCTTGACCACCACACACACGCGCGCGCGACCGACTCGACTCGGGCCGGGCTCGGTTTCTGTTTCGGGTTCGGGTTCGGGTTTGGGTTCGGGCTTGTAGTGGTGTAACACTTATATTTTTTTGAAATCATATATAAACTATATGTACTGGAACCCATATATCTGAAACCATGTATACATTCTAACACTCTAATATATTTAATATTTATATACGCAACTCGCATATTCAAGAGTTAATATACTCAAGATCCAAATATATGAAACTTCTCATTTTCAAATATGTATATTTGAAGCTTGAAAACATATACTGAAAGCCAACTATCTTATGGAACCCATATGATATTGGAAACTAAAAATGTTTGAAGACTTATATACTAAACTGTTATATCAAATGTTGGAAAATGTTTAAAATAAGTGAATTATTAAAAATTGACTAAGTGAATGAATGGCTCCCATATGTGAATAGTCCCACATTGTAGGACTATATGAAAGAATCAAGTATTTAAACTTGATTCTTTGAAGCTAAGTTGGGCCCTTTGGGCACCCAATGATGCTCTTTTGTGAGGAGGGAGACCATGCTTGACCACCACACACGCGCACGCGCGACCGACTCGACTAGACTCGACTCGACTCGGGCTCGGATTCGGGCTTGTAGTGGTGTAACACTTATATATTTTTGAAATCATATATAAACTATATGTATTGGAACCCATATATCTGAAACCATGTATACATTCTAACACTCTAATATATTTAAAATTTATATACGCAACTCGCATATTCAAGAGTTAATATACTCAAGATCCAAATATATGAAACTTCTCATTTTCAAATATATATATTTGAAGCTTGAAAACATATACTGAAAGCCAACTATCTTATGGAACCCATATGATATTGGAAACTAAAAATGTTTGAAGACTTATATACTAATCTGTTATATCAAATGTTGGAAAATGTTTAAAATAAGTGAATTATTAAAAATTGACTAAGTGAATGAATGGCTCCTATATGTGTATAGTCCCATATTGTAGTACTATACGAAAGAATCAAGTATTTATACTTGATTCTTTGAAGCTAAGTTGCGCCCTTTGGGCATCTAATGATGCTCTTTTGTGAGGAGGGAGACCATGCTTGACCACCACACACGCGCGCGCGACCGACCGACTCGACCCGACCCGACCGGGTTCGGGTTCGGGCTTGTAGTGGTGTAACACTTATATTTTTGGTGCAAATTTCCTAACCGTTTTTTGACCGAGCTGGAACGGTCAAATCAGACCGTATTAGAGAACGTTATATAACGTTCATTATTTTGACCCGTTATTTTCTCAGATTCGTTTTTCGAGACCACGTTTCCCAACCAGTAACGTTCTTTTGCTATTCCGCCTGACTTGTAGTGGTGTTACACTTATATTTTTGGTGCAAATTTCCTAACCGTTTTTTGACCGGGCTGGAACGGTCAAATCAGACCGTATTAGAGAACGTTACATAACGTTCATTATTTTGACCCGTTATTTTCTCAGATCCGATTTTCGAGACCACGTAACCCAACCAGTAATGTTCTTTTGATATTCCGTCTTCTAACTGATAAGAAGACGAAACAGAAAGAACTACATTCTATTCGAAATCATTTTTCTTAAAATCAGAGCAAAAAGTTTTGAGTGCAAACAGAATCGATTCGTACGTGCAAACGAATCGGTACCACCAAACTTGAGAGGCTGTTTTATCCCAGAGGCGGCGGCGATTGATTCGAATTACTTTGCACTACATAGCAGATCGCCGAAACGTATTCAAAAGAGTGACGTAGTCCACGACTCAGCCGAAGTTCGCCATTGTTTCTAACATCAAATATCTTTGAAATTTTTATATATGAAATATCTGTATATGTTTAAAACTTTATGTACTTATCCATATATATAAGAAACTTTATATATTTGAGAGGTTCACGCATACCCAAAGTTGAAACCATATTTTTCAAAGCTAAAAACAAAACCAAGTGTATTTCAAAAAACTCTGATATATCCCACTTCTCGTAGTATTTAAATTTTTATTCCTTCCGAGTAGTATATATATTTGAAGTTTAAATGTATATGTTAATTCAAAACTTTAGGGTATAAGGAATCTGTAGCTTTTGAAAATATGGAATTTGAAAATTCTTTTGAAATGAGGCCTGATAATTTAAAAATGACATTAGATAATCTCTGACACGGGATCTGGTAATTTTTGAAGTGAATTTTGGCGACTTTCAAAATGAAGTTTCAAATTTGGCATCAATTTCTTATGCCTGCATTTAACTGCGTTATCGCCATTAGCCTTTGGATTTCGGCATTGATTCAATATCTAATACTGTATATAAATAGGAAGCTCTCTATATCTACAACCTTTAAATCATTTTGATCTATGGATTCCACTTTCATCCAGATCTGAAACTCGATTTGAATATAAATGCGGAATTGAGAGGCAAGAATTAATATTGAATGGAGGATATTATGTTGAACAAGAGAGAATTATTATGAGTTGGAGTCGAATTGATGTTGAATAGTTTGTGAATTAGGAGGATGTTGGGTATGGAGTAGATGAAGTGGATATTGAATTGTTGAGGGAGCAACGTGGCAATATAGAATAACAGAGGAATCACAAGCCATAAAAAGGCTGAATGACATTGAATGAATTAAAGCGGAATTAATTTAATAAGGATTTAATAAAGCGGAATTGAAGTAGGCCAGATAAATATAAGAGTCGACTTGAAGCGATATTGATTGAAGCGGTATTACTGAAGCATTGTTGAAGCGATATTGATTGAAGCGGTAGAGTTGAAAGCGGTGTTGATATTTGATGGTTATCAGATTTATGTTGCTGCTGTCCATTCTTGAAATGTATTTAAACATTAATAAAGTCAGTCTTCAAATTTTGAATTTAAATTTGAAATTACTTTGAAATTCAAACAGGAATTCCTTATAGGGTATTTTGGTCATTTTTCGAACACTCGGAGGTTCAGAACTTCCTTCTAGCTTCAAAATGTTAAATCAAAATTTGATTCAACGTTAAAGTGTGTGTACCAGAAGGCATGTTTAAAGAAATTCCAGTAATACCCCTTGTTTTTATGATTATTTATAAGTTTAAATCGTAGTTCATAAGTTCAAAAGGTAAAATAGACAAGTCCAAAATGCAAATAGGCAAGTCCATAGGTCAATAGAAAATATGCTCAAGGCATGTCCTTTATTCAACCATTCCTTTATGCCATTAGTTTGTCATCGAGCTCACTTTATCTCAATAAAGAGAACTGGAAGAAGATCCTACTTGGAAAAAGTTATAAGAATGAAAAAGAAGTTATGGCCCATTTTCCATGAGAGCGTACATATCTATTTATAGTGGTTGGAAGAAGATAGGCTTGCTCCAATTGGCAATGTGGGACTTTGATTTCTATCTCGGTGATGGCTTCAACATGGAACTTGTGAATGAACATGGAACCCTTTGAGACCTTATGGTGGAGAATACACTAATCCCGCTTGAACATGCTTTTATGAATAACTTTAATCCTCCTTCCTTGCATGGTTTTCAACAACTTATGGCATTGATGTTGTGCGACATCGGCAGTCATTCAATATTCATGAAATATGACATTGATTAATAACATACGACGTGCTCTTAGGCGATGTTTTTTATGAATTTGATGGCGTGCGTCATCAATTGCTTTCGACCTGGTTGAAAGATAGTTTTTTATATCTTCCATCTCCTTTGACACTTACCCATCCCTCTGCAATGCTTTCGAATGGGTTTGAATTCCTCCGACTTAGTCGAAATGGGTGGTTGCGCCTATTTCCCTTTGTGTTGCTTTGTTGTCACAAGAAGTAAAAATATGAGCTTCCGACTATGTTGATAGGTAGTTCCCTGGGGTTTCGAATGTGTTGAAGTGTTGATGGTTTCGACACGGTTGGTAGCTTCCGAATGCATGCTTGCGAATTGATGCGGAACCTTCCTTGGATGTTAAAGGCTTCGACTGGTTCGAAATGCTTGATTATGCTTTTGAAAGGGTTGTTCTGATCAAGGCATCTTTCTGAGTAGTTTGAATGATGGTGAAACTTTTGGTTTTGAAATGTTTGGCGTGCATTGTGAAGGGTTGTTATCCCCTGCCTTCGAAAGGTACTCCTCTTCTTATTCGAAACGTCTTCATGTAGGCGAAAACATCTGTTTTGAAAGGTAGACATTGACGCGAAAGGGAGTTTTCGACCACATTGACCCCTTCGAAAGCCTGTAACACATTTGGCCTTTGGATGTAGGATCCTTTCGACTCCTTCGAAAGGTTTTGTTGGTGCTATCATCTCTTGTTCCTTTTTCCTTTTAATTATTTTGGTTTTGACAAGGTTGAAGTAGGAATTGGTGGTAACACTCCCACCCACCCCCTCCCCTCCGAGAAAGGATGCTCCTGAATTTCCAAGTCAACTCTTTCGAAACTTATTACACTTTCCGCCTTTTCATATTCATTCGCAAATCCTGGCCGTTCATTTAAATTTGATCGTTCGGTTTTCCGTCCATGCTGACTTTTCTTATAAAGCAAGTTTCTTTCTTCCCTTCTTTCACTTATCTGAATTAGAAGAAATTTCCAGTAAGAATCAAAGTTTTCAAATTCTCAAATTATTTCTATTTCCAACAGCAAAAATTCAAATCCAAAGTAAGTTTTTATTATCTTGCTTTTCGAATTTTTCCTTTCATAGTGAATTTTGATTTCAAAAACTTTCTTAGTTCGGATCCAAAATATTGTTTTGATTTAATAGAAATCATTTAGGTTTATTATTTTCTTGAATGCATTCTATAATTTATTTTCATGACTTGCTTCGATTTATTTCCCCGTTAATTTTCATTCTAAACTTGCTTGATTTGGATATTATTGTTATTATTATTTTTAAAGACTTCAGATTTTATCTCAAAGATTTTACCATTATAAATGGTTAATTCGCGCTTAAATACATCTTTTTTTTTAAATTACTGTGTTAAAAATCGAATTTGGGGAAGAACGAGATTTACAGCTACTTCGTAGAGAAGTTTTGAACTATACGAATCAAAATTTGGCGTTACAATTTTACCTTTCTACCCCTTCAAAAGGGATTAAGGCTGCAACTTTTTTTTTGCTTTTTCAACCTCTTTCAATGGGGTTGAAAGGTAGTCTAGCGCCTCATTTATTTGACCTTGTCGAAAGGTTGTGTAGTTAATATGAAGTGGACCTCTTCGAAAGCAGAATTGTACTTTAGTGTATTCTGATTTCTGATACCTTTCAAAGAAGTTGGCTAATGTGTTTTAGTAAATAATTATTTAATACATACTTTCACAAGCATAGTCTTTGTTTTATAGGTTTCGAAACCTTTAGTACATGCTTACTTCCAACCTATTTTAGGAAATGTGTGAAGTTAGAGATACGTATATTTTTATAAATTGGATTGAAGAAAGCGTACTTTGTATAAGTTTAATCAAATCAAACATCTCGACTTAGTCGAAACCTACTGTATTGATTCAAATTTTATTGTTGGTATGCTTTCGAAACCATGTACCCCTTTTTGACTCTATCGAAACCTTTTGTAATTAATTGAGATTTAATCATCATCCTTTACCAATATTATCGAAATGTCCCAAGTCCTTTTATTTTTATCAACATGATTCAAGCTTAAAACCTTTCGACTTAATTGGCATGTAATGTTTCGACAGCATTCATATTCCCTTAGAAAAATTAAGTTCATGAGTTTCGACAGTGTTGAAAGGTTCTTTTGCCTTGTTTATTGAATGTTGGTAGCATATATTTTATTCAAATTTGTTGTGTAGGTTTCAACTACTTCCTTTTAATAACAAAATTATCCTTGAAATTTCGACATTGTTTATGGGTGATTGTTGGACGTCAATTTTACTCTTCCTTTCGACTCTATCGAAAGCTCAATAAATTTCATTTTTCTAACTCTGACATTCTTTCAAGATATGAAATTTCATGTTTTTCTTGATATTCAAATGGTTGTAATAGGCTTCCAATATCCTTGAAAAAGTGTTAATTTCATAACAAATTAAAATTTCTAACTGAAATGATTTCACATGGCAGAATCATGGGCTTGAAAAAGTCTTCCCAAAACCAAAGAAGGACACAACACCAATGATGGAATCCTCACCCAAGAAGATTGAAGCCACTTCCAAGCATTTTTTTAATATCTACCCAAGATGAGGTAGATGCAATTTTCATTGACTTCGGCACTACTGGGGTTGAAGATTTTTCCCCCGAGTGAGAACGACACCATTCAGAGCCCACCTGAAGGATACTTTGCTTACACTTCTATCCACATTTGGCATGGTGGTTTCCAACTTTTTCCTGATTTCCAAGCCAAATTCCTGACCCACTTGGGCATCGCTCCTATCCAAATGTCTCCAAACATATATACATATCTTTTATCTTTGGAACTCATGGCACTAGAGTTTGGAATTCCATTTCTTAATGCTGAAGTTTTGAACTACCTTGTTCGATTAGTCAAACTCAGCAACCTAAATAGCCAAATCTTTAGAGCCAATCCCTTAAAAAGGCTAATATCTGAGGGGGTAAACAAATTCAGGGATTGGGAAACACAGTTCTTCTTCGTTAATTGCTTTCCCAACATTAGTGGGGTTTTCTCTTCTCCCCGTAAGTTGATCTCAAGCTTTATTTTTTCATTTAGTTATTTTCCTTTGCTAATCTATGCTTCTTTGTCAGTTGCTTTTGTTAAAGAGCTGAACGAAGAAGATAAGAGAACTGTGAAGTCGCTGATTGCTGCTTCGAGTAGAATTGGGAACAGGTTAACTATGTTGAACCCCTCCAATTTACAAAAGCATTCCCTCCTACTAGCTGGTCAGAGGGTACTTGGCCAACCTCCTCTCGTCCAACATACATCTCGGAGCAAGCACTTCCTTTCTTTGGGTGATCCAAAGAACCTCTCCCCGACATCACCCATTTATCCCGATCACTCTGGTAGGCTTAAATGTAGTACTTGTAGTTTGTTGTTATGTTACTCTTTAAATTGCTTCTCTGACTTGTAATTTTTAAATTTTCAGCCGCTGCTTCTCAAGTTGAGCCAATTATAACCGATCCAACTCTCCCTGCTTCTATAACCCGCACGTCATCTTTGTCTCAAGTCATTGCTAGATCAAAGATGGTTGCTAAAAAAAAGCTAGGTAAAGCGGCCATGGTGGAGCCGTCCCCTAAGAAGGCCCAAATCGTTGAAGTTCCAGATTCTCCACCATGAGAAGAGAGGGAGTTTATAGACATTGATAAATCCTTGGAGAGTCCAACTATCGAAGCTTCACTTAAGTAATCTAAGAAGACTCCCTCAATGGTTGATCCCCTCTCTCGCATTGTCATCTCGAGCTCTCGTAGTGTGATTGAGCAGATGTAGAAAGATTTGGGGGCTTCGACCCCTTCCCAAGAGCTGATTCCTTCTAGACCATCACTACACCAAAAAACAGTTTTAGCCACCCCTCCACCCGCCTTCTTAGATACGGCTTAAAGCCGTATCAAATATGATACGGCTCCAAGCCCTACCTAATTGTTTGGACACGGCTAATAGCCGTATCAAATGTGATACGGCTTGCAGCCGTATCCAATTTCATGCCTACTATTGGCAGAAACTTTTACACCCAAAATGCATGGTTCCCTCCAAATTAATTCGCTTTCCTTCTTGTTTAGGTATGGGTCTTAGCTGTATCATATCTAATACGGTCTTTAGCCGTATCACTTGTTGTGCCTATTTTTGGTGCGAAACTTTTACAGGCAAAACACGCCCCATACTTATCATTTTCCCCAAATTCCATTTCTTCTACAATAGGGTTGCTGGCTCCCCAATTCATATCAATCTCTCCGTTTTCCCAATTCATATCAATCTCGTGCTCTCCCATCCCATCGCAAATCGTTGCTGGCTCCCCTCAATCCACCTGCTGATAGCTTCATCTGTAGGTAAATTTTTTCGATTTAAATTCGCCTTTCTCGCTGTAGTCGATTGGCGCTTGTCCCTGTTTGGTCTATACCATTTATGTGCCTTTGGTTTGATTTAGTTGTGGATGATATTTCTGTACCATTTAAAGAAATTTAATATGTATGGGAAGAAATTGATTACTTGCACTGTGTACAAGATTTAGTTTTATCAATTTATTTATTGAATTATGTGTTACCTACTTGCACATTTATATGTCTCTATTATTTTGTGCCCATGATCTGGTTACATTGCACAGTTAATTCTTCCTTTAATTTATTGCTTTAATTTCATGTAGTAAACCATTTATTCTCAATCACTTCCAAAATCATGTATTCATACAATTTTAGCGCAATTGATTTGGTTTCATTGCACATTAATTCCCTTTTTATTTCAGTAATAAATAAGCACTATTTTTAGTCTGCTATATATGGTACTGGCTAATTTGATAAACTATGTTTATACCATTTATGTGCATTCTTTGGTTTGATTAAAGAGTAGAAAATCTTATTCTGAAGTTTTAAGTAAATTTTAAGGTGTATGGAAAGAAAATAATTATTGCATTTTATACAAGATGTGGTCTTGATGCATAACTAACATTTAATCTATGTTCGATTTGAAGAGATGTTTTTGGTTTATTTACTAACAATAGTCTTGCTCACTTTGTAAATCCTAAGTCTATATTATTTTTGTGCTCATGATCCTTTTTCAGTGCATAATTAACTTGTCTTCATTTAATTATTGTACTAACATCCTTTCACCACTTTTTCTTCATATTTTAACTAAATTTAATATTATTTTTATATTAGGAATTGCTGATTTGGTTTAAGTAGTCCATTTTGGCAACTGTAGGGATGATTTTAATAGCATATAGTTTGATTGCCTTTTAGGTAATTATTATGTTCTATAATATATATTCATAGATTTGTGACCTGTTTTGTACGTAAATTATACATTTGTAGTTAAGCGGGGGGGGGGGGGGTTAAGTTTTCATGACTTTATACAATTGTGTCGGTTTGGTTACAAATTACTTTTTTAATATTATATGGGGCCATTTTTCTAACTTTTGGATTGCTGGCTAATTTTTATATCTGGGTTATCAGCTATGGATTATTTCATATTGTGACAGAAATGTCTGTAAAATTTCTTTTCAGATCAAAGTAATAGTCATGCGAAGATTTTGACGAAATAAAAAAAGATAAATAATCAACCTCCATTTAAGTTTTTCCATATCGTTTCTTTTTGCTGTCAATTTATGGTTGTACCGTGGCTCATGAGTAGATTATAACTCCAAATTAAATTCGTAAATGTAATGATCATTGCAGGTTTCCTGATGATGATGTTAGATTGTTTTACGGTTGATTTTAGCAAAAATCTTAGAATTCGTTTTTTAAGGATATTTTGAGCAAAAAATCATAGACTTTCATCCATTTTCTCTATGCTATGATGATGAATTCAGTAACTTTATATTATCAACTTCAGATGTTGTACTGGCTTTGGTCAACATGGCTCCAAATAATAATAAAATGCGTTGAATTGTAAATTTAATATGTACGTGTTTATATACATATGCACACACTTAAATTAAGTTTTACTTCAAATTTGTACTTAATAGTATATACACACTGTTTTCCTGATGATGTGCATGTTCTAAAACTTTGTAGATGCTTGCAACTATATGTTCAAAATAACCAAAAATTTCTACTTAGAAGTAGAAAATAATGATACTGCTATCCAAAGTGGCAACTGTTATTCTCACCCTAATGAGGTATGTTATCAAACATATGATATTTTTTTGTTCTTGGACATACTTTCAACTCATGCTTTGATAATTTAGGTAGTATATTTGAAATTTTTGCTTCTGTGGCTGCAACATCATGACCAACTTTAGAAATCTATTTGATGCAACTTCGTTCGATTTCCTCACCCTCCACTTCAAGTTAGAAATCGTTGACAAGCTCAGAAACATAGGTTGACATGCTTAGAAAACATAGTTGCAATGATGAGTTTCAATAGAAGAAGCATAATTAAATTAAAAGATAATTCAAGTATATCATTAGTCGAGTTTGCAGAGAGTAAGAGTTATGTGTTGAGTTGTTCTTGCTTGAACAGCAGTGATAGTTATGTCTTGACTGAAGGGTGGAGTATTTTGTGAAGTTGAGAAATTTGCGGAGAGCTTTAAGGAGTGTGTTGCTTGTGGGACTAGAGGTGAGAAGAAGCTGTATACTAAATGTAAGAAGAGGGTTAGGGGTGGTAAGGATTTTAGGTTGTTTGGTGTTATTATTATGGAAGATGAAGGTGGTTTGGGACAAGATATTTGGGTTAATGCTCATTGGAAGGAGTACTGACACTGGGAGTGGATTGGGCTTGCTTTTTGATATGCAATTTGCAGGTGCTTAGTGGCAATCGTTTTATTTGTATATTTCAATTTTTTGCTACCAAGTTGCTTTAGTAAAAACACCTATTCAACCAGATTGTAATTGTTATTCTGGTGGGATTGTTAATACATGATAAATATATTTTTACTAGAATAAAATGTTACAACAAGTAATCCTGGTATTTATACTAAGTCGAATCTATCTATGTCTGTAACCTTAACATGCATATTAAGCAGATTATTACATGATGTACATTATGTGATTGCCTTTGAATGTATCTATAGTGAATTTTTATTATTTCAAATAAAATGATGTAATTTCTTTTAGAAAGGTTTGTTAAAAGATTATGCACCTCATGTCGTAATGTACACTATTAATTAGTGTATAAAAAAGAATTCAAGGTAGTATGAATTACTCAAATTTCAATGGTGTAGAATATGACACTATAAATACATATATTTGATCTTAAATGATGTTATATGTTGGTTGTTTGGTTGAGTATGACTAATTTTATAAAGTTTCTGTTATTTCATCACTGACAAAATGCAATGAACTATACCAGCATATTTAATTTGTTTTAAAAAAATTAGCACCTATATTACCACGATGTAAACCAAATTAAAGAAGAGAAAATCAATTTGAACACAAAATGGTAGCATAAAATTTGATACATGTGTCCTGATTTTCACGTTCCATGTAAAGAAAAAGATGTAATGGTCTGTTGTGTCAGATTTTTGTTTAATTTTGTGTCTCAATATCTCAGAAACACTATTTTCAAACTAGATAACTAATGCCATGTAACTAATTTCCCAAAATAAATAACCATTGATGCTATAAATCCATCAACTTTACCCGTGTGCGAAGCACGGGTTCCATTCTAGTTGTTGTTAATGGTGCAAGCCAAGTCAGGAGAGGGGTAATGCATAGACATTACTCCGGTGCTACAAAATAGCGCCGTTGTAATGGCAAAATTTTTGGAAACAGTTTGATGCTAATGTTAACTTTTACAGAAATGCTATTTTTATAATTAAGTGTATCATAGAAAATAGTCTATATCAATATACTTCACACATCTGAAAACTGAACTAACATTTTGGTATTCAAATGTGTTCTTTTCTCAACTCTTGATATCACCTGGTGAATTATATTTTTTTCTAATTTAATATTAAACTACCTCTAATCTTTCTAATTTAATATAATTATTAAACTACCACATTTCTTTCTAATTTAATATAATTTTTGCAGAAAATTTATGAGCTCGATATGCTTTCAAAGGAAATGTTTTTAAAGACAATGGCCGAGGCTTTTAGGAGATACAAGAAAAACCTGAGAGTAGTTTATTATGACACTTTCAAAAATGACGAAGAACGGTTGAAAAATTGTCCACCTACAGTTGCTCAAGAAGATTGGGAACAGTTCATAAAAAATGAAGCAACGCCTGAAGCGAGCGGAAGAAGGGAGACATGCAAAAAGAACAGAGCATTGCTCAGTTATGGTCACCATGCAGGACGTAAAAGTCACGCTAAAATAGAACAAGAAATGGTAATTTATATCCATTTTCATTCATATGCTTTAGTATTCACTGTATCTACATTCTACATACATACATCTACATGTGTACAAACATCAACTATTTCAATCAAATTTGTACTTGTATTGCAGATCGCTGCTAGTCCATCAATAAATATCAGTCGTCGTCAAGTATGGGAGAAGACACACAGGAAAAAAGATGGTAGCATATCAGATGCCACTTCTTCATACTTTGTAAGTTAAACAAATACTAATCAGATGCTAAAATATGCGTATGCCACTTCTTCATACTTATAACAAATACTAACTTGCATATTCTTTAAAATTCTTTATTCATATAAGTATTATCATATTTCAGGATCAAATTGCGAAAGCGAAGGAAAAGATCACTGATAGTGATGAAGAAAAATTGACACTGGATGAAGACATCTTATCACAAGTGCTTGGTAAGGATGCAAGGCGTAGGAGCCGCGGTGTTGGGACCGTTATACCAAAGACTAAAGTTAAGGATTGTGCCATTGCACAGAAACGACTCAGACATGTTCATGGAGAGCATGATGAGTTGAAAATGAGGGTGGGAAGTTTGGAGGGTACAGTGGGAAATTTGTCTGGGAAAATGGAGGTTCTGATCAACATGGTGGGAAACATCGAACAGGGAATTCGCACACTGGTCAATTCTTCTGATGGAGGACGCGCCACACAATTCAATGCTCCTGAATTCGTTGCTTCGCAGTTCCAGAATTCGACCGATGTAGCGAAAAATCAAAGATGTGAAATCCTCAACTCTGATTTAGACATAATAGCAAAAGGTATTTATTACAAGATTTCTATTTTAGTTGCTTTCGAGCAGATATTTTGTTGGATAGATCTAAACATATTTATTGCAACAGGTACTGTATGCCGAGATTCTACATCGTCCAAAATCCATGGGAAATCTGTACCACCCACACATGAAAAAGTGGTATTGGACAACATACTGCTACCAGATGAGAGAACCAGCAAAATAAATCATCAATTTGCATAGACCTTTGCTGAAGTTGGAGTGGGTGGGTATGTGTGCCATCTAAAGGGTCTTATTCAATTTCTTTAGATGTTGGAGCAGGTATATTTTCTGTTTATGTTAATATTTTACTATGTATTGTTATTTGA
Organism: Allium fistulosum; assembly: GCA_030737815.1. NCBI lineage: Eukaryota > Viridiplantae > Streptophyta > Magnoliopsida > Asparagales > Amaryllidaceae > Allium > Allium fistulosum. The sequence goes on from CM060904.1 coordinate 190,843,098, forward strand.
AAATCTTTAGCATGTTGCACCAAATTCGATAAGTTAGTCTTTTAACATGTTGCACCAAGTTCCAGTCTTATAACATCTTTAGCATGTTGCACCAAATTTGTTTCCTTGGACTTGATGTTCGAACAGTATTTTGCACATTTTTGGGTAATTAAATCTGAATTTCTTGATTTAAACATATGGCAACAGGTCCTCTAGTTTGAACTCATACAGCAGTACCATAGTTTCATGTGTTATAGTATACTTTAGCAGACTTTTTTGATTTTAAGCATATGGTAGCATGGTCATGTTTGATTGTTTAAAGGTTTTATTAAAAATAAAATAATTAAACACACATTATTTTTTGTTTTGTTATGTTATTTGTATATTCTAAATGCATGCATATGGTATAACAAAACAAAAGTTGCTTAACCACTACATTCTTGTGCAACTCAGCTAACATTTTCAATTTTCTTTCGATAGCTTAAGCCTTAGGAAATTTTCCGTGCTTGTCTATTGATCTAAGAACTTTTTACGTATACTGCAATTAATTCTAAAATCAATCCCAGGTTTGTATATATACGTTCAGGCTTCCAGAGTTGACATGCTTCATATATTTTTTGAAACTTGTAACAAATTATAAGTTTCTAACTAGTTGCTGCTTTATTTTTACTAAACTGGTCATGGCAGTTCTAAGTTTTAGACACTCTCCATTATGTCTGAATCTTTGACAGAATTCACACGCATGTGGTCAAGATCCTTACTTATATCTTAATATGGCTTAAGCTCTAATGCTTTTGTAATATTATTTCCTTCTCAAAGGACTGTTTATCAAATACATAATTCAGTTTGACCTTTTTCATCCATAAGGACATCAAACATCTGGAATAGTGTTTTTTATTTTTTCTTCTTTCGTTTCATGTCAGTTCATTGTCCATGTTTCTGGCTTTAATGTTTTTTCTTATTTCATCAGTATCCTTGAGATAGTATTAATAGTAAACGAAACATGACTGATGCAGTGTTAGTGTAATGAATCCTTGGCCTTGCCATAATGATTACTTTTCTTGTTGTATTATTTTCTATAGATGAATACTTTTATGCTGCAGTGTTTTTTATGCTCCTCTGTATGCTGCTCTATTCAATTGTAATCAATTATATGCTGTAGTGTTTTTTATGCTCTGTTCAATTGTAATCAGTTTATTATGCTAACCCTGTTTTCTATCACAAATCTGGCTGCATGTGATCTTCCTGATGACATGTGCACTGCTGAGTTGAGTTGCTGCACTGCTGCCTCGCATTTGTATTATGTAATGTTATTAATTATTAAGTATGAACAACTGTAACGTACTTAGTGGTAGTGCTATGAGATATGTAGTATCCGTATTATACTGCAATGTACTAATGTGCTAAATTCTAGTACGTAGTATATATCCGTATTATGTAATGATATTGTTAAGTTATTACGCATTGCAATGCGGATTATTGAATCATTTGAATGTGCACTGTCTAATATTATTTATTTTGATGTCTCAGAATGATTATATATGTGGTATTGGATATGTACTACTGCTATATGTCCATGGTATATATGCAGTATCTGAGCAGGTAATTGATCCATTAGGTACGACTAAAAGCCATATCTAAATGACTAGTTAGACACGGCCATAAGCCATATCTAGCTGACAAGTAGGCAGCAGTTCATTGTTCAATTAGATACGGCTAAAAGTCATATCTAATAGAACACTTAGGTACGACTTTTAGCCGTATCTAATGTATCAATTAGATACGGATTTTAGCCGTATCTAATCTTTCATTTAGATACGGCTAAAGGCCATATGTACACGACACATTAGATACGTCTATCAGCCGTATCTAAACGATAACGACGGCATATTTTGATACGACTTTGAGCGGTATCTAACAGGGTTAGATACGGCTTTTAGCCGTATCAAAATATCATTTATGGTGTAGTGCATCATCTCCTACGCCCTCAATCAATTTTGAAAAGATAGTCCAATCTATCTTGAATTCTTTGTCTTTTGCCTCTATTCACCCACCTTCCTTTGTTTCTGATCCGACGGGTCATTACCGGTCCTTTATAGAACAACAACTTTTGGTGCGTTTCACTTCACTTAACTTTATTGCTATTGTTTTTCCTTAAGTTTTTGAATTATGTTGTACATTTATTTTAGATTTCCAAGGGTTGGCTCTCATTTCATGAAAACACATCAAAATTTTCTGTTGAATCATCTAAGCTCCAAGGAGAAATTTCACACTTAAACAGTCGAGTTTCCTCCCTATCCGCGGAGAAAAATGAGGCTATGATAGAGTTAAAGCGATTGAGGGCTTCTCTTTCCCAATCAGAATCTGTTATTTCTGAGGAGAGGAAAGCTCATCAACTCTTTGCTGATGAAAATTTGGCCTTGAAAATGGCCCTCAAAGAATCCGAAGATGAAAAAGCTCGGATTACAATAAAACAATCTTCTTTAGAGAAAAAACTAAAGAGAAATAAAGACTCTCTAAAGTCAGCTATCATTGTTATTTCTGATGCGAAGCAGCGGGTATCTCGATTCCTTGACATTCTCTTGAGGACATCATTGTCAATTCTTTTAAAGAAGCTATGATGCTCGCTTATGCCAAGACTTGAGCTTCCCCTCACTCGATCCTACTCTTTTCGATAGGGTTATGGAAAAAATTAAAAGGATGGAGCAGGAGGTTGAAGTCGTTGAAAGAGAGGAGATTGATGCCTCTAAAATTCTATCTTCTGATGTCCCTTCCTTCGAAATAGACTCCAACTTCGAAGATGAAGGTGATAAAGATGAAGTTACCGAGGAAGAGGGCGGTAATGATGATAATGCTAATAATGATGATGATGACAATGACGATGACAACGTAGATGGAGGTCAAGGTTCAAGTGGCGACAGGGGTGGTCATACTGATGCTCCTGAAAAAGATGGTAATGACAACACAAGGACTTCTGAAAAGGTCAATCCTGATCCTTCTTTTCATGAAGCAAACCCGTCTGAACCCCCTGCACCTTCTAATCCTCAAGAGGAGCCTGCTTATATTAATGTGGAAAAATCAAGGGAGAAAAAGCAGGTTTCTCAAGCATTAATTCTCGTCTCTCAGGTATGGAATTCTTTGTTTAAATAGCTTTCACTTCGAAGATAGTAATAGTTTAAATGCTTTATTTTAGATAAGGAGGAAACCCGTTCACCCCTATAAAACCAAGCTTGAATGAAAACGAGCGGAAATAAATAGTTTGTATAGGGAGTTAGATAAACAACTAAAGGAACATAATATTCTCTTCAATAAGTATCATAGACTTAACAGAAGTGTGGCGGTGTTAGCATCCTTCAAACATCAAGAAGCTTCCCCACGAATCAGGAGGGTGCGCCTTCGATATGATGGTCTTTTAAAAGAAAATCGGGAGTTGATCACACTCTTTTGGATGTTGATTGAGGAGAGAAACATTTTGGTAGACTTCCTATACAAAGCGTATTGTAGACACCCAACTGTAAATTTCTCATACTTAGGTGATTTTAGTGGGGGTTTACTTAGGCGTTTACATAAGAGATACATTTACGAATTTGGATCTGACCCGCATCTTGGAGCATATTGGAACTTACCACGAGTTAGATAGATTCCCCAAGAATTGAGTCCTAATAAAATAAAATACTATAAGGACAAGTTTATCAGAATTATTTACAAAGTCAATTTTGTATGAACCAAATGAACGGTCATAATTATGTAATAATATTGATTTGTGAATTTTTGCTTTAATCTCTCTTTTATACTTAGCTATATTTTTCTACGTTATCACAGATAAATGTCCCTTGGGCCACTTTGTCTCTAAAGATTATCTAAGCCAGTGTGTTAAACTAAGAAGAGATTATCTCGTAAAGGCATCAATTTTGAAATCTTCAAAATTAGCCAGATATTGCTTTCTTAGAGATTTGTAAAAACTTTATATAGAACATCCTTGTCTCCGTTTCAATTTTCTCGATGAAGAAAAAGAAAAGCTATTTAAGGAATTCCGACATATCATACCAAGTTAATATGTGGTCGTGGTAGTCCTCCTACCAGGGAATGAGACTATAGCAAATATCCTTTGGTTATTACTTCAGAAGGACTTAATGTTCATTTTGACTCAACGGTTATTCTTTCTGCTAATTCATTGAATAAAGTTAGAAATGTAGTTTCCCAACTTTAGATGTAAAACAAATGTCTAATTGTACTTTTTAGTTTCATTTTTACTTAAGTTGTAATCTTCTATTATTATTATAAAGAGATGGATTATTCAAGTCTTGACTTTATTTTCTTTTTCTTTGTTTGTTTAAATAGGAGTTACAGCTATCTGCAATGCCACTCTCGTTAGATTCTAACAACTTGTATGGATCGTGTATTTATATCTAATATGCAAGTGAAACAAAAACTAACTTATAACTACTAGAGTAAAGTAAATAAAAGTAAAGAAACAATCACACCAGAGTTTTTACACTGGTTCAGACATCCCATCGTATGTCAAGTCCTGAAGCTCCCCTTTGGACTTCAACCAGCAAACAACCCTCGCTTGGCTGGGAGGAATAGGCTTGATACAAAAAGTCTTTTCTTGACAAGTATTTGTTCTTAGTAACACTGATTTTGACCGCACAGTACAAATCTTTCTATAATCTCCTTTGAGTAGTATGTGTATGTGAAGCTTTGTTTTAGGAAGTGATAAGAATGATGTATTGATTGCTTTTTAGAAACCAAAGTATGCAAAGAATAAAGAGAAGAGATTCAGAAAATTCAAGTTAATTGTTTCTCAAAATCTTTACATATTTATAAGTGTTCAATGGTTTTCTTGAGAAGTAACAACCTTTAGTATGTTTTAGTTTAGTCTAAGGGTTGCAATCTTAGTGGAAGAAGGGATGCATTGAAGAGATATGGATGCAACCATTAGAATGAAGCTAGCGTCTATTCTGGATTTTAGCCCATTACCCAATTCAAACGTCTGAGATATAATGCACACATCTGTCTCATTATATATTTTTTAATACGAGAACATAATAAGATGTCTGACTTATATAAACAGACGTCTGATGTCTGTGTACTTACAAAATTACTTTGTTTGAAATAATGAAAACCTTGTAAAAGCTTTTATGTGCAATTTTGTGTAAAAACTACTGAAGGAGATTTTACAAACCATCTATCTATGACTATAACACAACATAACAGCTTCTATAATACCAATGATTCTTTTCTTCTACTGTTCATCTTCAAGCCATTACATTGTGAATTCTCAAAGCAGCAAATAGATGGAATTTGTTGTATGTGTATGATTGCATAGTTGTTGTCATCAAAACTATAGAATAGAGTTCTAACATTCTCCCTCTTTTTGATGATGACAACTATACACTCAATTATAGAATAAGCATATAACTCCCCCTGTGTGTGATTCCTCCCCCAATATACATGTAATATGATATCTCTCCCTCTTTGTCATTATCAAAAAGAATTATTGAATATAGTGGAAATTACAAGACACAAAATTTTGCAAGAAACATAGTTCAAAGAAATGGTTTATTATGGAAGAAAATAAGTAACATAGTATACATAGAAGCACAAGGTTTTACCGAGTCATAGACAATATCAAACATAAACAAACTAACTATTCTCGAGAAGTTTTATACACTACTGTGAATGAAAGAGAAGATAATTTACTGATATTGGAAGTATCCCCAGAGATTAGTGGCATTTTCATCACAGTCGCTACTTTGCCATTGTGACTGATCATGGTATTCATCATCTTCTCGAATAGAGAGACCGTGAAATGCTATGTAATGACTATAGTGTGGAGGGTCTTGTGGAGGCCAGGATATATCTTGGCTTTCCTCAGTATCAACAGTTATTAGTGTCTTACAAGGATGAGATTGTAGCGCTGGTTCACCTGAAGGTCCTACGCCTGAAGAAGGTCCCGGTTGAAAGAAATATGGTGGTGGTGGTGGTGTCAAGGATGGAGAAGAGGAAGACCGTGAAGAGGAACGACGCCTTACCTTTCTCATTACTTTCCCTAAAGTTGAAACGACCTTTTCTAATGTTTTTTCTACGTTTGTCATTCTGGAAGAAAAAGGTCGTTCTAGGCGAGAGATCTTTTTATCCTATATCTTTTGGTTCAAGGAGAGAAGACGTTGGTTTTGAAGTGCAACATCTCGATATTTCTCCCCTGGCCCAGCTGCAATTCTTGCTTCTTGAATATTCGAGTCAGAGTAATACTCTGTAGGTTCGAAAGGCCCTGCTGAGTGGGAAGGTCGAGTTGGAGTTTGTTATTGCTGTTGTTGCTGTTGATACTGTGAGAAAGGTGCTATTGTAGGCGGAATGTCAAGAAGATGCATCAAAGATAGAAATTGAATTCCACTATTTTTAACGGCAATTTCTTCATATTGGGAAAGATATGAAGAGATGCCAGATGATGATAGAATTCTCATGATATATGGTGCATAAATGATGCTTCGACGTTGAGGCGTCCAAAAGCTTTTTATTTGCTCAAAAATGTATTATGCCTGGTTTACTTCAATATTGCCAAATATAGCATATAAAGCTTTGTGATCATCTTTGTATACTTGTTCATGACTACCTAATCTAGGGATGATTATGTTGATAAGCATATGATTAAGTAGTCAATCTTGTGGATGAAAATTTGATGGTTTTAATTGGCGCATGTCATCTTCCCAAATAAGATGGGTTACTACATCTCGTGGTGCATGTCTTGTATCGGGAACATCTTAATCTAATTCCCGTGTAAGAACAACGAAGAATTTATCCAAGCATTTCAATATTAAATTTTATGACTATTCCATAAATGCTTGTCCAAATCCAATTTTCATCGTCAGAAGGATTCTAAATTTTTAAAGAGCATAAATTGATAAGAAAAGGAAATACCGCTAATTGATCTATGTTACCAGCATTATCATCATAGTTGATAAGACGATAAATATTAGCATCTCTAGTCAAATTGTTAATATCATAATGAGAAAATCATCGAATAGGATAAAATGGACAAGGATGTAGAGGCATTTTCTCCAAATCCTTCATTTTTTCTTCCGATGCTCCTTCTCAACAATCCATTCATCTATGTGATTATCAGTGACGAAGCTTTGAGTAGGAGGTTGAGAGCTTTGTCCTGGAGTAGCCTTCTTTCTTTTAGCAACGGGAGTTTTGAGTTTTGGAGCCATCGATTTGAGCTTTTGAATGAGGAAATTGTTTTGGGTTTTAGGGTTTTGAAATCGGGGAAAGAAAAAATGGTAAAAATGAGGAGAATGTTGAAAATATAATATATATAGGTGGTGAAAAGGTGTGGACTCAGGTGAATAACAGACGTCTGGAATTTTTGGTCAGACATTTGAACGGGGTAAATTTCAAAACAAAGAGTGCGTACAGACGTCTAGAAGGAAATTCAAACATCTGTGCTGAGGTGATTGTTTTTTCAAAGAACACTGACAGACATCTGGCATATTTTCCAAAGGTCTATGCTGAAGCATTAATATTCCAAAGAGCATAAACAGACGTTTGGGTTATTTTTCAGATGTCTGTGCTGAAGCACAAATTTTTCACAGACCTCCTTCAAACGTCTGGTTATAAATTCAGATGTCTGGGCTGAAAATGAAATTAAATCTTAAATATTATTATGAAAATTACAACGGTTTAATCATGCATGAATATACGTACTTATTTTAAAGAAATGTATAATATTAAAAAGCTCCTCCTTTATGAAAGACTTCTTTAATTTTCATCAAACGAGTTTGAGGAATGGTAATTTTGTTTTTCTCACGAGTTTGGCTCAATTTTTATATCATTAAGTAATGGCTTGAGTGGAGACCAACATGGACGAGTTGGGGGTGTCGATCCAAGGTTAGTTTGATGGTCCTGGTTTGCATAGGTTTCTCGAAGTAATGTAGTATGCTTTTGTAGGAGTTTCTCATAATCGAGGAGACTTTTGATGGACACAATCTTTTGTTGGTGAATGACCATAATTTGCGAGAATAAATTTTTTGAGAAAATTTAAATGAGATCCTTGTCAACGTTGCTCGCAATACATTTCACATTAAACGCCGATCATCTCTGGTTGATAGTGATATATCTCATCGACTTTGTCTGAAAGAGATGATGATTTCAGATCAATTAAAAGTTTATCTTTCTTTCCTTTCGGGGAAAAGCCGGTATGATATGTTGATGAAGCGATAATGTTTAGAGAAGGAGATGATGTAGGAGTGGTTTTTTTTTGGATATATGTAAGTAGGGATGGCAATGGGGAGGGTTTTTTATGCTACAGACCGACCCTGGGTTTTTTAAACCATGCCCTGGACCCGCCCCATAGACCCGGTGTGGGTCTGAACTTTCGCCCCGTACCCGAAACATATGCGGGTCAGGGTAGACCTACCCCGCCCCAAGACCTGGTGATACTTGAATATTTATTCAAAATTATGTGTTAATATAAATGTATTTATTCATTATATTTGTAAGAGGGATTGTCACTAAATGATACAATAAATATAAATATCAATGTGGTTACAATGATAAGTTAGATTATAAAAATGAGGCGCATGAAAACGGTTCAGGAAAAACATGTATATGTTATTATATAATTATTAGTGACACAACTTAATACCATAAAATAATATAACTTATTGAGCGGAACATTAGATTATCCATGTTATAACCACTTATGCATAGAAGGATTAACATTTCATCGTTGTAGCAATAAAGCATTCCATGCAATCATAGTAGTGTAGGTCGGGTTGGGACGGGTTGGCCAAGCCCCAAACGACCCTAGACCTAAAGCTCTTTTGAGCGGGTCATGGGTCTACCCGCCCCGATGACCCGATGGGGCGGGTCCAGATGGGTAAAAACAGGGGCGGGTCTACTGGTTTTAGACCCTAGACCCGCCCCATTGCCATCACTATATGTAAGTGATGTTGGACAATCGGGATTTGTAACGAACTGCCTTTCTTGCATTCAAAGGATGAGTCATTATAGGTTGAAGAAATAAGAAAGATAAGAAGAAGACTAATCAAACACTAAATCTTATCACGCAAGGAACAATATATAATAAAAAATGTAGTATATTACATAGTCATAGCCGAAATATTACATCATAGTTCAATAATACAAGTTCCAAACTAGGACAATTTACAACTGCTTGTCCACAAAATACTTAGACCATGCATACATATACAGCGGAATAATTTATACTAATAATAGCTATCCATGAAGCCACCTGCTCCAGCTCCTCCAACATGCTTTCGAGAGAAACCAGGATCACTTGACTACTCATAAAAATTTAGTACCCAAGAGTTTAGGGAAAAGAAAAATAAACTCTGGGTCAAACATGGGTCTGGTGTAAGCAAACTCAAATAACAATATTTTTATTTGAAAACTCCTTTAAAAAACAAAAGGTATCGAAAGACCACACCGCACCTAGACACGGACGGGTTTTTACCTAACGATAACCAAAAACACTTTCTATTTAAAACAAGTGATATTCTGATAATGCCTAAGGGTTTAAAATAAATATAGAACATAGCTGAAATGCTTACATCCCACATTCCAACATATTAGATATACAACTAAATCCGTAAAGGCACGTATTGGAGATGGGATTCCATACAATGACAAAGATACTGGGGTACCACCTACCATAGTACACCTCTAGATTAGCGTACCGAGATCGTACCGAAAGATCCCTTCCAACACATGGCTGGCCTATCCTTTGCTGGATAGTACTGAATATGTTCACTCCCTTGGTTGGGATTAGCAACCAATTGGGACTATAGTATATCTGAGTAGGGATTCGTTCTAGATGGAAATGATCAAACCCAAATGAGTGCGACCCACATGGACCTGCTGCATATCCCCTGTTTTAGTCATTTCTGGTTGATGAGGACCGAGGCTACGTCATTACCTTTCATATATAGAACTTCTCTCTTGGAATGCTAACATTGCCTTCCCAATGTTGACATAATGTCAGCATTCATCCATACAAGTCGTTCAGGAGATGAATGAACTGAAGGCACTACACCCATTTTGGAATCACCCTCAAGGTTAATGCAAGATAGCCCTTGCTCTTCAAGTCTTGAATCTTGATCATGAATTCGATAGATCCAATTCGAACGCTTTAAGTTGGTTCGAAGTGGTTTTCTGATAACTATTCGTCATCCGATCCCGATCTCTTCAAACCAATATTCGATAATCTTAAATGGTCAAGTTATTTGATAGTGAACAACTTCACTATCGGGTGCAAGATTTACATATGGACATACACTCCATATACTTAAGTTATCATGACCCGCTTATTGAAATTAACCTCCTTGTGTTTATCATGTTACTGATATTCAACGTTTGTGCTAAATACAAGTCAACTTACTTTCCATAAAATGTGTCAACGTTTTATAATCACTACTTTAATTCATTTGGCTACTTAATGGTCTAGATGATGAGATCCTTTGATTTAAAATCACTTAACTTGAAAAGGAGATTGATTTAAAACATAACCGATTAAGTTTAAAAATAGTTTTGAAAAGATTAAAGTTTATTTAATTAGCTTAAACACTAATTATATCTTAACTAAATCAAGATTAATTCATAATTAAACTTTAATTAACTTAATGAACTTAATTAAGTCCTAATTAACTTCTTAATGCATCTTAGTTAAGGTTTAAACAATTCATTATCAGTTAAACCATAATTAATTAAAAGTCAATTAAATAATCACTTATTAATTAATTAATAATTAATCATTAAATTACTTTTTAACTTCATTAATCACTAATTAAAACTTTATTAATCAATAATTAGTCATTAACCTTTTTTAAGTGTTACTTAACCCTTAATCACTTACTTAATTATCAATTAAGTACTAATTATTTTTAATTAATTTATTAAATAATAAAATATTAATTTAACTAAACTTAATCTCCTTTTATATTTCTAATTAAGTTTGAATTTTTTTTGCAAAACCATTTCACAAGAAAACGTTTTAAAACGAAAATCGAAAATTTTGTCGAACTGCGTCCATAGCGACTATCGCTATGAGCGCAGTTCGCTTAAACATACTTTAAGCGAAAAACTTGCTTGATTCTTTTCTATTTCATGTTATGAAACATAACTTTTAAAGTTTTTGAAACATAGAAACAAAGATAGAAACTTTGAAATAATTTCCAAACTTTTAAAAAGAAAACATAGGTTTTTTTTATTTCGAATCGGATCTCACGTCCGTAGCAACACACAAAGTTGTTAATTTTGACTCAACACAACATACTTTGGTTCTTGGATCACAACCATATATCCATACTGCCATACTTTTTAACATCACATTGAAACACATTTAAAGATATATGTTTACATGCTTACTAACTTGACAATACCGCATTCAATCTCAAATTCAACACCAAACACCAACATCCATCAAATCAACATCAACCAACATAATAACCATTCAATTTCAACATCATATTACCATCACAATAACATCACATAGTAAAGTCAAAAAACTTTTCCAAAATAAAGTAGTTTACTCACCAAAACTCCACAAATACAAAGCGAACTTCGACTAGACTTTGGAAACAACACATGAGCTTCGCAGAGTGAAGATTTTTTTGGAGTTTTAAGCTTCAAATGGCTTGACCATATGGTGTTGGGCTCGCTAGTGGTTTGGGGTGAGTGTGCGCTTGGTTTCTTGAAGAATAAAGTGAAGAAATGAATATAGGAAAGTTTAAACTAGATTCGAAAGAGATTTAAAGTGAAATGTTAGGATTTTTAGATACTTAGAAAGGATTTGGAAGCCATGGAAATTTTAGAGAGGAAGTTTTGAGAAATGAAGGAGGGAATGTAAGTAAAAATGTGTGTGTATGGGTGTGTATTTATAGATGAAGAAAAGAAGGGAAATTACCATTTTATCCTTAGTTTAAATACCATAACATGTCATCATTTTGACATGTCACATCACCATCTTCCTCCCCCTCATATTTCACATCTTCCCCCTCTCTAGCCACATCCCCTAAGCCATGATGGGTAATGATGATGGTACTTAAGGAATGACAAGAGATAATGATATGATTTAGTATATATATAATTTATTATATTAAAACCATGTCTTGTCACATCACTTGCTAAACATAATTAACATAAGATAATATACTATTAGTGCATTATTATTGTTTGGTTAATTAACTCTTATATATGTATAATAGTGCACAAAGACGAACAACGTTTCCGACAACTTTCCGGTGTTGAAAGGTCGAAATTTCGGAAAACATTCTTCGGTCACATTTTTCATTTTTCTACGAACTATTTAATTTGGTAAACATATTTTGAAAACAAATTTTCCATCATTATTAATTAGTTAAAATGAGTTCATTTATCAATAAAATCCATTAATTGACTATATAAATTATATATATATTTGCCTAGTTAAAGCAACCAAACCTTGGGTCGTTACAGATTCTTAATCAATAGCTGAATTGGTGGAGTCGTGATCAGAAGACATCGTTTTATTTGCTTTTAGAAAATTTATCCATTTTGTTTTTTTCTATGTAGTATATAACTTAATTTATAAGATAAAATTTATTTATATTTAGAAAAGTAGTTGAAAAAATGTGTTAAACCATAGGATTTTAAATGGTTGTTATTTGATCACTAATTTTTAAACGGTTGTTATTAAAAATGATTTATGTGATAGTGGTTAATTCAATGTTATTTATATAGCTTTAGTTAATCAAGTCACTATAAGAACAAATTCCTAGATTCTGTCTTAACTTAATAAAAGTTTGTTCACTTAATGGCTTTGTAAAAATATCAACTAGTTGATTTTCGGTATTAACAATTTCTAGAGTTATTATTTCTTTTTCAACATTATCTCTCAAAAAATGATGATGAATCTCGATATGTTTTGTTCGAGAATGATTAATTGGATTTTTAGACAAATTTATAGCACTAGTATTATCGCAATATATTGGAGATTTGTTTATTATTTTTCCATAGTCTTTAAGTGTTTGTTGCATATATATTACTTGAGCGCAAGCTAAGGCAGTAGAAATATATTTGGCTTTACATGTTGAAAGAGAAACACAATTTTTCTTTTTACTAAACTACGAAACTAACAATTGACCGATAAAGTGACAGGTGCCACTTGTACTTTTCCTATAGGTTTTGCTACCACCGAAATCAGCATCACTATGTGTTACGAGTTCGAAAGAACTGCCTTTAGGATAGAAAAGACCGTAATTCTTAGTGTTGGTTAAGTATGGCAGAATACGTTTAACTGCCCGATAGTGTGAATCTTTTGGTTGTGCTTGAAATCTTGCACATAAACATACACTCATCATGATATCAGGTCTACTAGCTGTTAAGTATAATAGTGATCTGTAACATCCCTAATTTTTGATAATATTATTCAGGAGATTTAATTAGATAAATTAAATAGAATAATGTAAGAATTAAACTGATAAGGGGATTGATATTTGAAAATAAAATTTAAGGCCGTGCTTCATAGTTATAAATGGGCTTAAAGGGACTAATATGTTATGAATTTACATAAAGGCCTAATAGGGAATAACTGCCTTCATTTCTATAACCCACCTATTCATGTGTCCTTTCATTTCTCATGTTCAATTTATTTCTCAAAAAACAAAAAAACGTAAACCTAAGAAAGCCGACCATTATAAGGAAGAAAAGAGGGGAAGATTAAATCAAGCTACGGAATTAAAGCTAGGAGATTAATCTTAAATCAAATCTCAACGCGCTTATCATATTCAAGGTGAATAATAATTCGTTCCATCTCTATTTTGTTGTTATAATCATGTTGTTAGAATTCATTCAAGGTTCATAGTAAGCCCATGAAAACTATGATTTGATAATGGCAGGGGCCAATAGGTTTATAATTAGCCCATGAAAACTATATTCGGATTAAGATATTGATAGTTAGTCAATAGGTTCCTAGTCAGCCCATGAAAACTAGGATAAGAGTAAAGATATTGGAGTTACCAATAGGTTCTTAGTGATCCCATGAAAACTATGTAACTGGATAGGGAGTCCATAATCACTTTACCGGTTAATAGTCAGCCATGAATACTATTAGGTTAACAGTAACCCTAAAAACTATAACTGTGGCAGATCATCAAAATGAATGGGGATGGGTAATCCATAATTGATTCACTTGTTTTGTATATCATCATATTATACTGTTTTGAATTGTTTTAACTATTGCGGATGGAGGAGCACAATATATGGTTTTGTAAAGGTTTGAAGATACTAGTGAGGTGAAAACCGTTCCGCTAAGCGGCGTGGTCTCATTAGATATCTAAATGATTTGAGATGGAATATTATTATTCATACCGGGCTTTATGTCTGACTCGAAGTTTTTGATTTCCTCTTAAACTCTCGGGTACTCAATTGATTTTGAGTAGTTTGAGGTTTACGGTTTTCAGGTGTTCTTTTAGACGAATAAAGCTTCCGGTGACGTGTAGGAGGCATGCTAGCTACTTAGAGTTCTTTTATTTCCGCTGTGTTTGGTTGTAAAGGCAAGCTTGTTTTATTGCCTTATTATATACTCTAATCATCCAAGGGGGCACCCTCATAGGTTGCACTTGACGTACTTTTTAATAAGTATATTTTGTCTGAACGTGGTCTGTGCATTAGGATTATGTAATGAATTTGAAATATTTTGAAATGGAATGTGGACTTTGTTTGCTATTTTAAATTTTTTCCATCTTCATGTGTTTCTATGTATCAATGTATCTAACATTACCGTATTAATTCATCGAGGATTAATAACTATGGATGACTACAACATCCATAGCCGTTAGTTTTGGGCCTCCAAGTAGGGGGATGTTACAAATTTGTATTAGAGCATAGGTTTATGAAACTTAAAAGAAATTTAAACCTAAAGTATTTTCAAACATAATCCAATGAATCAGATAAGATTGGGGATTGGGTTAACGTTATAGTAACGTACTTGTATTTGATATATAATTGTGTGTATATGTTTCCTGGAGATTTGACCAGGCAATTAGGTACTCGGCATCCAGGAGGTATGCAGCATCCAGCAGTACTCGGCATCCAGGAGTACTCGGCATCCAGGAGTACTCGGCATCTATGAGCGCTCGGCATCAGAAGATGTTTGGCGTGTGCAATTGCTCGGCATAGCTGTATTGTTCGTCATAAGCTATCGTTCGGCCAGAGCCTTCGTTCGGCCAGAGGCATGTTCAGCTTCGATTGCTATTCGACCCACTCTTCCCACACAACAAGCGCCTCGTTCGGCATGAAGAGAATGGTTCGACATCCCACGCAACAAGTGCCTCGTTCGGCATGGAGAGAGTGGTTCGGCATCCAACCGTTCGGCCTGATTGGTTCGGCATATAGCGACCACTCCATTTGGGCCAAGGTGTTTGGCTGCCAAGCCCACCTAGGAAGTCCAACCCGTCTTTGTCTATAAATAGAGGGGCAGGGGCACAGTGAAAAGGGACCTTTTTTCGGGAACACTGGGGAGACTCTGCCATTTTCAAGGCTGATCTTCTTTACTTAGCAATTGTATTCAAGCATTTGATCTATGGATTGTATCTGTAATCAATCATTAAGAAGAGCAATAAAGTTTAACCTCAAAGTGGATGTAGGCAATTACCACTACAACAAAAAAGACTTTTCACAGCGTTTGAAAAACGCTGTTAAAAGTTTTCACAGCGTTTTTAAAAACGCTGTATAACGACATGCGGTCGTTGACCCTAAATTTTTAACTGCAAAATATAAACGCTGTCAAAAACCCACTTTCTACAGCGTTTTTTAAACGATGTTAATAATTTTTCTACTGCAAGGTATAAACGCTGTTAATAGTTTTCTACTGCAAGGTATAAACGCTGTCGTAGGGATATGCATTTTTTTCCCAATGAATTGACAGCAATGTATAAACGCTGTCGTAGGGATATGCATTTTTTTTCCCAATGAATTGACAGCAATGTATAAACGCTGTCGTAGGGATATGCATTTTTTCCAATGAATTGACAGCAATGTATAAACGCTGTCGTAGGGATATGCATTAGTTGTCCAAAGAATTGACAGCAATGTTGTGCCATTGCAATATTCACACATATCATTAATATAAACTACATTTAATTTTATTTTAATCAGTTAATGTACATAACATAAACAAATCAAACTAAAAATTGTAAAATAAAAGCATAACTATTAATCACTTCCATAAAATAAGTTGAACACAATATCCATGAACAAAGTTTACATAAACCCGTAAAGAGAGATAAAATTTATAAACCAACTGCATACAAAATTAGACAAATGCACAATATCTAGAAAGCAAGTTTGCATCTAATATTATCGACAAAACGTGCATAAAAGTAGTTCAAATACAGGCTGAAAATGAAAAGTGGCAGTACGAAGATAGTTAGACATTGGTTTACTGAATTGTTGCCAACAGGGCAGTCTGAACTCGGCAAGATTCCTCCTTCCGTCTTTTTTTCTTGACTTTTTGTTGTTGAGCTATCACTAACCATGGCTTTGTCAACATCCTGTTAGTAGTAATTACAGTAAGCTTTAGACGTATAACTGTTAGTTAAATATAAAGAGTATAATTTCCAGTTGAAAAAAATGTGTTTTTCAATAAACATGTAACTGGAAGTTCTATGCAATATTTGCACAGTGATATATTTAATGCATATTTTTCAAGTTGCAGTAATTTTTGGACAAAGGTAACTTGGAAATTATCCCTGAAATTACTTGTATTATCTTTAACTTATACCAAAAACATGATTTATATATTCTTTTATATTTCCCTCAGATGTATCTTGTGTCAAAGTTCTATAGCAGCATATTCTACTGGGCATAAAATAGAGGGCAAGAAAAATAATATGGAAAATTTAGAAGAATTTTTGTTCACGAAATTTTTCCAGCAGTCTTCAGTGTTTTAAAATATTATTTTGAGTGAATTCTGTTGATTAATTTTTGAAGCAAAGATAGAAAGTTCTTAATTAAGTAGATCAACATAGGTTCTTACCTCCGCGAGTGCTTTTTGGATAGTTAAACTCTGTTCATCCAACAATGATTGCACTGTTTCAACAAGTAAATTCCTTTTACCATGCCATGCTTCCAGAAACCTAGGAATGATCCATTAATAAAGTAGGTATCAATAAATTACACTACCACTAGAGTTATATTTTGTTACAAGAACACTGTTGGGACACATAACGAGTTAAAAGAAGAAATGGGAAAATGACGTGATAAATAGAAGAAGCGAGCTAAAAGAAGATTGATTTCTCTGAAATAAAAGGATCTGGTAGGAGACCACATGAGTTCAGAGAAAGAAAAAAAAATGCTGCATAGAGCTTGCTGGATCAGTACCTCTTTAAAACTGCTGTTCATTTATAATAATCATATGCTTAAAGTGAGCAGTGAATTATGCAGACTTTGTGTGGCAAGGTATGCACACCCCTGATCTCTTTTATAGCTGTTATATGAAAAAAAAGTATAATGGAATAAGGAAAAGAATAGAGAGAGAAAAATGAATGCAAAACTGACCATTTTAAAAATTAATGGCTATAATTTTGTGCTTACAGATCCAGTATGGTCGGAATAAGCTTCGGGAGCACCGCCTTTAACTGTGATCTCGCGATCAGTCCAACCATCTACCCTATTGCATCAACTGAAGAAAGACGAAACTGTTTTACATATGCTGGCAATATATTACAGAACATCAATAATATAAAAGAGCCGGTTCATCAAGTACAAAAATGCATCTGGACACACTAATTACATAACATTTATATGGGATTTTTGTTAACATAACTAAATATCATACCTATTAGAATATTAACACACGTGTGCGCACACGCACGCACACTCAGTGTTAGTTATATTGGACTCAACACCCCTGTGAGTAAATATTGATACCGTGTTTTGTAGTATTTAAGGTAAAGATGCTTAGTGTAACAATATAAAATTGGAGGTAAAATCTAATAAATTAATTACTAGGGGGGCAATGTAAAAAATACTCGATTTAGATTAGCAGTTGATTATATACACTCTGCTCAATGAGCAATTTTCAATTCATAAAAGACCATCCTGTATTTCCATTCAAATATCGAAAGCATGAATAAGCGAATGCAACACATTATAGTTAGTTGAAACACTGTTTTACACTGAATTTTGTTTTTTCCAGTTTGATGACTACATACATAATACGGCATTGATGGATTGTTCACTAATATCTCTGTGTAACTAAAAATATTTCAAGAAGATGTGGGGGTAAATTATTTCAAGAAGCAATTGTGTGCCTCAAAATTTAACTGCCAGATAACAAAAAAAAATTTCAACAAAAATTAGATTAATTATCTTTAACTCAAATGTATAATGTGGAGATTTAAAATGAAATATACAAATGGAAATATGTAAGAGTCGACTATAAAATAAAAATAAGAGCATTCCACATCACCAGGGCTGGCCCAGTATTAAATTAAGCAAACGATTGGAATATAATACAATGGAAACCAACCTGGCCAGGAACCACCATTGTGATAACTCCACTTGGTATTTTTTAAATCTCTACCAGTGACCGTAGTCCGTTCATTATCTTGCAAAGCTGGGTACACTACTTTCATAGGCATATGACCTACTAGCTCCTCCCGTCTCTGTTCAATAAGATCCATTTAAGTAAATATAAGTTCAAACATTCTTCTCCAGACTAAAAAGGTATCGACATAAAATTTTATAAATATTTCACTGTCATTATGCTTATTGCATTTAACTAAATCAAATCAATAGCAATGAATGCTAAAACACAACTTTTGTTAATAGTTAATACGGCATAGGTTCAGCACACAAGTTAAATTATGAAATGGGCGGCCTATAAAAATTGAAGTGTTCCTATGTATCTTCCTACTAAAATTATCATCTGACAGCGTCCGATAAAGGAATTAGAAAAGGAAAAAAATAACAACTACACGTAAATAAAGAACGTCCACATCCCTAAAAGAATCTAAACATCACCTATTGATTCTATAAATTCAACAAAATAATTAGTTATTAGAAGTTAAACTATGAATTAAATAGTGAAGGCTGGTAAAAAATGATTAATCTCTGACCTTTTATGCATCATCTAAAAGAAATAGAATTATACATCCTTCAATGTCATTTTTATAGCAAAGTGATACAAGCGTACAATTTTCACAGCAGCTAGCATGCTTCACCCTAAACATTCATTCACTAGACAAATGCAGTGATGATTATAGAAAAATGATAGTTAATTTCAAATCAGTTTCCCTGTCTAAATATAAGAATAGCCATCGAATCTGAATTGCAGTCAACCAATAGCTTGCTAATCTAGTGACTAGAAAAGCTTGTTCCAAACAAATTATAAATATATAATAATACCTCTCACAACGGTTCGAATCGGAGAAGCGTGGATGATGGTTGCGTTCAGGGATCGGGATTTTGTGTGTAGTCATGTTTCCTGTAGATAGTCCAGGTGCAGTTTTTCTCTGTGTCACCATAATCTAATATCATAGTAAACAATAAGAACGAAGAGCATAGGTTGCATCCTCGGTTTATGAAATAAAAAATTAACTAAGTATCAAGCTGACCAAACTCAAGAGTTTGGATGGTGCGAAAGTAACTAATGAAATAAACAAGTTGAAACTAATGTTACCGTTTTTTCAGCACAATGTAAATAAGTTCCAGTGTTAATGTATCGTTATCATTTCGAAGCATGGCGATTTACAAATTGGCAGTCTAGGTCATAGGAAAAAAGATGGCTGTAAAAGCTAACATGGCATCCCTTGATCGATAACCATGAAGGATATATTATACAAATCTGTGCAAACACATTATAGGCTGTAATACTATTAAACTGTAACATGTAAACTGCAATACCATTAAAGATGCAAGGAATTATTTATTACTGCTACTCTCGCCATAGAGCAAGGAAAATTTATTTTTGAAACAGTCTATGTCACATATGTAAAACCAAATAACGATGTAAGGAACACTGACATGTGTACATTAATCATAATTACCTGACCAGGCATAACCTCGCCATTTGTGCCACTGATGTTGATTCCATCGTATAAATACGCTTTGTAATGAGCATCTGATATGTCACGACTGAATGATTTATCTACACCACCTACAACTTTGGGCTTGAATTTGGAAGGTTAACTGCAGAAACACAGTCAAATGGGGATACAACTACATGAAACCAAGTAAACAGGCAGTGTTAACTTGCCGTTTATCTGTTTAAACAGTCAAAACTGCATAACCAGAAGCACGCCATCTTAACAAGCCTTGGGTAACATACTAAGCAATTTGTTCACAACATAGAAATGCATCCCCATTAGCCTCATCATCGTCAGTAAACTTATAGCACAGGCCCCTGTCTGTATACTAGAAGATAAGAACCACATAACAGTTAGTCTCATGAAAAATACTCTAAAATGTTTATACTCTACACCACGGGGTTCCACATAATTATAATTCTTCCTTTGGATGCTGAATTTGCATTAGTATTAAATTTCCATTCCTTATTAATGCTTCCCACTAACCTTTTCAAATTATATTCATTAAGTTTGTGCTCTATTAAAACTAGCAGTGATGGATTATTATTTTTTAACATGAGCAAGAGCATCACATCTTCTTGTGGGGGAATTGAGCCCCCTGACGTTCCAAACAAGGAACGTCATTGAGAATTATTTGGAAGTTTCCACTTATTTGCAGAGCTACTAGGGGAAACGCTTAATTTACTCTCTTTTTTAAAATTTGATTTGTGTGACCAAATCTAACCACGCATGATTGCTTATTACATCCGAAAGGCCATTAGCTGTAAATCGAAAGGAGTTTCATCCGTACGTATCCTTCTAGTTATTCTAGCTGGAACACTGTTTGTTGAAGATTTAAAGCTATTAGTATGTAGGGGACTTGGTCTCAAGGTGACAAGGTTGCAATAATTTCCCTTTTGTCTCATGTTAATTGTTTACAAGGAGATATGAGCTTTTCAACAAGAAACAAAATGTAAAAGGTTATAGAAAGAAGATTAATGTAAAGGGAAAGAAAGTTGAAGCTTAAACACATCTCATAAGAAAAAAAAAAGTTATACTGATTAGAACCTTAATGAACAGTAAACAATAAACAAACGAATTCCAAGGACAAATGTGATCTCTTAACCGACTCATGCATGCCCAGACTATACAATCTTTCTTTATGTATATTTACTGCTTTCATTATATATAATCTAGATATTGGCAAATCTAGTAAGATATTTAAAGGTTAAGTAGCAGTGCATGTGTACCTTTAATCGCTACCGAAGCTAACCAATAGTTCAAATTTTGCAAGGAAAATTGAAGCGAATGTTGTCAGAATAGGCATTCTAGCTTAACAGCCATTTGACAATCAAACTGTTTTTATTGTATATGAGAACGTGAAAAACATATAGCTATGTGAACTGTGATGGATGGTTAAATTTATACGATAGCTACTTCATAACATAAATTTGAATTAACAATACAAACCCATAAATTTAAAAATTAATACATTAATTGTGTAAAAATAAAGTTTAAATATATGGATGCAATAGCAAATAAAAAGGGAAAGCGGTTCATATTGATGGAATCATGCAAGTCTCGTGAGATATCACCGCTCTACTTAGAAAGTAACTGCATTTGACCTACTGAGATTAACTACCAATAAATTCCAACAAAGATATCAATAATTACCCAATCACCAAACAGATTAAAATGACCCAAGATATAACGTATTCGGTTTAATGACCTTTACCCACTAACCCAACAACTATTTTATTCCACTCAATAAGATTACACAGAAGAGATACAATCTATCAACAAGATAGAGATTCAAAGGTATAATATGCATAGCTAATCGCTTTTATCTCAAAATAGAAGCATGAACAATACAAGAGCACACAATTTCTACTGAAATCCTTAATTTTATATGAGAAATGGAATTAGTTACTAATTTTTAATTGATTTAGTGGAAACTCTCGTTTAAAGGAAAAAGTGGAGACTGGGTCTTTTAAATAGCTTCAATCAACATCAAATATGAGATTGGAATGAAGTTTAATCATCATTGTTGAACCAAATTCTAGATTTGCATTTTAAGTGGAAATATGTTGATAGAACTACAAATTTATTGACAGATCAGCTATAGTGTTACATGCACATGTAGTGCATCAACCTATTGTGTAATCTGATGCACAATTTCACTCTGTTCAGTCCAGTTCATTTAATTATATGTTTAGGAATCCAGATTAACTATCAAACTAAGGTAAAATGATTTAAATGTTAAGAATATGAAAAGAGAATATAATTTGGGACGATTGTTTGCCTATGTATCTAGGAAACAAATTAAATAATTAGAAACGAATTTTGTAGATAAAAATCCATTTTGAAAAGAAGCAAAAAACGACATAAAGGTGGTATCGGGATAAAGAGTTAGAAAAAGGAATACAAAGCAATATAGTCTAAAAAAATAAAGAAGTTTAGTTACAAATAAAAAAATAAAAAGTTAAAGAATATTTCAAAGTGGGACAATTTAGTTAATTTTTAATTTAGTTTTCCTTTTACCAGGAATGTTCGTAAATATAGTTAAATTCTTAAAAACTTTTACAGGTTATTTCTGGTATTTAAAATATCTACATCCGATATTTTTGGATACGGTAATAAATTAAGAATACAGAATTATTCTATCTATATTATTTGAGGTAACCGAGGTTTAAATACTTATGTACAGTATACCTACTTTTCAAATAGTAAAATTACAGCAATCTTATTGATATTTCCCATATAGCTCTACTTGCCTTTCTATATAATTCTATACAATTTGTATAAATATAGCATATCTACTATAAACCATATTTATGTAGTTTATATACTTCAAATGAGATAAATACAATAATATTATTTTTATATTTTCTATGCTATAATATTTTATGACCTTGATTTTTTTAATATTACCACAATTACCACCTATCCTTGAGGTATACAGCTCAGTTCCTGAATTCCTTTCCATGTTAAAAGCCATTCATTTTATTCTTTCAACAAACATACATTAACCATAAAAATTATAATGCTAGTAAATCAACGCTAAACTAGAAACACTAAACTTTGATTTCTAAAAGACAAAGGCAAACTTTTGATTAAAAGTGCAAATAGGAATTTCGATAAACTTAGATTTTATAAGAATGGCCCATCTACTTTAGATTTAATCGAAACATAAATATAGTAATTTAAACGGTAAGTAGTATACATATGATAGTAAATTTCATTCATCCAAGCGCATGCCATATATAAAAAAACTAAAGCTTGTGCACCAGGAAAAAGGTCATAGCATAAAATCTTTCATCAAACCACTTTGTTGTTATAGCTACAGCATGGTAAAACGAATGGCAATACAGCTGCAGTGAAACTTGCTCACTTGCCAAACTCCTCTTTCAATATGGAACAATGAACTAACAACTAAATCAAAACCACTGCTAATATTAATTAATCCACCTTCATCCAGTTCTATTTTCTCCTTATTAGCAACACTATAGTATACATCTATAGGAAAATATAACAATCATATACTTAACTTACAGCAAAATCGAAAGATAATCACATGACTAACCGAATACCAATATGTCGAGAAAGCGAAGGTAATTTTAAATCTATCGAAGAAGATATATATATATCATAAACTATCGCATTCAATATGTACTAATAGCTAGCTTGGGCAAAAGAACATGCAAGATGACTAATAAATAATAGCAACATGTGAAGTTAGGCCCCAATAATTAATTCACATATATTGTATCTTAATTATGCTATAAGAAGACACTATTTAAGTCACCAATAAGGCTAAATTAAAAAAGCAAGAAAGCATAAATAATTGACGCTTTAATTACTTTGAAACACAAAAGCTCATTTTACTTGCTTGTTATGTCATCAATGATCATATCTCTAGAAATAGCCTTGTTTAATTTTTAAAATAATGAGAATATAAAAATTGAAATATAATTGTTAATTTTGATTCATAATGCATGATAAAGCAAAGGGACAAATAATTTATAACATAACTTAAGCATATTTTTATTGGTTATGGAAACAAAGGTAAACCCCTATATGAAAGTATAAGAACATAAGAAATAAATTATTATTATCAATTGCGATCCCAAACACATAACAAAGTATTGAGGCAAACTATTTTATAACACAAATCATGCATTGGTTTTTGTAGATAGATAACTTGAAAATTGAATTTCTTAAACAACATGGTTTTAAAAAAAATTCCATAACTTCATAGTCAAAAGCCTGACTACAACATACTCACAGAGAGGGGTGCTTCACATTCAATGAAGAGGAGTTTCAGAGTCATAGTTATATACCATTAAGCCAAAACTACAATTTCTTAGTAACAATTGACATTAAATTAGCTGGAACAAATTTCACAAATTAAGTTTAAAAATCACCTAAATTAATGGAGATGAAGGAAGGGTACAAACCAACTCATCCGCAATTCAGTATACCCAAGAATCCATGTCGGTCCTAAAAATCTGAAATAAAATCAAGAATCGCTACATGTGATCGAGTCTAGAAAGCAACAGATTAGGGTTAAACATATACCTTGCTAAGAAAAGCAGATTAGAAGTTGCGACTTGATTTGTGATTTTAGGTATAGATCTTCACCATTTTTGGATTCCCTTGTTAACAATCAGAATTTGATTTGGAGTGAATGAGTGGAAGGGAGGGTTTCTCGGCATCTTTTAGAAACAAATGAAAAACACAAAATAGCGGTCACTAAAATAAATTTAGAGCCCGCCTTTGAAATTTGGTTAAAAAGTCATCAGACAGCGTTTTCAATTTTTTTTACTGTTTTAACACTAGTTAATATAGCAAGCAGTCTTACTACGCTGTTTAATCATATTTTGCAGTGCTATTAATATAAACTTTTGTTGTAGTGTACGCTGAACCACTATAAATCCGGTGTTCTTACTTTCTGCATTTAAATTAGCATATTCTTCCTTGTTTAATTGATCTTCATCACTTATATCTCTACACAATATTTCTCTACGAGGTTAGTGACCAATTTTGGTGCTAACACTTTGGTGCTTTCACTGAGAATTGAATTCTCAGCTTGATTGGATCTCATCGTCTACTAGTGGATTTCCATATTCGCGAGATAGATCCAGTTGTTTACTAGAAAACTTCCTATTCTACTCAGATTTGAAAGAAATCTAAAGGAAGCTGATAGCCATATTCAAATAAACCAAGTCTATGTAAGATATGGGGACTGGGCGTTGAAGTTTGCAGTCATGTTGAATAAAGGCCGACCCTCCTCTGAAGCCAATTTAGCCGATCGCCCTAGAAAAGGAGTATGCCGACCGCTCCAGAAAAGGTGTATGCCCATCGCTCCAGAGAATTCCCATGCCAAGCAGAATTCCCATGCTGAACAGCCTTGGCCGAACCACTCCAGGCCGACCCACTCTGGCCGAACAGTCTTGGCCGAACAGCTTTGGCCGAACCACTCCAGGCCGATCCACTCTGGCCGAACAGCCTTGGCCGAACAGCTTTGGCCGAACAACTCCAGGCCGATCCACTCTGGCCAAACAGCCTTGGCCGAACAGCTTTGGCCGAACCACTCCAGGCCGATCTACTGTGCCGAACAACCTTGGCCGAACAGCTTTGGCCGAACCACTCCAGGCCGATCCACTCTGGCCGAACAGCCTTGGCCGAACAGCTTTGGCTGAGCCACATGCCAACACCGAACGCCCCAATGCCAAATGATACCTCCAAGCCGAAAGGTGTCTGCCATGCCGAACGAGGACTGCCGAGCGGCATACGACTTAGGCATTCATGCCGAACGCCCCAATGCCGAACGATACTTCTATATGCCGAATGGTACTTCTGTGCCGAACAAAGTATCCAGACCGATCCATGCACTATATACCGATCTCTCTCTCAAAAAACAATCTGACTGGTCCCTATACAAAAGATATATGGATCGGGTACGACCCTTATTTTCAAAAAAAATCTTTTTCGGGTACGACCCAAATTTTCGAAAACGAGGCTAAAAACGACCTAAACCTCCAAGTCCCCAGAGTGCGGACTGGAGTACTCTAAGTCCCCAGAGCGCGGACTAGAGTATAAATGACTTAAACCTCCAAGTCCCCAGAGTGTGGACTGGAGTACTCTAAGTCCCCAGAGCACGGACTAGAGTATAAACGACTTAAACCTCCAAGTCCCCAGAGTGCGGACTGGAGTACTCTAAGTCCCCAGAGCGCGGACTAGAGTATAAATGACTAAAACCTCCAAGTCCCCAGAGCGCGGACTAGAGTACTCTAAGTCCCCAGAGCGCGGACTAGAGTATAAATGACTTAAACCTCCAAGTCCCCAGAGTGCGGACTGGAGTACTCTAACTCCCCAGAGTGCGGACTCGAATATAAGCGAATCAGATCTCCAAGATTCCTGAATATGAACTATGACACAAATGACTTGAATTTGTCAAACCCTGACATACGGGCTAGAAAGTATTCTAAGTGCTCGAAGCATAGAATGGAAGTTCAACGACTCCCGAAGAGTTTCCGAGTTATATGAAGATGGACTGAGAAGTCTATGTTACTTACAATTGCTTGGATTAAAATCACAATCACAAAGAAAACTGAACAATAAGAGTCTTTTGTAAGACAGAAAAAGGAACTAAACCTTATTCAGAAATGAGTTTCTATTACAACCCCTCCAAAGTTCGGGGTCGACATTCTATTTACAAGGACTAAGGAAATAGATGAAAATAATTACATGACTTAAACTAACTCTCGTTGAACGAGGATAGTAATCACTTCTTGTGCTTCTTCAACTTCTTTCCAGACGGCTCCTCTCCAGAGCATTTACCCTTGGTACTCTTCTTTGATAGAGGGGTAGCAACTGAAGGAGTACGGGGGCCTTTCATGGGCTTGGACCCGCCAAGAAGGATGAAGTTCAACAGCTTGTTCAAAGGATCATCCAAGTCCACAACTCGGGGCTCTACCATGACCTTGACCGTCTCCTCCTTCTCTTTCTCGAGCCGCTCCTCCATGCTCAATTTGGATGTGTGCTCAGAGGCGCCTGTAATTTCTACTTCATAACCCCCATCGGTATAAGAGGAGGTTTCCGACTTGTCTTCATCAAGCGCTCCGATCACCTGAGCGTCTGGACCAGAAGCCTCCCCTGGGTGAGTGGCTTCACTTGTTTTCTCCCCCACTTCCTTGGCGACATCGCTCCTCGGAGTGGGCTCGGGGTCAGAACGGCCTGTAAAAAATCATGGAAAACAAGCATTAGAATGCAATAGTCCTGCATAAAGAATAATGACTTTCGAAATCTTAAAGAGAATCTTAAAGAGAAGGATTATCTACCAGGTTTAGGCAAACTCTCAGCCATCCGGGGGGTCTCACCCTCTGGAACGGGAGACAGAATGCGGACTAAAGTACTCTAAGTCCCTGAGTGCGGACTAGAGTATAAATGACTCAAAAACCTCTACGTCCCCAGAGTGTGGACTACAGTACTCTCAGTCCTGAGCATGGACTAGATTATAGACGACTTTAGAAAAATCCCTAAATCCCAGAAGCGGACCAGATTACTCTAAGTTCCCAGAGTGCGAACTAGAGTATAAATGAGTTGACGAAAATCTCTGCGTCTCGAACTGTGGACTAAAGCATAAATCGTTCGACAAATCTCTAAGTCCCCGGAGCGTGGACCGAAGCATGAACACAAATTGGGCGCGAGTCAACCGGGGGGAGAATAACTCTAAGTCGCCAGAATGCAGAGTGGTGTATAAACATCGATAAATAGACGAGTGGATTCCGACCATTTTCTATTCCATAAACTTCGGCCTGGAATCGACAAGAGGATTATTAACCCGCTGAGGATGGAGTTCGACCATCCAACTAGTGACCTGGCCAAATCAATGCTGGGGGCAGGGGTACAAAACACTAAAAATCCGAATACGACGGCTTACTATAGCTCTAGCGTAGCGTTCTTTATAACTTGAGGCAGCGACTGCAGGGAGGCCTCAATACAGAACCAATCGAAACGGCATCCAAAGCTACGAGCAACCTACTATATCATACCTCAGACCAAGGGTCAATGTCGATCCGCACCAAGCACATACGAATGTGACTCGGATGTTTTTTGAAAAACTATGACCCCTAGAGTATGGAAAGGAGGGTAAACCATGAATACTTGGTCAAAAATTCTCCAGCACCCTTGTTCGATTCGTCAGGAGGAGTATGAAACTGGATGAGCATAGCCCGACTGCATTTGTAGCCAATTTTACCCCGAGATCTGATTACAGAGCATGAACCGAAGTGGACGTGGATGACCATCCACTATCCAAATTACTCCCTGAAACTTATGTGGCATCGAAGTATTCCTCTTAGAATGAAAAACCACGATAAAATCCAAGATAGGCGAGACCTAGTCTCCCATCGACTGACATGATCCCACGATCCAACGGGAAGGAGAGTAAAGCTAAAGTGGGCATGGCTGGCCTTCCTACTTATCGATATATGCCCCAGACCTGAGGGCACGAGCGAGAAGCAAGATGAATGTGAGCTGACTATTCACCAATCACCTCTATGTCTTTGGAGTTTAGGTGAAAACATAAACATAGCTAGGACGAGACTCAACCGTCCATGCAGTACATTTATCAACCCGAGACTGGGAGAAGACGCATGGTCATCCAAAAACTGGCTACGATAACTCAGTATTAAAAATTATATATAGTGCTTACTGCTACTCAAGGCAACAACCGAAAGGATGCCTAGAGATAGAATCATAAAATCGATGCCAATGCTTGTGGGAAACTGACTGTCGCTCCAACCCGAAGGGCGAGTGAAGGATCATGAATGCATTGAATAGAAAATGCGTTACTCGAATATACAAGCAGATTCAAACTCATAGCAAGATCCAGCTATGCAATTGCACGCAACTCGAGGCTGGCCCATACTCGACATTTCCTTCAACGTGCTTTTAAGCCTGATCTTTGGCCATTTGCAGATAATCAATTAGAGCATTCATAGCCCTTCATTATTTGACTTAACAACTCATGACAAGACTCTAGGATTCGACCAGAGTAACCATCAACATTGACCGTCCCAACCATATTTCACATTGAATGTTATGCAAAATAGTTACATCTTTACTCAAAGAATCTGGGATGGCACCTGCTAAGCTGACGGTCGACATTACAGCCAGCCATGGCGACCCTTTTCGGGTGCTGAATATCGGATCACAGCTCAGTGCAGTGATGATAAAAGAATTAGTTGGATTTTTCTGAATAAATGATGATATGTTCCCTTGGACCCATTCTGACATGCATATGTGATTTCATTAACTATCGCGAGCCATGCATTGAATATCAACCCGAAGCTACAAAAGCTAGCACAATCTCTATTGATTTCATCATGAAAGCTCCACCCTTACTTTTAGGCTCACCCCATCAACGTCTATGCCTACCAGCCGTTGCGACAGGGCATATAATGACCTGAGACGTCTGAAAGACTACTTAAATAGAACATCGAACTAAGCTAATTCGATATCAATTATTTCCCACGAAGGGCTATCCAAGGATGGAAATTAGCAGACCTCACACCCAAATTCACTACCTCAGATGACTACTCGAAGAGTAGTAGAGAACCAACCATAAGATGGAAAATGTACGCGGATGGATCATCCAATGATCAGTGTTATGGCATAGGAGTCACGATAATGACTCCTGAGGAACGATCAATCTGCTACATCCTAAAACTCGATTTACCTGTAACAAACAACGATGCTTAGTATGAAGCCTTGACTGCCAGCCTCAAACTTGCTAGAGGATCTGAAGTGAAAACTTTACATATCTTTTGTGATTCTTGATTGGTAGTATACAAATTTAAGGAAATTGATCTTGCTAGGGGGCATTGTCTTGCTCCATATCTCGGCCAAGTCCAAGAGCTACTAACCGACTTCACGTATTACATCATTACACACGTACTCAGCGAACAAAATGAAAAGGTGTCATGGTTGACTCCTATCAAAGACTATCTATAATGAGGAATTCTTACTGAACGGAGGAATGGAAAACGATAGATCCTCCTCAAAACTTCACGCCAAATCATCTAAGAATAAGTCGTGTGTCAAAAGGAGTTTATCCATCCCCATTCTTCGGCATATCGCCCATGATGATATCTTGAGCAAAGTCTATGAAGAAGAATGCGGTAATAACATCAGGGGGAAAACCATGATAAAGAAGATACTCTGCTACAGGTATTACTGGCCAACTATCAACCTAGAAGCGGTTGATCATGCTAGACAATGTGACGAGTGCAAGATGTTTGCAAAAAATCCGGGAACCCCACCGATGGAAATTATTCAAATGGCTAGTTCATAGCCGTTTGCCACTTAGGGCACTGAAATCATCTTCTTGTCGATCCTAAAGGTGGTGCGAAATACACCATCATAGCAGTTGATTACGTCACCAAATGGGCAAATGAAGAATTCTTAACCACGACCAAGATGAAGAAAATAATCAACTTCTTTATCCGTAACGTCATCTGTCCTTATGACCTTCCATGATCCATTATAACTGCAAATGGACAGGTTGAAGCTGTGAACAAAATCATAGAGTCTGTACTGAAGAGAGGTTTGGAAAACTCCTTAAGTGGCTGATTGCAACCCTTATTTCACAGAAAATACAAACAAGGAATACTCGCTGATTCAAAGCGTGTTGTGTTGCTTCACACGACACACTTTGGGGGGCAAGTGTTTCCTGGAGATTTGACCAGGCAACTCGGCATCTAGGAGGTACTCGGCATCCAGCAGTACTCGGCATCTAGGAAGTACTCGGCATCCAGGAGTACTCGGCATCTATGAGCGCTCGGCATCAGAAGACGTTCGGCGTGTGCAATTGCTCGGCATGGCTGTATTGTTCGTCATAAGCTATCGTTCGGCCAGAGCCTTCGTTCGGCCAGAGGCATGTTCAGCTTCGATTGCTATTCGACCCACTCTTCCCACACAACAAGCGCCTCGTTCGGCATGAAGAGAATGGTTCGACATCCCACACAATAAGCGCCTCGTTCGGCATGGAGAGAGTGGTTTGGCATCCAACCGTTCGGCCTGATTGGTTCGACATATAGCGACCACTCCATTTGGGCCAAGGTGTTCGGCTGCCAAGCCCACCTAGGAAGTCCAACCCGTCTTTGTCTATAAATAGAGGGGCAGGGGCACAGTGAAAAGGGACCTTTTTTCGGGAACACTGGGGAGACTCTGCCATTTTCAAGACTCATCTTATTTACTTAGCAATTGTATTCAAGCATTTGATCTATGGATTGTATCTGTAATCAATCATTAAGAAGAGCAATAAAGTTTAACCTCAAAGTGGACGTAGGCAATTACGCTGAACCACTATAAATCCGGTGTTCTTACTTTCTGCATTTAAATTAGCATATTCTTCCTTGTTTAATTGATCTTCATCACTTATATCTCTACACAATATTTCTCTACGAGGTTAGTGACCAATTTTGGTGCTAACAGTATATATAAGTATGTATTCCCCGCTCTCTTAGACCATCCTTCTGTATCTTACTAAGGCTTGTATGCAGATTTACGAGAGAGGAGATATGGAAGCAGGAAACAGAAGAGGAATTCTCGATGGAAGAAGCACCACTACCATTTGAATGCTCGACCCACCACCAAGAGGAACTCGGGTTGACCGGATAATGTTAATACCCAAAATGTTGATGCCAATGTGGGTGCTGGAAATCCGCCAGTATATATGGGGGCGATGTATCAATTCTTCGTCAATATGATGCAAGCAGGAGTTGCTGGAAATGTAGAAGGAGCTAATCCTGTGGTTCCAGTTGGGAATAATTATTCTAGGTTGAGTAGAGACTACACTAGTCTTGGTGGGAAGCCATACATGGGGACAAAGAATGCTATTGAGGTAGAGAATTGGCTGTTGCATTCTGAGCGTATCTTCACTAATTTGGGTTTAGATGATGGGCAAAAGAGAAGGTTGGCCTACAGGCAGTTGCAAGGGTCAGCGCTCTACTGGTGGAACAATATTACTATCGGATTTCCAAAAGGATAGTTGACTTGGGGTGAGTTTAGAAGGAGATTTGAGCAAAAGTTTGTGTATGAGTTTGCTAAGTCAGTGCTGATGAGGAAGTTTATGGATCTGGAGCAGTGAGAGATGTCAATCGTTGAGAATGCCACTAAGTTTGAGGATTTGTCCCGTTATGGACATAATACTATAGACACCATCATCAAGAGGAACGAGAAGTCCATTAGGGGACTGAGGCCCGAAATTGCTAGGGCGACCCTGCCACATCTCCGTGATCTTAGTAATTTAGTTGTGGAGATGACCATTCACCATGAGGAGATGCTTTCTAGTTGTGAAAGAGAGAAGCCAGTGGAAATTCAGGGTTCTCAAGGGAAGAAGAGAAAGTTTTTTAAGAAAAAGGGAGCCCAGAAGGGCGATACTGCCAAGAAGGAAAAGACGGAGTTAGTTTGCTATAAGTGTGACAAGAAGGGTCATTATGCGAATGAGTGCCGGTCAGGTAATGGGAAGAAGGCTGCAAACAAGAAGAATGTGAAGTGCTTCTACTGTGATCAAGTTGGGCATTACAAGAATCGGTGTCTAGAGCCAGTCAGGTCGGACAAAGGGAAATTTTAGCTGTTGGACCAGCATCAGCTAGGCCTACTGCAACTGATAAAGGGAAGACTGTGATGGAAGGTACGTTTTGATTCAGAGTATTCCAGTTAGGGTACTTTTTGATACCGGTGCAGCACATTCGTTTATATCTTAGTGTTTGGTTGATAGATTATGCTTAGAACTCACCTACCTTGTTACTTCCTTATGAGTTGCGAATCCTATAAGAGGGTATGCAACTCTAGGGTTGAGATGTGACCAGTTAGAACTTGATTTTTTGGATCATAAGTTTGCATGCATCTTGTATGTTATTGATTTCATAGATTTCAGGATCATTTTGGGTATGGATTGGTTGGGTAGGTGTGAGGCTAGAATATTTTGCCAGGATAGGGAGATATCACTAAGACATCCTAATAGTCATAACCGGGTAATAATTTTAGTGGAGAATTCTGATCGGAATGTGAGTACTTTTCTTAGTGCTATGGAGATAGGGAGATGAATTAAGTCAGGTTCGAGTAGCAAGAGAGTTTGCAGATGTCTTCGAGCTAGTCACAGGACTACTCGAGAAACGAGTAGTTGAGTTTCGTATAGATCTTGTGCCCGAAGCTGAACCTGTGAGTAGACCACCTAGTAGGATGACACCGACTGAGATGAAGGAATTGAAGGTGCAGCTAGTGCATCTAGAAAGAAGGAATTTTATTAGGCCAAGAAGTTCGCCTTGTGGAGCAGCCACGGTGTTCGTGAAGAAACCAGATGGGTCGATGAGGATGTGTATCGACTATCAAAAGTTGAATAAAAGGACGATTAAGAATAAATATCCTTTGCCAAGAATAGATGATCCGTTCGATTAGTTGAGTGGAACCAAAGTGTTTTTCCCGTTGGATTTACCGATAGATTTCCATCAGTTAAGTGTGGTAGAGGATAGTATTCCTTTGACATCATTTTGAACTAGGTATGGTTTGTATGAGAATGCATCTACTTTCTTCGTGGACTTGATGACCCGAGTTTTCCAAGAATACCTGGATAGGGTTATAATGGTGTTTATAGATGACATTTTAGTATACTCTAAGGATGAGAGAGAGCATGAAGTTCATCTTAGAGTGGTACTGGAGATGCCGATGAAGAATCACCTGGCAAAGTTTACCAAGTGTCATTTTTGGAAGAAAGAGGTTAAGTTTCTTAGTCATGTGGTTTCAGAGAAAGGCTTGTCAGCCGATCCAGATAAGATTGAAGCTGTGAGTAATTAGAAGAGACCAGAGATGGTGACTTAGATAAGAAGTTTTCTTGGACTTGCTAGCTACTACCGGAGATTCATCAAGGATTTCTCGTGGATAGCAGCCCCTTTGACTAAGTTAATGAGGAAGGAGGTGAAGTTTGTCTGGTCTGACAAATGTGAGGAGGCATTCCTTAAGTTAAAGAATTTGTTGACCAATGCACCAGTTTTAGTAGTTCCAGATGGAAACCAAGGGTTGGTGGTGTATACTGATGCATGCGGAATTGGATTAGGAGCAGTATTGATGCAGAAGGGTAAAGTTATTGCCTACGCTTCCAGACAGCTTAGACCGCATGAAGTGAGGTATCCTACTCATGATCTGGAATTGGCTGCGGTGGCCTTTGCATTGAAGATTTGGAGACATTATCTCTTAGGGGAGAGGTTTGAGCTTTATACTGATCATAAGTCTTTACAATATTTATTCTCTAAGAAGAAGTTGAATATGAGACATCAGAGATGGTTGGAGTTTTTGGCTGCTTATGATTTTGGTATAGAGTATACACCTGGAAAAGGTAATAAGATAGTGGATGCTCTTAGCAAAATAAATTAGTTAAGTTGACAGAGTGGAAGGATTTAGAAGCTTTGGCCAGTTGTGGTGTGCAATTAAATTCTACTGTTAGTTCTAGTCAAAGTGCCGCCGTGTTGTCCTGTTTAGAAGTTCGACCAGTGCTGATAGAAAAGATTGCTTCTAAGCAAAAAGAGGATCTAATGTTAGCCGAGAGGATTATAAGGCCTAAAGGTGGAATTGAGATCGGTGATCTAAGAGACTTTAGTCTTGACCGAAGAGGATGGTTGAGAAAGAAGGGATGGTTGTATGCTCCGAACATGGATGACTTGAGGAAAGAAGTTCTTGGAGAATGTCATTGTTCCAAGTTTACGATTCATCTTGGAGGAACCAAGATGGATCAGGATATGAACAACAACTTCTATTGGGAATGTATGAAAAGGAATGTTTGCTTGTTGGTTAGGCAATGTGCAAACTGTCAACAAGTGAAAGCTAAACATCAGAAGCCGATTGGGTTGCTTCAACCTTTAGAGTTTCCAGTTTGGAAATGAGATCCGATATTCATGGATTTTATAGACGGGTTGCTAAGGTCAAATAGAGGTAATGAAAGTATATGATTTATAGTGGACAGGTTGACCAATAGTGTCCATTTCATTCCAGTTAAGTCAACTAGGACGGCACCTGTATTAGCTAAGTTGTTCATGAGAAACATAGTTAGACTACATGGAGTTCCTAGTAGTATAGTAAGTGACAGAGATGCTTTGTTCACTAGTGAATTCTTGAAGAGTCTATAGGAAGTACTGGGTACCAAGCTTAATATGAGTACTGCATATCACCCTCAGATGGATGGGCATACATAGAGAGTCAACAAGGTTCTCGAGGATTTACTGAGAGCTTGTATCATAGACTTTGGTGGATCCTGAGAAGATCACCTACGTTTGGTTGAGTTTTTCTATAATAATAGTTACCAGACTAGTATAGGAATGGTGCCTTTTGAAGCTTTGTATGGAAGGCCATGCAAATCACCTGCATGTTAGTTGGAGACTGGAGACAGATTAGTCTTAGGTCCAGATTTGGTTAGGAAGGCATTAGAAAAGATTGAGTTGATCCGAGGAAGGATGAAGGAAGCTCAGTCTAGGCAGAAGAGTTATGCAGATAAGAGGTATAAAGACCTAGAGTTCTCAGTTGGAGATAAGGTTTTCATTAAAGTATCACCGATGAAAGGTGTGGTGCGATTTGGAAAGTCAGGGTAACTAGCACCAAGATATGTTGGACCATTCCAGATTTTTGAGAGGATCGGGAAGCTTGCATACAAAGTAGAGTTGGCGAGCAGTATGGCAGGTGTTCATAATGTATTTCATGTGTCTCATCTTCGTAAGTATGTGCATGACCCAGAGACTACTATTCCTCCGACAGGGTTGGAAGATTTGATAGTAGAGCCTAATTTGACTTTTGTTAGACAACCAGTTCGGGTTGTAGCGAGGGATGAGAAAAGATTGAGGAACAAAACAGTCAGGTTGGTAAAAGTTCATTGGAGCGACAACAAAAAGGATTGTACTTGGGAGACAGAAGACAATATTAGAGATACTTATCCCGATCTGCTTTGAGGGTATGTCTATATTAGATAATTGCTAGTCAGGTAGGCTAGTATGCTTGTTAGGAGTTGTTATAGATGATTGCTATATTTAATATTTAGTCCTTACTGAATTTCGAGGACGAAATTCTTTAAGAGAGGGAGCCTATAACATCCCTAATTTTTGATAACATTATTCGGGAGATTTAATTAGATAAATTAAATAGAATAATGTATGAGTTAAAATGATAAAGGGATTGAGATTTGAAAATAAAATTTAAGGTCGTGCTTAATAGTTATAAATGGGCTTAAAGGGACTAATATGTTATTAATTTACATAAAGGCCTATTAGGGAATAACCGCCTTCGTTTCTATAGCCCACTTATTCACATATCCTTTCATTTTCTCGCGTTCAATTTATTTCTCAAAAAACAAAACAAACGTAAACCTAAGAAAGCCGGCCATTACAAGGAAGAAAAGAGGGGAAGATTAAATCAAGCTAAGGAATTAAAGCAAGAGGATTAATCTTAAATCAAATCTCAAAGCTCTTATCATATTCAAGGTGAATAATAATTCATTCCTTCTCTATTTTGTTGTTATAATCATATATTTTCGGATTTAAGATTAAATTTGTTTTTGTGACGTTTTGGATGATGATATGCTTGAATTATTATATGTTTGATTTAAACCAATTCACTTACATATGAATTTGCATGGTTTTAGGGAGAAACCGATTGTTATTGATTTTAGAATGCCATGGAAAAATTATATGTTAGGTAAAACATGATTTTAGAGATGGGTTTAAATTTTCATAATTTTCCAAGCTATGGAAAATATATTATGAATTTCTAAAGGAAAATATGACATATTTGGGTTTAAAATTTTATTTCGATTATTTCAGTAAGGAATTAGGTCAGAAATTTTAATATGTTCGATAACATGATGAAAGTGAATTTCTATGATTTTTGGGGATTTTTCCTAATTGTTTTGCTATGGAAAATAAATTATTTTAAAAGAAGGACTTATTTGCAATATTGGTTTTGCTTAATGGAATGGCTTAAACGTTAATTTTTCCCTTGATTTAGATCTGATAAAGCTGCAGTTAATTTTTAAAGTATTTGAAAAGTTTTTAGGCAACCAATCAAAGTATTACAAATAGGCAGGTAGTATAAAGAAATTATTAAAAATAGCATAATTTCAGCCTTTATTCAGAAAAGTTGGTTCTGCCTCCTATAATAGTGCCTTTCGACTCCAATGCTTCCGCTTCAACTCAGTCGAAACCAACCCAGCCAAAGCCACCTAGTCGAAGCCACCTAGTCAAAACCAATACATAAGGTATCACTTAGATGGTACGTAGTGGATTGGAGGAAAGGCGTAAGGCAATGGTGTCGAAAGCAATGTTTCCGATGGAGTCCAAACCTTAGTTTTGTTTTCAAATGCTAAGTGCCTGCTTTGTTTTACTTAAGGTTTTCGACGTAGTCGAAACATATGTTTTAAAAAGGGGGGTTTTTCTAAATAGGTTTCAAGGTAGGTTGCTATATCATGTTTTAAGTAGGAGCTTTCAGATGGGTTCCTTTGTTTTTAAATAATGCTTTCAAAAGAGGTGGTTTCGACCTGGTCGAAACCCAACCGCTATTCTTTTACCTTTCAAATGTATTGCAGCCATCAATGCTTTCGAAGGGCTCTCTTTGTTTAAACTTAAGCTAGGTCATTTCCTAAATGCTTTTGAAGGGTTCAGGGGTTTCGAAGGCAATGGGGTCGAAATGGGGTTTCGATGCTATCCTTCAAAGTTTTACTCAAAGGTTTTGAGCTTTCAAATAGGTGGTTCCGACACCAACAATTTTTCCCAAAAACTATTTTATTAAAGGTTTCGAAGGAGATACTTTTGCCTATGATGACCTTGACCCAAAAGATGTTTCTCAAAGTAAAACCCTATACTTTCGAAAGGGGTATGTTCATTTGTTTCGAAGCTGTGTTTCTAAAGACTTTCGAGTAACGTTTTGATACCATCGAAAGGTATATTTGGTTTCGAAAGAGATGTTTTAAAAGGGCATCGAAAGGTATGTACATAGTGTTTTGAAATGAGTTTTCTTTTCTTTCGAAGGAGGTTATCCAGGGGTTTCGGAAGTGATGTTTTATGGTTTCAAAACAAATAACCCAATCTCAATTTTAAGGAAAAACCATGACATAAATTAAAGAGTTTTGAAATAAAGAGGTTTTCTTTGATTAACAGGTTAAAGGGCTTTACCAAGTTTTATATAAAATGATTCCAAGGACATTAAACCACATGGGTTGGTATTATTGTGATTGCTTCTTCATATATTTATTCACATTTTAATTAACCCATAACAATACTTTGGGGAAGGACAGAATAACCAGCTAGTTTGACCTAGTATTGAATATACTTAAGAAATGTTAAAATCTTAATTAAAGATACTGGCAAGGACCAATAGGTTCACTGTAAGCCAATGAAAATTGTATAAACGAAAATATATTGGCAGGGGCCAATAGGTTCATAATCAACCCATGAAAACTATGATTTGATATTGGTAAGGGCTAATAGGTTTATAGTTAGGTCTTGAAAACTATATCCAGATTAAGATATTGGTAGCTAGTCAATAGGTTCCTAGTCGGCCCATGAAAACTAGGATAAGAGTAAAGATATTAGAGTTACCAATAGGTTCTTAGTGATCCCATGAAAACTATGTAACTGGATAGAGAGTCCATAATCAGTTTACCGGTTAATAGTCAGCCCATGAAAACTATTAGGTTAATAGTAGCCCTAAAACCTATAACTGTGACAGATTGTCAAAATGAATAGGGATGGGTAATCAAGAATTGATTCACTTGTTTTGCACATCATCATATTATACTGTTTTCAACTGTTTTAACCATTGTGGATGCAGGAGCACAATATATGGTTTTATAACGGTTTTAAGATACTAGTTAGGGAAAAAACAGTTCTGCTAAGTGGCGTGGTCTCACTAGATATCTAAATGATTTGAAATGGTAGATTATTATTCATACCAGGCTTTATGTCTGACTCGAAGTTTTTGTTTTCCCCTTAAACTCTTGGGTACTCAATTGATTTTGAGTAGTTTGAGGTTTAGGGTTTTCAGGTGTTCTTTAGACGAATAAAGCTTCCGGTGACGTGCAGAAGGCATGCTAGCTACTTAGAGTTCTTTTATTTCCACTGTGTTTGGTTGTAAAGGCAAACTTGTTTTATTGCCTTATTATATACTCTGATCATCTAAGGGGGCATCTTCATAGGTCGCTCTTAGCGTATTTTGTAATAAGTATATTTTGTCTGAACGTGGTCTGCACACTGGGATTATGTAATGAATTTGAAATATTTTGAAATGGGATATGGACTTTGTTTGCTGTTTTAAATTTTTTCCGTATTCATGTGTTTCTGTGTATCAATGTCTCTAACATTGCCGTATTTGGTCACCGAGGATTAATAACTAAGGATGACTGCAGCATCCGTAGCCATTAGTTTTGGGCCTCCAAGTAGAGGGATGTTACATGATCCTATTATACTTTGATATAATTTTTGATCAAGATCCTTTCCGTTTTGATCTTTGTCTAAATGGCTACTGGTGCTCATTGGTGTTAGTTTTACTAGATGTTTTTCCATTCCAAAGCGTTTTAACAAATCATGACAATATTTTTCTTGATTTATAAAAATACCATTTTCTAACGGTTTAAACTATAATCCTAGGAAAAAATTTAATCCTCCCATATGAGACATTTCAAATTCATTTTTCATAATATCTGCAAAATTGTTACATAACTTTTCATTTGTTAAACCAAATATTATGCCGTCCATATATAGTTAAACAACCAAAATATCATTATGATCTCTTTTTATAAACAAAGTTGTATCTATCTTTCTAATTTGAAATCCAGAAGTTATTAAATGAGTTTTTAGTCTATCATACCAAGCACGATGTGCTTGTTTTAAACAATATAAAGCTTTCTTTAGTTTATAGATATGTTCAGGAAAATTTTAATGTATGAACAACAAAGGCTGCTCGACATAAACCTTCTCTTTTATAAAACCGTTTAGAAGGCACTTGTTATGTCCATTTGAAAAAGTTTAAAGTTATGATGACATGCAAAAGAAAGTAAAGTTCGTAAGGCTTCTAGACATGTGACTAGTGCTAACGTTTCTTTAAAGCAATGCCTTCCTCTTGATTATATCCTTGTGCTACTAACCTTGCTTTGTTCCGAAAAATGTTTCCATTTTCATCTGTTTATTCTTATAAACCCATTTTGTCCCGATTACGGATTGATCCGTAGGTCTCAGTACAAGTTCCCATACTTCATTTCTTTCGAAGTGATTGAGTTCTTCTTGCATTGCCATAATCCATGACTCGTCATTCGACACTTCTTTATAATGCTTTGGCTCAAAATTTGAAATGAATGCAATGTGACTCATTTGATTTAGTTGATGTCTAGTAGAATCTATTGTATTCAAATCACCAATTATATTGTTGATTGGACGGCCTTTCAAAATACGAGGTGGTGATCTTAACGTATTCTCGTTGTTAATAGTATTATTATTATTGTTATTTGAAAAAGTGTTATTTTCAGATGGTTTTGTCAAAATTCCATCGTCACGACTGTTTTTGTTATTGGAAAAGTTTTCGTCAAATGAGACATGTAGACTTTCTTCTATAGTACTGGTACGTTTATTAAATACTCTATAAGCTTTGCTACGATTTGAATATCTGACAAAGGTTCCTTCATCGGCTTTTGAATCGAAATTTCCAAGATTATCTTTAGTGTTTGGTATAAAACATTTTGAACCAAATATTCGAAAGTATGATACTTTGGGTTTTTTACAAAAAAACATTTCATGACAGGTTTTCTGGTTAAAGGACGTAATGTGACACGGTTTAATACATAACAAGCAGTTGCTACAACTTCTTCCCAAAAATCCTTTGGTAGACCATTACTGTTTAACATAGTTCATGCAAATTCTTGAAGTGTACGCTTTTTCCTTTCTACAACACCATTTTGTTGTGGTGTTCGGGCCCTTCGGGGAAATGAAAAATTATGTGAAATTCCCGTTTTGTTACAAAAAATTACAAAAAATTTTGTTTTCGAATTCACCTCCGTGATCAGTTCTTATACTTTTTATTTTAAGATTCATCAAGTTTTCAATTCTTTTAGCAAAAATATTAAACATCTCAAAAGTATCACTCTTATGTTTTAAAAACAACGTCCATGTATATGTAACACCCCTAATTTTTAATAACATTATTCAGGAGATTTAATTAGATAAATCAAATAGAATAATGTAAATGTTGAATGATAAGGGGATTGAGATTTGAATAAATAGTAAGTGGCCATGCTTAATTAATTAATTAAATGGGCTTAAGAATGGCTTATAGGCTAATTAGTTTACACAAGAGTATATTGGGAAATAGCCGAACATAACCCCTTATCCTTACATATATCCATAACTTTCCATCCATTCACTTTTATTTCTCATTTTCACAAAAACGTAAAACGCAAAAATAAAGGAGGAGCCGACCATGGTTAAGGAAGAAAAGAAGAGAAATTCAAATCAAGCTAAGGAATTAAATCAAGGGGAATAAATCTCAATATCAATCCAATCTGCTTGTCATAATCAAGGTGAATAATAAATTATACCATCTCTAATTTGTTTTATGAATGTATGTTTTTGGATTTATGATTAAATTAGTTTCTATGATGATTTGGAGATGATATGCTAGAATTATAATTTGGTTAATTTAAACAAGATCGTTTAAATGGGGATTTATACGTTTTTAGGGCAAAACCGATTGTAAATGATCTTTGAATGCCGTGGAAAAAATTTATGTTATGTAAAACATGATTTTGGAGTTGGGTTTTAATTTTGATAATTTTCCAAGCTATGAAAAACTTATTATGAATTTTCAAAGGAAAATATGGTTAATTGGGTTTAGAAATTTATTTCAGAAATTATATTGGTTCTATTGACAGTTTGGGTCTGAAATTTTGATATATTAGATGACATGATGAAAGTGAATTTCTATAATTTTTGGGGATTTTTCTTAATTTGTTAACTATGAAAATTAAATTGTTTTAGAAGGAAGGACTTAATTGCATTATTGTTTTTGTTTAATATAAGGGCTTATTTGCTAAATCATAAATTAACCTTGGCTCAGATCTGAAATTAAGCTACAGTTATTTTGGTAATGAATTTGAAAAGTTGAGGCAACCAATCACATGTTTACATGTGGGCATGTTAGTTAGAAACTAATTGCTTTTATTGGCTTTAATTCAGCCTTTACCAGAAAAAATATGTTCCACCTCTTTTAGAAGCTGCCTTTCGGCCCTATGCTTCCGCCTCGACTAAGTCGAAACTATCTCAGTCGAGACCAACCTAGGCTGAAACCTATACACAAGGTATCACTTAGATGGTACGTAGTGGATTGGAGGAAAGGCGGAAGGCATGGTGTCGAAAGCATTGCTTC
Organism: Allium fistulosum; assembly: GCA_030737815.1. Lineage (NCBI taxonomy): Eukaryota > Viridiplantae > Streptophyta > Magnoliopsida > Asparagales > Amaryllidaceae > Allium > Allium fistulosum. The sequence continues at coordinate 190,885,604 of CM060904.1, forward strand.
TGATGGGGTCAATACCTTTTTTGGTTTTAAAAAGGTGAAGCGCCTGCCTTTGTTTTACTAAAGCTTTCGAAGGAGTCGAAGCATATGCATTCGAAAGAAGTTTTCTAAAGGCTTCGAAGGGGTTGCCAACTTATGTTTTAAAGAATAAGCTTTCGAATGGGTTTCTTTACTTATAAAAATAATGATTTTGAAAGTAGGGGATCCGACCTAGTCGAAGCTCTACTGCCGTTCTTTTGCCTTTCGAGTTTATTGAAGTTATCAATGCTTTCGAAGGGTATCTTTTTGGTTTAAAATTGTTCTAAGCCACTTCCTAAATGCTTTCCAAAGGGTCCAAGGGTTTCGAAGGCAATGGCTTTGAAAGGGGTTTTTGATGCTATCCTTCAGTGTTCTGCTTAAATGATTTTAAGCCTTCGAAAGGATGGTGCCGACGCCATCAGGTTTTCCCTAATGCTTTTATATGATAAAGAATGGTTTCGAAAGAGATACTTTTGTTTATATTCACTTTGACCCTGATTTTTTAATATAAACCCAATGGTTTCAAATGAGGGACTTTCAATGGTTTCGGAAGGGATACTTCCAAAGGTTTCGAAAAGGGATACTTTCAATGGTATCGAAGCTACGCTTCTAAGAGTTAATAAGTAATACTTTATTACATTCAAAAGGTTTTGAAAGCTACATTGTAAAGTGTTTCAAAAGGCAGGGGCCTAATGTTTTGAAAAGGAATTGATATGCTTTCAAAGGAGGTTATCCAGTGAGGTCGAAAGCAAAGTTTTAAAGGTTTCAAAAGCCTAAGTTTTCAAAACGAATAACCCAATCTCATTTTAAAGGAAAACCATGGTATAAATGAATAAAGTATTTTGATATGGAGTTTTTGAAGAAGTTTTCTTTGATTAATAGGTTAAAGGGATTAACCAAGTTATTAAATTTTCTTCTTCATATATGTATATATTCACATTGTAATGGACCCATAACTGTATTTTGGGGAAGGGCAAGATAACAAGCTAGGTTGACCCTGTAGTGAATATAAATTATGTTAACTCCTGAATGAGTAGAATTGCATCCAGGAGGTATATAGAATGCTAAAATATTAAAGGAAGATATTGGCAGGGGCCAATAGGTTCACAATAAGCCAATGAAAACTGTGTATAGAAAAAGATATTGGCAGAGGCCAATAGGTTCATAGTAAGCCCATGAAAACTATGTATAAATGAAGATGTCAGGAAGACAGGTTCATAGTTAGCCTATGAAAACTATGATTTGATATTGGCAGGGGCCAATAGGTTTATAGTAAACCTATGAAAATTATATCCGGATTAAGATATTGATAGAAGTCAATAGTTTCCTAGACAACCCATGAAAATTTGGATAAGAAGAAAGATATTGGAATTACGAATAGGTTCAGGGAGAACCCATGAAACAGTAATGATATTGGCAGGGGCCAATAGGTTCTTTGTGATCCCATGAGAACTATGTAACTGAATAGAGGGTCCTTGAACATTAAACAGGTTATTAGTAAGCTCATGAAAACTAATAGGTTAATAGTGACCCAAGAAACTTTAACCGAGACAGATAGTTAAAATGAATGGGGATGGGTAATCCAGAATTGATTTACTTATTTTATATATCATCATATTGTTTTGAATTGTTTTAACCATTGTGGATGTAGGGGCACCGTATACAGTTTATAAAGGTTTTAGGATACTAATGAGGGGAAAACCCGTTTCGCTAAGCGGCATGGTCTCACTAGATATCTAAATGGTTTGATATGGTAGATTATTATTCATAACAGGCTTTATGTCCGACTCAAAGTTTATGTTTTCCCCTTAAACTCTCGGGTACTCAATTGATTTTGAGTAATTTGAGAGTTGAGGTTTTCAGGTACCTCTTTAGACGAATAAGCTACTGAAGACGTGCATAAGGCATTGTAGCTAACTAGAGTTCTCCTTTATTTTGATTCCGCTGTGTTGTTGTTGTAAAAGAAAATTTGTTAAATTGCCCATATATATATACTCTGATCATCGAAGGAGGCATCTTCATATGTCGCATTTGGCGTATGTTGTAATAAATATATTTTCTCTGAATGTGGTTAACGATTGTAGGATTATGTAATGAATTTGAAATGTTTTGAAATGGAATGTGGAACTTGTTTGATGTTTTAAATTTTTTCCATATTCATGTGCTTCTGTATATCAGTGTATCTAACATTACCGTATTTGGTCACCGAGGATTAATAACTATGGATGACTACAGGACCTATAACCGTTAGTTTTGGACCTCCAAGTAGGGGATGTTACAGTATATCTTGTAAAATCATCTATAATAACAAATACATATTTGTTATGATTTATTGAACGTACTTGAGTAGGTCAAAATAAATCAAGATGTAGTAATTCTGAAGGTTGTTTGGTAGAAATTTCCTTTTTAGATTTAAATGAACTTCCTTTTAATTTGCCATTTTGACATGCATCACATAAATTTTTAACTTTTTAGTTTATTTTAGGAAGACCCCTAACCAAATTGTGTTTAACCAATTTGTTTATAAATCTAAAGTTTATGTGACACAACCATTTGTGCCATATCCATGGATCATTAAAATCTACAAATAGGCATAAATCACCGGAGTTATTAAATTTCATATTTAAGACATAGATGTTTCATTTTCTTAAACCTTCAAAGATCAGATTTTTATTTTGATCAAATATGTTGTATTTTTTCTTTTCAAAATCAATTTTGAATCCTTTGTCACAAAGTTGACTAATACTTAATAGGTTATGTTTTAGATTTTCAACTAAAAGAAAATTAGTAATAATAGGTGAAGTGGTAATACCGACATTGATGACATCTCCAATTCCAATGACAAAACCTTTTGAATTATCTCCGAAAGTTACAATACCACCATCTGTATATGTTATATTTGATAACATACGTGCATTTCCAGTCATATGTTTGGAGCATTCACTATCAAGTGTCCATTTCTACTTGTTATTAGATTTTATTTTGGGTACCTGCAAGATAAAAACAATTTAATTGGTACCCACTTCCTCTATTAGTGACCTAAGTGTTAGAGAGTGATGTTTGCCATACCCAGGAGGGTTTGGGACCTTTAAAGAGTAATTTCATTATGAAAAACACTTTTCAAATAGTTATCTATGTGTTTCTGTCTAATTAGTTTGTTACCAGATTTTGGAATCCATATTTTCATTATTTTAGAGTTAGAAGCTTTTTCTCTAGTATGTGGCTTCTTGAACTTTTTAGATAGTGAGCTATAGTTTTTATGTTTTGGAGTCTTCTTGAATCCTAATCCATTCCGATTTCCAGATGGTTTAGAAATTTTGATCAACTTGTCCAAATTCTGCTTTCCTTTATTGAATTTTGAAGCATTGCTTGTAATCTTATTTAACTTACTTTTAAGATCAGAAATTTCGGATTTTGATGCTTTTAGATTATTCTTTAATACACTGTTTTCTTTTCTAATATCATCATTTTCTAGTTTAGCTTTTCCTATTTCACATAATAAAGAATCATTTTGAATAGAAAAGTTCTTACATTTTTCCTGCGTAATTTGTATTTCTTCTTCTAGAATTGTTTTTTCATCTTTTAATAATCATATTTCAAGCTCCATTCGATTAAATTTAGCAACATATTCTTTATTTAACTTTTTAGTTTCTCTATATTTTCCATCTAGTTCCATGCTAAGTTCTAAAATTTCATTATAAGTATGATCGGGACATACCTCTTCAGTGTTTGCCATGAAGCATACATTGGCTTGCTTAGAATTACTATCGTTGTCACTGTCTGATGATGAAGATGAATCTGAGTCATCCCATGTTATTTGAAAAGCCTGTTTTCTTTTCTTGAATTTCTTGAACTTGCTTTTTTTGGTCATTATTTAGTTCTAGGCATTGTTTCTTTATGTGTCCGAACTTGTAACATCCAAAGCATTTGATTGAAGTTTGGTTGGATGAATTTGGATTTCCTCCGTTTTGGGATTTCATCATCTTTTTGAATTTCTTGAACTAGCTGTAGTTTTTGGTAATAAATACGATCCCCTCTTTATCTAAGTCTGAATCCTCATTGTTGGCTTGAAAGGTTATATTCTTCTTTTCATGATTTTGTTCTTTTCTTACCCGCAAATTTGCTTTGTACGACATCAAATTTCCTATCAATTCTTCAACTTTTAGTTGAGATAGGTCATTAGCCTCTTCGATGGCCGACGCTTTTCTTTTTCATTCATTAGTTAAAGAATTTAAAATACGTGTAACTAAATCAAAATCTGTGAATTTGACTCGAAGTGCCATGAGATCATGTTGAATAGTTTGAAATCTAGTATACATATCACCAATAGATTCATTTGCTTTCATTTTAAATGAAGAAAATTGATTTTGTAAAATGGAAATCTTTATTCGTTTAACTTTTTTTGTGCCTTCATGAGTGATTTGTAGTGCACGCCATATATCATATGCATTAATGCACAACATGACATGTCAAAATTCATTTTTGTCAAGTAAACAAAATAGAACGTTCATGGCTTTAGCATTGTTTGTTGCTATGTTCTTTTGAGTATCTGTCCAAGTGCTTATATCTGTGTCTGGTGCTTCATAGCTAACTTGTGTTGCTTGCCAAATTTCTAGGCCATTAGCTTCCATAAAAATACGCATACGTGTAGACTAGTAAGCATACTTAGATCCAGTGAATAGTGGAGGATGTGTAGTAGATTGACCTTCTTGAAATGTACACTACAAGAAAAGTGGATTTTTATAATGCTAATAGATAAGGCTTTATTCCATAGTGTTATTTTAGGTTTTAATTTGTTTGTTTAAAGAAGAAATTGGCTATGTAACACATTCACGCGGGCCTTTGTTTTTGTGGCCGCCAAATCCCCAAATCATTTCCCCATTTCCTCCTCATCAATTTATTTCACTGAATTTTCAAATGCAAATTCTCTATCAAATTTTCACCACCCAAATCTGCTTCCCCGTCATCCTCAATTTCCAAGGTAGTAACCTCTTCCTCTACAATGCTGCTAATTCCTTCAGTTTCGCTGTCACCTAATACACCACCAGGCATAAGCAAGAGCGACCTAGGGCAACAACCTCTATTTTCCCATCGCGCGTTCCCCCTCCGCTACCGCCACCGCCACCACAGCTTCACCTTGTATCATGTTTGCAGTCATCCGCTCCTCATTGAAATCCCCCCATTACAATCCCTCTTCTCAAATAAGAAACTTCTCGGATCTCCAGTCGAGTGCCCTTCGGGTTCTGTCTGCTTCACCGAGAGAAATCACGAATACATCCAAACGGATAGGTGCGATTGCCGTTAAGTGTGGGATGGCGGTGCTGTGGGATAAATGGGGCGCCGGGGAACCAATTACCATTTTATGGTTGGATGATAATATTGTCACTCAGGTTAAAACTCCTGAAAAAGAAGGAATTTCTGCTCTTCAGGTGACCCTTTTGTACGTAAAAACAATTTTTCAGTAAGATTATGAAAATGTTTTTTTTATGAGGAGATTGACTTAACTTTTTGTTAATTGCGCTATGATTTTGTTTATATATTTTTTGAAAAATGTAAAACTGACCCTATTGGGGATGTGATCCCTCTATTGATAACTTGTCTTATTCATATATAATTCACTTATGGTGTCTTGGCAAAAATGTTAGAAGGCCCCAACCATTTTTTGTCAAAGTATCAAGTATAGAGATAAAAAAATTTGGGACCCCTTGAATTCTTATTTTTTCTCCTTAAAACTTGTTTCTATGCTAACTTCACTGACTTTGTTATTTCGGGCATCGTAGCACTGTTCGTGTCTTAGTGTGATTTTTACGCACCTTTGATGCATATTTTCTATTCAAATGTTCTGATGATGATCCGTATTTTTACTACTATGTATCCCATCTTAGTATAAAATTTTATATTTCCTGTAAAGTGACATGGACAGAAGCATGCATTGTATTTTCACCTCATTGGAGTCTTCGGTTGGGTTCGGTTGCCCATTACTTCATCGTTGGCATGAAGATAAAAGATGTTTACTCATTTTAGAGGTAACAAATTTAATATATTTATGGCCCTTATAGTTGTTTATTCCAATGATGACACGTGTATTATAGTTTTAATAAGTTGCACAATTGCAGCAAGGGGTTGATGCTGAAGCTGCTCTCTTGCCTTTCAAACCTATAGCGATGAAGGTCCTACAATGCTCATTTCTGTCAGGATTACGATTAGTACTGATTTCTTTTCCGAACTTGATATCCTCATTTTGTTACATGCTCAATGTGTGTTTGTCTCTGTGTGTTTATAAGCAAAGTGGATTATCTGCTTTTAAGTATTTAGGGTGCTTATGACTGATATCTTGTGATACAAAATTACATAAGAACTTCACTTGAATTTTTGTTTGCATCTCGATTAGTTATCAATTTGTACACAGATCTTGCGGGAAAACTATATGGATGTTTCAACAAAGTCATGGAAAAAATCTACTTCAACTCTACAGAAGTGCTATGTTTTCATAGCGCCCATGTAATTAACAAAAATCACTCAATGGCCAACATATTTGTAAATCTACCTTCATAATTACAATTAATTTAGTTATTCACAGAAGATAATCACTTGGAGTTGAAGTAGGATTCTCCCATTACTGTCTAATATTCTGACTGATTTTCACACTTTGTCCAGAGTGGATCAAATTTTTCCTTTGCAGAAAGTTCTACAGCCAAAAGTTTTATGGTAATCTACATAATCTCATTTAGCTACATTTGAGAGTATATGTACTCCTATTACTGTTTAATGAACTCTTTGGCTATCTTGTGTACAATTGCAGTTCCCTGAGGTTCTAATGCCGTTTTGCTTAGCAAATAATGAAACAATCTAATAATTATTTTACACTGAGAAAAAAACACTATGCATACCAAATATCAGGGAGCATTTTGGAAGCAAATTTATCAACAGACCTTGCATTTCAGTTGTGTCCGAAGAAGTTAACGTTAAAAGATAAAGATACTGCCATTGCAAGGTTAGAGGGAGGTCGTCTTCTTTTAAGCAATGGAGACTATGTACTGGTTTCATCCAAGGAGAATTCGGTTTCGAAATCCAGCGAAAAATATGCACAGATATACGCTGGTAGGTGTTGGCAGTCCTTTAGGTAATGTTTCTGTTTGGTTTTTATCTCCTTTTGACTACTGCTACTTGCTATGTATTTCCGCATTTTTTCAGCCGTCATTTACAGACAATATGTTCATATAATAAATAGTACTTGCATTTTTTTAGCCATCATACAAGATCTACAGAATAAATTCATGTATTTACATCTAAATATTAGTAATTCTATAACTATAACAAATGATTTAACAGCCAAGTTGGCTCTCAATGTACATAACTTAGTTGACATAACTATGGGATGATGGACCATTACTCATATAACTCTCATTATTCCGGTATATATCAAAAAATCTATGTTATGTTATATTAAGCTCATATTTAGCCAAACCAAGTTATGTATACAGTACTGCTTTGGATTAGACCCTTTGCTTGCTTAGGTGTAATCATTATTCCTTAAACATCCCCTAAATGATAGTTTATTCTTTATATCTAATAATGAATTTACATGTGCAGGCTTCGCAATTTTTGAGAATAATTACGTTTTATTCCACTCAACTTCCTAGTCCTAACTACCATTGCCGTGAGGTGCTTCAACAAGAAATGGACTTCTTCTTTTCCATTAGATTTTGATGTACCTTTTGATTTGACGACATTTTTTATGAAGGGTTCAGAACTTACAACATTGCCACATCGTGAAAATATATAAGAATTTCTGCTCACATGATATTCATTCTGGTATTTGTATGTACAAATCACAAATATGGTTCAAAGAGGTAAACCTTTCATTTCATGTTTTTATTCCAAAACAATATAGTTTCCCAAGATTAAGATAACATGCACAGTAATAACTTAATAATTTACCAAGTTTCTTAAAAATCTTGGTTGGTTAGTGGCTATTGTTCAAAGCGTACTTATAGTTGCTTCTCGCAAGCATTACACTGTCGATGTTGTAATTGCAAGGTACTTTTAACTTCTTTTTTCTGACTAATAGCAGTGGAATATAGTTGTTTGTAATTCTTATATATTCTTACTTGTTTTACGTTTTCTTTAATTCAGGTATACCGTAAATTTAATGGTATCTTTTGTTGACAATAAATTACAAGGTTAGTTTACTTCATTGAACCGTATATTTTACAGCCTTCTTTTTTGTATTTCTAAGAGAACAATTTAGAGGAACCACTACTATTAAAGGACAAGAAATAAGAAGAAAACCTTAACTGATCATCGTATCTTTTAAAAGAGCTATTGTTTAATGAAGTTTCATACAGTCCATAAACGTAATTATATCTGATTTAGTTATCACAACATATTTATCATTTCTCATAAATGTTAAGAACTTCTTCCCTTCATTTATAGAAATTCTAGATCGGTCAAGCGGGCCTGTCCCACCTTTGCCACTGAGTACCAAAGAAAAAGAAAGATCAAAAGAGGAGCACCACAGGCTATTGAATGAGAATAATGGCGATACAGTTGATAGGGTATGTAATACTTGAACTTATTGTCTTATTTATTTTTCATATTCTTGCTATGTATGCCCTGGTTTAACATCAACATATTCTATTATGTAATCTCAAATTAAATGCTTCACCTATTTTCTTTTTAATCACAGATTGGTTACCTCAAACTAAAGCCCATAATGCAGTAAACCTCATCTGTTAGAGTCTCGTTGTGTTTTTATTTTTATTTTTAGATATAATGAATGCCCCACTGGTTGAAATCCATTGTCATTACGTTTCAGTTTTGGTCCCAATACACACGTGTGTATGTTGGCTGTAATCTTTTGAGGCTTATGACAGCTGTGTTTGTTGGTTAATAATGTAGATTAATGTGCATTGCCGACATGATATATAGAATAATAGTTAATGCATGGTAAATTTGTGACCCTTTTCTTCCATTAAATTATTCCAGAAAGCCTTTCGGTATTCTAACTGTCGTGTAGGAAGACATTCGTTTGCATTCTTATTAGTTTAAACCTTATTTGAATAATTAACTAAGTTTAGAACAACAACAACAACAATAAATAATAAATTAACCATAAATTTTATAAAATTAACTAAGTTTAAAAAAAATACAAATAATAATAAATTATAAAATATTAACCAAGTTATCTAAATTTTACAAAACTAACTAAATTTATAATAATAATAATATTAATAAATTAACTAAGTTTATGAAAATTAACCAAGTTTATAATAATTATAATAAATTAATAAATTATAAAATATTAATCAAGTTTACTAAGTTTTATAAAAACAACTAAGTTTATATAATAATAATAAATTAACTAAGTTTAAAATAATGATACTAACAACAACAACAACAAAAGTCATAATAGTAATAATAAAAACAAAAAAACTAAGTTACATAATAATTAACTAAATCTAGAACAATAATAAGAAGAAGAAGAAGAACAACAATAATAACTAACAAGTTAACTAAGTTTTATGAAAATTAACTAGGTTTATACAATAATAATAATTAAAATAAATTAACTAAGATTATAATAATTAACTTCGCCAATTATGTTTTGCAAAAATTAAATATGTTTATAAAAATTAACTAAATTTATAATAATAATAATAATTTAACTAGTGTTTATGATAAATCACTAAGTTGGTAATAATAATAATTTAACTAATGTTTATGAAAATTAACTAAGTTTATAATAATAATACTACTAATAACAATAAAAAATTTAACTAAGTTTCATTAAAATTATAAAATTAACTAAGTTTCATTAAAAAATAATTAAGTTTAGAACAATAACAATAATAATGATAAATGGTAAAATATTAACAAATTTAACCGAGTTTTATAAAATTTAACTAGATTTATATAAATAATAATAATAAATTAACAAATTTAAAAAATTTAATTTCATTAATTAAGTTTAATAAGAATTAAAAAAGTTTATAAAACTAACTAGGTTTATAATAATAATAAATTAACTAAGTTTAAGAAAATTAACTAAGTTCATAAAGATAATAACAATAGCGATAAATTATAAAGTATTCAACATCTTTACATCTAACTCTATAAATTTCTAAAAAAATAACTAAGTTTACAGACGAAGATCGACGAATTTTATAAAAATAAGTGAGGTTTATAAAAAGTACTTAGTTTATTAAAAAATAGCCACATTTTATTATTAAATTAATTACTGAAGAAAAATATATTGTTGTCTACTGGATATACTATAATTTTGAATTTTAAATTAGTTTATGCTTTGTTTCCATAAAGTAGACTGAATTGCAGATCATTTGGTATTCTGTAAATAACTAACATTCAACAATAATTCAGATCCAGATTGATTTGATTATTAAATGTTTATTGGTTGAAAGATTTTTGAATATTGTTCAGCTCTAAATATTGTATACTAAAAAGGAAGTTTATAAATTCTGATTATAATGATTTAGTAAATGATTTTGCATCAATATATTTTTCAAATTGATTAACCAACTAATTTTTAGAATCTTCAAATTAATAATAAAAAGTTTATTGTTCAATTTTATTTTGTTACACGTTGAATAAATGATGCATTCATTTTATTTTGTGTACAACAAATAAACAATGTGTTGCTAGTTCCAAGCCTAAATAAGAATGATGTTTCTTAATAATAATAAAATAATTATTGAAAAAATGGTATAAAATAGTTATTGCTATCGACTAGCCTCAAATGAATTTCATTTACAGCCTATGATTGTGTTTATATGCCTCTGTCCTGAATACGTTTAAGTACAAGAACATCATCAGTTAGCACTTTATTGTGATATGCATCTGACTACTATTCATTATTATCTCTCAATTAAAGGAGAATATCATCAATTAATACTTTATTGTGATATGCATTTGAATATCACAATAAATATTCAGTATTGTCGGTTCATATTTTAATTTGTCCCAACGCATTTAAATATGGGCGCGCATAACCTAAATTGAGAAAGCATTCTTGCTTAATTTTTCATCCCTACCTATTGCACTTTATAGTATTGTCTTGAGTTGTGCTGAAGCCATCTTGTTGCTCTGAAAATTTTCGTTCTTTCTTATATTGTCTGCGCATGTTTCTAGTAGCTTAACTTTGCATAGAAATATATATACATAAGCTAGAAATGCCTGCACATGTTTTAGTAACTTAGTTTGACTTGACATCACTTTGTACACATATATATAAGCTAGAAATGCCTGCACATGTTTTGGTGGTTGGTGATGCAGTGTTTTGGATATGGATGGTGTTTGGTGGTTGCGTGTGGTTGTGTTATTGTGGTAAGGTAGAAGGGGGAGGTGATGTTTGTGTACAGGGAGTTGCTGTAATTGGTGAATGAAAATACTGTCAGTTCGTTTACTATCATATGCACACATACTTATCAGCTCTTTATGCACACATACTTATCAGCTCTTTATGCACACATACTTATCAGCTCTTTATGCACACATATTGCACTATGCTATCTAAAAATCAAATTTTGTCAGTGGTTTATTCATATTCGTTCCTAATGTAAATATTTATCTTATTTGCAGGTGTGTGAAAGAAGAAGGATGTGAAAGTGTGGTCTTTTTTTTAATGCAAACAACCAATTATGTACTTGTTTTTTTGTTAAACTTTGCTACTATTTTTTGGGGTGTGCTTAAAAAATTTGCTACTACGTTTTGGTTTATGTGGTTTAAGCTATAAGATGTTATGTGTATGAATATTTGATATGTTTAATGTAATGTGTTACAACTCTATATTTATTATTTTTTATGATTCTTGCGTTATTTAAATGATTTTATGTTTAAAATGATTATTATTGTGCATTTTGATATCGATATTTAATGCTGCAGTTTATGAATAGGATGAAGAAAATATTTGAATTGTGAAACTAAACTATAGCACTTGAAAACTATTATAAATATTTAATAGCGCCGAATAACCTTAAACTAGCAAACAACCCTCGTTAGCCCGGAAGAATAGGCTTGATACAAAAAGTCTTTTCTTGATAGGCATGTGTTCTTAGCAATACTGATTTTGACTGCACAGTAAAAATCTTCCTATAATCTCCTTTGAGTAGTATGTGTATGTGAAGCTTTGTTTTAGGAAGTGATAATAATGATGTATTGATTACTTTTTAGAAACCAAAGTACGCAAAGAATAAAAAAAGAGATTCAGAAAATTCAAGTTAGTTGTTTCTCAAAATCTTTACATATTTATAAGTGTTCAAGGGTTTTCTTGAGAATAACAACCTTTAGTATGTTTCAGTTTAGTCTAAGGGTTTAAATCTTTAAGGAAGAAGAGATGCATTGAAGCGATATAGATGCAACCATTAGAATGAAGCAAGTGTCTATTTAGGATTTTAGCCCGTTACCCAGGTCAGATGTTTGAGATATAATGCAGACGTCTGTCTCATTATATATTTTTTAATCTGAGAACATAGTCAGACGTCTGAATTATATAAACAGACGTATGATGTCTATGTACTTACAAAATTACTTTATTTGAAATAATGAAAATCTTGTAAAAGCTTTTATGTGCAATTTTGTGTAAAAGCTACTCAAAGAGATTTTACAAACCATCTATCTACGACTATAACACAATATAATAGCTTCTCTAATACCAATGATTCTTTTCTTCTACTGTGTATGACTGTATAGTTGTTATCAATGAAACTATAGAATAGAGGTTCTAACAGATTCGACATTACGCCTTATCGATATTAGGGATAGGTTGTTAGCAGATTTTGAAAAGAGAAAGCTCCTTGACGATCCTTTGTCCGCTTGTTTCTAGGGTAACACTGAAGCACTAAAATGGTATAGGAGATTTTTGCTTTAGAAACCAATTGTTAGAAATCTTAATGACCAGATCGCCAATCTAGAGGCGAACGTTAAGAGCAAAAACAAAACAATTTCCTCATTAAAGCGTCAAATTAAATCAAATCCTTCAATTGATTTTGAACATAAGATGTCTGAGCTCCTATAGAAAATTAGTGAGTTGGAGATTAAGTTAAAGGATAGTCAAGCTCAATGCGAATCACTAGAATTTATTATGGGGAATAATATCTCAAACATTGATTTACCAATTTCTCCCGTATTTCATCTGTCTCAAAATCAACAAGGTCTACTTCCCTTGCCATCCAAAAGTTCCCTACTATGACTAACCCTCCTCCTAGTTTAGACGAAAAAGTAGTAGGAGAATGGTGTAGGAAATTTAAATTTGAGACGACGAAGTATTTCGATGAACAATAAAAAGTAAGATACTCACAACGCATAAATGAATATGCAGCTAGGATTCAAAAGCTTGAATGCGAAAAGTATCTCCTTCAGAAGCGTATTGCTAATTTGTAAAGGGAGAATAAAACTCTTGAAGGCGCAAACAAAGCTTTTAATCGTGCTTTGAAGACCAACATTAAGTCTATTGATGATGAAGACAAGATGAGGAAGAAAGAGAAAAGGTTCTTTGCATCGCCACTCATCACATTGTGGATCCTTTAATTGCTGAGAATCTAAATAAAGCTATTCAAGATTTATGAACAATTCATATTTATGAAATGTATATATTTGTTCTGTACACTTATAAATAATTTCACAAATTATTTAAATTATGAAAATTTTGGAAATATCACCTGGTTTGTGATCCTTTCTTGTAATGTTGTTTTTGAATCATCTCTTTGATAACTTGTACCATGATTTTTGTATATGTTGGATCTTTCAACCCTTTTTTGTTCTGCTTTCCCTAAAATGCACGAAGTAAACAATATTTCTTATCGTTAGCTTGAAATCTATACAGAAGTCTATTCATGTCAGTTGCAGAAATTAACAAAATCATCATGTTAACATACGAAAAGTAATCCCATAATTGTATATGATTATATGTCTTGAAACCCATCTTTGGTGATGGTGAGAGATAACCAAGGATTCAACTTCAATTATATTGCGAGATTATCAATAGTCTGATGGTAGAAAACCATAAATTCAACCAAGGATTTAATTTTAGATGTTTAGAAATCCAACTTTTGGAGATAACCAATAGAAAATTGATAAAGATTGTGTAATAGAAGTCCAGCGACCCAGATTCGGGCATTAATGAATGAAAATCAAAAGTTAGATGATCCAAAACATAGATTCAGGTATTTGTAGATGATAACCGGAAGTCTATAATAATAATCTTCTTAATAGAGATCTTTAGCCCAGATTCAGGCATCAATAAGCGACGTTCAGTAATAGTTATAGTACCAAAACCCAGATTCAGGTATGATGAAGACCGTAAATTAAAAGACCCAAAACCCAGATTCAGGTATTAATAAGTGAAGTACTGAATCTCCATAATGAATGACCTAAAACCCAGATTCGGGTATAAATAAGTGAAGTTTGGAAATTCTTCATTGATGATTAGTTGGGGGCTATAGATTCTTATTTAAGCCTTGATTGTAGTTGCAACTTGATCAGCTGCTTCTTGAGCTTGGATGTCTTAGTCCATCATTGGATATGCCGCTTCTCGAGCTTGGATATGCCACTATTTGGGCTTGGACGTATTATTCCATTGTTTGATATGCCACTTCTTTGGCTTGGACATCTTAGTCCATTGGTGTCTGGTGTGGTTAGTTAGCTTATTCTCTAGCTATAACTAAGGACTTACCCAACCTCCCTCCAGGAGGCGCCTTGACCTGGCCATAGCGTGGCATGGCCAAGGGCTTGTCGATGCTTTAACCTGGCCATAGCGTGGCACAGATAAAGGCTTACTCTAACCTCCCTCCAGGAGGCGCCTTGACCTGACCATAGTGTGGCGTGGCCAAGGGCTTGTTGATGCTTTATCCTGGCCACAATGTGGCTTGGATAAAGGCTTACACTCCTCCCTCTAGGAGGTGCTTTGCCGTGGCCAACTCGGTGCGAACAAAGGCTTTGACCATTTAAGGTAATGTCCAAGTGGAAGGAGTATTTCACTCCCAACCATGTAGATTCTCTTTAGTAAAGTTATTTTTTATTAACTTCAACTATGATCTCTTTACAAACCCATTAAGTTTGCCGTGTGTGAAAAGGTTGATTATCATTCCTTCAAGTGCTCTGTAGTGATTGGTTTCATGTCCATTCATCATATGGTAATTACAATAGGATCCTCCCAAGTTCCTTTCATATTTAGGATTTTTCTTTTGAGATGGCCAATAATCGAGTTCATCGTTAGTTAACAAGTAGACATTCTCTATAGACGTGGTTAATTTTCATTCTTTATGAAGTCTTGACTCAAAGCTTGTCTCTCGAGGATGGTTTCTAGGTCTTTTATTACTTGGCTCTGGAGTTCCACTCTTGACAATTGGTTTTCTTTTTAAAACTCTTTGGAGCTTCGGTGTAGGTAGTGTCCCACTTGTGGCTTGATCCCATTTGTGTGCAAAGGCGTTATAATGAGCCATCTTTACTTCTTCAAAGATTGTGCCTTTGGTATAGTGTTGAATTGTTTTCTTCATTTGATCAAACAAGTTATCACTTTCATTTTTCCTTTCTCCTAAGGAAAATGTAGGGGTAAGGCCAATATGGAAAGGGTTTAAACTCCATTAAACTAGATCATAGGCTTCAACTTTATTTTTCCTTATGATCCTTAAAGCCTTTATTCTTAACAGTTGTTCTTCTTGCAGATTTCTATCATTAATGGTTTTATGGGAGAATCCTATTAAGTGTGGTTCAGAAGATCCTTGCTCGGATCTTTTGGTTTTGTCAACCATGATGAAGTAAAGTCTAGAGTAGGTAAGTTTGGAATAGAATTGGGTTAGAGGAAAGTGGTGTTGGATGTTCAACAAGGTTGGAGGTTCGAGCCCTCCTTCTAGCGCCAAAATGTGACAAGAAAACTTGTCAACACCTCAAAGTAGAGTTGAAAGTGCTTGTGTGTTCAAATAGACATTGTTTGACTAAGTAGAAAACGTTTGGATCATATTGCTTCTTTTGATTAACTTTTCAAATAGGTCTTTGTTATGAAAACTCTTCCTTTTCCAACCTTTTGACCCAGTCGAAACACTTATATCCCCTTCTTTTGAGTCCTTTAAGCTTGTTGAAGTTGTTTGGTTGTCCTTTCGAAACCTCCTTTCAAAACGGTTGTGAAACACTAAAGGTTGGCTCTAAGAATTCAAGAATATGATTTGACTGGACAAGTTTCGACTTCATCGAAAGCTGGTCTTTTAAATGGTTTGTGTTTAATCTTGATATCTAAGGGGAAACAAGCTTAGGTTAAGGTTTCGACTCCCTAAAAGGTGAGTGTTCAGTGAATAGTGGTTTGGGGCTAAGAACTTAAGTGTATTGGTAAGTGAGGGGTTTCGACACTCTCGAAAGGTGTCCTTTCGACTAGGTTGATGCAAGCAGAACACAATTAAATCAAATAATTTCACAAAACAGTTGTGTTTGTACCAAAATTGGGCACAACACTCTTCGGAAGTATTTGAAGAGATAAATGAAGAAGTTAAATGGAAAAGGACGATTATCTAATAAACACTTCAAAAAACAAACAAGAAAGTACGTAGAAACACAGTGATTTAGAGTGGTTCGGCGTGTTGCCTACGTCCACTATGAAATGATTGACTTTTATTAACTTTTCTCTGCTGGTTACAACGGATTACAAAAGTAAATCTCGAATACAACAGTGAAATTCGAATACAATGGTGAATTCGGCAGAGTCTGGACGTCAAAGAGCCAAAAGATCCCTTTTCTGTATGTTCTGGGCTGCTATTTATAGGCGTAGGTTGCAAATATCTTACTCAAATCTCGGGAGACTTCTTTTGGCATGTGGGTGGGCCCACGTGATTGATCCCACGCGATTTGCATTCGGTCCGTGATCGATACGAATGAATTTCGTATCGATTAAGATTTATCCCAATCGAGTCGAAATTGGGCATTAGCATTCCTTATGTTGTACGCAAGCTTCTGTGAAAATTTCATAGCATTTGGACTTGTAGATTGTGAGTTATGATCGATGCAAACATGGTTTTTATGTAGGCTGTCTTGTTCGAATCGATACCTTCGTATCGATCAGTTCAAATCACTTTTGGGCACGTGCCTGCTGATCGATCCACTTTTCGTGCCGTGTTGACTGCTTACTTATTCGTATCCAATATCGATGCCTTGTTCGTATCGATCGATTTCGGTCTTGTTCTTATCGATCAACTTCGGCCTTGTTCGTATCGATCGACTTCGGCCTCATTCGCATATGTTAGCTATTTTGTTTGTATCGACCATATTTGGTCCTGTATCGACCATATTTGGCCTCATTCGAGTGCTTGGTTCTGTTTGTATCGATGGGAAATGGATATTTCGTATCGATCTGTGGTGGATCGATACAGAATATACATGATGTTTCATCGATATGAAATAAGCTTTCGTATCGTAGTCGATGGATACGAAATAGGCAATAGTCGATTGATTGGAAGTGAGCTCCCGATGGATACGAAGAAGGCTATCTTTGATGGATATGAACAAAACAGCTGCCGATCGATACGAAGCTGAGTCGTTTGCTGATGGAGTCGAATAGATCGATACGAATAAAGTCTCTTCCTGTGATGGATACGAAGTAGTGTATTTCGATGGATAAGAATAGACACCCGCCGATGGATTCGAACATGCCGAACCTTTGATGGATACGAACAGATGGTTGCGAAGTGATGGACGTGGTTATGTTGATTTCCTTGATTTGTATCGATCATATCTTGAGCATACGAACTCGGATTCACTTGAAATTTGGGACGTTGGCTTTCATAGCATTGCTTGTCATGTCTTGTCAATTGTAGCTCGATCCGAACTCGGACAAAATTCATCAACATCCATAATGAGCCAACGGATTACCGATCTTCGGGATGGACTGTCTTCGGTTTCTAGTTAAGTTCCTGGTATCACGGCCTTGCCAACAGGAGGGATAACATTTGCCCCCCAAAGTACGTCTTGTGAGAACATGACGTGCTTTGAAAAGCTGCAATCTTCATCCTGGAAAGTTCCATCTCACTTGTTAAACAGTTGTTGTTTTCTCGTCGAAAGTTGTAATCTTTAATTGATCCATGGAAACATAAATTATGAACCATAGACTGCCCATTGTTGTACTATGTACGGTTGTAATCGATCGATGTATGATAGTAATTTTTCGTTTGTTGTTGTAATAGTCACCAAACAAGCATTCAATTCCTTCGAATTTTAAAGAATGGATGTTAGTTCATTATTCATGAATGTATGTTTGACTCCCATTAACGTTCGTACGTTCACGAGTCGTTGTCAGGTTTTCAGTTTTTTGTATCGAATTCCATATCGATCCGCTCCTGGATCGATGTGGAATTCGAGTTGTAATGATGCTTTGTGGTCATTTTGGAGTATCCCTTCGTATCGATCCTCTCCTGAATCGATTCAGGATGAATAAACATGAATCTCGTATCGATAGAGTTGAATTATCCAAACATTATTCTGTGATGATCTTCGCACCGATGGCTGTGAACTTCCTGCAATTTTCTAACTGATGGATATGAAGTTGTAGTTCGTATCGATAGACTAATGAAGGATGCGAACAGAGCGACTGGTCCCCTGTGCACTATTAGTATCGATGGAGCTCGAGTCTATGGATATGAATAGCTAATTCGTATCGATCTGGGGAGAAACCGGTCGGAATCGATCGCAATGACTGGAAGGCGAATCGTTTTCCTTCACTGCTTGCGTCCATATATAAACATTTTGTACTTAGCCATTTTCTCCCTTGCTCTTGTTTTCCTTTCCTCCTTCGTATTGATGGAGAACACGAGAAAGAAAAAACTTTTTTTGTCTCTGAATCGAATTGCTTATTAATCCCTCGACCTGATTGTTTAAACTAGGTAATTAATTAATCAAAACCACTCTAATATGATGAGACTCGAGTTTTAATGCTGGCTCGTCCAAAGTCGTTGCTGATTCCGACACCACTGATGCCGGAATTCGGTTGGAGTGAAGTCGAGAAGGAGCAATGGTGTGTTAACTGTTTGGGGAAGAAGGAGTAAGGAGGGATACGAAGGAATCGTTGTAGGAATAGCTAAGTTCTGCTCTCGTATCGATGATGAAGACGCGATGGTTTGTTTCGAATCGATATGGATAATTGGACTTCGAAATGGTCAAGTGGAGGTCTTCGTATCGACTGATGATGGAGTTTCGTATCGACTCGAGATGATCGATACGAAGGCTTCTGACTTGCTACCGATACGAAGAGGTTGGATCTGATCGATACGAAACCCAATGTTCTGATCGATACGAATTATGCGCCAAGGGATCGATACGAAGGTGACTCAGGTGATCGATACGAAATTGGTATCTTGATGGATATGCATAGCTTCCTTGACTGATACGAACTTGAACTTTGGTGATCGATTACAAGTTGAACCTTGATGAATTTGAAAAACTTTTGCACATTTGAACATTTGATTCCGACGGGCTCCGATCTTGCATTACTGGACTTTAACCGTTTTACTTCATATTTGACTACCCTTCGAAGCTCGTCGATGGAACTGTAACTTAATCAAAATTTTAGTGAACTTTAATTCGGATTGATCTCTAAAGTTTGGATGGCCCGGTTATGACGGTCAACGATGACGGTCACTTCCAGTTGAATTTCGAAGTCTCGTCGTTTGGACATTTTCTCTAACTCTGCATACTTTCTTAAGCAACATGTAGCACTGCACTGCACAACACATTCATACACTTCACATTGGGGAATACACGGGCTTGTTATCGTCTAATGATGGTTTTTAATAAGTTGATTAGCTATGGAATCCACAAGTTCACAACAGCAGGAGCTTCAGGGTTCATCTCCTTTTGTCCTAGAGATACCGGCCATCGCGGCCGAAGTTATAGACCCAGCTCTAATGAGCTTCCAAGGGCAACTATAATTCTGAATCCACAAGATTCTGTTCCATCGAACAACTCTAAATATATGCTAGGCAGAATCTGCATACGACATGGGCTGTCATTCAATGACGTACTGCTTCCAGGGCCAAATGACATGCCACATGCTCCCCCAGAGGGGTATACAACCCTCAATTGACATTCTTGCACCGCCGGGACACTTCCCCCCTTTAATTAGTATATACGGGGAGTGTTGGCTTTTTTAGGGATCACCCCATCGCAATTGCATCCCAACGGATATGCATTGTTGAACATCACCTTCATCGTCTTCATGGAGCATCTTCTGCGGCTCCCAACTCTGGAGGAAATCGGATACATGCAATATCAAAAGTTCGGGAGATAGTCCCTCTTTTACATTCTTGGAGGCGGCTAGGAACTGCCAAGTGGTGATAGGCTCTTGGACCAGATTAAGTTACTTCAAAACTGAATAGTTCTACGTCTGATGTCCACCGGGTTTCGGCAGGCGATGGATAACTAGACGTAAGTGCTTCAACCTTACATGACTTGACTGTGTGACGTCACTTGACATCCACTCTAACATTTTATGTCTTTTTCAGGCTCGATTCCACGGCCAGAGGGCGCCCACTTTAAAGAGATGATTCGAACTCTTCAAGAAGTGCCGATTGAGATGAGAGAAATCGAGTCGGTACTCACAGATGAGAACTTAAGAATCGTTGGGCTGATTGATCAAGATCAAAGCATTAGACCTGAAGGATCGATCAGAACAGTCTCGACAGAACGGGCTAAACGTAGAGCGCCCAAACTTGTAATAGCCGAGGAGGGCGATGATGAAAGTACGCCCACAAATGATGAACTCGTTGCTGGGCCTTATGCCGGATTTCAAGCGACAGAAGGAAGGAGAAAAGGCAAGGTCGCTGCTCACAAACGCCCTAAGTCTTCGAGGTGGAAATCAGTTGTGATTTCTTTGCCGGCCTCCGGCATTAGAGTCTCAGAGGCTCCTCCCTCGCTAATAGAGAGTCCTTTCGAAGGGCTTGCTGATATTCTGATTCTGGACTTTGTGTCACTTCCACATGATACCGGATTGGAGGAGCTTCAAAATGCTCTAGATTTAAGCGAGTCTCTACCCATCAGTGCGGCCGACATTACCGGTTAGTTGGGGGTTGCACACACATATACACTTCATGGAACTACACGGTTTCCAGTCTTAAATTTCCTGTTTCAAGAATTCACTAACTTTGTTTTTCTTTTACTTTACATATACGATGAACAGGCGAGATTCTATGCTCAGCAGTCTTCGTTCAGCACGCCAATCATCAGGCTCGTATTATGAGTCCCGTCGAAGGGAGGACGACAGAAACCGCGATCGCGGTTATTCTAGTCAGGAATGCTACGAGTGGGATAGAGATAAGGATTACAGAGAACAGAGATATCGATCCCGATCTCGTTCTCTACCTCCTCGACTCCCTACACAACCTTCTACTCATGGCACACATCCCTCGGAGCCGCCTCGCCAAAAACCATCTTCTCATGCTCCAAGGTCCGAGTCACAATGCCACAGAACTGAGGTTGAGCCTCTAGTGGTCGCTGAGCAAGCTATCACTGAGCCCACTGGGGAAGGGGCTATTAGAATTGCTCAAAATATATACTTTGATGGCTACATTTTCCCTCTTCACTTAAAGAGAATTCTGTCGGAGGCAGAGAACACAATGCACGATTATATTCACGACATCTATACCCAGTACAAAGAGTGAGCAAAGACTGCAGAGAAAGCGTCGAAGGTGGCATTTCAGCGGGCTAAATTAATTGAAAAGTTAGAATCTGATCTCGCCCAGAAGGACCGCATCATCCAAGTGCTTAATGATGAAGCCGAGTCCTCTCGGAAATCAGAGATAGAGGCCAACAAAAAGGCCGATGAGGCGAACTTGGCCATGGAGAGGATGAGGTAGACACACTTTGCCTTGGTGGAGCAGATGGGCCACCGGAACACTATTGTCACAGCTGAACGGGATGTTGCTTTGAAAGAACTTGCTGAGCTTAAAGCTAAATTTTCCGAAATCATCAAAAAAAAGGATGACGCAAACAAAGCAGCCCAGGAAGCATGTGAACAGGCCATTGTGCTTCGGGGCGAACGGGATGCGGCAATGGCTAAGGTCCGGGTGGTGGAGACTGAGGTCGAGGAGAAAGTCCGAATGGCTGAGTCTAGGCTAGAAGCTGATATTGAAGATCTCCTTATTGTTTATAACGCTAACGTCTTGAAGCACATAAATCTAGCCTGGCTCGACAATTATCTGACGCATCACACAACGTCTAGGGCCGATTGGTAGAGGATGAAATGGCCGCCCACCAAGCCGAATCGATTGGTGAGTTCGAGCTCGAAAACCGAGTGTTTAGCGAAGACGAGCGGAAAGTTCTCCACGATGCCATGATTTCATATGAGAAGGGGAAACTTGGCGCTCAGCATTCGGAAGTTGGAGGAGGTTCTGGCGTCAAGCATCATGATACAAGTTCTGAAACTCTTGTGCCGACTCAGTCCGAATCTACACATGCGGTTGATCCTCAGATCGTTCCTGCTTATAATCCAGATCAACCGCAAATGTCTCCAGCTCGCGAGCAAGTTTCTGAGTTCGTTCAGCTGCCCACAAGTCAAACTGAGGAAGGTACTCTGAACATCCTTTATGCTTATCTGAAATCGGAAGCGTCATTTGAAGTAGTTATTAATAGTTCTTCTTTTGTTTTTTTTCCAATGATTGATGCTACACCGATAGTGCCTCCTGCCACTCAAGAATCACATCATATGCAGGAGGCCATTATAACTGAAGCAACCATCACAACGACCATGGAACTGACTGATGGAACGCAGGGGAGCATGCTTATTTTTGATGAGCAGATGATGGAGGAACTCATCCGTCATCACAGCGATCCTTTTGTAGATTTGCCGTTCGTTATGGGTGGAAGTGCACCGCTGACAAGTTCTTCGGCTCCAACTGCGGGAGTTCTCGACGATGCACCAATGCTTCATGAGGAGGAAATCATAGCTGAAATCAATGCCGAAATGGAGGCAGCCGTGCGGGGCAGTGGTTTTGGCGGTGGAATGGCTGGACCTGGTCCGGTTCCTTTGCGGATGATATCTCCGGGAGGACCGGTTATTGAGACGAGCGCGCCTGCCCCACCTCCTTCTATTGATCCTGTCCCTTCGACTCCGCCTGCAGGGAGCGTTCCAATATATTTGAGTTCGGAGGAGGATGTTGATATAATGCCCCCAACTGGAGACCGGCCACCGAAAGGCAAAGGCTCAAAGAGAAAACTAAGCTGAAGCTCCAGCGGGTCTACACCGAAGGGGAAACCGAAGAAGAAGAAAGAATAGACATGCTTCTTTGGTGAAATTTTTGAGTAGATATGAATTTCTTTTGTTCCTTTTTTTGCTAGCCATGTATAGATGCGGGTTCGGCCCCTGCTAGTAGAATTTTTTTGGATAAACTTGTACTTAGTTTCTTTCTACAAACAGTTGAAATGAAATTCCATTTTGTCTTTAACCCAATTTTCATTTATTTGCTTAAGTTTTTCAGCAGTTGAACTCCAGTCTAGTATATTTGTTGAGTTTCGATCTTTGGATTGGATCGAAGTTTAGTTGTTAAGTCGTGAAATCACGACTATGGGTGATGACTGAATGTTGAACCGGACTCCGATGCTGCATTGTCTCAATCGGTGATCGACGCTTAATTTTTGACCCCAATTTCAGGGACGAATTATAGAGATCAAGTGGCGATCGCACTTCGCTTTCAACTCATCAAGCGTAACATCGTCGAACTGATGCTGGAATAAAGAAATTCGAGTGGTCGAATCGCGTTCGCTTATTTATTGTCGATTGCATCCATACTCCAAGGATTTGCATTCGTACGTCGGCGATCAGACACGCCTGCTTGAATTTCAAGGATACGTCCACACTCCGTGGACTCAAGTCATTTTCACGGGTGGTCAATCACACCCGCTTAATGTTTGCAACGATGTCCACACTCTGGGGATTATAGATGGATTCATGGGCAGTCAGTCACACCCGATTTGCATTTACACTTTATCCATGCTCCGGGGACTTAGAGTTGTTTTACGGACGGTCAATCCCAATACGGTTTGTGTTCAAACTTCAATCCACTCTCTAGGGATTTTGAGTTAACGTTTATACTCCACTTCGCACTCTGGGAATATGGAGTTGGTGTTTATGTCGACACTCCAGTTCACACTCTGGGAATCCAGACCTAGTTGGCATTTATACTCCAGTTCGCGCTCCGAGAACTTGGAGTTGTTTGACAGATGGTTCGTCACATCTGTTCAGGCTTTAGGGTTTCGTTCGCACTCCGGGAACGGCGAATCTATTAGGATCGTGGATGGTCAGTTCACATCCACCCTGAGTTAACAAGAGAGGTCGTTAGATGGACAGATCCATCTTCCTCAAACTTGGTCGAGGTACGGGCGAAGTCGTTAGGTGGACGGATCCACCCTCTTCGGAACCGTATTTGTATGTTTATACTCCAGTGCACACTCTAGAAACCTGGAGTTAGTTAAAGGATTGTCGTGTATCAATCCCTTTTTGACTCCAGTGTGATGGTTTGTCCCCGAGCTCGGGTTTCACTTAGCGAGTGACCGGTCGTATCACAGTCACTCCCTATTTGAATAAATTCCACCGTATGATGGAACTTAGCTCTCCGTGCATAGTGATGGTCATATGAAGTATTTCAAGTAAATCATAGCTCTGGCTCGAAGAGATTGCACTTTATTGTTGAAATAAGAAAATACGGCAAAATCAATTTCCTTATTAAAAATTCAAATTTCGAAGTGCATAAACAAATTGCAAATGAAAAATAGACTGAATAAATAAACGAAGCCTGTTATGTGTAGTAGCGACGAAGACTCTCGCTGTTCCAGGTTCTCGGAAGGGTGAGACCGTCAACGGTCGATAACTTCAATGTGATATCTCCGAGCTTTCATTCAATAACATACGGCCCTTCCCAAGTTGGCTTCATATGTGAAGGGACCGGATAAATTCTTTTAAGGACGAGATCGCCGAGTTCAAAGGTTCGAGGTTGGACTTTGGCATTATATAATCGGGCGACTCGACTTCGGTATGCGGCTGCTCTCAAATCAGCCTCTTCACGCTTCTCATCCAATAAATCTTGAGATTCGGCAAGTAATATAGCATTTGTCTTCGGATCATAGTAGGTCACGCGTGAGAAGACACTTCTAATTCGACTGGAATAACCGCTTCTGAACCATAAGAAAGAGAAAACGGAGTGTGGCCGGTCGCGGACTTGTGGGTTATTCGGTAAGCCCATAAGGTCATAGGAAGTTCATCGACCCATTTACCTCCGGCTTTTTCCAGTCATTTCTTCAGAATAGATTTTATAACTTTATTTACAGCTTCGACTTGTCCATTCGCTTAAGGGTGTGCGACTGCGGAGAATTTCTTCTGAATGTGGAATCATTGACATAAATCTTTAAATTCAACACTGTCGAATTGGGTCTCGTTATCAGTGATGATAGTATGTGGGAGACTAAATTGAAATGATGTTGCGCACTACAAAGTTGATCACTTTCTTCGTCATTATTGTAGCAAAGGGTTCATCTTCCGCCCACTTGGTAAAGTAATCAACTGCTACGATGGCGTATTTCGCACCACCTTGGGCCAGAGGTAAAGAGCCAATAATATCGATGCCCCATACTGCGAAAGGCCAAGGACTGACCATTTGTGTTATCTCGGTAGGCGGGGCCCTTGGAATCCGAGCATGCTTCTAGCATTTGTCGCACTTTCTGGCATAGTCTGATGCATCGCGATTTACGGTTCGCCAGTAGTATCCATATCTAAGCACTTTCTTGGCAAGGGCTTGCCCCCCGGTGTGATCGCCACATTCTCCTTCATGCACATCATACAACACGCGTTTGATTTCGTTGTGAGCGATACACCGGAGTAAGGGAACAGAGTATCCTCTTCTATACATAACTCCGTTTTGAATAGTGAACCGTGAAGCTTTTCGAAGAATCTGTCTCTTTTCACTCCTGCGCTCTGGCAGGGTTCCGCGCTTGAGATAATTTTTGAACTGAGTCATCCATGACTCCTTATCGTGAAGAACCTCAAATATCCAATCCGTCTCCATCCGGTCGATGCTCGGGGAAGCTATTGTTACCACGGGAACGAGTCCCATTTGTTGTGCCTCGCCTGTGCTGGCTAACTTTGCTAATGAGTCTACTTTTTGATTGCGCTCTCGGGGAATGCAGTAGATGGCATAGTAATCGAACTGATTTAATATTTCTTGAACCCGAGCAAGGTAAGTAGCCCGTCTTTGGTCGTTGGCCTTGTATTCCCCCCGAACTTGACACACGACCAATTGTGAATCACAATAAATCTCCACAACAATGATTTTCAAATCTCTACCAAGCCTCAATCCGGCAAGTAGGGCTTCATACTCGGCTTCACTGTTGGTCGCGCGAAAATCAAATTTTAAAGCATAGCATATAGATCGACCTTCAGGAGTTTCAAGCACAACTCCTACACCAGAGCAGCGGTCATTAGATGCACCATCATTATGCATCTTCCAGATATACTTGGGAGATTCACTTGTTTCGGGAAAGTCCTCTGGGATGGTAAATTCATCTATGAAATCTGCTAGGACTTGTCCTTGAATGGCTCGCCTTGGAGTGTAAGTAATGTCAAACTGAATTAACTCGATATTCCATTTGAGTAACCTACCAGACGTCTCAAGCCGCGTATAGACCTGTCGTAACGGCTGGTCGGTGTAAATGGTGATTGGATGAGCTTGGAAATACAGACGAAGCTTCCTCGAGGCAATAACAAGGCAATAAGCCAACTTCTCTAGCTTCGGGTAATTTCTCTCAGCTTTGGTTAGTCGCTTGCTTATATAGTAGACCAGCTTTTGTATTCGGTCTTCCTCCTGAACTAGGGCAGCACTGATTGCATTTTCTGATATCGCCAAGTAAATGTACAACTCATGATCGATAGGCTTGACAAAACTGGCGGTGTGGAGAGATGTTGAATTAGTGCTCGGAATGCGCCCTCACATTCCGTGGTCCATTCAAAGTTTCGTTTCCCTTTTCGGATCAGATCGAAGAAGGGAATGCATTTATCAGTAGACTTTGAAATAAACCTGCTCAGTGCTGCTACTTTCCCGTTGAGACTCTGGACTTGCTTTATAGTTTTCGGAGTTTCAAGATTTCTGATCGCCCAGATCTTTTCGGGATTGGCTTCGATTCCTCGAGCGTTGACGATAAACCCAAGGAATTTTCCCGATGCAACCCCAAAATGACATTTCAACAGATTAAGCTTCATTATGTATTCTCAAAGGATATTAAAAACTGACTCCAGGTCTATGATGTGATCAGTGGAAAACCACGACTTGACTAGCATGTCGTCCACATACACCTCCATGGTTTGTCCAAATCTGGTTAGCAAACATTCGATTAACTAACCGTTGATAAGTTGCCCCAGCATTCTTGAGTCCAAAAGGCATAACTTTATAGCAATAGAGTCCCATATTGGTTACGTAGCTGGTATGCTCCTGGTCGGGCAAGTGCATGGGTATTTGATTATAGCCAGAGTACGCATCCATGAAGGATAAAAGTTCATGTCCAGCCGTTGAGTCCACAAGTTGATCAATTCGAGGAAGTGGAAAACTGTCTTTAGGGCAAGCTTTATTCAAGTCTGAGTAGTCAACACATGTTCTCCACTTCCCATTTGGCTTTCGGACAAGTACATGATTGGATACCCATTCCGGGTATAATGCATCTCGAATGAATCCATTCGTTTTAAGCTTATCTACCTCTTCTTTAAGGGTGGCAGATCTCTCTGGATCCATACCATGCCTTTTTTGCTTGACTGGGATGTGCCGCGGGTCAATATTCAATGTGTGGCTCGCGATGTCCGGCGAGATCCCACACATATCAGAGTGCGTCCAGGTAAACACATCAAGGTTTACCCGGAGAAATTCAACCAATTCTTCTTGCATTTGTTGGCTTAGCTGAGATCCAATCTTTATCATTCTTGAATCGTCATTATCGTCGATTGGAACATCGATCGTCAGTTCAGCGGGAGAAGCTTGACTGTCTTTACTTTTGTCTTCACTTTCGGTGTCTCTCGGGTCAAGATCTCTTTGGAATTGGTTAGGGTGCCTGGGCCCGGGCACGGGCCCGGGCGTTAATTGTCAATTATCAGCAAAGCGGACGCAGAGAGATTCCTCTACGCCCTTCCCTTTTTCTTTTCGCTGCGCCTCGCGCAGCTCAGCAACATAACAGGCTCGTCCTGCGGCCTGATCCCCTTGAACAACTCTAACGCCATTATCGGTAGGGAATTTCAAATTCAAACACCATGGGGCGATGGCAGCCCTGAACTCAGCTAGGGCTGGTCGGCCCAAGAAAGCATTATATGGAGAGTTTATATCCAAAACAACAAACTGTAGTATTCGGACTCTCCGGCGTTCACCAATTCCTAACTCCACTGGCAATTCCACCACTCCAGTGGGTATAGTTGCACTCCCGTTGAAGCCATGAATACGGGACTGACATGGCTTCAAGTCTTTAGTCTCCATTCTCATCTGGTCATAGGCTCGTTTAAATAAGATATTCACAGAACTTCCGCTGTCTACCAAGATCCTCTTCATCCAGCAGGACCTACATGAGCCGATATAACAAGCGGATTAATAGTGGGGGCTTTGATCCTGTCGGCATCCCGACCTCGAAATATGATGTCATCTACCATCGTTCTTCGTTGCTTGGCCGGAGCCCCAACTTCGGAATTAATACAACATTCAAAGTCTGCATGCCTAATAGAGCTGACATACGACTCCATTTCCTTCCAGCTTCGGTCTGCTGGATGAGGACCACCACTAACAGTGTTTATCACCAACCTCCCGCCAGTACGAGCGAGTTCTTCCTGACTAGCCGGATTCAGTACATGATTTTGATTCCATGGGCCCGCACCTCCAGACTACGGCGCCCGCACAAACTGTTCTAACTTTCTCTCTCTTATCAACTTTTCGATGAGATCCTACAAGTGACGGCATTCATTTGTGTTATGGCCGTAGCTTTCGTGGAATCTACAAAACTTCCCCGTCTGAATTTGCTTCTCCGGTGACTATTTCGGAGCAGGCTTCTTGTACTGAATGGTATTGCAGGTTTGTAGATATACATTCTCCAGCGATGTATTCAAAGGAGTATAATTATCAAACATAGGAGCTCTACGTCGTGGACCACGGTTCTGATCCCGTTTTCTATTTTGGTTACCATTGCCTTTTTAACGATCTTGTTTATTTTGAATGTTCAATTGCACTTTTCCGGAGCTCTCCCCTGATTGTTTAACAGTAATATTAATCTGAATTCCTTCCACACTAGGCCCTGCATCATCCTTCTTCCTAGACTATTTCGCATCCTCCCTTCTCAAGAATTGGGCTGCCTTGGAATAGAAACGGTCCAATGATCTAGGTGGTTTTCCGGCCAACCAGTTGCCGAACTCAGAATTGGGCTCAATCCCCTTAGTCAGTGCCATAAGGATAGAGTTATCATTTGGGTTGCTGATCTCAGCACATGCAGCATGAAATCTCTCTAAATAACGCCTGAGTGTCTCTCCAGGAGCTTGAGTGACACTAGATAAAGTATTAACATCCTTCGGTCTTACGACATGCATACGGAATTGTTCAATAAACTTTGTCGCCATCTGATCAAAACATAAGATGGATCGAGGTGCAATCGGGTAAACCACATAGTCGTTATCCCCCCTAGAGAGTTCGAGAAGCTTCGGCACTTAACTACGTCATCAGCTCGTGCAGCATTCATCAACCACTCATATTTTAAGATATGTTGATTAGAATCTAAGCTCCCTACGTAAACAGGTAAAGTCGGCATCCTGAATCGCTGAGGTGGTTCAACATAGAGTATCTCATCAGTAAAAGGGGTATGACTCTGGGAGATTCCCCAATTGTCATTGTTAAGACCCTAACTTTCACGGATTATTTGACAGATCATTGTCGGTAGGTCGGGCATCTGGACATTTTGAGCAGGTTGGGTCAAGGTGTGGTCGAATTCCACAATGCGAGGAAGGGTCGGTCGCCGTCGATGGTCCATGTCTCGCCTCCTTGGTTCTATGTCTTCGGGGACGTAAGGCTCAGGATGGTATTCACACTGGTGATGGTTCAGATCTGTCTGATTTCGGATCTCAACGCCCAAATCAGTAGCTGTTGTAGTACGGTTATCAGTAATATGGTGTGGGGTAGCGCCTGCTTGGAAGGAGGGTCCAGTCTGATGGTTGGTTGACGGGCCAACTCTCAGTTGCCCAACATTCAATGTATGCTGGTGCCCAGTGGCCTATATGTAACTTACATCCAGTCGCGGGCGCATGGATCTATGATGATAATCAGAAGAGGCAACTTTCAGTGGATGAATAGGAAGCCTGATCCCTCCTGGATCTCCTTTGTCTCTGACGGTTTAGCTGGTCGGTCAGTTCCGCATTGGCACGGAGCTGTTGAGTGAGCTGTTGGAGGCTCTGAGTTAACTCTTGCATTAGCATCTGAAATTCTTCCCTGGTGATAGGGCCTTGCAGATCTGATGGTCCGGTAGCATTTTGGTCGGCTGGAAGTGGCTGTACGGGATTCTGTCTGTCCCGTCCTTTTGGATCTGCAACTGTAGAAGTAGTCCTTGTGTTAACCATGATGGATAGCGAAGCTCTTTCCTAGACTTGATGCAAATCTGAATAGGATGGAAGAACTTTAATACTTGAAATCTGGATCTTCTTCTTAGATTTGGGCAATCCAATATCGATAGTAGATCCAACGAGTAGGAGAAAAACTGTGTTTTCTCAGTGAAAGCACCAAAGTATTTGTACCAAAATTGGGAACAACACTCTTCGGAAGTATTTGAAGAGATAAAATGAAGAAGTTAAATGGGAAAAGAGGATTATCTAACAAACACTTCAAAAAACAAACAAGAAAGTACGCAGAAACACAGAGATTTAGAGTGGTTCAGCGTGTTGCCAACGTCCACTATGAAATGATTAACTTTTATCTTCAGGTTACAATGGATTACAACAGTAAATCTCGAATACAATAGTGAAATTCGAATACAATGGTGAATTCGGCAGAGTCTGGAGGTCAAAGAGCCAAAAGATCCCTTTTCTGTAGGTTCTGGGCTGCTATTTATAGGCGTAGGTTGCAAATATGTCATTAGAATCTCGGGAGACCTCTTTTGGCACGTGGGTGGGCCCACGCGATTTTCATTCAGTCCATGATCGATACGAACGAATTTCGTATCGATCAAGATTTTACCCAATCGAGTCGAAATTGGGCATGAGCATTCCTTATGTTGTACGCAAGATCTGTGAAAATTTCGTAGCATTTGGACTTGTAGATTGTGAGTTATGGTCGATGCAAACTTGGGTTTTATGTAGGTTGTCTTGTTTGAATTGATACCTTCGTATCGATCAGTTCGAATCACTTTTGAGCATGTGCCTGCAAGTTGACGTGGTGCTAACTCCTCGGATCGATCCACTTTTCGTGCCGTGTTGACTGCTTCCTTATTCGTATCCAATATCGATGCCTTGTTCGTATCGATCGATTTCGGTCTTGTTCGTATCGATTATTTTTGGCCTCGTTCGTATCGATGTTAGCTATTCTGTTTGTATCGACCATATTTGGTCATGTTCGTATCGATCGATTGCTCTATTATATTCGTACAAAATCGAGTGCTTGGTTCTGTTCGTATCGATGTGAAATGGCTATTTCGTACTGATCTGTGGTGGATCAATACGGAATATACATGATGTTTCATCGATACGAACTAAGTTTCGTATCGTAGTCGATGGATACGAAATAGGCAATAGCCGATTGATTGGAAGTGAGCTCCTGATGGATATGAAGAAGGCTATCTTTGATGGATACGAACGAAACAGCTGCCGATCGATACGAAGCGGAGTCGTTTGCTGATGGAGTCGAATAGATCGATACGAATAAAGTCTCTTCCTCTAATGGATACGAAGTAGTATATTTCGATGGATACGAATAGACACCCACCGATGGATTTTAACATGCCGAACCTTTGATGGATACGGACAGATGGTTGCGAAGTGATGGACGTGGTTGTGTTGATTTCCTTGATTTCTATCGATCATATCTTGAGCATACGA
Source organism: Allium fistulosum (assembly GCA_030737815.1). NCBI lineage: Eukaryota > Viridiplantae > Streptophyta > Magnoliopsida > Asparagales > Amaryllidaceae > Allium > Allium fistulosum. The sequence continues at coordinate 190,917,693 of CM060904.1, forward strand.
ACTCAGATTCACTTGAAATTTGGGACGTTGGCTTTCATAGCTTTGCTTGTCATGTCTTGTCAATTGTAGCTCGATCCGGACTCGGACAAAATTCATCAATATCCATAGTGAGCCTGCGGATTACTGATCTTCGGGATGTACTGTGTTCGGTTTCTAGTTAAGTTCCTAGTATCATGTTAGCACCAAAATTGGTCACTAACCTCTTAGAGAAAGATTATGTAGAGAAATAAGTGATGAAGGTAAATTAAACAGAGAAGACAATGCTAATTTAAATGCAGAAAGTAAGAACAACAAATTTATAGTGGTTCAGCGTAATTGCCTACGTCCACTTTGAGGTTAAACTTTATTGATCTTCTTACTAGATGATTACAAATACAATTCGTGAATCAAATGCTTGAATGAATTTGTTAAGTAGAGAAGATGAGTCTCAAAAATGGCAGAGTCTCCCCAGTGTTCTCTCCCAAAAAAGGATCCCTTTTCACTGTGACCCTGCCCCTCTATTTATAGGCAAATATGGGCTGGACCTCCAAGTGGGCTTGGTAGCCGAACACTCTAGCCCGAGTACAGTGTTTTCTGCTTGCCGAACCAGGCATGCCGAACGTCATAATGCCGAACGGTCCTCCCCATGTCGAACGGTCCTTTCTAAGCCGAATGGTCCTTTCTAAGCCGAATGGTACGTCTGATGTGTGGGGAGTGCAGGATGGTTGCAGTTGAAGCCGAACATATCCCTGTTTGAAGCTCTTGACCGAACAATGCTCCCTGACCGAACGATAGTGTCATGTTGAATGGTTATGTACACCGAACGTCTCCCGGATGCCGAGTACTTCCGTTGCCAAGTACTCCTGTTGGATGCCGAGTGCTCTCGTTTCCCGGATGCCGAGTACTCCTGTTGGATGCCGAGTACTCCCGTTGCCGAGTACTCCTGTTGGATGCCAAGTGCTCCCGCTGCCGAGTTCTACACTATGCCGAACACTCCTGTTGCCGAGTGCACCTGTCGTCGAGTTCTGCTACACTCCTGTTGCCGAGTTCTATTGATGCCGAGCGCTAGCTGACGCCGAGCATTAGTTGATGTCGAGTGCTAGTTGACGCCGAGTAGTCTTGTATGCCGAGTACTACGATATGCCGAACATTCTATGACGCTGTGTTCCACTGGAAGCCGAGTACTAGTTGCCTGGTCAAATCTCCAAGAAACACTTGCCCCCCAAAGCGTATTACGTGGCTGAATCGTGATACGCTTTGAATTGCATATCCTCTGTACTTCGCTTCGAATCTAGGTTAACTCTCTTTGGAGACGCTTTCTTGAGAATATCAGTGGTGGAGGAGTATGACGAGCGTGGTACAGATGCCGAACGAAGCAGTCGAAACCGAACACTCCTCATGCCGAACGACACTGCCTTCCGATGCCGAACACTCTGGCTTTGACCGATTCCACCGGGTATAGCCCCTTCGACTTCCACTTCCCTTCCCTATAAAACCAGGTCTTTTCCTTCTTCTCCCTTTTACTTTTTTACTTCTGCCGTTCTTCGAAGACTTGTAATTCTATTCAGTCGTCCGAATTTAAAACTTAACTACACCGTCCCCATCTCCGACCTGCAAACTTAGGTATTTTTCCTCGTACGATTCAAGTAGGTTTCAAATGAGATGGCCGAGTGTGTCGCGTAGAAAGTTTTCGAGTAGGTCGTCTTTATTGCGTCTCTACTGCCGAACGATGAGTATGTGCTTAGTTCCTTTGTGTTGAACCGAAGCTGAAGGGAAGAAGAAAGAATGGAGGTGTTGGAGGAGGTAAGGGTGTTGTTTGGCGTAGCGTTGCTCTGGCGTATGTCGTCATGCGCCGGATGGTGGAATGGAAGGCTGCCGAGCACTACCTTGGCCGATCGAACCCAGGCCGAGCACTCATTAAAATGCCAAACTATAACTTAGCCGAACGAAGCTTTTAGCCGAACATTGACTTTAGCCGAACACTCCTTAGGTCGAACAATGACTTTAGCCGAACACCGCTTTAGCCGAACAATGACTTCAGCCGAACAAAGCTTTTAGCCGAACATTGACTTTAGCCGAACAAACATACATGCCGACCTATACTTAGGCCGGACATTCTCAAGTGGGCTTGGTGGCCGAACAAACCCTAAACCGAACAATACAATTGTCGAACAATCCTTAGGTCGAATAATGACTTCAACCAAACAAAGCTTTTAGCCGAACAATGACTTAGCCGAACAAACATACATGCCGACCTATACTTAGGCCGAACATTCTCAATGCCGAACGAAGCCTAGACCGTACAATACAATTGCCGAACACTATTTAAATGCCGAACATTATAAATGTCAAACTACACTTAGGCCGACCACTTCATAAATTATATATTTTATGAATCTGGAACTGTAATCACCACCTGGTGGGCTTTTCGAGACGGTCAGCGATGACGGTCTTCGAAGACGACGATTCGCAGCTCATTTTTTTATCTTTTTATTGCTTGTACACGATTGCTTGCATGAGTTCACATATCACGTAGGGGGAAAGTTCGTGTTGTTAATTCTAACATTCAACGTCTTTTGAGTATAGTTTTCTCGGGCACTTAGCCGGATTCGTTATTTATTGAGGATGTCAAGAAAGTCTAGCTCCGCCACTATATCCGACAGGCCTGGGCCGTCATCAAGGCCAGAAGCTACTGATACTTCTAATCCGTCGACTTCTCCTGCTCACAACTTAGCACCTGATGCCCTGGAGGCAGCAATTCTTCTAGACAATCCGATCGATTCACAAGCTTCGAAGATCAACGAAGCTGCTCTCCGACGGATATGCTCCATTCATGGGATCCCTTTCGCCGACGTGTTGGTCCCTTCGTGACACGATCGTCCTCATCTGCCCCCAGTCGGGTATACCGCCTGTAACAAGTTCATGTGTTGGATGGGCAGCGTGCCTCCGTTCAATTTATTTCTCCGGGATGTATTGTAGTATATTGACATAGCTCCGTCGCAGCTGCACCCGAATGGCCATGCGTTTCTATACGGGACCTACTTACTTTTCATGGCCGTTTTCTCTAGACCTCCAACCGCTGGCGATATCAGATACATTTATATGATCAAGAGACGAAAAGACAGTCCTTCCTTTATGTTCCTCGAGCCGTACCACAAATGCCAAATCTTGACAGGGGCATGCAGTAAATTCGCCCTGTACAAACAGGAATGGTTTTATGTGCGCTGCCCTCCTGGTTTTGCGAGAAGATGGGTTAAAGGCAGTAAGTCTCTCTGCCGAGTCACTATTCGCATTTAATCGGAGTCATGCTTTTCCTAACTCTTTGTTTCATCTTTTCAGGTATCAACCTGCGTCCGGAAGGCCGAGGATATTCTGAGGCTGTTGAAGCCATTAGAGCTCTTCCTGCCGAGGAACGAGACATCCAGACTATCATTTCAAATGAATCACTGTCGGGGTTTGGCTTGCTAGCCCCTGGTCGTCGGATCAGCCTTCCAGAAGGTGTCATCATTCACAAACCTTCGTCCGGTAAAGGGAAAAAACAGGCCGGATCGTCGTCGCGTCGCACTCCCGATACGCACGAGGAAGGTGGGCGCAAAGAAGATGAAGCTCCTAAGACTCAAGACGAGAATGTGGGTCCCTCTTGGAATCCGGCGGTCGAAGTCCAAGACATTGAAACGTCATCCTCCCCTTCGAAGAGAAAGAAGAAGTTAAAATATAAAGTTCAGAAGGAGAAAGTTGGTGGCACTTCAAAAGTCATGCCTATCCCGCCTGAGAAAGAGGCTTCCTCGCAGCACCTGGAAAGTTCCCTGAGGGGTCTATCGAACCTATCTATTCCCGATGATATACTTAATTATGGGTTTGATGATCCTGAAGCCCTCAAATTTTCTTAACCCGCTAGAGGCAATGCGGGAGTTCAACTCCCGGTCCAAGGAGACAACACTCCGATTAGTAAAGATAAACGAACGGGTCCGTCGGGGCGAACACTAGGACACGCACGCACATATGCATTCCATCATACACTTCATTTTTTTTATTTCCCGGATTTTTCCTAACTCGTTGTTATCTCCATTCTTTGCAGGTGACATGGGACGCTCTCACGGACTCGATCGCCTTCATGGCTCTTCCATATTTCATCACTCCGGACGGGACTCAAGCTCAGGCAGACGTAGGGACAGGGATGATTACGAAGATAGAGACAATCGTCCCTGCGATTCGTCTCACCGTAAGAAGGCATATTCTCAATCTTCACAGTCCCGTGATCCTCTTCCTCCAACTGAGCCAGATAAAGAGAAGTCTTCACAGAAGGGTTACCAATCTGATGCTCCTCGAGAACAACACTCCGGTTCATCGAGTACAAGGCAAGTTCGGGAGCAACGAAAAAGAGCGGAACTTCCAAAGCCTCCTCCTCCTACTCCTGCGGTGGACCCAACTGTTGCGGAAAAGATGGTCGATCTTAAGGCCACGTTTCCGAAAATTTGCTTTGACGGTTTGAAGTTCCTCCCGGCTATTCACCATATTCCTGGGAACGTGAAGCAGAGTGCCATTGCCTGCAATAACGACGTCTATGTTCAACATGACGCGTTTGTGCACTTGGTGGAGAAGATCTCGGAGGTGTCCGTTGAGCGTCAACATGAGATTAATCGCCTGAAACTGGAGGCTGGCTGCGACAAAAACATCATTGAGCACCAAGACGTAAAGCTCGCTTCGTACAAGTCGAAGCTGGAAGCCGCTGAACAAAGTGCAAAAGATGCTGCTGAGGCAGTTACTCGCTTAGAGATGGCTCACAAGAAGGAGCTTGATGAAGCAGTCCAGCGCAGCGGTGCCCTCGCCCTAGAAAAAGACTTTGTCCAAAAAGAGAGGGACGCGCTCGTCGTGCAAGTCAGAGAGCTGAAAGAATTACTCTCCAAGGAGAAGGAGGACAAGGTTGTTGCTCAAGAAGAATCACAACGATACTGTGATGAAATCGTTGCTACTCGTCTCCTGAAAACGAAGCTCGATGACGAACTTGCTGGGGTTGAGAAAATGAAGGATGAGGCCCGTGAGGAGGGCAAAAGAAAGGCTGCGGAGGAGATTGACTCTCGTCTCGAGGCGGCCGCAGAAGCCGGCAGGGAAGAAGTCAAATGCATGTTTGACCCGTTGATCGCTGAATATGGAGCCCGCGTCCTTATGCATCGCGACTTAACATTCTTGAGCGACGGCTACTTCGAATCCCTAGCTGAGGCCTGGGAAACTTTGATAAAGATCATGAAAATCGAGTCGGGCTCTAAAGAGGTCGATGAGGATGCTTTGGTGAAGGAGTTCCTTAGAGGGAATGAGCCAGCGGATTTATCCGCAGCATTGACGCTTTATAGCAAAGGCTCTCCCCTTCCAAAAGAGAAAAATGATGAAGCTGGTCCGTCTGGGGCTGAGACTATGGCTCCTCACACTACTGCTCCTCCCGCTGCTCAACCGGCCGGTCGGCCGACACTTGACCCGTTCGAACAGCACGCCGGCTACGACCCTGAAGATCCCGGGCTTGGTGTTCATGTGATATCTCCTATTCTGGAGGGTGAAACCCCACGTGCAACCGATAGCCCACCAGAACCCGGTAGGAAACTCATCTTTTCTAGAAGTTGAAAGATCCCGTCATTTTTCAGCAGTGGTTATTCGTTCTAACGCTCATTCTTTATGTTTTCATGTAGGCTGTTCTGACGCCGAGCCGACTCCAAGGAGCGATGATGCCAAGGAGGAGGCAGAGAAAACTAGCGACGCTGTCCATGCGGGAGTAATTCCTGGTCCCGATGCTCAAGTGATTGTGGCGCTAGATGATGATAAGCTTGACACTTCATCTCCTGCCGAAGGTAGTGATGAAATTGAAATCACTGGCGCCTCTGAGCATACTTCACAGATGAGCATGAAGGACCGCCTCGCCGCAGAGGAGAAGAAAAAGGCCGAGGTCAAAGTTGAACCTGGAATCCTGGAACTTACCGAGCCGCGGAACAGACCTTTGAAAATCATTCTCCCGGGCAGGTCCAAACCACTAGATGTTCCGTCTCCTACTCCTGACTCCGCTTCTTTAGCAAGCAAGAAATCCAAGAAAAAGCGTGAAGGAGAGGAGTCGTCGGAAAAAACAAAGGAAGACAAGAAGAAGAAACCGAAGAAATAATTAATACACTCGTTCAACTAGCTTCTTGCTTAAGTCCTGTAGCTTGTATAGATACGTTCTCAACTCTGATTTTTGTAGGAGTAACTGTGTAACCCCATTTTGAACTATTTGAATGAAGTTTAGTTTCTTTTTTGTTTGAATGGTTCTCTTGCTTTTCTTTTGTTTGATGATTAACTGTAGTCGCATTATCTCCCAGTCCATTTTCGTGTTGTTCAAACATCTCCGGACGTGGCATATTTCTTGTTCTACATCTCTCGAGTACTTGGACTTTTTTCTAAATCTGCGCTCCGGGGATTTAGAGTAAGTTGATCCGCGTTCAGGGGATTCGGAGGTTCGCATCGTTTATACTCTAGTCCGCATTCTAGGGACTTAGGGTACTGCGATCCGTGCTCTGGGGACTCGAAGATTTGCAATCGTTTATACTCTAGTCCGCGCTCCGGGGACTTAGAGTACTCCGATCCGCGCTCTGGGGATTCGGAGATTTGAGATCGTTTATACTCTAGTCCGCGCTCCGGGGATTTAGAGTATTCCGATCCGCGCTCTGGGGATTCGGAGATTCGATATCGTTTATACTCTAGTCCGCGCTCCGGGGACTTGTAGTACTCCGATCCGCGCTCTGGGGATTTGGAGATTCGAAATCGTTTATACTCTAGTCCGCGCTCCGGGTACTTAGAGTACTCCGATCCGTGCTCTGGGGATTCGGAGATTTTAAATCATTTATACTCTAGTCCGCGCTCCGGGGACTTGGAGTACTCCGATCTGCGCTCTGGGGATTCGGAGATTCGAGATCGTTTATACTCTAGTCCACGCTCCGGGGACTTGGAGTACTCCGATCCGCGCTCTGGGGATTCGGAGATTTGAAATCATTTATACTCTAGTCCGTGCTCCGGGGACTTAGAGTACACCGATCCGCGCTCTGGGGATTCGGAGATTTGAAATCGTTTATACTCTAGTCCGTGCTCCGGGGACTTAGATTAATCCGATCCGCGCTCTGGGGATTCAGAGATTTGAAATCGTTTATACTCTAGTCCGCGCTCCGGGGACTTAGAGTACTCCAATCCGTGCTCTGGGGATTCAGAGATTTGAAATCATTTATACTCTAGTCCGCGCTCCGAGGACTTGGAGTACTCCGATCCGTGCTCTGGGGATTCGAAGATTCGAGATCGTTTATACTCTAATCCGCGCTCCGGGGACTTGGAGTACTCCGATCCGCGCTCTAGGGATTCGGAGATTTGAAATCGTTTATACTCTAGTCCGCGCTCCGGGGACTTGGAGTACTCCGATCCGCGCTCTGGGGATTCGGAGATTCGAGATTGTTTATACTCTAGTCCGCGCTCCGGGGACTTGGAGTACTCCGATCCGCGCTCTGGGGATTCGGAGATTTGAAATCGTTTATACTCTAGTCCGTGCTCCGGGGACTTAGAGTACTCCGATCCGCGCTCTGGGGATTCGGAGATTTGAAATCGTTTATACTCTAGTCCGTGCTCCGGGGACTTAGAGTACTCCGATCCGCGCTCTGGGGATTCGGAGATTTGAAATCGTTTATACGAGTCCGTACTCCGTATAAGATAATGTAATTCGTCATCCGGTCATGGGGTATAGAAACATTAGTGATCTGTGGAAAAAACGGCTTCAAGCCTTTATTAATGAAAATCAACTAAACTGCTCGATTACAACTTTAAAAAGAAACTAAGTTATGACTGAACGGAAACATGCAGGAAGTAAAAGTGCCTAAAACAAGAAAGAAAACATGCTAAATGTAATAGTGCCGCAGATGTTCACTGTTCCATGCTCGTGGGAGTGTCGTGCCATCAACGGTCGCTAGCTTGAATGTTCCCTCTCCAAGCTTCCGTTCAATGGCGTACGGACCTTCCCAGCTGGGATTCATACGTGATGGTACCGGGAAAACTCGTTTCAGAATGAGATCACCCACATCAAAGATCCTTGGGCGGACTCTGCCGTCGTAGTAGCGCTTGACTCGGTGCCTATGCGCTGCCGCCCTTAGTTCGGCTTCTTCATGCTTTTCATCGATGCAGTCCAGTGATTCCAACAACAGATTCTGGTTCGTCTTGGGATCATAGTATGTCACTCGGTGTGATGGAACTTCAAGTTTCACGGGTATAACGGCTTCGGAGCCATATGCCAAGGCGAATGGAGTGTGGCCGGTCGCAGACTTGTGGGTAGTTCTATATGTCCATAATGCTGTCGGGAGTTCATCTACCCACTTGCCTCCAACCTTCTCAAGACGCTTCTTCAGTATGGACTTGATTATTTTGTTAACGGCCTCGACTTGTCCGTTAGCTTTTGGGTGTGTAACGGCGGCGAACTTTTTCTCGATGCCGTACTTTAAACAGAACTCTTTGAACTCTCTACTTTCAAATTGCGTCCCGTTGTCCGTAATGATGGTGCGAGGAAGGCCAAAGCGGCATATAATGTTTCGTACAACGAAGTTAATGACCTTCTTAGAGGTGATTGTGGCCAAAGGTTCTGCCTCCGCCCATTTTGTGAAATAGTCGACTGCAACTATCGCGTATCTCGCGCCACCTCTGGATATAGGCAAAGAGCCGATTATGTCGATTCCCCAGATTGCAAATGGCCAGGGACTAACCATTTGTGCGAGTTCCATTGCTGGAGTCCTCGGTATTTTCGCATATCTTTGACACTTGTCACACTTTCTTGCATAGTCTGCGGTGTCCCGGTTTACGGTTGGCCAGTAATATCCATAGCGGAGGATCTTTTTTGCTAGCGTTTGCCCCCCAGTGTGGTCGCCACATTCCCCTTCGTGAACCTCTCTTAAGACCCGCTTTGTCTCATCATGAGCGATGCATCGTAATAATGGGACTGAGAATCCTTTTCGATACATTGATCCATCCTGCATTACGTATCGCGCGGCCTTTCGAAGGACCTGCCGTCTTTCGCTTCTTTTTTCTGGTAAAGCCCAGGTCGTCAGGTACAGTTTGAATGGGGTTATCCACGATTCCTTCTCAATTTTTGTTTCCAACACGCAATCGACTTTCATCTCGTCTATGCTCGGGGCATGCAAGACTTCAACGGGATACAATCCCATTTGCTGTGCATCGCCGGTACTCGCAAACTTAGCCAATAAGTCGGCTTCTTTGTTCAGTTCGCGCGGGACATGCGAAATGTCATAACGCTCAAGATTTGATAGTAGTTCTTGGACCCGAACAAGGTACGGAGCAAGCTTTCGTCCCTTTGCTTGGTAGTCTCCCCGCACTTGGTAAACCACCAACTGTGAGTCACAAAAGATTTCAACTGATTTGATCCCGAGTTCCCCGATGAGCTTCAAGCCAGCGATCAGTGCTTCATATTCTGCTTCGTTATTTGTAGCTGGGAAATCGAGCTTTAAAGCATAACAGATTGATCGGTTTTCCGGAGTTATAAGAACTACGCCTGCGCCGGAGCAACGGTCGTTTGATGCCCCATCAGTGTATAATTTCCATCGGACGGGGGGAATGACGTCGTGATTATCCGGTTCGACGGGAATGGTAAACTCAACGATGAAATCTGCTAATGCTTGCCCTTGGATGGCTCTTCGTGGTAAGTAGGCGATATCGAATTGGCTCAATTCGATGTTCCATTTTAGCAATCTTCCAGAAGTTTCCGGCCGTTGGAGTACCTGCCTCAGGGGTTGATCGGTATAAACACTGATTGAGTGTGCTTGAAAGTATGGGCGCAGCTTATGTGATGCAATCACCAAGCAATAAGCCAATTTCTCTATTTTTGGGTAATTTCTCTCCGCCCCCGTTAAACGCTTGCTAACATAATACACCGGCCTCTGGACTCGATCCTCCTCACGAACTAAAGCCACACTTATCGCATGCGGGGATACAGCCAAGTATACGTATAGCATCTCGTGGTTTACTGGTTTTGACAGCATTGGTGGACTCTCCAGATGCCTCACCAGATCCCGGAAGGCTTCCTCACAACTAGGCGTCCACTCAAAATTCCTCTTTCCTTTCTTTATTATGTCAAAGAATGGGATGCACTTGTCAATTGCCCTGGATATGAATCGACTTAACGTAGCTACTTTTCCATTCAAGCTCTGTACTTGCTTTATAGTCCTGGGCGCTTGCACATCTCGAATAGCTTGGATCTTTTTTGGGTTAGCTTCAATTCCTATAGCATTGACGATGAATCCCAAAAATTTCCCCGATGCAACGCCGAAGGAACACTTCAGAGGGTTGATCTTCATCCCATAATACTTGAGTATGTCGAACATTTCAGCCAAGTCTTGAATGTGGTCGTTTGACCGTCGTGACTTCACGAGCATGTCATCCACATAGACTTCCATCGTTCTACCCAGTTGGTCTTTGAACATTCGATTCACTAAACGCTGGTAAGTCGCTCCTGCGTTCTTCAATCCAAAGGGCATCACTACATAGCAATATAGTCCGATATTTGTAACGAAGCTGGTGTGTTCTTGGTCTGGAATATGCATCGGGATTTGGTTGTACCCTGAGTACGCATCCATGAATGATAACAGCTCGTGTCCTGCGGTGGAATCAACCAACTGATCGATCCTTGGCAACGGGAAACTGTCCTTTGGGCATGCTTTTTTCAAGTCGAAATAATCTACGCAAGTCCTCCATTTTCCATTCGCCTTTTTTACCAGCACAGGGTTGGATACCCATTCAGGGTAGAGGGCATCGCGGACGAACCCATTTGCTTTGAGTTTGTCTACCTCCTCTTTGAGAGCAGCGGACCTCTCCGGGTCCATTCCTCTCCTTTTTTGTTTAACCAGGACATATTTCGGGTCTATGTTCAACATATGACTCGTGATGGCGGGAGAAATCCCACACATATCAGAATGCGTCCAGGCGAAAACATCAAGATTTGCCCGGAGGAAGTCGCTAAGGTCTTTAGTCATCGCGGGGCCAAGCTGTGATCCGATCTTCAGTATTCGCGAAGGGTCGTCACGGCTAACTGAAATGTCAATCGTTAATTCAGCCGGCGCTGCCTTCTCTTCCCTGGGTTTCTCATTGTCGTCTCTCGGATCTGTATCTCTGAAGATCCGAGAACTATGCCCGAGCCAAGGCTCGGGCACTACTTGTCAATTATCCGCATTAAGGATGCGGACGGGATTGTCCGCAACCTTTCCCTTCTCCCTCCAATGGGCCTCTCGGAGCTCAGCCACATAACAGGAACGACCAGCTACTTGGTCGCCATGAACAATACCTACTCCTTTGTCAGTTAGGAACTTCAAAGTTAAACACCACGGGGCTAACGCTGCCCTAAACTCAGCCAGGGCCGGCCGGCCCAAGAAAACGTTATATGGAGAATCCACATCCAGAACTACGAAGGGTAGAATTCGCACCCTCCGACGCTCGCCTTGTCCCAGTTCAACTGGTAACTCAACATAACCCACGGCATCGGTCGCTGCGCCGTTAAAACCGTGTATACGAGCCTTGGACGGTTTCAAGTCCTTGGTTTCCAGTTTCATTTGGTCATAAGCCTTCTTGAAGATGATGTTGACTGAACTTCCGCAATCAATTAGAATTCTTTTTACATATGCTGTTCTGATCGTCGCAGATATGACCATCGGGTCGATGGTCGGAGCCTCTACTTGATCAGCGTCTCTGTTTCTGAACACTATATCGTCTGTCATTACGCGCTGCTGCTTAGCAGGGGTCCCATCCTCCACATTCGAACGGCACTCAAAATCTGCATGCTTCAGGGAACTTGCATATCGCTCCATCACCTGCCAATTCTTATCTGCGGGGTGAGGTCCACCGATAATTGTATTTATGACTAGTCTACCTACGGTTCGGGCAGGTTCCTCGGGATGACGCGGAGCTGGTGCACGGCCTGGGTTGGACGTTCCCTGTCCTCCTTCTTGTGGATCCTTCACAAATTCTTGCAACTTCTTTTGCTTGATTAACTTCTCGATAGCGTCGTGCAGCTGTCTGCACTCTTCCGTATTGTGCCCATAAGTCTCATGGAAGCGACAATATTTCCCCGTCCGCTTCTGTTCCTCAGTTGATTCTTTTGGACGTGGCTTTCTGTACTGAAAAGTATTGCAGGTGGATAGGTAGATGTTCTCAAGTGGCGCGTTCAGCGGAGTATACTCGCTGTAGCTTGGAATTCTCGACTTCCACTTCCCCGCTTCTCTCTTCTTCCCTTGATTTCTTCCTCCAGACTCCTTAGGCTGCCCAGGCTTGTTCTGGACATTGACTTAGACCTTTCTCGAGCTGTCTTTGGACTGCTTCACAGCAATGTTGCTCTTCATAGACTCTTGGACAGGTCCTGGTGCCTTATCTCGTCGTACCCACCTAGCTTCCTCTCTTCTTATGAACTGGTGTGCCTTTGAGTAGAAACGCTCTAGCGTAGTCGGAGGTTTTCCTGCCAGCCAGTCTCCAAACTCAGAATCTGGATCCACACCTCTCATTACCGCCATTAGAATTGCATGATCATTGGGATTACTGACTTCAGTTGCCGCAACATGGAACCTTTGTAAATATTCATTCAATGACTCCCCAGGATTTTGGATTACACTTGACAGAGACATTACATCCTTTGGACGTGTGGTGTGTATCCTGAACTACTCAATGAACTTCTTTGCCAATTCCTCGAAATTTGATACGGACCGCGGAGGGAGTCGGGTGAACCACATAGTAGCTATCCCAGATAGAGTAATCGGAAAGCATCTACACTTGGTGGCATCATTTGCCCTGGCTGAATCCATCATCCATTCGTACCTCATGACATGCTGTCTGGGGTCAGTCTTTCCCTCATACGCAGGGATAGTAGGCATACTAAACTTCCTGGGGTACGCCGCCTGCAACACAACATCTGTGAACGGAGTATGACTTCTTGATACTCCCCAATCGTCATTTGATAAGCCCCGATTCTCTTTCATCAATTGCCTGATCATGGCTGTCAGATCTGGTGTCTGTATGGAAGGTGGGAGGTTAGAGTCTGTTCTACGCGACTGTCAGTGCTGATGCCTCCTCTCCTGGCGATCTGCCAATCGTGCGTCTTAAGGTTCGACATCATTAGCGTTTTGATGGTCTGGGCCTCCATCCTCCATTTGCACTCCGTTCCTGAAGTTTGCAGCTCTTGCTTGGTCACGATCTCCAGTTGTTTGAACAGCAGCTTCTGCCCGCGCAGCTTCAGTCTTACGGCGTCTACGCCTGGGAGGTTTGTCAGAAGAAGTTGAGCTGTCGGATGAGGAATAAGGAGCGGGATTGCCCCCAGCATTCTGTTGCTGCTATTGAGTAGGCCGTGCCATCAGGTTGGCGTTAGCTTGCATCTGCTCTCCTAGTTGTCTCCTGCTTTCTCTGAGTTCTCTCATCAAGTCGTTGAACTCTATCCTGGTGACAACCGGAGCTTGGTCCTGAGCAGCAATTCCTACATCCGGAATTGTTGGTTGATTGCTAGGTCCTGCTTGTTGCATGCTAGCAGTCTCATGGGCATCTGCATTATGAGAAGCTGACCTGGTACGTGGTCTCGCCATTGTAGAGTTATTGGTATGAACCCTGAGTAGAATCAACGGATATCCTATCAATGAGTCGGATCTTCTTTGGGGGATTTGTTCAATCCAGTAGCTTCAAAGCATATCCTCGAGGTCTGAGAATTCAATTCTCAGTGAAAGCACCAAAGTGTTAGCACCAAAATTGGTCACTAACCTCTTAGAGAAAGATTATGTAGAGAAATAAGTGATGAAGGTAAATTAAACAGAGAAGACAATGCTAATTTAAATGAAGAAAGTAAGAACAACAAATTTATAGTGGTTCAGCGTAATTGCCTACGTCCACTTTGAGGTTAAACTTTATTGATCTTCTTACTAGATGATTACAAATACAATTCGTGAATCAGATGCTTGAATGAAGTTGTTAAGTAGAGAAGATGAGTCTCAAAAATGGCAGAGTCTCCCCAGTGTTCTCTCCCAAAAAAGGATCCCTCTTCACTGTGACCCTGCCCCTCTATTTATAGGCAAATATGGGCTGGACCTCCAAGTGGGCTTGGTGGCCGAACACTCTAGCCCGAGTACAGTGTTTGCTGCTTGCCGAACCAGGTATGCCGAACGTCATAATGCCGAACAGTCATCCCCATGCCGAACGGTCCTTTCTAAGCCGAATGGTCCTTTCTAAGTCGAATGGTACGTCTGATGTGTGGGGAGTGCAGGATGGTTGCATTTGAAGCCGAACGTATCCCTGTTTGAAGCTCTTGACCGAACAATGCTCCCTGACCGAACGATAATGTCATGTTGAATGGTTATGTACACCGAACGTCTCCCGTATGCCGAGTACTTCTGTTGCCGAGTACTCCTGTTGGATGCCGAGTGCTCTCGTTTCCCGAATGCCGAGTACTCCTGTTGGATGCCGAGTACTCCCGTTGCCGAGTACTCCTGTTGGATGCCGAGTGCTCCCGCTGTCGAGTTCTACACTATGCCGAACACTCCGGTTGCCGAGTGCACCTGTCGCCGAGTTCTACTACACTCCTGTTGTCGAGTTCTATTGATGCCGAGCGCTAGCTGACGCCGAGCATTAGTTGATGTCGAGTGCTAGTTGACGCCGAGTAGTCTTGTATGCCGAGTACTACGATATGCCGAACATTCTATGACGCTGTGTTCCACTGGAAGCCGAGTACTAGTTGCCTGGTCAAATCTCCAGGAAACATATCACGACCTTGCCAACAGGCGGGATAATAAGTTGCATAATCTCCAATATCAAAATCCTGCCTTCATTGAACTTATGATGTAGAATATGATTAATTTCCCCTAATTTGATTTCCAAATTAGGGTTTACAAGTTTACAAATCTAAGAAAGTACAAGAGAAGAATAAATGAATTCGGATTCCTAAAACCAAACCCCTATGGTCTTATTTATAGATGCGGGTTGGCACCTTTCGACTCAGTGCTTTCGACCTGGTCAAAAGATAGCTTTATATACCTTCCGTCTCCTTTGACACTTGCGCATCCCTCTGTAATGCTTTCAAATGGGTTTGAATGCCTCCGTCTTCATTGAAAGGGGTGGTTGTGTGTTTTTCCCTTTGTGTTGCTTTGTTGTCACAAGAAGTAGAAATATGAGCTTTCGACTCTGTTGATAGGTAGTTTCCTGGGGTTTCGAAGGTGTTGATGGTCTCGATGGGGTAGGTAGTTTCTGAATGCATGCTTGCGAATTGATGTGGAACCTTCCCTGGATGTTAAAGACTTCGACCGGTTTGAAAAGCTTGATTAAGCTTTCGAAAGGGTTATTCTGATCAAGGAATCTTTTTGAGTAGTTTGAATGAAGGCAAAACCTTTGGTTTCGAAAGGTTTGGTGAGCATGTGAGGGGGTTGTTATCGTCTGCCTTTGAAAAGTACTCCTCTTCTTATTTGAAACGTCTTCATGTAGGCGAAAGCATCTATTTCGAAAGGTAGACATTGTCGCGAAAGGGAGCTTTCGACCACATTGACCACTTCGAAAGCATGTAACACATCTGGCCTTTGGCTGTAGCATCCCTTCAACTCCTTCGAAAGGTTTTGTTTGTGCTGTCATCTCTCATTCCTTTTTCCTTTTAATCATTTTGATTTTGACACAAGGTTGAAGAAGGAATTGGTCGTAATAGGTATCAATGAAGAGCAGCATCGATAAAAGGCGGCGCTGATGAAGGGTGGCATTGAAAGAATGCAACATGGATTACATGTAACATTGATGAAGTGCGGCATTAAATGCAGCATTGACATAGAGCGACATCGTTATAGGGCAGCATTGATACGGAGCAATATCGTTATGGAGCCGCATTTACTTTGACAGCCTTTATGAACATTAACAATGTTCATCATCAATGTCGCTTTGGAGGTCTGCGGTGCTATCTCCACAGTGCGATGCTAATGTAATGCACCACCGATGGTATACGTCTTTAGTGGAACACGATATTAAAGTAAGGCGGTATGAATACGAGCTACATTGCTATGATTTGAGGCATGCTGCTTATTGAAAATATGCGGTATTCATGGAGCATGGTACAAATTGAGTGCGATGTTGTATGAGTTGAGGCATGGCTGAGTCGCGACATTGCATGAGATGCAGTACCATAGGCTTTCGACATTGATCTTATCTTCATACTTTCGGCATTGGTTAATCACCATTTCTTCGACATTGGTCCTAACGGCATTGGTTTTCTTTTTGTCATGCCACAACATATGGCATTACCTTCGATATTGAAATTATATGGATAATTGATGAGACCTAGGAAATCTTTTAGGATGCTTTGGGACAACATGATGACACTTTATGACTAATGATGGATGTCGAGAGCTATTCAGGGTTAAACAACTAATGATGGGAGTTGTTTGAAGATCCCTAAGGACAAGTTCTAGGATGCGGACTTGTGAATTGGAGCTAGGACCGCTCAACTATGGATATGACATATATGAAGGGATCGTTGATACTCGGAGGTTTCAAAGTGTACTCATAAAGTAGGGGTATTTGAGGACACTCACCTAGGGTAGGACATTCCCTAGATCTCTTGATGATAGGATTTGTCTTACCCCAGATTGCTAGGAGGCACTGTTTAATTCTTGGCCTATTGAGTGGCATTGATTCGAGTACCCAAAGGCTAAGGCATTGAGTAGTCTCTAACCTAGGATGCGATCATATCAGTAATCATATATCCAACGCACAGAGTGAGTGATGCGAGGATGGATGATGGATGTTATGGTTGATTTGTTTGCTAAGGATGTCACATGATGTAGGTATCCTTAATGTAGGTATTTAGACACTCTATATGTACTTTGATGTATAGTACACCCATGATGATTATGATGTAGGGTAGCATATTTTATGTTATATGCTAATTATTTGGATGCAAGGATAGGTCAGGTGTGACTCTCTATACCATATGTCCTACTATATTGACTTTATAGTACTTTGAGATAAAATATCGTTCATACTAGATTGTTGTCTAACTTAGGATTTAATGCTTTGCTTCTTATCATTCCGGATACTCTTAAATGAGTAGAGTAGGGATAGCAGGTGTAGTAAGCACATGGAGCTATATAGGTGATGAGTAGGAGGCTACCCTTTCCATATACTATATGTTGAGCTTATTACTGCTTATTATTCCGCCATGCAACACTGTAAAGCTCAGCCATGCTTTTATGTATTTAGAGACAGTTTCGTTTGAGTTATTATTTTTATACAGGTTTAACTCTATGCCATAACATATAATTTAGCTAATATCCTTAGCCTAAAATAAAACTTGTATAAGAAAATGGAATCAATCACCAAACTTATTTTATGTCAAAATAGTAGAACAAACATTAATAAAATTTATAATTCAATCTTTTGTAATCTACTCAACTTTCACATATAAAATGAAAAAGGGATTCATATTAAAAAAACCCTCAATTGTGTCAAAGAGAAAATGGGAAGTGGAATAGAATGTAAAATATTAAAATTGCAACAACTACACAAATTCTATCATTTTAATATAAAATATTTGAGATCCCAATAACATAATAATTGACATTTTGCTTTGGGGTATTTTGGAGGTTTAGATTTGAAGTTTTCTTGAACAAAAATTTCTCAAGGCATATATCAAATCCAACTTATACTATACAATTACTAAAATGAGAAAAACTAAGATTTCCACTCATAGATAATTCCTAGCTTTCTCCTTTGGATTCTAGTAGAATTTTCCCTTTATAAAATATCAAATCGTCTATGATTTTGTATTTCTCTATTTAAACCACCTTGCATAATTTTTTCTTTTTTGATTTCACAGACGGGGCTTTGATTAACTTCTTGTCTAAGTTTAGAGATCCAATCTGCTTGTACAACTAAAATGCCATTAATACCTAATTGATCATATACCCTTGACAAGCTATCAGCTATGTTGTTTTCTTTGCCTTTTTTATATTCCACTTGATATTATAACCATGTTATTTTGCTAACCATTTTCCTGGAATGCTCGTGGTTAATTTATGAGAGAGTAGATGTTGCAGGCTTTGGTAATCAGTTCGAATAATAAATTTTTTGCCAAGGAGATATTGAGACCATTTTTTGGTAGCAAGAAGCTACGCTGGGAGCTCTTTTTCATAAGTAGATAGATGTAAATTTCTTCCTCGTATGGCTCGACTAATTTAGGCTATAGATTTGTTTTCTTAAAGTAGCACTGCCCCTATACCAGGGCCACTTGTATCACATTCTATAATAAATTCTTTATTAAAATTAGGCATGGGTAAAATTGATGGGTTAACAAGATAAGACCTTAATTTAAAAAAAAGCATATGTAGCTTGAGTCCAATAAAAGAATTTTTCTGAAGCATCGAGGTAAGTGGTTTGGCAATCATACCATACCTTTTAATAACTTTTATATAATTTACTTTTAGACCAAGAAACACTCTCAAAGCTTTGATATTATGTGGTTGAGGCCACTCTAAAACTGCTTTTGTTTTTTCCTTATCAAATGCAATACCATTTTTTGAAATAATGTGTGCCAAATATTGTAATTTGTCTTCAGCAAATGTGCATTTGGGGAGCTTGATAACTAGTTTGTTGTCTTATAGAATTTGAAGTGTTAGTCTTAAATGCTGTAAGTGATCATCCCAACACCTACTATAAATTAAGATATCATAAAAAAAAGACTAAAATAAATTGCCTCAGGAAATTTTTTGAAATGTAATTCATAAGAGCTTGAAATGTAAAAGGGGCATTTTTCAAACCAAATAGCGCTACTAAAAATTAATAATAGCCATCATGAGTTCTAAAGGCCGGTTTGTGAATATCATCCCCATGCATTCCTATTTCATGGTAACCTCATTTTAAATCAAGTTTAGTAAAGTATTGGAACCATAAAGCTCATCTAAAAGGTCATCAATTAAAGATATAGGAAACTTATCCTTTGTAGTTTGCTTATTCAAACCTTTGTAGCCTATACAAAATCTCTAAGAATCATCTTTTTCTCTCACCATAAGAACAGGGGTAGAGAAAGCATTTGATTTAAACCATGAAGTATGAAGTAATGGAATTTTGTGATCACATTCCCATTTATATGGTGGAGAATTCGTTGTAGAAGTTACTATAGGAATTCAAAATGCAATAGTTTGATATCTGGATGAATATGTGGTTCATTTTGAATTGCTATTGTCGTAGATAAGAGAATGAATTTTAATTGAACATAGTTCAGTTCTTTGGTAATATTTTTATCAAAGTGTTGAAGGTCGATAGTTGTTAAGCCTTGCCATTTGTATTCCTTTCTTTTGTACTAGAATCTGACTTGAAGCTTCTTAACATTAAAACAAATATCGTCTAATTCTCTCATCCACTATGTACCTAAAACAATCCGACAACCTTCCATTAGTAGCACTAATTAATCAGTAGGCATTTTGCAGTATTGATATTTTAGTAGAACTTATGAGCATACCTTGCAATTTCTGGCCATTGGCAACTTACACTTCATATTTTTTTTGCTTAATTTCTTTTCAAATTTAATTTATGTGCTAAAGAACTGTCAATAAAACTGAGTGTAGATCCATAATCAATTAAAAATGTAACATTTCTTTTATTGATGCTACCCTTGATTTTTATTGTGTGTAAAGTTGGAATACCAAGCAGTGCATTAATAGAAATTGATAAAAGGGTATTTTCTGGTTCTTAAGATGATTCTGGTTTGGGAAGCTCTAAATTGTCATCACTAGTATCATCTTCATTTATTAAATCAAATAAGTCCATAATGTCTTCAAGAACATATACCTGTTTGGTTTTGCATTTATGGCAAGAGTGATATTTTTCATTGCAATCAAAACATAAATTTTCTTCCCTTTGTCAAGTATTTCCTCTTGTCTTAGACCTTTAGTTTTAGAAATAATATCAAAGGATGCGTTTGTATTAAATGATTTTGAAAAGGTAGTTTTTTTATTGCTAGAAAATTTCTTTGAAGTAGATGAATTATCTTTGAAATAATTTGGCATACTATTTTTATTTGCACTTAACCATTTAGATTCAAAAGTTTTAGCAAGGTTAAAGCTTGATCAAAATTAGAAGGTGTAGCAGCAATCACGTTATATTTAATTCTTCCCCCGAACTCCCTAATTTTTTTTGTAAAAGATGAATATGGGTTATATGATCAATCATACTTCAAGTTGCTCAAATTTGTTGACAAAATCCATGACTGAGGTGGTTTGTTCGAGTGAGGAAAAGGTATCATATGCCCTTTTTAATTTGGTAGAATTAAATCGTACCTTAATTGCATTAGAGAAAGTAGTCTATTGGTCATAGTTTTGAACATTATGAGAGAAACAATAGAACTACTACAAGGCTTCTTCTTTTTTAAGTGAAAAGAACAAATATGTACCCATTCTTGAATATCAGTGTTATGGCATCTGAAAAACTGTTCTACTTGTCTCAACCAATCTATCACTCTATCCTCACTAGTGAATGTAGGGAAATCTAGTTTAATAATAATCAGTCTACCCATGTCTCTTTATTGATTTGCAAAGAGGTCAGTGATTCTTGAAGGGGTATTGAGGTCAAGATTGATGGGATCAGACCTTTGCAATAGTGACGATCTATTTTTTGGTGGAACATAGACATTAGATCTATGGGGTGGTGTAGTTATTTGGGGATAAGAGAATGATCTTTGCATGTCAACTCTAGATGTGCTTTCTTGCATTCTCTGATTTTTGACCTCCTTAAGTTTTGGCAAAAAAATTACCATCATTTCGTCCATTTTTTAATTGAATTCTTGAGTGCTTCTTGATAAATTCTTAGTTGTTGATGCTACTTCTTGAGTTTGTTGTGATAAATCTTGAGTTGCTCTTTCCAGCTTTTTCAGTGATAGTGAATTTCTATTATTGATCAGGTCTTGTCTTTGCCATAGTTCAGGCACGTCATCAGAAATTACAAAGTCCAATGAAGAAGAAGCTTCTTTGCCTTCTTCATAATTTTTTTCAATGAAGGATCTAACTGGTGAGGGTTAGATTCTTGCTCACCAATAGGTTCCAATACCAAAGCGTGAGGCTCTTTATTTTTCTAGGATTGTGATCTTGTGTTTGCCATGGAGGAATGTGGCTGAAGGTGGTTTCAGAGTTCAAGAAAAGGGAGTACATGCAAGTAAGGTTAAGACTTGTAGGTAGAAGGAGGTGAATGCACAAGCAATAGAAGAAATGAGGTGAAATAAGAAGAATGTATGCAGGTCAAAAGAAGAAGCAACGCACAGAAAAGTTAACAAGAGAAATTATGGTACTTTTTATTATAATTCATGTACATTGACTTCAATCATATATATACAGATTACAATTAGAGGACCTATTCAACTAGCCATTAAAAACTAGAAATCATCTAAATCATAGCCTACTAACAAGAATTATGTGATCAAAAGTAGTCCAGATGCAAAACTGAATAATAGGTTATTTACAGGCACATGCACACACACCTAATTCTTCTTTTCCAGAATTAATCTTGTGTCAATTCTTGTTCCTTCCTGCTTGTGAATCTCCTCTGGTCTCTTACAACTCCTTTTATCCGCTTCGGTTAGTTGTCATGATGTGTAGAGCTTCATTTCCCAATATGTTTTGATGAAATGCCCTTCCGGTTTGATGATATGCCCAAGTGTAACACCAGTGAGAAGTTGTTAATTAAAGCACCGAATACTGAAGAGTTGGTGAAGCATGCATGCACTCGTCTTCTACAACAGGTGATGAATTGGAAGTGGATGCTACGTATTTAATGCAATTCAAAAGCAGAAGCTTAACGATTTGGAAGAAAAAAAGAGTAACAACGATTTTGGAGTGGGTATGAAGAATTTGCCCGACCCGTTTAGACCTTTCATTTGCCTTTGACTTTCTTGTATATTGGGTTGAAGGCAATGTTTTGAAAACCGAACCGTAAGTCGGACCGTTGTATCTCAAGGTTCAAGATTTTGATGGTCGGACCGGTCGAACCGCTGAAACCTTGCATTTTTATTTTTTTAACGATTTGTACATTCCAAATTGAAAAATATAAACTCATGTTGTTTAATACATGATATTGACTCATGTCATAAAAAATACCAAACACATATCTATACTATATTATTATTAGTGAGTTGAATTTCAAGCTCACACAGGCCCCCTTGAAATTTGACAACTGAACAGTCACATTTTTAATTTCTTTATATTTCAAACTTTAAAATGTGATAACTTTTTCTACATTGATTGGATTTAAGAATCGTTTTCACTATTAAATCTCAAATTTAATTTGCTTTCCAATGATATCCATTGTTGATAGCTAAAAATAAATTTTTTAAAATCATAATTTTATATAGCAGCTTTAATTGCACAATTATTTTGTGTCACCGCTGTGTACCGTGTTTCTGTAACAACATTATTATGATGATCATAAACATTACATAGTAGTTTTACCTAGATTATTATAATGTATTTATTATCTTTTAACATATTTGAAAGGAATATTTTTTTTGAATTATACAATTATGGTTGCCTTTGAATATTGTAACTACATTATGTAATAAAGTAATAATCTTGATTGTGTTTGATAGTATTCAAACTTAGTGCAGTTATAATTTAACCCCATCAAAAAATGGTGTAATAATTTATAGGCACTTTTTGAATTAATTTAACTACGTTAGCATTTTTTTATTGCATTTACTATTGATGATTTTGACTATATTTGATAATTTTATTCAATTTTAAAACGGTTATAAATTAATGAAATTAAGAAAATGCAATTATAATTTACCAGCAAGTTTTGGGTAAATTTAACTATATTTGAAGATTTTTAACCACATTTATGTGATGAAGTAATAAATTTGGCTACATTTCAGGAATTTATTCAATCTTAATACAATTAAAATTTAACTATATTAATAAAATGCAGTTATAATTTAATGACAATTTTGAATTATGCATGGTAGAAATTGAATATTTCAGCTATATTTATGTGATGCAGTAATAATTTTGGTTGACACGATGATTTATTCGAGCTTACTATAGTTAAAATTTAAGTGCATTAAGCAAAAGCGGTTATTATTTTGCAGTATTTTTGGAATTAAGCAATTATTGTTTTTGAATATTTTAACTGCATTTGTGTGATGCAATACTAATTTAGCTGTAGTAATAATTTTGTTTGATGTTAACGATAGTTATTTAACCGCATTATGAAAATATAATTGAAAAATGAATTTTGTTTTTTGATAGCTTGAGATGGTTAAATAATGACTTCACATAATTAATGCTTGATTCAACCGTGCAGCTCAACGTTTAATACATTGCTTCCAGGTTTGATGACATAATTTGGCTAAGTTTACTCAATTTCGTTTACAATTACGATGATCAATAATACAATAAGCATATAAGTTGTTGTATTCGGGCTTAAGGTAGATGCACAGTTTAAGTGCTGGGTCAAAACATGTGTTGTAGTGAGAATAATGTTGATAACCACCTAAAAGAGTTTATTTTTTATTTTTTTGCAGTAAATTCTAAAATCACTTGCACCACCACCGTCATAAATCTTCTAGAAAACAATTGATGAATGTATCTTTGTATAGATGATTATGTAGTCATAGTTTGATTATTAGATATAGTTAATAGGTCAGACGAGCAGTGAGAGAATTTAGTAATAATACTGCATCAATGACACTTTTGCCTTTTTTGGCTGCAGATACAAATACATTCAATGGTTAAAATAATTGACTGATGTAATGCATCTATTAAGGCCAAGAAAACATCACCTATTTGCGCTCAAGCCAATATCATACACGCGTTGCTAGCAGTTATTTCTAAGGCTAAAAAATGAATGGACTTCTCACAATTGTTCTCTTCTGTATGTTTTGGATATTTTCAAATATTGGTTACTGCGACTAGCTGTATGCCGTGTTATGTACCCTGCATCGACATAGATCAGATTCGGTGAACAATAGTAATTTATATTGGAAACCATGTTATTTTCTTATTGCATCATCATTTCTATTTCAATTGAATCTTCTGTTTTACTACTTTTCCCCTGTACTACATCTGTTGCTTTTTTCTTTTTTCTTTTGCTCCCTTTTTTCAGCTGTTGACAAATACTTTTCCTGACTGTTTACAAATTTCATCCTATTACTATATTTCTCTCCATTGCAAAAACCTTTTGTTACTCTTATTTAATTGAATCGAACTGCACTGTGTCTTTGTGTCTGCAGTTCACAGTGAATACTTCAACTATATCTATGCACATTGAAGCAGTTGTGTAATTGCAAAAGCAACAACATTGGCGTTATATGCCACAGTGAATATATCTATGCATTAGCGGATAAATTTTTAACACATTATCCTCTAAATAGTCTGTGAACTTTAACATATTCACTGTAATTGTTTTGTTCGATTTTAATTGTGATTATCATAACCAAATATATCTATGTATTCTTTATCCTACGAAATTGTTATTCATGATGTAACACTATCGTTCAACAATGTTTTTTCATTACCACCGTATTAAATTTCTTATACATTTGGATATGACCTATGCGACAACAATATTTTTTCAACATCCGTGTGCGATGGGTTCGCGCTAGTTATTACTCAAACACAAGCACAACATATCTCATATAACATGATCTTAAACATACAGACCGATAATAATTCACATATAATAGTTGAAAACATCGTATAAATACCACAATAACATAAACTTGAACATTTCATCATGGTTTTAACCTCAATCACACATTAAAGTTAACATGTATATAATAGTTGACACCTACATATTAATAATAAAATAACATGAACCTGCAACATGGTTTTATGCATAGTGCTATTAGACGAGTTTGCAGCAGCAAAGAGCCAAATGATGGAATTTGTAGTTTAGATTTTAGTACCATTATGATTTTTGAAATATAGATTTACTTGTTTTTTTCAAAGCAATACAAAAGATGAAAATGAGAGAGAATTATAGAATGAGAAAATAGGAAAAATTAAAAGAACCGCGGTTCAACCGGATAAAATTAATGGTTGGACCGCCGGTTTGAAGGTTCGACCGGGGTTCACGCATGACTAAGGTCTGATTGAGTTCCGAACCGTGATGATCCAAGGTTCAGGGTTATTCGAGGTCGAACCGAGGCTGGGTCGGGTTTTCAAAACACTGGTTGAAGGCTTTGGCCTTTGCACATTTTGTAAATATGTATTGTAAAGACCTATAAATTTTAACGATTTTTAATAATGTATTTAACTTAATTTTTCATGAAAATAAAACAATTAAATTTGGTAATGAAAATTTGAAATTTGCTATGCGTCTATTTAAACATAGCAAGGGTTAGATTTTCATCAAGAGATATGAAGTTAGTTCTATTGTGTAATTTTCAATTTAAATTTAAAATTAGTTAAATTTAATGGAAATAAAATATTTTCAAAATCTGAATATTTTTATATATTTAAAATGTAGACCATTTTCTAAGTGAGACATCATATTTCGTTCGCCAAATTTGGATTGCTATGGCTCCGTTAATTTATCTTATTTTCGGCGTTCTTGCGACATTTTGGCAATGAAATCGACTTTTGATGGGATGATCATGTCACTCAAATATGTGTACCATTATGTTCATCTCGTCGTGCTGTTCTCCACAGTATATTCATTTGTGTGTTTCGGTATCCGGTATGCGGCGAAATGCGCAAAACGATCAGCCATATCGGTATTCGTTTTTGAACTTTTGGGTTTCCTTGTGTCCTTTCGTATGTTCCCGGAGAAATCAATGGTTAATAGCCTTTATTATTTTTCTAGAAATTCAGTGTATTTAACTTTTCCCATTCCATTGGTTTCAATATAATACGCTGAATTATCTTTTCATTCTTTCCCTACCACTTCTCCCTGTCGACACAATCTCTTTTGTTCTGCCATTATAATATATATATATATAATCAATGTTTTTGTTAACCTACTTGCCCATGCTCTATCTTCCTTCAAACGAGACCGCTCCTTCCCTGACCTGACAACTGACTTCCCCTCTTCCCACCACCGGAAACCCACGTCCTCCCATCTTCACCAATTACCACCGGCAGTTGGACACAGCCGATCCACTCACGCCGAGCAGAGCCACTCCGGCCACCCACCTTTTCAGCCGTAGACCTCACTCCTCCTCCCACCCTACACACCAACCCATCCCATGCTCCAATAGCCTATGCCGCCTGCATCTTCGACAGCTATCGCCAGCCCATCCCACTGTCCTCAGCCTTACCGACCAAACAACCACCCAACCTCACTTATTTCACCCACCACAACCCTAGTGCGCCACCTCCCCTTACAAGCCCGTCCTCCCACCTCCCTTTGACTATCGTCCACCCAAAGCTCCACAAAACACCTTCACCCGATGTCTCCCATCAGTAGCCACCAGCACCGCCTTCTCCACACCACTGTCCTCCCTCCGTCTATCCCTCACCGAGCAATCTCCTCTTGTTTTACATATAAGAAATGTTTATGCTTATGTAATGTATAAGCTGTTATATTATGGTTTCTTTGTTTTATATTTTATTTATTTACAGATTTTACAGTTTAATTGTATGTGTTTAATATATGTGCTTTATGTTCATTTACAAATTATATTAAAAAGTGAGTTACACTTCTTTGTTCTATATCCAAATTGATTTTTTTAATATGTTTTGGTAAATATAAATCGCGATATTTAATAGGAAGATCTTTATTTTATAGGTGTTTAAAGTATTGATTTTAAGTATTGGTTTTAAAATGTAATATACACACACGCACACACATTGATTTTAAATATATGTGTTTTAAGGATATAATATTAGTTTTTAAATATAATATATATATATACACTTTGATTTTAAATATATGTATTGTAAGAAATGATGATTTTGAAATGTAAATATAAATATTTTATTTTGATATTGGTTTTGGAATATATGTATATATAGATGTTTAAATATGTGTTTTAAATTATATATTGTTTTAAAAAGAAAAAGGAATATATATTATATATCTATGTTTGATTTTATCGAATTCTGTGCTTTGCTTGCCGCCGTCGAACTTGTCGCAGTAGTTTCTGAGTGTTGTTGTGGAGTGTCTGTATTCGTGTGCGTATCCGTGTCATCTTCTTCGCCATCGTTGTTCTCTAGCCTTGAAAGGTGAGCGATCACTCACGATTGACATTCTTTTATTTAGTAAATTGATTTCACATGAAATGACGGTTGAAATATGTTGTTAAATTTAAATTATTAGTTATTTTAATCGTTTTAATATGATATGATATTAATTGCATTTTTTCACCTATTATAATTGACATTATTGACACCAATAACCTGTTAGTATGCGTATATCATATTTAATCTGAAAATTTTGATCATATTTTCCATTGATATGCTATGTTATTTTATACTATTATTGTAGTTCTCACACTGCAAGTTTCTTGATAGTTTAGGAAATCCCTATGGGTTGAAATGATACATACCCGAATGATCTTATAGATTTGGGAAAATCGTTATAGGTTGAAATGATAGACCCAAGCGATTTTATTGATTTTTTTGAAATTTTGGGATTGCGGGTTGAAATGATATATACCCGTAAATTTAAATAATTGCGGATTGAATTGATAAATATCCGTATCAATTGACCATATGATAGAAAATTATTTACGGACACCGTTGGTCTATTTTAAAAAAAAATGATCTCCAAGTTTTTGAAAGGAAATTATGGGTTTTAATAAATATTCATTTTTAAAAATATGATATATAAATTTTATTTTATTTATGTGTAAAATTTAGATTTTTAAAATTATATATTAGGAAATTTTAAATTTATAAGTTAGTTTTGAAATTACAAATTTTAATATTTTACTTATAATTTTATTATTTTTAAATATATAAAAAATAAGATTTGATATAAATATATTTAACAATAAGATTTAATTTAATAAAATTTAATTTAATAAATATATAATAGATTACGTTTAAGTATTTATTTAAAACTATATTAATATTTTTAAACTAGATTTTTGTAATAACTTTAATAAATAGAGGTTGGAAAGATAAATTAAAGTTGATTTCAAATTTAAATTGGTTAATAATTGAATTTAAAATAAAGATTGATTTGGAACTTATTGATTTTGAGATTTTGAAAGGTATGATTTTATAACTTGATTTAATTAAAGGTGATTAAATGAATAATTTCAAATTTAAGTAAATTAAAATTGAATATTTAGTTTTGATTTAAATGTGTAATTTGAGATTTTATTTAATTGTTGTTAAAAGTGATTAAGTGAATATTTCAAATTTAAATAAAATTAAAGTTGATTTTTTTAATATAAATGAAATTTATCAAATTGAGTTATTGTAAATTGTTTGAATATTTAAACTTTGAAACCTATTGGATGAGAAGTGGTTTAAATTTGAAATCGATATAAATCAAATATGGTTTAATGAGAATTTTAATTGATTTGTGAAATTGGGGGAAACAATTCTAATTTGAAACTATTTTCGATATAAACTATTTTAATATATAAACTATATTTTTTTATATATAAACTATTTTTAATATATAAACTATTTTTAATATATAAACTATTTTTAATGTATAAACTATTTTTAATATATAAACTATTTAAATCTATAACCTATTTTAAATATAAACTATTTTAATTTATAACTATTTCAAAATATAAACTATTTTCAATATTTAAACTATTTAAGTTGGAACTGTTATGATTTTAGATTTAATGGATTTAAATGCGAATATTTTGCTATGACGGTTTAAACTATTTTGTGGTTATGATTTTGGAAGTGAATATGATTTCGAAAGTCATATGATTTTGAAATGCATATGGTATTTTGATATGGAGAATGAACTGTTTGAAATGATTATAAAAGTGATTTTATGAAAATAACCACGGTGTGAAATAATCGTTTGGTTGTTAAAGAGACCGGGATCAGATATTGTCATACTCTCTGCCAATACCGAAAACCACTTTAACAATTGTGTACGTGGTGGAGAATCTAGAACGATGTAAGATGGTTGGCGACGATTCTATATGAGGTACTAATGCAGCCCTGACTCCCGCGAGTCAGCTTGATGTGGCCAAGTGAGGTTGCACCTCCGATCGAGCATGCTTCTTCGATACCATTCTATTACTTTGTGATTTGGTTGGGTGCACCTTTGATTTGGGAGTGTGTCTCGAGGTGGGCGGTAGTAGCTGCTATGCGTTACCACCAGTCCGGGAGTGCAAACGGTAGAATCCTACCCTGGCATTGCCTCGCGTGCCTTGTCACATGCCTTATCGTGCCTTCTATGAGTTTGGTTTGTACCGTACCTATGGAGTCCCCTCTGATAGCCCTCTAGTTTACGGAGGAATTACGGTACTGTATAGACTACGGGAATATATAAAAATGTGTTAAGGGGGATATGGGTAACGCTTAACGCTATTTTAATAGTTTACTTTATAATATACATTATATATGTAGCATATTGTACTATGTATGTAGATAGTTTAACGGATCCTTAGAGGATGGGAATCCCAAACATCCTTTAAGTTATTTTGTATTTCACTTGACAATTCACTTGAGTTGATTTACTGGTATAAGAATGTTAATCCTGACTCGAGTGTTTTGTGTTTTACTTTATGCTCGGGTCAGACTGAGTGTCACATCATTTGAGACTCGCCTTTGAAGTTTGGTGCTTTGCTTGAAGATCTGTCTCTTATCTATCCAGCTTTGCAGTTATCTCAGTTATTTCCAGTTATTTGTGTTCAGACTTGTCTATTGCTTTTGTATTTGAGACTACTTTGTATTTGATATTTTCTGTTGTATTTATTCATACTCGGATGTTTATATAGTAGCTTCATGAACTACTATTTATCTATTTCACTGCTTATTATTATATTACTCTGTGTCTGTGATTCTGTGATTGATTTATTTACTGTATATGGTGAGTTTTGCCAAATATAAATTAACAATCTATTGTTTTAAGCAATTCAAGTCTGACATGAGTGGATCATTGTTGATTTGAATTGTTCGAAATAGGTGGTCGTGACAGTTGGTATCAAAGCCAGGTTTATGCAAAACTTAGCATATGGAGTAAAATTAGTTACAGAATCATCTTCATTCGAGCTTGAAATTTCTTCATTAGGATCCTCCTAGATTAGGATTTTTTCTAGATTTTGGAACTTTCCCTTGTTCTGAAATCCATTCTTGACTTTTATGTTCTTATTATTTTGATACTGGAGCATCCCATAGCTCTATTTTGGTTGATCTTTGAAATAAATTCGACCTCAATTGGCAACATCATCCTTTTGTGTGACTAATCCCATCGGCGGTCCCGCCAACCTCAGTATGATTTGTAAAGGGGTGAAACTCCTTTACAACGGGCATCGATTCACCGGAGATTTCTACGTCCTCGATTTAGATGCTGTCATTTCTTGCATAGCCTGAACCGTTTCTCTAGTAGACGACCAGGGCAATTCTCTTGTGATCGAATG
Source organism: Allium fistulosum (assembly GCA_030737815.1). Lineage (NCBI taxonomy): Eukaryota > Viridiplantae > Streptophyta > Magnoliopsida > Asparagales > Amaryllidaceae > Allium > Allium fistulosum. The sequence continues at coordinate 190,948,219 of CM060904.1, forward strand.
TCGATTGCCTCAAGATTTTGCAGGTAGTTTTATCTTTTTGCTTGACTCTCAGCCTAGTAATCTTGACTCCACCCCTGTTGTCCAACCATTTCTAGATGTCTTCGGTGAAGCCATTTCTCTCCCCTCTTCCTCCTAAGTGGGAAATTGAATTCCGCATCGAACTTACTCCTGGAGCTCAACCGGTTGTCCTTCCTACTGGACAAATGGTTTCTATGAATGGCTAGTCATTTCCTTTGGATTAACCAATGCTCCTGCCTTCTTCGTCGATCTCATGAATCGCGTTTTCTGCGATGTCCTCAACAAATTCATCCTGGTTTTCGTTGGTGGTATTCTCGTCTTTTCTATGTCTCGGTTGACCCGGTTAAGGTCACCCGCGATTAATATAAGTATATCCATCTTTCCTCTTTGGTAATATAATTATCTTATCTTCCCTTCGAGCTTATCTTATTGGTTAAATTTCTCTTTGATTAGGATCCCTTTAAATTTGAATCTCTATCCTTGTTTTAAAATCCATTCTTGAATCATCCTATGAGAGAATGTATTTGTAATTGATATAAAAATGTTTTATATTGTGTTGTTTGAGTTGTTAAGTTTGAATTTTGGGTTTTGATCGATTCTTCTGGCCAACACTATCGATAGGAATTCCAAAACACTTGAACAGAGCAAACTGACACAATATGGTTTTCGAAAATTGGTAAATGAAATAATTTTATGTATGACTATATTTTATATATATAAAAGTATAATTTTCTGAAATTAAATGAATCGGCTGCTAGAAATAATAATACTAGATTTACATTTATGGTTTTTTCAACATTCCTAAACCATTAACTATTGTTATATGTTATAAGGAGTTGAAATTTAAAAAACATGGTTTATTTGCAAATGAAATGAATTTAAATTAAGGACTTGGGAATTTAATTTTCGGTGCTTTTCTAAATTTGGTTTTCAAAATATATTATTTGAAAGTATTTTGAATGGAAATTGTTTCAAAGAATTTTAAAAGAAGTAAGTTGGTACTCTCCTCTTTTGTCGTTGGAAAATAATTTCGGTGATGACTACAGCATCATCGACATTCATTTTCGAGTCTCGGAATGGAGAGGCCACTTTATAGCTTTGCTACATTGTTTTTGGAAAATGAATTTGGTTTGGATTTCTTGAGTATGTTTTGATGTACAAAATATATATAATATATATATATTTCAAAATGGTTGAAGTGAAACCCGAATTTGAATTCTTAAGTTTTACGTTAAGTGATGGTTTCAATTATTGAAATGAAACAATTTTTTTTTTGGAATAATTGAAGTGTTTAAAATGAGAAATGGAATTTAAACGACTTGAAACAGTTTAACTAGGATAAAATTTATTTGTATAATATTCTATTGCATTCTAAAACGTATATAGCTTACTTGAAATATTCAAAAGTTAAAATGTTAAAGGGAATGTAATTGAAGGTATACAAGAGAAAACTTAAGTAAATAAAATTGCTCAAACTAAACTTTGTTAAATAAAATATTGTAAAAGGGAATTGTGTGGTGCTCAATTTCATTTGGAAATATGAATAAAACTTACCTGGGAAAAAGTTTGAATTTAATAAGAACATGTAATTGAATAATTTACAATATAATATAAGTGATAAGATGTCCAAAAATGAATTTTGATAAGAGAATTCATAAATAAATTTGAGTTATTATAATGAATGTATATACATTTAATTTGTGTTATAAGAAATGCAAGCGAAATAAATTGAATAATAAAATGAGAATCAGTTAAATAAAATAAATTTTGTTTCGAAAGAAATTTTTGTAACAAATGTTAATAATTGAAAGCAAATCAATTAAATGAAAATACCTTGAATTGAAATCGACCAAATGTGAATACAATGAATATTTATTGAATAAGTGGATTGAAACCAAATTGGTTGAATATTAATCAATTTAAAAAACCAATGGAAATTTATATGATTTTGAATTAACAATTTTGAATTGAATAAAAATAAATGAAATAAAATAAAATAAATGGAAATTAATTGTTGAATCTAATACTGTGTATTTCGAATCTATTTTTCCTGCCTATTGCTTCTATTCTCCTATCTCGTTCCTTTTCGGGGACGAAAAGTTTTGAGTGAGGGAGAGTGTAATGACCTGTAAATTTTAACGATTTTTAATAACGTATTTAACTAAATTTTTCATGAAAATAAAACAATTAAATTTGGTAATGAAAATTTGATATTTGGTATGCGTCTATTTAAAAATAGCAAGTGTCAGATTTTCATCGGAAGATATGGAAGTTAGTTCTGTTGTGTAATTTTTAGTTTAAATTTAAGATTAGTTAAATTTGATGGAAATAAAATATTTTCATAATTTGAATATTTTTATATAACTAAAATGTAGACAATTTTCTGAGTGAGACATCATATTTCATTTCGCCAAATTTGGACTACTAGGCTCCATTTATCTTATTTTTGGCGTTCTTGCAGCATTTTGGCAGCAAAAATCGACTTTTGATAGGATGATCATGTCACTCATATCTGTGTACCATTCTGTTCATCTTGTCATGCTGATCTCCGCAGTATATTCATTTGTGTGTTCTAGTATCCAGTACGTGGCGAAATCCGCGAAACGATCAGCCATATCGGTATCCGTTTTTGAACTTTTGGGTTTCCATGTGTCCTTTTGTATGTTCCCGGAGAAATCAATGGTTAACAGCCCTTTATTATTTTTCCAGAAATTCAGCATTGACTTTTCCCATTCAATTGGTTTCAATATAATATGCTGAATTATCTTTTCATTCTTTCCCTACTGCTTCTCCCTGCCGACCCAATCTCTTTTGTTCTGCCATTATAAATATATATTCCGTGCTTATGATTCAACTATTGAGTAGGCCAATATATATATATAATATATATAATCAATGTTTCTGTTAACCTGCTCGCCCATGCTCTATCTTCCTTCAAACGAGATCGCTCCTCACCTGACCTGACAACCAAATGCCCTTCTTCCCATCACTAGAAAACCATGTCCTCCCATCTTCACCGATCACCACCAGCAGCTGGACACAACCAATCCACTCGCGCCGAGCAGAGCCACTCCGGCCACCCACCTTGTCAACTGCAGACCACTCTTCCACCTCACTCCTCCTCCCAACCTTCACACCAACCCATCCCACGATCGAATAGCCTATGCTGCCTGCATCTCTGATAGCTATCACCAGCCCATCCCACTGCCCTCAGCCTTACCGACCAAACAACCACCCAGCCTCGCTTAGTTCGCCCACCACAACCCTAGTGCGCCACATCCTCTTGCAAGGTCGTCCTCCCACCTCCCTTTGACTGTCGTTCACCCAAAGCTCCACAAAACACCTTCACCCGATGTCTCCCATCTATAGCAACCAGCGACCGCCTTCTCCACACCACTGGCCTCCCTCCGTCTATCCCTAACCGAGCAGCCTCCTCTTGTTTTACATATAAGAAATGTTTATGCTTATGTAATATATAAGCTGTTATATTATGGTTTCTTTGTTTTATATTTTATTTATTTACATATTTTACAGTTTTAATTGTAGGTTTAATATATGTGCTTTATGTTCATTTACAAATTATATTAAAAAAGTGAGTTACACTTCTTTGTTCTATATCCAAACTGATTTTTTTAATATGTTTTGGTAAATATAAATCGCTATATTTAATAGGAAGATATTTATTTTATATGTGTTTAAAGTATTGATTTTAAGTATTGGTTTTAAAATGTAATACACACACATGCACACACATTGATTTTAAATATATGTGTTTTAAGGACATAATATTGGTTTTTAAATATAATATATATATACACTTTGATTTTAAATATATGTATTGTAAGAAATGATGATTTTGAAATGTAAATATAAAGATTTTATTTTGATATTGGTTTTGAAATATATGTATATATAGATTTTTAAATATGTATTTTAAATCATATATTGTTTTAAAAAGAAAAAGGAATATATATTATATATCTATGTTTGATTTTATCGAATTCTGTGCTTTGCTTGCCACTGTCGAACTTGTCGCAGCAGTTTCTGAGTGTTGTTGTAGAGTGTCCGTATCCATGTGCATGTCCGTGTCATCTTCTTCGCCATCGTTGTTCTTTAGCCTCGAAAGGTGAGCGATCACTCACGATTGACATTCTTATATTTAGTAAATTGATTTCACATGAAATGACGATTGAAATATGTTGTTAAATTTAAATTATTAGTTATTTTAATCGTTTAAATATTATATTAATTGCATTTGTTCACCTATTATAATTGACATTATTGACACCAATAACCTGTTAGTATGCGTATATCATATTTAATCTGACAATTTTGATCATATTTGCCATTGATATGCTACATTATTTTATACTATTATTGTTGTTCTCACGCTGCAATTTTCCTGATAGTTTAGGAAATCCCTATGGGTTGAAATGATACATACCTAAACGATCTTATAGATTAGGAAAAATCGTTATGGGTTGAAATGATAGACCCAAGCGATTTTATTGACTTATTTGAAATTTTGGGATTGCGGGTTGAAATGATATATACCCGTAAGTTTAAATAATTGCGGATTGAATTGATAAATATCCGTATCACTTGACAATATGATAGAAAATTATATATGGACACCGTTGGTCTATTTTTGAAAAAAATGATTTCCAAGTTTTTGAAAGGAAATATATGAGTTTTAATAAATATTGATTTTAAAAATGTGATATATAAATTTTATTTTATATATGTGTAAAATTTAGATTTCTAAAATTATATATTAGGAAATTTTAAATTTATAAGTTAGTTTTGAAATTATAAATTTTAAGATTTTACTTATAATTTTATTATTTTTAAATCTATATAAAATTAGATTTAATATAAATATATTTAACAATAAGATTTAATTTAATAAAATTTAGTTTAATTAATATATAATATATTATGTTTAAGTAATTATTTAAAACTATATTAATATTTTTAAACTAGATTTTTGTAATAACTTTAATAAATAGAGGTTGGAAAGATAAATTAAAGTTGACTTGAAATTTAAATTGGTTAATAATTGAATTTAAAATAAAGATTGATTTAGAACTTATTGATTTTGAGATTTTGAAAGGTATGATTTTATAAATGGATTTAATTAAAGGTGGTTAAATGAATAAAGTCAAATTTAAGTAAATTGAAATGTAATATTTAGTTTTGATTTAAATGTGTAATTTGAGATTTTATTAAATTGTTATTAAAAGTGATTAAGTGAATATTTCAAATTTAAATAAAATTAAAGTTGAATTTTTTTTGAATATAAATGAAATTTATCAAATTAAGTTATTGTAAAGTGTTTGAATATTTAAACTTTAAAACCTATTGGATGGGAAGTGGTTTAAATTTGAAATCGATATAAATCAAATATGGTTTAATGAGAATTTGAATTGATTTGTGAAATTGGAGGAAACAATTCTAATTTGAAACTATTTTCGATATAAACTATTTTAATATATATAAACTATATTTTTTTATATATAACTATTTTTAATATATAAACTATTATATATATATATAAACTATTTAAATCTATGTTCGTCGACGGAAATTCTATCGATTTAGAAAACCGTCGAACGAATTTAAATTTAAAATAACCGCAAGCGCACGGCGTACACTTTGTAGTACGTGGCGAATACGGGTCGATCCGCAGGGAATTGTGAGATATTAAAAATCTATTCAATCGAATTAGACCAAATGGAGGAGGAATTGTTAACTAAAAATGAAGCTAAAACTAAAACGTGATTTAAAAACTATTAAACTAGGGAATAATTTAGAGGCAAATCCACTCTAATATTTGTGTAAATCAACAATCATAGAATTTATGATCTCTAACTTTGATATTAAGTGAAATAAGTGTTGCATTTATCATAAGTATGGTTTGTTTATGTTATTAATTAACATAACTCAAACCATCAAACTATAATACAACAATTATACCACTTATAATTCTCATGAAAATGAAGCCAAAGCAAAAGTTATTTTAAGTATGATCTATTTACTATTGTAACTAGAAATATAGATCATCAAATTTCATTTTTACTTTCATTTCAAAATCAAAAATGGATTAGCAAATGATGATGCAACTTGTGTTTATGTTGAATAAGAATAGCTCATTTGCAAAAGCAACATAAGCTATCAAACTCACTTGTATAAACTTGCATCAAAATTTACTTTCATGAAGAATAGACAAAGAGATCATAAATCATAGAAATGTTGAAATTACATAATATTTGAGAGCTTCATTACCCCTAAATTGAAGGGTTTAGCTACTCATTTGTGGCATTGAAGCAACACTTGTAAATTTCAACATGAAAGAGCAAAGAAATGAAAACTAAGCAAAGGAAGAAAGAGAGATTAACTAGTAACTAATTGCATAAAAATTAAAGCTACACTACTTGCATAAATGTAAATCTAAGTTATGAACATTAAAGGAAAGAGAGCATAGAAATAAACAGTAACAATAAAACAAAGAAAAGCATGTAGAAAAGAGAGAAGAAAGAGGCTTGGAAGCCATTTTTATTTCATAGAACATTGAGGTTACAATTTGATTTCTTAATTTCCTAAGTAAAATGAAAGAGTAGATGATGTTTACATGTACACAAGTGAGCTATTTAAACATGCATAAAACCCTAATTCCATTTTTAGGGTGCTTCCCAAAATGCCCTTTAGGAAGTGTGGCCACCAAGTAACCATTAGCCGCTAATTAATCCATCATTTGTTGTGCATGAAGCTTTAACCTCTACTTAGTTTGTCCATTAGCTCATAATTGTACATTTAGGTAAGTGGGTGGGGTCCTCCATGATCTTGAACTTGAATTATTTTCTCTTCATTCCTTTGTATTTCATTTGTGCATGCATGTATCTTCATATAAGCCTCTTCCATATGCATCCAAATTCCTATAAAAATTATCAAAAAATGTCCAAGTAAAAATTCTTAAATTGACACAAGCACAAAAATGACCATTTTGCCCCCGAATGAAGATGAAAATATGATGGTTTGTAAATAATTGAATTTTGGTTTTAAACATGTTAAAATGCCCAAATATGATGTTTATTTAAATAAAAAGAGATAAAATATGGATGTAAATATATGCACATTTACGTGCACATCAAATACCCCCACACTTATCTTTTTATTCGTCCTCGAATAAAGGAAAACTAAGATAAATCCGTTTTCGTAGGGAGCACGATTGCATTGAGCGTATGCAACAAGCCGTTAAACCTCTGGGTGTCCGAAGTAGGACGAGTGTTGTCTCGTGAGGGTTTTCAACGGATACTACCCACAAAATCCATATGCAAAAGTGAAAATATTTACAAACTGCAAGATTTATTTACAATGGGATGAATGCAAGTTCTTGAAAATATTTACAAATGACGGATTTACTCTTAAATCGACACAAAGAAGTTAAATATAAGTCTTGGTCATTATCTTGAAAATTTAAGTCATTTACTCGTGAAAATTTCCAACAAAAATCAAGTCATCATAGACAATAGTTTAACTCATTGATTCGACTGATAACAAAGTGTAACTATGAAATAAATCCTTAGTTGATTATCAAAGTTATTAAAGTGGTATTTTCATTTCTTTTCAATAACAAATCAAATCAAATAAGTAAAAATAGTGCTAGGATTTCAATTGCTTGGTCTCTTATTATTTGTAAGAAACAATTACACACCTAGCTCAGGTAAACTGAGGCCAGATATACCACCCATGCACTGCCTTTCGGGCTTATGTGAGGGGAGTACAGAGCATGGAGAGTGCACACACTTTCATGCATACACCTATTGACCGTAGGTGGTTTTTATTAAGTCCGTTCTTTGTTTTTTTTACATGTGTTCCATACATGCATAACCGTGAGGACTTTTAAATGAGTATGAAAGCACATAATCAAAGATTCCAAGTAATTCACCCATGCATAACCGTGAGGACTTTTAAATGAGAGTGAATACTTTAGATGTTATTATATATGTGTATATATATATATATTTAAGAGAGAGAGAGTTTTGCAAAATCATCTTAGCACCATTTAACTTAGAAGACAAAACTGTTATATCCTTTACTTTAAATTTACTACTTTTTAAACAAAGATTTTCAATTAGAACATACTCCATAATTAACATAGATGACCCTTCCTATATACTAGTTAAACCATTGTTATTTGTAATCAAACTTCATTTTTATTTTTGTTAAGACAAACAAATTTTCAAAAATTTCAATATGTTAACCAAAACTTATACTTATCCCATAGTGTTTCTTCAAAAATAAATCAAAATGGTAAAAAGAAAATATTTTTGAGATATAGGAGTTTTGAGAATTTTTTTTAAAGTAAGAAAATGAAAATTCAAAAATGCCATGAAAAACCATGAAAAACTAAAAGAAATGAAAATGAGACTCCCCCCACACTTAATTTTGACTGTGTCCCCATAGTCAATGCATGATATAATGAGTGTAACGGGAAAAAATATGTACATATTTACAAAGAGGGTTAACATTCTTACTAGACGTAGCTTGGCTCGTGAAGGATCATGAGCTCCTCCTCTTGGTTATTTGGCAATTCCAAGAAAGGTTTCAAACGATGACCGTTGACCTTGAAAATTGATCCATCCCTGGGGTTTTCTATTTCTACGGCACCATGTGGAAAAACAGTTCGTACCACAAATGGTCCGGTCCATCTTGATTTAAGTTTCCCCGGAAATAAATGAAGTCTCGAGTCATATAAAAGAACTTTCTGGTTAGGCGAAAACATTTTTCTTAGGATTGACTTGTCATGAAAAACTTTTGTTCTTTCTTTGTAAATTTTCTCATTTCCATACGCGTCATTCCTAAGTTCTTCTAGTTCATTGAGTTGCAATTTTCGGTTTTCGCCAGCTTTTTCAAGGTCAAAGTTTAAGTTTTTTATTGCCCACAACGCTTTGTGTTCGATTTCAATGGGTAAATGGCAAGCTTTACCGTAAACTAAACGAAATGGGGACATCCCAAGGTTAGTTTAAAAAGTAGTACGGTAAGCCCAAAGTGCATCGGTCAGTTTGTGAGACCAATCTTTTTTATTTTTGTTGACAGTTTTCTCCAAGATTTGTTTTATTTGACGATTCGAAACTTCAACTTGCCCACAAGTCTAAGGATGATACAGAGTGGATAACTTGTGGGTTATCGAGTATTTCTTCATTAAAGTTTCAAAAGAACGGTTACAAAAATGGGTTTCATTATCACTGATTATTGTGCGAGGTGTGCCGAACCTTGAAAAGATGTTTTCTTTGAGAAATTTCACAACAATTATATGTCATTGGTCTTGCATGGAATGGCTTCGACCCATTTTGAGACGTAATCAACAGCGAGAAGGATATACAGGTTTCCAAAAGAATTGGGAAAAGGTCCCATAAAGTCGATACCCCAAACATCAAAAATTTCGATGGTAAGAATGCGGTTTAGAGGCATCATATCTCGTCGAGAAATTCGTCCAAGCATTTGACATCGATCGCAAGTTTTACAAAATTCAAATGAGTCTTTGAAGAGAGAAGGCCAATAGAAACCACACTGAAGCACCTTTTCCGCAGTTTTTCGAGGACCGAAATGTCCACCGCACGCTTGATCGTGGAAAAATGAAAGCACACTCCTTATCTCATTATCCGGAATGCAACGTCGGATGATTTGGTCGGGACAATATTTGAACAAGTATGGATCGTCCCAATAGAAATATTTCACTTGGGACATGAATTTGTATTTGTCCTGTTTGGACCACGATGAGGGAGTTTCTTTAGTGACTAAGTAGTTCACTATATCAGCGTACCATGGGTCGATAGAAATTGAAAGAAGTTGTTCATCGGGGAAGTTTTCATTGATCGGCAAAGAAGATGGTGCGTTCGGAAGATGAGACAAGTGATCGGCTATGACATTATCGGATCCTTTTTTGTCTTTGATTGTAACGTCAAATTCTTGAAGTAAAAGGATCCAACGAATCAAGCGGGATTTGGCATCCTTTTTAGAGAAGAGATATCGAAGTGCGGAGTGGTCCGTGTACACAGTAAGTGTGACCCTATCAAGTATTGTCGGAATTTTTCGAGAGCAAAAACGACAGCTAGAAGCTCTTTTTCGGTTGTTGTGTAGTTGATTTGAGCGTCGTTCAAAGTCATACTCGCGTAGTAAATCACGTGAAGGATCTTATTGATGCGTCGTCCTAAGACAGCACCAACGACAAAGTTCGAAGCATCACACATTATTTCGAAAAGAAGATTCCAATAGGGCGCACAAATGATTGGAGCAGAAATGAGTTCATTCTTAAGACGTTCAAAAGAAGAGATACAGTCAGAGTTAAAATCGAAAGGAACGTCTTTTCCAAGAAGAGTCATCAAAGGATGAGCAATTTTGCTAAAGTCTTTCATAAAGCGTCGGTAAAAGCCAGCGTGTCCAAGAAATGATCGAATGTCCTTAACAGTTTTGGGAATGGGTAGATTTGCAATAACATCGATTTTCGCTTTATCTACCTCAATGCCTTTGTTTGAGATGATATGTCCAAGGACTATGCCTTGTCTGACCATAAAGTGGCATTTTTCCCAATTCAAAGTCAAATGTTTTTCTTTACATCGATTAGAACCAATTCGAGATGATGTAAACATTGGGAAAACGAATCGCCAAAGATTGAGAAATCGTCCATAAAAACTTCTAGAAAGCGTTCAATCATGTCGGAAAAGATTCCAACCATGCAGCGTTGGAAAGTCGCAGGAGCATTACAAAGTCCGAATGGCATACATCGATAAGAAAAGGTACCGAATGGACACGTGAAAGTCGTTTTCTCTTGATCTTCGGGAGCGATTGGAATTTGGTTATAGCCGGAATAACCATCAAGGAAGCAGTAAAATTCGTGGTCGGCTAAACGTTCGAGCATTTGGTCAATGAAAGGAAGGGGGAAGTGATCTTTTTGTGTTGCGGCATTTAGTTTTCGGTAGTCAATGCAAACACGCCACCCCGTTTGAGTACGAGTTGGAATAAATTCGTTTGAATCATTCTTGACAACAGTTAGCCCAGACTTTTTCGGTACAACGTGAATTGGGCTAACCCATGAACTATCATAGATTGGGTAAATGATTCCGTTGTCGAGAAGTTTAAGAATTTCATCACGCACTGCATCTTTCATTTTTGGATTAAGCCTTCGTTGTGCCTCACGAACAGGCTTGGCATCGTCGATTAAATGGATGCGATGTTGAACAATAGCAGGGCTAATCCCTTTTATATCGGAGATCGACCATCCAATCGCTTCCTTGTTCTTCGAAAGAATATAAAGTAAGGAGGTTTCTTGGTCATGAGAGAGTGTCGCAGAAATTATGATGGGTAATGTTTCGTTATCACCTAAGTATGCGTACTTAAGGTGATCGGGAAGTGGTTTGAGGTCCAACTTCGGGAATTTTTCGATCAAAGAGTCGGGTTGAGATTCGGACTCAACATGAAGCGATTCAAAGGAAAGAGTATATTCGATCTCGTTGGTAATTTCATGAAACAATTTTTCGTACTCAGCCTCGTGTTCATCGTTAAGATCAAGTGTTTCGTTTTCAAAGTTTTCGTGAATGGCACTAACTTCCAACGTTTGGTCACGAGATTTGTTCGATTGACTTTCAAGATTGCAAATGTTGAGATCCAAAGTCATGTTTCCAAAAGAGATTTTCATTGAACCGTTACGACAATTGATTAAGGCATTTGAGGTGGCTAAGAATGGTCGGCCTAAAATCAAAGGAATTTGACTCGAAGGATTTGTCATGGGTTGTGTTTCGAGAACGATAAAATCAACGGGGAAAATGAATTGCCCTACTCGAATGAGCACGTCTTCGATTTCTCCCACGGGCTTCTTAATGGAACGATCGGTGAATTGAAGCGTAACTTTTGTGGGTTTGAGCTCACCTAAGCCTAATTGTTCGTACACGGAATATGGAATCAATTTGACACTCGCACCTAAGTCTATCAAGCATTTATTAATCGTCTTGTCACCAATTGTACATGAAATCGTAGGGCAGCCAGGATCTTTGTATTTGATGGGCATGGATTAGGACAAGACTTCGCTCAAACTGGCGGCTAGGAAGACTTTTTTGGGCACTTGAGTGTGTCGCTTTTGGGTACACAAGTCCTTAAGGAATTTCGCGTATGTTGGGACTTGCTGAATGATGTCAAGAAGCGGAATGTTAACTTTGACTTGTTTAAAAATTTCCAACATCTTTTCCATTTGGTCCGAGTGTTTCTTTGGTCGAAGACGATGTGGAAATGGGACACGATACTCGGTAGGCGGGTCTACTCGAGTAGAAGAAGAAGAGTTTTGATTGGCATTCGATTCAAGGTTTGGCTCCACGTTCTGTTTAGATTCGTTCATTGTTTTAGAAGTGTCGAGAGAAGTTTCCGTTAAATCGTTTGGTTTAACGACTTGATTATCGATTTGTTTACCGGAACGTAAAGTTGTGATAGCATTCAATTGGGTGACGTTGCTATCTTGAACAACATGGGCTTGATTTGAATTTGCGTTTTGATTTCTGGGATTTGAAATGGGTTGGCTTGGGAAAGTCCTCGTTCACGTTCGCTCATAGACGTGGCTAATTGACTCATTTGCATTTTGAGTTTTGCAATTGATTGGTTCGTGTTTTGCATATATGAAGTCAATAAATTTTGCAAATTGCTGTTTGATTGAAGGCTTTGAGTAGTTGCTTTAGCCAACATTTCAAGAGTTGTCTCAAGTGAAGTTAAACGTTTATTGTCTTGGGGAGGATGAGCAGAATTCGATTGAAAATTTGATTGTTGCGGTTGATTATGCGATCGAACCGCAAAGTTTGGTTGAAAATTGTTGGGCTGAAAGGGAGGATTTGAAGCACTATTTGGAAATGCTTGAAAATTAGGATGAATCGTATTCGTGTTGGGATTGTTTTGGTTCCACGTAAAATTCGGATGATTTCTCCAACCAGGGTTATACGTTGGAGAAAATGGGTCGTTTTTGGCTTTATTGAAAGCATTGATTTGTTTGACAGAATTGGGACACTGATCGGCTATATGATTAGGATCGTTGCATTTATAACACATCGGTTGGGAAGCTTGGTTCATTTGATTCGATGAGAAAACGTTATCGAATTTTTTAATCTTTGCATCGATCTTAGCTTCCAAAGCAACAGAAGATCCTATCGAGTTTGCACTCGATCGTGAGTAAATTGATTTTTCGTTCGATCGTTCCCATTGGGATGATTTTTTAGCGCGGTTTTCAAGAAATTTCCAAGCATCATTGTGATGTTGGGCAAGAAAGTTGCCTTGGCACATTGATTAAAGCATGGTTCGTGAGCTGTTTTCGAGTCCATCGTATAAAATTTGGCAAATCGTCCATTTTTCGAAGTTATGGTGTGGACATTTTATCAAAAGTTCTTTGAATCTTTCAAAATATTTTCCAAATGGTTCTCCCTTGAATTGATGAAAATTTACAATTTCGTTTCGGATTCTACTTGTTTTTTCCAAAGGGTAGAACTTTTTTAAGAAAGCTTTTATGAATTCTTCCCATGTTTTAATCGAGTTCGATGGTAAGCTGTACAACCATTTTTTAGCATAATCCGTAAGAGCAAATGGGATTAATCGAAGTTTGATTCCATCATCAGAGAGTTGTTGAAGTTTAATGATTGCGCAAACTTGTTCGAATTTAGTCAAGAAAATGTATGGGTCATCGTGCTTGAAATTGCCAAATTTCGGAAGCGTGGCAATATGGTTCGAGTGAATTTCGAAGTGGTTACCCATAGGGGCGGGTAACGTGATGCAAGATGGAATAGAAACTCTATCGGGAAAGATTCTATCCATAAGAGTTCGAGGGGCGTTCTCGTTCGCCATTTCGGGAAGATCGTTTGTTCGAGTTAAACGGTTTGTAGAAGGGTCGTGAGTCCAACGATTTGTTGTTGTGTCACGAGTCCAAGTACTCATGTACAAGTGAAAGTCGAGAAGAGAAAGAAGTTAGAATCGAGTTTAGTGAACGAAAGAAGATTTGAAAATCGTAGTGAAATTTTTTATTTTTTTAAAAAAGGTTTTAATTTTTTTTGTGGAATTAAAAACTAAGTTAAGAAAAATTTACAATTTTTTTTTGATTTTGGATTTTTTTGATTTTTTTTATATATGCATGAACTAATGCAACTAAATGAATGCAAAGGACTTAATTATAGTTTTCTGTCCTTAGTAGCTCCTAACCCAAAATTGTATAATCACACTTTGTCTTAATTCAACAAAAATATTTCTCAGCCAGGTAACGGGCAGGAGTTATCGGTGCACCACGAATCACCGTAGCAATGCAACCGAACGTTCAAGTACCTTCAGAGGAACAACCAATATAATATTCACATATCACCGTAATTTTTATAACTGATTATTACTCTGTCGTAGCCTAGACACCAAGAAATAAAATTGTTCAAAGAAAACAATTGTGAAGATACAATTAAGCCCTATATGAGCTCGCGACACCCTTAAGTCGAATGTCTAACCTTTATTATTAGTTAAATTCTACGATGAAATGCGTTTGTGGGCTAAGGAAAGGGTGATGAAATCCCTCACCTTATGTGAATTGAGGTATTTCCCTTAGAAAAGAAAATAAGATGATATGGATGCAAAACAAAAATTAAACGTGAATTTACAATGCAACTAAAATGAAGTTTGTTTTTGTTTTTGGATTCTGTATTTTTTTTTGTATATATGTATATATGCAAATGCAAGCAACCAACAATGCACTGGAGATGAAAGCACAATACCAGAGCGTGCAGATTATTAGCAATTTTTTTTAGCGGCAATTTTTTTAGCAAGGCAAAGCAGTTTATTTGGGCAAGCACTTCTTCCTTTTGAATTTCCACTTTGGCAACCTGAGATGAAACACAAGATATATTCAACAAATTTTTTATTTATTATTATTTAGTATGTTTATCAAAGATGAAAACAAAATAAGCGAAAAACAAAACAATCGAAAATAAAATAAATGAAAACTAAAACAAGTGAAAAATGAAAATTAAACAAAGTTGAACTTTTTTTTTTGGATTTTTTTAATTTTTTTTAAGACCAGGTAAACAAAACAAATCAATTGAAATCACATGAAACCAAACAGAACAATTGAAAACAAAACAAATTGAAAGTTTTTTTTATTGATTTTTTTAAGAAGAACAAGCTAAAGCGCTTTAAACAAAATAAAAGAACAAACAAAAGCAAATTATCTCCAACCCGAACCCATTAAGGAACACACAAAGGCAACTCTTTTTTTTTATTCGTTCAATTAAAAGATTTCAAACCAAATTCAACTATGAAGCTTCAAACCAAATTAGCACTTCTTCCCAAATCGAAATCCTCGAAACAATTTTGAACTTCAAACCAAATCAAAAACGAATTGTTTAATTCGGCTGTGAATTAGGTGGCGGTCTTCGATTTCAAACGATCGCGGTTCGGGGGTTTGTCAGGTGGCAAGTTGCTGTTTCAATTAGGTGATTGGAGGAGTCAGCTCGTTTAGGTTGTTCGCTTGATGGCTCGAGTTTAAGATTATCACGACTGGGATTGTTCGTGGTTGAAGAACTGTGCTTCGATTGATGTTCAATGATGATACTGCAGAGGTGGATGGTTTTGTAGGCCGCGGCGATTTCGGTTGCTGTGGTTTGCGACTTCGTGGTATTCGAACTGATTTGAGGATTGTCGCGAATTGCTAGAGTTGTTCTCGAGGAGGAGTTTTGGAAGGTAAGTCGTGGTTGAGTTTCAATGTCGTAGTTGAGTATTAGATGGTAGTACTACAGTATGAGGCAATGGGTTAATGTTGAAGAGGAGTGATGCAGGTTGCATGACAGTGACTAGTGGTAATAGTTGATTGTTGGTGAGTTGAATGTTGTTGCAGATGGAAGAGGGAGATGGTCGTATTTTGCGTGTTTGACATTTTTGTAGTGACAAGGGTGGGCAAATGTTTTGGCAGTGGTTTGATAGTGTAGTTGCAGAGAGGAGTATGGTAGTTGATAGGGACAGAAGTGAATGCTGTGATAAATGGGGAGGCAAGAAGCAAGGAGTTGCAGTGATGTAGTAGGAATGGGTGACTATGAAGCAATGAAGACAGTGAGATGATTGAGTGGCGACGGTTGTTTATTGATAGTGGGTAGATGATCAAGTGGCAGTTGAATGATGAAATAAGAGTAGGAGATTGTGGATTGTTGTATGGGATGGTTTTGGTCAGAGAAGTGCTTTTGTTATGTGAATGGACAGTGATGTAATGATGCTTGTAGGAGATAGCAGTGTAGATGTTTTGTTGCAGTGGTCTGTGGAGTTTGCACTGAAGTCTGGTCGACAGTTAGCAGTTTGTAATGGTCGATGGTAAGGTGTAGAAGGCGGTGGTATAAATGGTAGGGAAGTGGAGTGTGTTGTTGCTTGAAAAGTCAGTGTGTTTGATGTGTGGTAGTTGATGAACTATCGATTTGGTTGTGAGGAGTTTGGGAGTTTGTGATGATCAGTGATATTCTCTTGAGTTGTGACTAATGATGGAAGTTGTGTAACTAGGAAGGTGAAGTTGAACTTGCCTGTGGTGTTAATGTTGAGGCAGTATGCACAGGAGATTATGGAGTTGGAGTGTAGTGCAGAGTGTGTTCACTGAGACGTAGATGTTGGTAGCAATAGACGGGGGGTCAAAGCACTGGAAGATGGAGATGAAATGAATAGCAATTGTTAGAAGTGGGTTGTTGTTCAGGGATATGTGTAGTGGAGAAAGGAAGGAAGCAGAGTGTTGTGTAATAAGTGGTTGATGGCAGTGGAGTATGGGGCTATTGGACAGATGTTTTGCGAGTATTTTGATGGAGTGGTAGTCAGTTATGCAGAGCAAGTGGTCATGGGGGGATGTGGTTGCTATTTTGAGGTGTTGGAGAAGCATGGTGATATTTGATGTTGGTCTGTGAAGTGATTGTATAAGGACTTGCAGAGGGATGATATAGAGGGAATGTGGTTTGGTATGTAGACAGAAGGCTGTTTTGTGGGTAGAGGCAGTATGTATGCAGTGGAGTTTGATGGAAGTGTAGTTTGAAATGTAACAGGCAGAGAGCAGTTTTGGAACATAGTGAAATATACACAGAAAATGTAAACAGTGTTTTTTTAATGGGAAATTGTAAATGGACTGTAATTTGTAAATTGAAAATGTACTTGAAAATGAAATGGAATGAAACTCTTTTTTTTAATGCAATTGTGTGATTTTTTTTAAAATGCAAATTCAAATGCAAAAACAACTAGCAAACAACACAAACAAAACCAAAATGCAATCAAAATCACACACACAAAATCAAGCAACAACTAATCCGAAGAATATAAAACTAAAATCAAAACAATTCCCCGGCAACGGCGCCAAAAACTTGTTCGTCGACGGAAATTCTATCGGTTTAGAAAACCGTCGAACGAATTTAAATTAAAAATAGCCGCAAGCGCACGTCGTACACTTTGTAGTACGTGGCGAATACGGGTCGATCCGCAGGGAATTATGAGATATTAAAGATCTGTTCAATCAAATTAGACCAAATGGAGGAGGAATTGTTAACTAAAAATGAAGCTAAAACTAAAGCGTGATTTAAAAACTATTAAACTAGAGAATAATTTAGAGGCAAATCCACTCTAATATTTGTGTAAATCAACAATCATAGAATTTATGATCTCTAACTTTGATATTAAGTGAAATAAGTGTTGCATTTATCATAAGTATGGTTTGTTTATGTTATTAATTAACATAACTCAAACCATCAAACTATAATACAACAATTATACCACTTATAATTCTCATGAAAATGAAGCCAAAACAAAAGTTATTTTAAGTATGATCTATTTACTATTGTAACTAGTAATATAGATCATCAAATTTTATTTTTACTTTCATTTCAAAATCAAAAATGGATTAGCAAATGATGATGCAACTTGTGTTTATGTTGAATAAGAATAGCTCATTTGCAAAAGCAACATAAAGCTATCAAACCCACTTGTATAAACTTGCATCAAAATTTACTTTCATGAAGAATAGACAAAGAGATCATAAATCATAGAAATGTTGAAATTACATAATATTTGAGAGCTTCATTACCCCTAAATTGAAGGGTTTAGCTACTCATTTGTGGCATTGAAGCAACACTTGTAAATTTCAACATGAAAGAGCAAAGAAATGAAAACTAAGCAAAGGAAGAAAGAGAGATTAACTAGTAACTAGTTGCATAAAAATTAAAGCTACACTACTTGCATAAATGTAAATCTAAGTTATGAACATTAAAGGAAAGAGAGCATAGAAATAAACATTAACAATAAAACAAAGAAAAGCATGTAGAAAAGAGAGAAGAAAGAGGCTTGGAAGCCATTTTTATTTCATAGAACATTGAGCTTACAATTTGATTTCTTAATTTCCTAAGTAAAATGAAAGAGTAGATGATGTTTACATGTACACACGTGGGCTATTTAAACATGCATAAAACCCTAATTCCATTTTTAGGGTGCTTCCCAAAATGCCCTTTAGGAAGTGTGGCCACCAAGTAACCATTAGCCACTAATTAGTCCATCATTTGTTGTGCATGAAGCTTTAACCTCCATTTAGTTTGTCCATTAGCTCATAATTGTACATTTAGGTAAGTGGGTGAGGTCCTCCATGATCTTGAATTATTTACTCTTCATTCCTTTGTATTTCATTTGTGCATGCATGTATCTTCATATAAGCCTCTTCCATATGCATCCAAATTCCTATAAAAATTATCAAAAAATGTCCAAGTAAAAATTCTTAAATTGACACAAGCAAAAAAATGACCATTTTGCCTCTGAATGAAGATGAAAATATGGCGGTTTGAGAATAATTGAATTTTGGTTTTAAACATGTTAAAATGCCCAAATATGATGTTTATTTAAATAAAAAGAGATGAACTATTTTCAATATTTAAACTATTTAAGTTGGAACAGTTATGATTTAGATTTAATGGATTTAAATGCGAAAATTTTGCTATGACGATTTAAACTATTTTGTGGTTATGATTTTGAAATGAATATGGTATTTTGATATGGAGAATGAACTTTTTGAAATGATTATAAAAGTGATTTTATGAAAATGACCACGGTGTGAAATAATCGTTTGGTTGTTAAAGAGACCAGGATCGGATATTGTCATACTCTCTGCTAATACCGAAAACCACTTTAACAACCATGCACGTAGTGGAGAATCCAGAACGAAGTAGGATGGTTGGTGATGATTCTATATGAGGTACTAACGTAACCCTGCCTCCCACGAGTCAGCTTGATGTGGCTAAAACAGGAGCTATACCGGACCAAATGAGGTCGCACCTCCGATCGAACATGCTTCTTCGATACCATTCTATTACTTTGTGATTTGATTGGGTGCACCTTTGATTTGGGAGTGTGTCTCGAGGTGGGTAGTAGTAGCTGCTATGCGTTACCACCAGTCCGGGAGTGCAAACGGTAGAATCCTACCCTGGCATTACCTCGCGTGCCTTGTCACATATCTTATCGCGCCTTCTACGAGTTTGGTTTGTATCGTATCTATGGAGTGCCCTCCGATAGCCCTCCAGTTTACGGAGGAATTACGGTACTGTATAGACCACAAAAATATATAAAAATGTGTTAAAGGGGATATGAGTAACGCCTTAAAGCTATTTTAATAGTTTGCTTTACTATAGACATTATATATGGAGCATATTGTACTATGTATGTTAACAGTTTAACGGATCTTTAGAGGATGAGAATCTTAAACATCCTTTAAGTTATTTTGTATTTCACTTGATAGTTCACTTGAGTTGATTTACTGGTATAAGAATGTTAATGCTGACTCGAGTGTTTTGTGTTTTGCTTTATGCTCGGGTCAAACTGAGTGTCACAGCATTTGAGACTCACATTTGGAGTTTGATGCTTTGCTTGAAGATTTGTCTCTTATCTATCCAGCTTTGAAGTTATCTCAGTTATTTCCAGTTATCTGTGTTTAGACTTGACTGTTGCTTTTGTATTTGAGACTACTTTGTATTTGAGATTTTCTGTTGTATTTGTTCACTCTGATGTTTATATAGTAGCTTCATGAATTACTATTTATCTATTCCGCTGCTTATTGTTATATTACTATGTGTATGTGATTCTATGATTGATTTATTTACTGTATATACTGAGTTTTGCCAAATATAAATTTACAATCTGTTGTTTTGAGCAATTCAAGTGTGACATGAGTGGATGATTGTCGATTTGAATGGTTCGAAATAGCTGGTCGTTACATGTATATTAAAATTTTGAAATAAAGGATAGGTTTAACATTGCTTTAAAAAATAATAATAGCTATTTCCTCGTACAATTTTTATATTTTTCTAGTTTGCCCTTATAAATTAATTTCGCTTGACCAATTTGATTTTTTCACGCAAAATATTCGGATGGTGTATCGTCATCAAACAACGTGGATAATAATTAATAAATATAAAATAATAAATAATAAACAATAAATAGCACCATAACGGCGTAAACAAAATAAATCTCACCCTAACATAAATACGATTTTTTTTTTTGGACGTATTTAAAAAATACATCACAGAAGCACTATTTACATATAACAAAAGCAAACACTGCACCTGAAATCAACGAAATTGAACAATTTCACTATACATCTGCATGTCAGCTTAATAGCTGAAATGTACTAAATTTTCATAGTGCATAACATTTTCCTCAGTCCCCACATCAAAAGGCAAATCATAATCTTGTGCATATTCAGGTGTGAAATCAAGAAAGTTGCATTGCATTAAGTTGTTCATATCAGGAAATGAGGAACTTGACTGTGCACCATTTGCGAACATTGAATTTTCGATTTCTTTTCCCATAAAAGGTTGAGAGCTGAATGACTCATTGTTCATCTCTACTTCTCCTTTCCTTTTGTGGCATATTCTACAAAGCACCCAATTCTCCTATAATAATATTAAGCATACCATATAAACGTTATATGACAACTATATGTGACATACCATGATGATACTAAATGAACAACGAGCATATCAATACTCATAAAATCTTGCTAATTGAATTCCGTTTCCAATTGAATTTTTCCAGTTACGATTCCATTCTTAAATTGCAATCATAAACTCCCTTAAATACGCAATTGAGAAGAAAAAAAATATCATTCAACCAGTGAATTTGCATATTTCAAGATACTTTATTTATCCATAATTCAAACTTCTTTTTCTCTTTTGAGAGAGAATAAAAGAAAACTAAGTTCTAGATTCGATGTAGAAGCTCAATCATTAACAACTGTTTTAAATTCACAAAACTATTAAACGATTCTTTTACATACTTCAATTTCATTCAGTAACCTATACGGTAAAGTATGTAGTATACAAGTATGCGATCATTGAAAATGCGATTCATTTGAATTCAAGATGTACAATTCAAATCCACTTTCAAGTTTCAATTTAAAGTTCCAACTTCCAATCTACCATTTGAACCCCGTTTCGAAAACCTTGTATCATAACCGTGACAAAATAAATGATGCATTCAAGATATTATGTAGAGCTTAAAAGTCGAAGGCGGATGGTACCTTAGGAGGCATATGGCTGTTTCCAAGGCGAAACTCATGCATGACAAAGTCGGTTTTGATTCCATTTGGAGCTCTTCCTCTATAGAAAACCAAAGTCTTTCTCATCCCTACGAGCGTGTGTGTTATTGGATCGTAGACCATTCGATCTTTACCAGTAGCTTTCCAGTACCCAGATTTAGTTGCTCGGTTCGCACGCATGCCAGTTGCATACTTACGATCCAGGAAGCTGAAGAAATACCATTCATTTTCACTTACCTTCGCCACTTCTGAGGGTACATGTAAATCACACAGGTAAAAACTATTACCCATAACGACACAACTTTGATAAACATTCAAAGGTTACTTTTTAAAAGAAACATGGAAAACACTGGAAGATTAAACAGAATCAGTTATAGTTAAAATACATGCTTCAGCCCTCAGCTCTTTTAGCGCTGAAAGTTGCACCAGAAAAAAAAAAGTTCGAAGAAGAAGAAAAAGAAGTAGATAACATATAGAGCTGAGAAACTATAACATTGAAAAGAGAGCACTAACATGTAATTGAGTGTGTGTGTATATAGACACAGAATATAAATCTCACCAGGAAGTTCCCAAGGCTCGCTTGTATGCAAGTCCACTTCGACCATTGCTCCTTCATCATTTCTCTCATTATTCACCTTCTTGAAGAGATAATGGCATATCAGTTCTTCATCACTTGGATGAAACCTGAAACCAGGTGGTAGATGTGACCCGATTTCTCTTAGCCCCATCGTATTTTTTTCTGATAAATTTTATTTGTTTTGAACAAACAAAATGTGATGTAAAGCAGCGTTTGGTTCCGTGTTTACTAAAATTAAAACTCAGAAAGTTATATATAGAGGAAACACTAGTGAAGTAGAGAAAACCCATAATTACAAGAAATCTCTTTTGAGTAAGAGGAAAACAACATTACCACTCTATGTAATGTACTGTAATAGGGCTTTATTTTTCTTTCTTTCTTCATTTCTTTTTACGGAACAGTTAGTAGCTGGTTTAAGATGATGTTCATGGATAATATTGATGACAAAAGCATTGGTTGTATGGGCCCATCCTATTTTGTCATTAAAGTTATTGAATCCATATATGGAATTTCACATTTTATTTTTCAAATGCATAAATATTATGAAAAGGATAGGTCATGTACAAGTTTATTTCGACATGCTACAAAGTAAGATCAAGTTAAACAATTATATAGGCTGGAGAAGGAAATATAACTGAATGTTATATTCTAGGTTAAGTAGCCATGAGATATTAAAGATGCATACGTTTGATAAATAATGTTGTTCATGACAGTGAAGATTTACATTAAAAGTTTAAAGAACTCAAAATTAAACTGAACTCTTAAACCATATAAATAATTAGCCATCCAAATATGGATGGTTGCTTCTATTCCGATAGCTGCTTTAATAAGTATAACTTCTTAAAAAGTTATTCAGATTAGCTTCTGGTCAAATAATGCATTTATTTACTGATGTAGCAGGTTAACATCAGAGGTGGTCAAGGAAAAATATATTATTAGGTAATCTACACACAATTTTCGCACAATCAAGAATACATATTAGCTACCAAATATTGTAAGAAAAGATGGAGTCATCATCATCTATATTATTTTCACGAGATTATGGTCAGCTATAAAAAAGGAACATGTTTTAATCATATGGCATGTCTCCGAGCACTCAAGATACCTGTTATAAACCGGATACAAATTTTAAAAGAGAAAAGAAAAGGAATTTACTATAACTCCAGTAAACAAACAAATATAAAGCAATAAAATATATCAACAATATTTTAAAAATAATGGAAGAAATGTAGCTCCCTAATTGCTGGTTGCAGATGACTACAAATAAAATAAAGTCTATAACAGAGAACTTTTTGTTAAAGATAAGTAGTGTGGTTTGCAAAAGGGGCGTCACAACAACAATCTATTTTTACTTCTGATCACGATTTCCGTTAGAAAATTCAAACGCGCTTTCACAATAAGTGCACACCACTGAATTAACATCTACATTACTGTTGATCAAGAATCCTGTTTTTTAAGCAAATCTTTCTAAAAGCTATGTTACATGGATCATGTGTTTCCTACAACTCATTATCGTACAGTAAAGTTCCTACCACTTTCGTTATCAAACTAATACACATGAAATTTATCGTACAATAAAGCTTTATTAACGCCAATGAAGGTGCATTCTATATACATCAAAACTGCATCGATTTTCAATGACGAACAGTTGTTCCCAAGCAAGCCTATGAATTAACCAAGGAGGAATATCAGAAGAAAGTTAGTGCACATGCTGCTGTGTGCAAGCGCGTAACGAAATAAATTATTGAAAAAAATTCAGAATCAAACACTTGTGAATTATCTCGACCAATTCCTTGATTTCTGGTCAGGATAACAATTCCAACATCACATACAATGAACATAGGAGATATATCTCTTTCAAATTGTTCTAACCATTGACTACAAATCTACAAGCATGTGGTGTTCAACAAGCCTTTAACATAATTGAGGTTTATCGTGCATGCGGAGTTAAACATTTATTAAATACACACATACGCATCAAATTTTCATATAGCTTATGTTAATGGTCTAATTTTATTTATCTACCTTGCAAGGGAACATTAAGTTATGTTGTGTAGGAAATGATGGATTCACTGAATATAAACGGTCTCAATAATTAGCGCTTCAAAAACATGAGTAAACAAAACATGCTTATAGACCGTAGGGCGTACAATGAATTTTCGATACTGAACACGAAATTAATCAGTCGAGTAGTTGGAATGTTTTCACGCGAATACTCGGCTGGTTACGCCTACAAGATTGATTTCAATAGCTTGATAAAGTGGGAAATGGTTGTCTACAAGCATGTTTTAAGCTGTTTGCCAATGTTCTTGAAAAAGAACCACTGGAAACGATGTTTATAAATACTGGTATATGTTTTAAAGATGAATTTCATCAAGCAAATTACTACCAGTGTCATACTAGACAGGGTCTAGTTAATAAATACTAAAGAGACAAATAAGCAATAAATGAAATGAATCTTTGAAGTTACATTATAAAATACATCAAGGACTTTGTAACTTAGCACCTTAATGCTAACAACTCCAGTTCTTAGACTGAAGTTAACCATATTGATCGTATTAAAAGAAAATGCATAACTTAAACAGTGTCATCACATAATCTTTATGGCTAGCCATGGACTCAGTACTATTTATTTAAGGCGCGTATTTAGGAGAAGATTTCTAGAGAATGGTAACAAAATTTTGTACAGTATTACGTCTTTATTAAGAAAAAACAGGATCAAAATCAAACTAAGATCTGTGTGGCCCACACCAATGTCTATAATTCACATCCAAACCTCACATATGGTGTTAACATGTCCAATCATGTAGGATATAAAGTGTAGAATGATAGAATTGATTAAACCCAATCACTATCCAATCAAACTTTTGAACTAGCTAAGAACAGTAACAATCTAAGAAAGTAGAGGCAAATAATAAGTTAGATGAAGGAGAAAGAATTCTAATGTTGACAACTCAATTTTGATAACCCCACATATTCCAAGTAGATGATGTGATGTAAAAGATATGGACAACTAAGTGCAATACAATGGAAAAAAATAAACAGTTTTATTTATTGATACTTTTAGCCCATGAGCTACAGTTTTCAGAAGACAGACATTTTTTCAAAATATTCATAATCATATGCAACATTCCCGTGTTAGGATTCGAGTTTCCAACCTGTAATCTCTGAATCACGTGTTTTATGACTAGGTAAATTATAGCTTGTGTGTTGTTTATTATTCAAATACTATCAAGAAATGAGGAATTAACTTTATAAGTATGTGCAACTGAATCCAAGTAAAATTTTGGTGTTATGCATAAGACCTTCTATAGCATTAGTAGATCAGAGAACATAAAAAGTCAAAATAACGTTGACGGATATCTCTACAACCTCCGCTTTGAAAGTAATAAAAAATGAAAGAAACTTGAGTTTCTTTTTTAGTTTAACTCTTTAAATTTTTGCAACCACTTTTGTTTGGTTTCAAAAGAAAAAAAAGGAAAGAAAATCGCTTTGGATTTCCGATCTGCCAAGGCCGTCGCTGACTACATTCAAACCTTTATGCTTTGCAGATTCATAACAGAATGATGAGCTCATACTTCACGAGATATTAAGGTAGGATCCTAAGTAAATGTCAAGCTCAAACTGCAATAGTGGCAAATAGGTATACCAAACAACCTACCAAATTATATAGAAGAAGGCTCCTTTCTTGTCCATACAAACTCAAGTCTTTTCACTAATTAAAACCAGCAGCACCAAAATCAAATAAAGGGGAATGAAAGTACACATGCTTGGCCCTAAGTGTTTGCCTCTTCTAACTTATCAATTAAACTATAATGATACTGCATAATTAGAGAGCCAATAATTGAATATTACAGCAAAAATAATACACAAACAGTCATTCTTACTTCGGACACTACAAAAATGTTTAATTGACAAAACACAAACAAGAGCATGGCAGCTTAGCATAGCCAAACTTTCTTTTCTTTGTTTGAATACTGCCCCCTTTACAATATTTATTGGCATTGATATTAATTGTTCATATAATATTATTCCATCGTATCAAGATATCATACAGATTCACATCCTTGGAGTTTACGGACTAATTTCTTACAAAAAGATATGTTTAAATGTTATGCCCTTCTTTATTTTGCCTTGTTTTGACCATTTTGCAGCAAATTTGGATTGTACACTTGAAAACTGGTGGGTTGCTGTGGAATAACTTGAAGGCTTGAAAACAAAGAATTGTATTTGTATTGCTTGCAGTGTTGTAATTAACAAGAAAGAGTGACTGTATGAGTGAGTGTAAAGAATATTGAACAGTGATGAAAATGATTTCACTTTATTAATCAGAATGAAAATGAAATGATACAAATTGATTACATTTCTCTGTACAATGACATTCTATTTATAAGAAAGATATCTGACATATTGGGCTTTAAGAAAGTAGCCCAGACCCGCATCTTATATGATCAATATACTTCTAGCCACTGGATTACTGACTAACGGTTGAGATCTTTACTTGAGATAATATTAACTTTGTATCTGTCGATCTCTTTTCATTTTCAATATTCTCTCAAACCCTATTACGGCTAGGGTTTGCTGCGATTAGTTTCAAATTCTTCTTCTACAACACTTGCTTGCGAATCTGATGAAATTTAGTTGTGAGAAACATGAAGTAAGAGAAGATCATTGAGGACAGCGAGCAAAAAATAAAACTGTGGTTGATTGTTGTTCCAAATGACAATCAATCAGAGAATCTAGAGCCGCTTGCTTCAACACTTCAAATCATTCTGAATCGAGATATTGAAACCATCTTGAAGTCGACAACATGGCTGTTCATATGCTTTCAAGTGTGTGAACAGTCATCCAGACTTTTGATTTTGGGTTGTAGACATGGATCTAAACTCATTTGAAGAGAATCCGAGGCTTTTGAGAGAGTATAAAGTTTGTCGCTGCTGCTTTCTTACCATACTTGTTTCCAGAATCTTCAACTTTTAGATCTTGCTTTAGTCGAAGAAATTTTTTCTTCGACAAGGGTTTTGTGAGAATGTCTGCCCTTTGGTAAGCTGCATGTACGTGATTAACATTGAGATTGCCTTTAATAACTTGTTCTCTGACAAAGTATAAATCTAACTCCATATGCTTTGTTCTTAAATACAATACTAGATTTGCAGTGAGTGCTATTGTGCTCATGTTATCACACCAGACCGTAGCTTTATTGTGAGTTTTGATCTTGAATTCATGTAGCAATGATTCTATCCACATGATTTTAGCTGTAACACTTGCTACACTCCCGAATTCAGCTTCAGTGCTGAATCTAGATACAGTTGTTTGTTTTTTCGAACACCATGATACTGGATTATCACCCAAAAATACACAATAGCCTGTAGTAGACTTTCTGTCATCAATATCTGTTGCCCAGTCTGCATCTGCATATGCTGTAATATTAATTGCATTGCTTGATTGTAAAGTTAAACCATGATCCAGAGTGCCATTTAGATATCTCAAAATTCTTTTAACAGCTTTCCAATGCTCATCTAAAGGATTTTTCATGAATTGACTGGCCTTGTTGACACTATAGGAAATTTCTGGCCTAGTGATGGTAGCATATTGTAGAGCTCCTACTATACTTCTGTATTACCTAACATTTGATATAGGTTCTCCTTTAATCTTTGATAAATATAAATTGCTCATCATAGGAGTTGTTAGGGCTTTGGCATTTTCCATATTGGCTTTCATAAGAATTTCAGTAATATATTTCTTTTGGCTCAACTGAATTTTTGTAGCTGAAATTTTGTTGACTTCTATTCCCAAGAAATAATTGACATTGCCAAAATCTTTAATGGAGAATTCTTTATTCAGCTGATTTGTAACATAATTGATCTCTTGTTCACTGTTTCCTGTAATTAAAAAATCATCAACATATATTAGAATATAAGTAACTTCATTATTATAAAATTTAGTAAATAAAGAATTGTCTGATTTTGTGGGATTATATCCCAGTCTGGCCAAGGTTGACTTTAATTTGTCAAACCAAACCCTTGGTGCTTGCTTCAAACCATATATAGCTTTGTTCAGTTTGCACACAAGCTTTTCTATTCCTTCCTTTTTGAATCCAATTGGTTGCTCCATGTAAACTTCTTCCTGCAATTCACCATTCAGAAAAGCATTATTTACATCAAGTTGCTTTATGGTCCAGTTTCTATGTAAGGCAATTGTAAATATGATTCTGATTGATGTAGGTTTCACAACAGGTGAAAATGTTTCATTAAAATCAAAACCATTCTGTTGTGAATACTCTTTTGCCACCAATCTTGCCTTGTACTTAGAAATTGAACCATCAGAAATTTTCTTTAATCTATATATCCATTTGCATCCAATAATATTTTTGTCACATGGTAATGGGACAAGATCCCAAGTTTTGTTTCTTTGTAATGCTTCAAACTCTTCATTCATGGCACTTTTCCATTTATCACATTGAATTGCTTGATGATAAGTGCATGGTTCTTCATTTTCAATTGTTGCATTGTATATTTTTGGCTTGAATATTCCCTTCTTTGCTCTTGTGATCATATGATGACCAGTACTTTCTGGAATTATTTGTTGAACAACTTCTGTAGCACTTTGTTGATCAGTATTGTGACTTGGAGGATCTTGTTGATCAATAGGTGATTCTAAATTGCCTATTGGTTGACAATGATCAGAATGTCTGCTAGTGTGACTGCTACTCTGATGTAGGTCTTCAGAACTGCTTCTCTGATCATCATCTGCTCTTGAGTTGGATAAGAGTTGTTGATGACATGACACATCTTGATTACTTTCTGTTGCAACTTGCTCCACCAAGTCACGTAATAAATATACAACATTTTTTGTGTTGTATATTTTATGAGAAGTTTTCATATGTGTTTGACTAAAAGGAAAAGTTTGTTCATTAAATACAACATGTCTAGACACAAACACCTTTCCATTGCTTTCTATACATTTGTAACCCTTCATATTAGTAGCATAACCTAGGAAAGTACATGGGGAGGACCTAAAATTCAACTTATGTGAATTATATGGTCTTAAATAAGAAAAACATAGACATCCAAACACTTTAAAATCATGATAATTTGGTTTAACACTAGAAAGTACTCCTATAGGACTTTTATACTGTAGAGTTTTTGTTGGCAGTCTATTTATTAGATATACACTAGTAGCAAAAGCATCAGGCTAAAATTTTTGTGGTAAAGAAGCCTGAGCAAATATTGTTAAACCAGTTTCAACAATATGTCTATGTTTTCTTTCTATTAAGCCATTTTGTTCAGAAGTATAAGGACAAGTAATTCTGTGATTGATTCCCTTTTTGTGAAAATATTGCTTTAAAGGATAAAATTCTGTTCCACCATCAGTTTGAAAATTCTTAACCTGACAGTTAGTTTGATTTCGACTAAATTAATAAATTGAACTACAACATTGCAAGTTTCAGATTTAGATTTTAAGAAGTATATCCATACATGTCTAGAGAATGCACCTATAAAAGAGATATAATATTTAAAACCATAATCTGAGGTTATAGATGTAGGGCCCCATAAGTCAGTTGCAATCAACTCTAATGGTTTAGTGTAAACAGTCTCAGAATCAGAAAAAACAAGTTTGTGACTCTTACCCATTTGACAGTGTGTACATACATAAGGCATAGAAATGTTAGGAAATGAAATATTATTATTCTTCAACACTTTCTTTACAATATTTGCATTGGCATGCCCCAGTCTGCTATGCCATATATCAAAAGTCTTAAAATTACTTGCTTGAGTTATTTCTGAATTGTTACACCATTTATCTCTACATGCTTGACTTTCAGAATTGTCAACACTAAATTTGTATAGTCCTCTACACTCTTTACCCTGCAAAAGAATTTCAGTAGACTTAATGTCTTTGATTAGACAGTGAGTAGGAAAGAATTAAAAATATACTTGATTATATTTAGCAAATTGTGACACACTAAGCAAGTTTTTTGTAATTAAAGGTACTCTCAAAAGATTGTTAAGATATAATTTTCTAGCACCTTTAATACATGCACTACCAGTGTGAGTAATGCTTAAGGGCTTACCATTTCCCATGTGAATACATTGTTTACCTTTATACTCTTGGTTTCCGAGATTCAGATTCCCAAGATTGTTTGTTACATGATTAGTTGCCCTAGAATCAGGAAACCAACTTTGATCTTGTGAATCATCTGTGCTGACAGTATTTTCTTTCTGACTAGTTGAGTCATGTTGAATGTTGATCATGTTTGCACTTTGATAATTCTTGTGATTGTTGTTTCCTTGCTGAGATGGTACATAGTTTGCATCAAATCTAAAATAGAATTTGTTAGCACTGTGTCCAAACTTTTCACATATTTGGCATCTCAGTCTATTATTATTGTTATTGTGAAATCTGCCACCTCTGCCTCTTGATCTGTTGGATGAACCACCTCTATTAGATGACCCACCTCTTTGATTTTTGATGTTGTATGTCTTCTCTTGATTTTTTGAAACATAGTTAACAGAAAACTCTTGAACAAATTTCTTATGTTCTATTCTTCCTTCATGAGACAGTAGAATAGAACTAACATATTCAATAGATGGTGTTTTTTCTTGAGATGAGACAGTATGTAAATAGAAGATGTAACAGATTTTTCAAATGAAATGAAAAATTCTTATTAATTTCTCTCAACATGTTATTACAAATGGATTGCTTCTACTATTTATATATATCCATAACCCCAACCACTAATCATTACATGACTCATTCAAACTCTGAGTTGATCAAACAAATCACTCAAACTCACAAATTCAACTCAGCCTTGGTCACTCTTGTATTCACGTGCACATGTGCATGTTCACATGCAAACTAACAACTTCTGGACTCAACAGAAGGGTCACTTGTCTTCCTTGATTCAAGCAAGTTTTCTTGGGAACTTGAGTTGGTCAGCATCTCCCCTGAATCACCGCCGGTGGTTGTGGAAGCAATCTGCACTTGGACTCTCAAAAATAAACGTCGATGATGCATGCACTCATCACCGAAATCATTCTCTAGTGTCAAGTGGGGAGTGTAACACTTACTTCATTTGAAAATCCTTTGAAAACAATTTCTAATCGAATATACTATCATATAATACTTATATTATACATTCCAAATTTTTGTTAATAAATTTTCAAACACCGGAATTTAAATTCTCCATCTTAATTTAAATTCATTTTTTATTTTATTTTATTTACCATTTATATTCATTGTCAATCATATTTACAAGTTTCATTTCTTAAAATCATCCAATAGTCAATAGTTAGAAATATTGACTAATCAACAATAAACAATGATAATCTAATATTATCATCTCCTAACAACCAATACAATCAAAATTTATAAATTTTCAAGATAATTCTTTTATATATAAAATATAATCTAAAACAATATTATGTCAATCTGTCCTATTCGAGTGTTTAGAAATTCCCATCGATGCCTTGGCGTCCCAAGTACCAACCAGAATTCATAAATACTCAACGGAACAAATTAATACAATATAAAATCATTTTTATATCAAAATTACAAATACGCTCTCTCATATACACTCAAACTCATTCATAAGGTTTAACCCTATTTCAATGAGTTATTCCCCACTAGAGCCAAGGTAATCTAAACCAAAGCTCTGATACCAACTGTAACAACCCGCATTTTTTGACCGTTCAAGTCGACAAAACATACACACATGCCGACTCAAACAATCCAAAATACAGATAGTTATTGGGGTTAAATAAGAAAAGAAAAGAAAGAACAGAAACAAACTCAGAATCTCGCAGCGGAAGGAACAAGATATAATAATAAAATAACATTTCATGAAGCTGTTAAATAAATATTTTTGATTATTATTATACATCATAAATCAGAGTTACATACATATCAGAGATAATACAACAATGCAGCGGAAAAATAATACAGTAGTAGAATACAAATGATGCAATACCAAATTCCATCTTCGTCCTCCAGAATAGATCTTCAACCTTATCTGAAATGCTCAAGCTGACCCGAGCGTAATGAAAAGACAAAACACTCGAGTCAGGACTAAAATATCTCATGTAAGTTAAATCGAATAAGTAAATATGAGTGTGACGGCGTCGGAGATGTTTATGGGTTTTAGACACCGCCTATCCAGTGTTTGACGTGCGTGCATTAACTTAAGAGATGTTCGGGATTTCCATCTCCTAAGGATCCGTTAAACTATCTACTATATAATAGAATACGCTATATACAATAATGTCTATCATAAAGTAAAATATCATTCCTAGCGTTAAGCCATGGCCCATTCCACCCTTAACACAGTTTATAAATGTCATAGTCTATACAGCACCGTAAGCCCCACCGTAAACTAGTGGTTATCAGTGGGTACCCCATAGGTATAACACAAATCAAAATCGTAGTGGTCACGAATAGGATAATCAGTATGACAAGGTACATGAGGCGATACCAACTAGGATACTAGTAGTTGCGTCATCTGGACTGATGTTGGGCATAGCAGCTACTACCCTAACACCGCGAAACAACACTCCCATAATCGAGGGGTGCACCCAAATCGAATCACAAAAGTAATAGATATGGTAACGAAGAAGTGTGTCCGCTAGAGGCGGCGAACCTCAATGGCCCGACAGGGCTCCTGTTTTAGTCATGTCAGGGGTCATCCAATATCGTTCTCTTTCTTCAGTCAACGCGTTCATCAAACCATCCACTTCATTCTGGATCAACACTCCGCGTATATTAGTTATTAAAGTGGTTTTCGGTATCGACAGAGAGTATGTCCATATCCGATCCCGGTCTCTTTAATAACTACGTATTATTACACCGATGGCTCTTTTACATTTTCAAAATCAATTCATAATTGATTATCAAAAAATATCGTATTCGCTTCAAAAAAATCAAATCCATTTCAAAATCATCATATCTACTCAAAATATACAATTTCATTTCAAAAATCATTTTCGCCTCAAATTCCACAAAACGGTTCACATAAACTCGAATTCCAAAATTTAAAATTTAATCAAATCTCAAATCATCAATTTCAACTCGATTCAGCTTCTCAATAAACCATTTCAAATTATCAATTTCAAATACATATTTGAACCACAAAATAAGCCATTCCAATTTCCATATATCTCAAAGCTTTAAATATTCACATTTAAAAACTAAATTTGATAATTCCATTTATATCCCAATTTAATTTCAATTCAATTCCAAATTAATTAAATCTCAATTTCAAATAAATTTTCAATTTCAAACTCAAACTTGAAATATCATTTCATATAAATTTTCTTAGAAATATTCAGAGTTCGATTAAAAGTCCAATCTTTTAAAACAAATCAACTTTCGAAAATTTACGCCGTATTTCAATCTTTTTCTTAAAAATCTAAACTTCGAATAATTAAACAATTTCATTTACCAAGTTTAAATTCCAACATCTCGAGCCTCAATTCAAAATAATTCAATTTCCATAAATTGGATTTTTTTTCTTAAAATCAATTCATTTAAATAATTTCAAAACAACTTTTAAAATCATTTAATTTAACCAACCCGGTGTCCGTATATAATTTTATAACCTATGGCCAAGTGGATAATTATTTCAATTTTAATTTCAAGGATGGATTTATATCATTTCAATCCAAATAGATGTCATAGGTATATCATTTCAACCTATTCCTTAATTTATTCGAAATGATTCAGTTTACAGTTTTATATGTGATAGACAATATACATGATGATAACATGATATATCAAAATAAATAAACAACCAATATCGACCAATAACATCCATCACAACCAATCAACCATAAAGCCAATAACATTCACTACAACTTTATAATTATAAATATCGAGTAATATACTGCCAATTTAAATTTAAATTTATTTTAACGGTCAATTTAAATTATATCAATTAATTCATATATCAATACAGATAATAATTAATCCTACCAAACAACAACCAATAAATTTCATATCACTTCAGAATATAAGTTTAACTAACAAAAATTATTTTAGTCAATTGTGAGCGTATAAACACTCACCTTTGATTCAAAGCCCGTTAATAAGGCCCAAAATTTCACAGTCTCAGATCTGAACGAAACCTACGCCAAAATGTCCGGAATTTAGATACGATCCTAACGAAAGAAACCGCGTGTGAAACGGAGTTCATATGCGAGAGTTATAGCGATTTGTGCTATTGAAATCAATTATAAAATAAATAAAAAAGAGAACACTTTTAACCTCCATCACCTGCCACGTCATCATGAACATCTCCCTCTAGAAAAATGAACGCGCAATACAGAGAAGTCACAAACAAAAACCCAACCGCATGGACCCTTTGACCGGCCGTTTGACCACCCATCCACGCCAATATACACGACCGGACCTCGATCAGGACGTCCCCACGCGAGCGCCTCCAGGAGAGCCACCAACGCCAGAAGTTGCACCTCACCAGTCGCCGCCGTTTGCACGCAATCCAAGAAAATACGCACGACATTCAAAGCTAGATCTGGACCAATCCGTGACGAATTAGCACGAATCAACCGTATGGATTTGAAGAGCTCGTCGAGATCTACAACTTTTCTTTTTGAATTTTTCGATTTCGTTGAACGGATTGAGAGATAAAGAGGAAAGAAGTTCGAGCAATTTCAGCCATGTAATAGGTGGCGGCCATGGTTTGAAATTAGGGTTTCTGAAATGAAATAATGATAAAACTGTCTCGGTTTTGCGTGTGTATTTATAAAGGTAGGTCCAAAATCGTCCGAACTCCAATTGAGACGTGCCGCCAGACGTTTATAAGGTTTTACCCATATTCCGAACGCAATGGAACTAGTCCCAAGGCCTAATTCAATCGTATGCCGAAGATAGCTTTTGAAGTCGATTATTTTAATTAAATTCGATGTTAAATTTCTACGCGTTTCAAGCTCGCACGGCCAAACGACAAGTCCGATTGCTACGAAAATTGAAACCTTACAATAATTTACTGTTACGGATCCGATGAAACTAGTTTCGTCGAAATTCGAGACAGTTGTAAAAATGGCTATTTCTACTGTTTAACTACAATATAAAATTCCCAATTTTAAATTATTAACTTTTAAATCAAATTTCAATTGTTCACAAATTTCATTTTTAAATTTACAATAATTAACAATCTTTTACAATGCAGTTTTCCCTTATAAATCCAGTATAAAAGATTACATTAGATTCAGCGTTCAATTATATTGTAATTCAAATTCAAGTTATTTAATTCCAATTGAATTCTTTTATTTCGATTTACACTTTCATTTTTGAATCAACCATTTACTTATACATTATTATCAATAGTTTATAATTCATTTACTTTCATTTCTTCAGCTATCATCTTATTTAAATTCACAGTAATATTAAATTACATTCATTTACGTTGATTTCACTATTATAACTTCAATATTAAATGTAACATTTTATTTATTTCGTTGTTTACAATCAAATTCAATTTGTTTCAATTACTTGTTACACTCAAATTTAAATCTTTAATTACGTTCAATTAGAAGTTAACATCCTTATCAAATTACAGTTTCAGTTATTATTTGATTTAAATCAACTGTAATATTAAATTACATTTATTTATATTAGTTTCAATAACATAAACTTCCACTATTAAATCTACCATTTTATTTATTCTTTGTTTACAATCATAACCAATTTGGTTTATAATCAAATTCAATTCATTATTTACATTCAATACAAGTTAACATCCATATTTAATTTACAAATAAGTTATTTCAGAATTCAGTTTTGTATTTTAACTTGTATTTTACATTTAAGAACACAAAATTTTATTTCCTTCGGATTTTTATCCAATTTTTTTTATTTTAATTCGTATTTTTAAAGTGTTAAAAATACGGGTCGTTACATTCTCCCCCACTTAAAACTTTTCATCCTTGAAAAGGAACGGAGAAGGGGAAACCATCACTTAGATATAATTCATTCAAAATATTCGACTTATTTGCAAAATTTAGTTATAGGATTTTTTTAGAATCTCAAAATTTTCTAACTCCCGGATTTTTGAAAAATTTCGGCAGCACCTCCTTTGCGCGGCTAGGACCGAAAAATTTCACAGTGGTAATAATTGCATGATATACATCTCATTACAAGAATGAGGCATCCCAAAACATGGGAAACACAATAATATACCATAACATAAACCGTAATCCGAGAACGTACCTTTTATTAAGCGTTTATTAGCATTTTAACTTACATTTTGCATTTAGCGCAGAAGCGAGCTCTACAAGCGAAGCGCAACCCCTTTGCTACCTACTAAAATACTCAACAACCAAGTGAGAATCATGCATATGAAAATAGATCGATATGCTTAGCATATACAACATATATATAACTCATTTTATCTTCAAAACCAAAATTTTTGTCTCAGGACAGCGAACAAACCCCAGTTATTGGTCACCTAAACGATAAAATTTTAAAATGGAATCTAAATAAAAGTTGTTGGATTCGTTTCAGGCTTTCCGGAATGTCCAAAATCATCAAATTCGGACCATCTATTCAAAAGTTACGGTCGTTTTACTAAATGGATACGCCTTAGCCTGGGCAATGAATTGCGCAGGTCAGCGACGTTCACTCCCCTTTTCGACCATCTAAATGATAGCAAAATACAAAACACTTAAAGCAAAAGTTTTAACTTAAGTTCTTAGATTTTCAGAAATAGCAAGATTGTCAGAATCCGATAACCAGTAAAAAGTTATGGTGAAAATACTAAGGGTATATGCTACTGATTTTGCTTCCTTTTTACACAGGCCAGCGAGAAGATTCAATTTTTTAACTAAGTAAATGAAGGAATTTCTCCAGACACTCTAAACAAAAGTCATGCTACAGTTTCTAAGCTTTCCGAAAAGTCTAAGGTCGTAGAATTTCGTCCAGCCATTTAAAAATTATGGTTGTTTTCGTTTCAGCATATATTGGACAATTTTGGATTTTTCCAAAAATTTGCTTTTATTATTTCAAAGTACAAACCATCAAACTTCAAATTTTCTAAAGAACAATCATAAACACAAAGTCGTTTATTTTCTTATTTATCCATGAAATAAGTTTACATTCGATTTGTTTCTGATTTATTCAAGTTTGTTTCATTCATAATTTAGATTCAAGTCAATTTGCTTCAATTTAATTTGAATTCAATTTCACTTTGTTTCAAATTTGAATTTACTTATTTAAAATTTTTTATTCCGTTTATTCAATTCCATTTACACTAATGAATTCTATTTAATCAATTACCGTCCATCTAACAACCAATGTATATCAAACATTAACATCCATCCAAAATCTACACTAAATCAATTATACATTTCCAAGTCAAAATTTTAATTTCATACACTTCCAAGTTTATTGACATTTAGTTTTATTCAAATTTAATTAGTTTCCATTTACTAATTTTATATTTAATTAATTTTAAATTTTAATTCATTTTACAACTTAAATTTCTTTTATATTCACAACTATCAATAGATCTTCACATTTTATTATTCGCAATCACACTTGTATATTATTCATTTACTTATCCTTATTAGCATTTTAAACTTTTTAAGTATTTGGTAAGTTATAGCTATGCAAATAGAATGTAGTTAAACAATATACAACTTCTTTTCATTAAATTTGAGTGTTATACCTATTAAATAAATTTCCAATTTATTATTTTCCAAATTAAGGGCTACTCCTACAATTTTAATTTTAATTTTTTTTTCACTTAAATTCAATTTCACCTTTTCAATTCATAAGTTTCTAACAATTCAAGATTTACTTTAGTTTAATAATTAGAATCATTCCTTATTAGAGAACTTAAGAATTTCAACCCTGGATTCCATCATACTTTTTATAAGAATTTTAATTAGCATTTAAATATATATATATATATATACTTATTTTCATTACATACTTTAGAAAATTTCAATTCAATTTCTATTTAATCCAAAAGAGTACAGTTTCTAGTTTATTTCAAATTTATACTCCTTTATTCTAAGGGTTTCCTACTTCAATCTATTTTCACTTAACACTTATGTTCATCCCTTATTTTTCAATTCAGAAGTTCCTTAAGGATTCAAGTATTTGTTTATTTCAATAGTTTAAAGTCATTAAATATTAAAGGACTTAAGAATTTCAACTCCGGTTTCATTTCAAATCAAATTTGAAATAATATATACTTATATTAATATATATCAAGTCATACTATAGAGAATACAAAATAAAATTCAATTTTTAATCTAAATAGGGTTTAGAAAACTATTAAGTGATCTCCCCCACTTGGACTCTCGAAAATAAACGTCGATGATGCGTGCACTCATCACCGAAATCATTCTCTAGTGTCAAGTGGGGAGTGTAACACTTACTTCATTTGAAAATCCTTTGAATACAATTTCTAATCGAATATACTATCATATAATACTTATATTATACATTCCAAATTTTTGTTAATAAATTTTCAAACACCGGAATTTAAATTCTCCATCTTAATTTAAATTCATTTTTTATTTTATTTTATTTACCATTTATATTCATTGTCAATCATATTTACAAGTTTCATTTCTTAAAATCAACCAATAGTCAATATATAGAAATATTGACTAATCAACAATAAACGATGATAATCTAATATTATCATCTCCTAACAACCAATACAATCAAAATTTATAAATTTTCAAGATAATTCTTTTATATATAAAATATAATCTAAAACAATATTATGTCAATCTGTCATATTCGAGTGTTTAGAAATTCCTATCGATGCCTTGGCATCCCAAGTACCAACCAGAATTCATAAATACTCAACGGAACAAATTAACAAAATATAAAATCATTTTTATATCAAAATTACAAATACGCTCTCTCATATACACTCAAACTCATTCATAAGGTTTAACCCTATTTCAATGAGTTATTCCCCACTAGAGCCAAGGTAATCTAAACCAAAGCTCTGATACCAACTGTAACAACCCGCATTTTTTGACCGTTCGAGTCGACAAAACATACACACATGCCGACTCAAACAATCCAAAATACAGATAGTTATTGGGGTTAAATAAGAAAAAAAAAGAACAGAAACAAACTCAGAATCTCGCAGCGGAAGGAACAAGATATAATAATAAAATAACAATTCATGAAGCTGTTAAATAAATATTTTTGGTTATTATCATACTTCATAAATCAGAGTTACATACATATCAGAGATAATACAACAATGCAGCGGAAAAATAATACAGTAGTAGAATACAAATGATGTAATACCAAACTCCGTCTTCGTCCTCCAGAATAGATCTTCAACCTTATCTGAAATGCTCAGGCTGACCCGAGCGTAATGAAAAGACAAAACACTCGAGTCAGGACGAAAATATCTCATGTAAGTTAAATCGAATAAGTAAATATGAGTGTGATGGCGTCAGAGATGTTTACGGGTTTTAGACACCTCCTATCCAGTGTTTGACGTGCGTGCATTAACTTAAGAGATGTTCGGGATTTCCATCTCCTAAGGATCCGTTAAACTATCTACTATATAATAGAATACGCTATATACAATAATGTCTATCATAAAGTAAAATATCATTCCTAGCGTTAAGCCATGGCCCATTCCACCCTTAACACAGTTTATAAATGTCATAGTCTATACAGCACCGTAAGCCCCACCGTAAACTAGTGGTTATCAGAGGGTACTCCATAGGTATAACACAAATCAAAATCGTAGTGGTCGCGAGTAGGATAATCAGTATGACAAGGTACATGAGGCGATACCAACTAGGATACTAGTAGTTGCGTCATCCGGACTGATGTTGGGCATGGCAGCTACTACCCCAACACCGTGAAACAACACTCCCATAATCGAGGGGTGCACCCAAATCGAATCACAAAAGTAATAGATATGGTAACGAAGAAGTGTGTCCGCTAGAGGTGGCGAACCTCAATGGCCGACAGGGCTCCTGTTTTAGTCATGTCAGGGGTCATCCAATATCGTTCTCTTTCTTCAGTCAACGCGTTCATCAAACCATCAACTTCATTCTGGATCAACACTCCGCGTATATTAGTTATTAAAGTGGTTTTCGGTATCGACAGAGAGTATGTCCATATCCGATCCCAGTCTCTTTAATAACTACGTATTATTACACCGATGGCTCTTTTACATTTTCAAAATCAATTCATAATTGATTACCAAAAAATATCGTATTCGCTTCAAAAAAATCAAATCCATTTCAAAATCATCATATCTACTCAAAATATACAATTTCATTTCAAAAATCATTTTCGCCTCAAATTCCACAAAACGGTTCACATAAACTCGAATTCCAAAATTTAAAATTTAATCAAATCTCAAATCATCAATTTCAACTCGATTCA
Organism: Allium fistulosum; assembly: GCA_030737815.1. Lineage (NCBI taxonomy): Eukaryota > Viridiplantae > Streptophyta > Magnoliopsida > Asparagales > Amaryllidaceae > Allium > Allium fistulosum. The sequence goes on from CM060904.1 coordinate 190,988,802, forward strand.
GCTTCTCAATAAACCATTTCAAATTATCAATTTCAAATACATATTTGAACCACAAAATAAGCCATTCCAATTTCCATATATCTCAAAGCTTTAAATATTCACATTTCAAAACTAAATTTGATAATTCCATTTATATCCCAATTTAATTTCAATTCAATTCCAAATTAATTAAATCCCAATTTCAAATAAATTTTCAATTTCAAACTCAAACTTGAAATATCATTTCATATAAATTTTCTTAGAAATATTCAGAGTTCGATTAAAAGTCCAATCTTTTAAAACAAATCAACTTTCGAAAATTTACGCCGTATTTCAATCTTTTTCTTAAAAATCTAAACTTCGAATTATTAAACAATTTCATTTACCAAGTTTAAATTCCAACATCTCGAGCCTCAATTCAAAATAATTCAATTTCCATAAATTGGATTTTTTTTCTTAAAATCGATTCATTTAAATAATTTCGAAACAACTTTTAAAATCATTTAATTTAACCAACCCGGTGTCCGTATATAATTTTCTAACCTATGGCCAAGTGGATAATTATTTCAATTTTAATTTCAAGGATGGATTTATATCATTTCAATCCAAATAGATGTCATATGTATATCATTTCAGCCTATTCCTTAATTTATTCGAAATGATTCAGTTTACAGTTTTATATGTGATAGACAATATAAATGATGATAGCATGATATATCAAAATAAATAAACAACCAATATCGACCAATAGCATCCATCACAACCAATCAACCATAAAGCCAATAACATTCACAACAACTTTATAATTATCAATATCGAGTAATATACTGCCAATTTAAATTTAAATTTATTTTAACGGTCAATTTAAATTCTATCAATTAATTCATATATCAATACAGATAATAATTAATCCTACCAAACAACAGCCAATAAATTTCATATCACTTCAGAATATAAGTTTAACTAACAAAAATTATTTTAGTCAATTGTGAGCGTATAAACACTCACCTATGATTCAAAGCCCGTTAATAAGGCCCAAAATTTCACAGTCTTAGACCTGAATGAAACCTGCACCGAAATGTTTGGAATTTAGATACGATCCAAACGAAAGAAACTGCGTGTGAAACGGAGTTCATATGCGAGAGTTAAAGCGATTTGTGCTATTGAAATCAATTATAAAATAAAAGAAAAAGAGAACACTTTTAACCTCCATCACCTGCCACGTCATCATGAACATCTCCCTCCAGAAAAATGAACGCGCAATACAGAGAAGTCACGAACGAAAACCCAACCGCATGGACCCTTTGACCGGCCGTTTGACCACCCATCCACGCCATTATACACGACCGGACCTCGATCAGGACGTCCCCACGCGAGCGCCTCCAGGAGAGCCACCAACGCCAGAAGTTGCGCATCACCAGTCGCCGCCGTTTGCACGCAAACCAAGAAAATACGCATGACATTCAAAGCCAGATCCGGACCAATCCGTGATGAATTAGCACGAACCAAACGTATGGATTTGAAGAGCTCGTCGAGATCTACAACTTTGCTTTTGGAATTTTTCGATTTCATTGAACGGATTGAGAGATAAGAGGAAAGAAGTTCGAGCAATTTCAGCCATGGAATAGGTGGCGGCCATGGTTTGAAATTAGGGTTTCTGAAATGAAATAATGATAAAACTGTCTCGGTTTTGCGTGCGTATTTATAAAGGTAGGTCCAAAATCGTCCGAACTCCAATTGAGACGTGCCGCCAGGCGTTTATAAGGTTTTACCCATATTCCGAACGCAATGGAACTAGTCCCAAGGCCTAATTCAATCGTATGCCGAAGATAGCTTTTGAAGTCGATTATTTTAATTAAATTCGACGTTAAATTTCTATGCGTTTCAAGCTCGCACGGCCAAACGACAAGTCCGATTACTACGAAAATTGAAACCTTACAATAATTTACTGTTACGGATCCGATGAAACTAGTTTCTTCAAAATCCGAGATAGTTGTAAAAATGGCTATTTCTACTATTTAACTACAATATAAAATTCCCAATTTTAAATTATTAACTTTTAAATCAAATTTCAATTGTTCAAAAATTTCATTTTTAAATTCACAATAATTAACAATCTTTTACAATGCAGTTTTCCCTTATAAATCCAGTATAAAAGATTACATTAGATTAAGCGTTCAATTATATTGTAATACAAATTCAAGTTATTTAATTCCAATTGAATTCTTTTATTTCGATTTACACTTTCATTTTTGAATCAACCATTTACTTATACATTATTATCAATAGTTTATAATTCATTTACTTTCATTTCTTCAGCTATCATCTTATTTAAATTCATAGTAATATTAAATTACATTCATTTACGTTGATTTCACTATTATAACTTCAATATTAAATGTAACATTTTATTTATTTCGTTGTTTACAATAAAATTCAATTTGTTTCAATTACTTGTTACACTCAAATTTAAATCTTTACTTACGTTCAATTACAAGTTAACATCCTTATCAAATTACAGTTTCAGTTATTATTTGATTTAAATCAATTGTAATATTAAGTTACATTTATTTATATTAGTTTCAATAACATAAACTTCCACTATTAAATCTACCATTTTATTTATTCTTTGTTTACAATCATAACCAATTTGGTTTATAATCAAATTCAATTCATTATTTACATTCAATACAAGTTAACATCCATATTTAATTTACAAATAAGTTATTTCAGAATTCAGTTTTGTATTTTAACTTGTATTTCACATTTAACAACACAAAATTTTATTTCCTTCGGATTTTTATCCAAATTTTTTTATTTTAATTCGTATTTTTAACGTGTTAAAAATACGGGTCGTTATAGATAAAATGCCTCTTTCTTCCCTTGTATCCAAAGTGTTTGCAAATTTGTCTCCTCTTTCTTGCCGATCACCATGCAACTGAGTTATATGAAACTGAAGCCTAACAATCCATTCCCCTTCAAAATTTGATCTTGTCTCAAGGTCAAAAGTTGGAAATCTCTTTACCAATTCCCAATAATCTTCTCAAGTATATTCCTCTTGAGTTCTTTGTCTCCACTTTATCAGCACTTGATTGATAGCCTTGTTATTCTTTGGAAATATTCTCCTATCCAGAATAGCCTCTGGCTCGTCAATGATCTCCTCCATAAACATGCGGTTATCTTATTGAATGATAACTCCGCTGCCTATTCTTCTTTTTAGCTGTGAAACATGGAAAACTGGGTGGATTCGAGCCCCGAGGGTAACTCCAATTTATAAGCCACTTTCCCAATCTTTTGTATGACCTTATATGGTCCATAATACTTTGGGGATAACTTAGTGGTCTTCAAATTTCTTATAGTGATCTGTCTATATAGCTGCAACTTGAGGTATACTCAATCCTCTTCATTGTATGGCCTTTCTGTTCTTCTTGCATCACTATGTTTCTTCATCCTTTCTTGTGTGTGATGCAAACTATCTTTTAGCAATTGTATTACAATGTCTCTAGAATATAATTCTTGCTATACTTGACGTACCCCAGTAGTTTTTGGCACACAAGATATTAGGGTAGGAGGTGGTATCCCATAGACTGCTTGATATGGTGTTGTGTTTATGGAGCTTTGCCAACTGGTGTTATACCAGTACTTAACCATGGTGAGCCAGTTTGACAACCCCTGTGGCTTGTGACACACAAAACAACGCAAGTATCCTTCCAATATCTTGTTAACAGCCTTAGTTTGCCCATCTGATTGTGGGTGGTAGGCTGAACTCATTTTTAGGGTACACCCTTGTAGCCTTATTAGTTCTTGCCAAAAGTTGCTAGTGAAAATAGTGTCTCTATCACTTACTATACTATGTGGCATGCCCTGCAATTTAAACACTCCATCAAAAAATATTTTAGCAATATCCTTAATAGTATAAGGGTGTTGTAAGGGAAAAAAGTGTGAGTACTTAGATAGCCGATCTACCACTATATATATTGCTGTAAATTTGTGACTTTTAGGCAGGCTTATTATAAAATCCATTGATATATCACACCATATCTTGTCTGGTATGGGTAGTGGTTGTAGCAGACCAAGAATCAATATATTTTCATGCTTGTTTTTCCGACAAACATCACACTTCCTTATATACTTCTCAATATCTGACTTCATGCCCTTCCAATAAAAAGTTTGCTTAATCTTGTGCGTTGTTTGCTTAATTCCAGCATGTCCACCTAATGGTGATGAATGATACTCGTGAAGTATAATTTGTATTTTTTTCTCTGCAATTGGGGTCCAGCATTATTCTCCTTTTGTAATACAACAAGCCATCTACCAGTGTATATTTTGATGTATTAAGCTTGCCACCTTCTAGTTTTTTCTTCATTTCTTTTATATATGTTGATTTCTCCATGTATCTTTTAAGCTCCTGTATCCAACTGCCTTCTAACGTGGTCACTGCTTGACAATGTATTGTGCAGTCGCCATGTTCCTCTGGCTATCTTGAAAGTGCATCAGCTAGTATTGTCTTTCTCCTTCCTATACTTAACCTTGTAATCAAAACCATGCAACTTCGCTAACCATTTTCTTTGTATTTCAGTTGTGAGTCTTTGAGATAGCAAGTGCCTAAGGCTTTGATGGTCGGTTTTTATAATTAATCTTCTTCCTATGAAGTACTTGGTCCATTTTTTTGTAGCAAGCAGTAGTGCTAACAACTCTTTCTCATATGTGGATAACAACAGATTTTTCCCATTCAATGCTTGACAAAGATAAGCAATGGTTCTCCCGAGTGAGCGCAGCACCAATTTCTATCCTACTGGCATCACACTCAATAACAAACTCCTAATTAAAATCAGGTATGCGTAATATGGATGGGTTCATCAGACAATGCTTAAGTTTCTTGTATGCTTTAGTTGCTTGTTCATTCTAGAAAAATGCATTTTTCTTCAATAAATTGGTGAGGGGCTTGGCTATTAACCCATAGTGCTTAATAAACTTTCTCCAGTAACAAGTTAGGCCAAGAAACCCTCTTAAACTTTTAATATTATTTGGTTGTGGCCATTCTTTTATTGCTTTTATCTTCTCTGGATCCACTGCAATCCCTTCCTTTGATATGATATGCCCCAAGTAAGTAATCTGCTCTTTAGCAAATGAGCACTTTAACAATTTAATAACCAGATGGTTGTCTTTTAATACCTACAAAGTCAACTTTATATGGTGTATATTCTTAGACCATGTCTGGCTGTAAATTAGGATGTCATCAAAAAATATTAAGAGAAATTTTCTTAAGTAATGTTTAAATATATCATTCATCAATACTTGAAAGGTTGATGGTGCATTAAAAAGCCCAAAAGACATGACAAGAAATTCGTAGTGCCCCTTATAAGTTTTGAAATCATTTTTATGTTTGTCATTAGGGTGCATTCTTACTTGGTGATATCCATATTTTAAGTAAAGTTTAGTAAAGAAATTTGAACCATATAATTCATCTAACGAATCATTAATGAGAGGGATAGGAAACTTATCTTTGAGAGTTTGATGGTTGAATGCCCTATAATCCACACACATTCTCCATATTCCATCCTTTTTTCTTACCATGATCACTGGAGATGAATATTCACTGGTACTTGGCTGTATGATACCTACTTCCTGCATCTCTTTAGTAAGTTTATCTATTCATTCTTAATGTGGTATGAATGTCTATACGGTCTCAAACAAACATGTTTGGCTTCAGATATAAGTGGAATTTTGTGGTCATATTTTATGGATGGAGGTAGGGTAGTAATAGAGGTAATGACTTGTGGTGACCCTCACTCTATAACACATAGTTTTTTTTTAAACTTTCAAGAGGCATTCTCCACTAAACCCCAATTCTTTTATATTTGAATATTTATATAATTTCCAAATATTTTTCCCAAGACCCTGGTTTTACCAATATAATTATATCAGTGTACAAACAAAATTAAGTCAATTGTATATTTGATGATATACAATTGTTTCTTTATTTTTTTATTTTTTTTATCAGAGGGAATTTAAATCAAATAGAAATCAAAATACCATACAAACTATTGACATTGCCACTTTGACAAATTATAACACTTATATATTTATCTTGCCTAGATAATTCTATTTAACACTAAAATAGCATTTACTTGATCTCATGATAGTTATCAAAGTTGATAATAATTAATAACAATAAGTTGGATCGACTAAAATCGATAAATCTTGGAAATTTACTCGATAATAGACAAATTAGGCAAAATCAGCAGTTTAGACGTCTAAATTTTTATGACAGACGTCTAAATTGGATCTTAGACGTCTAAATTTTTATGACAGACGTCTCAGAGTGTCTAAAATTGAAACAGAGAGTAGAAAACATTTTGAACTAAATTCAGACATCTAATTTTTTTGTGACAGACGTCTAAATTCAATCTCAGACGTCTAAATTTTTATGACAGACGTCTCAGAGTGTCTAACTTTTAAACAGAGAGTAGAAAACATTTTGAACTAAATTCAAACATCTAAATTTTTTGTGACAGACGTCTAAATTCAATCTCAGACGTCTAAATTTTTATGACAGACATCTCAGAGTGTCTAAATTTTAAACAGAGAGTAGAAAACATTTTGAACTAAATTCAGACATCTAAATTTTTGTTGACAGACGTCTAAATTAGATCTCAGACGTCTAAATTTTTATGACAGACGTCTAATTTGATCTTAGACGTCTAAAATTGTTGACAAGTTTTCTCAAAGGTTAAACTTAAATACTCAATTACTTACAAATTTCCAGAATTCGTGCATATGCAAGTATCACTTACCTGCCATGCACAAATTCATCTCACTTGAATATTCTACTAAAATCTTGAGTGTTCATTAAAAATCAATCCCCTTAGCTTTTTAATTTCCATAAGGCAAAACATAAGCAATAAAAATCAGAGATCAATTATATATATATCCATATCATATGCATATGACATGTCTAACTCCTTATTTTCTCCAATTATAACAATCATAAAATAAATTTAGTAGTTATCAAAAACATCATCAATGATCACTCATAACAGGTTTTGATTAAGTACATATCATCAACTCAAAATACTTAAAAAGTTTCCTAAAAGTAACTTCAATTGCAGAAAATAAAATGTGCCTAGTAATTTCATTACAATGCATCTGCAAATTTTAAAAACAAGTCTCTCTCTTATTTATACTAGCAGCCAATGCCTTCTCTACTCATCAAGCCAACTTCAATTTCCTGCAAGCAAATCATTTAGCTGCCCCAAAGAATTTTTGAGACACCCAGATGATTGCAAGGGCAACCAAAAGGGTCAGTTTTCACTGGTATGAGCATTTATCAATTTTGTATACATATTCATAATTTTAAAACATAATCTTGCAGCGCCTTCCTAGTTTAACAGATGTTTATACTTAGCATGTTTTGGTTCATACAAGGTAATACAAAAAAACACATTCATCTATTCAAACAAATACACAGCAAACAGTAAAGATAAACATATGTATAATTCTTGATTTATTCTCCCCAAATCTAGATAAATAAACCCAGGTTTTATACTCCAAATTTTCACCCAGTAACTAATCAATGAACAAGGTTTATCTTGATTAAATTAACACCATATCTGGATATTTATAACCCAGATTTTTAAACCCCTGTCCCCATTTATTTTATGGTCTTTAACTCCTTGTCAAATGAACACTATGTATGCATTGTGAAGGAAACTCCCAGGTTGTTTAAATTATTCCAACACACAAAGGCCTCAGGGTGCAGTTGCACCATGCATATACTTGCTTCCACCTGAAGTAAGCAGATCATTGACTAACTCCCAAGTGACCAATTTAGTTTTTCTTTCATTCATATTTCAGAAAGATATAACTGCTTGTATATTTTTCTGATTCAACCCCATGTTCCCCTGTTTAATCTATATCCATGTTTAATGATAATAAGATAGAACAAGAATGCTCCAATCATGTTAACACCAAAAGCCCACTTACAGATTAATATTCCAAACAAAAAAAAATGCACAAACAAACATCCATATCACCCATAACAAATCAATTCAGAGATTTAAATGTCTCATAATATTTTAGGCTGCCTGCAATAGGACTTAATGCCATTGCATACAAAGGATAAATACTCACATAATGTTTTTCCTTTCACTGCTTTAATCTTTTGAACAGCAAATCCCCCAAAGCCCCAAGCTAGTGTTTCTTCCTTGTTTATTTTATTTTGTTTTTGATCCCGAGAGAGTGATGGTTTTGGCCATGTGCAGTTATTTATAATTCCATTCTAGGGTTTAAGAAAATGGGTAATTCCCCTGATACCCTTAGATGTTTATTTACACATCACATTCCTGTGTGGTCCTAAGTTGGAAATGCACACATTAGGTTGCTTTAATTAGTTATTTCAGGGATCATGCATTTTTAACACTGCATGCTATTTTCATGTCTCCATTTTATTCATGCCATAGGCATGTGATCCTTGTTCTTTCTTTTTTTTCTAAGTTTAGAGAATCTGAAAATCTCCTTTGTATATTTAAATTAAAAATCACATATATTATGCTAATTATTTCTGGCACAATTATAAGACTTATAAACCTTTTTATTAATTTAATTTTTATTCTACCTTTATATAAAACAGAAAACACCCCATTTGTATATATTTACATAATTCTTTGGACATAAAGCTATACTTATTTTTGAGTTCCAATTCCTTTCTTAATTACCTTAATTCCTTGCATTTTATCAAACAGAAGCTCCCATGCAATTTTATTTATTGCCAAATTCTTTTCTGTTTTAAATGCAATATATATACTTATATATATATCTCAGAATTTTCTAATATAAATATATATCATTTTATTTTATTTTATTTTAGGGTCATTACATACCCTCCCCCTTAAAGGAATTATGTCCCCATAATTTCACCTATTTTCTCCAATTAAAAGCACTAATCCATAGCCTGTTTTAACTCCATAACCCCATACTCATATTTTATGGAAACAAACAATATATAAATACATTTAGAAAAATTATCTTAGGCTGCTTAAACATACCTCTCCACCAGTAAACAAATTGGGGTATTTAGCCCTCATTTTGTCTTCAACCTCCCATGTACAATCATTAGTGTCCAAGCTTCATTGGATTTTCACCAGTTTGATCACCTTGTTCCTCAACTTTTTCTCTTCCCTGGCAACTATCCCTACTGGTTCATTCGTATAAACCAGATTTTTCTGGACTTGAACTTGAGTTGGTGACTCCAGAATTGCTCCTTCATCATGCACCCATTTTCTCAATTGAGAAATATGAAATACAGGATGCACACCACTCAACTCCTCAGGTAACTTAAGTCTGTAGGCCATAGCACCAATTCTCTGCATAATTTCATATGGTCCTACAAATCTTGGTGATAGCTTACCAGATTTTCCAAACCTGAACACTTTCTTCATTGGTGATACCTTCAGAAAAACATGCTCTCCTACTTCAAACTCCATTGGCCTTCTCTTTCTATCTGCATAAGACTTTTGTCTTGATTGTGCTACCTTCATTCTGTGTCTAACCAATTCAATCATGTTGGTGGTTTCTTTAACATGATCTGGCCCCAATAGTACACATTCTCCTGCTTCCAACCAACAGGCAGGAGACATGTAGGGTCTCCCATACAAGGCTTCAAAGGGAGCCATTCCTATGGTTGATTGATAGCTATTGTTGTAAGTGAATTCTGCCAAGTGAATATGATCCTCCCAATTACCCCCAAAATCAAGCACACATGCTCTAAGTAAATCTTCCAATATTTTATTCACTATCTCTGTTTGCCCATCACTTTGAGGATGGTAGGCAGTGCTTAAACAAAGTTGTGTTCCCATTGCTTCTTGGAAACTTTCCCAAAATCTTGAGGTGAACAAAGTGTCTCTATCACTTACAATGGTCTTGGGTATACCATGTAACCTCACCACTTCCTTAATAAACAATTGTGAAAGCTTAAATGCATTCCTATCTGACCTGACAGGGACAAAGTGAGCTGATTTGGTTAGTCTATCAACAATTACCCATATACTATCATTGCCTTTATTAGTTCTAGGAAAACCATCCACAAAATCCATGGAAATACTTTCCCATTTCCACTGAGGTACCTCCAAAGGTTGCAACATGCCAGAAGGCTTTTGGTAGTATGCTTTAATTTGTTGGCATGTGGAACACTTTGCCACATATCTTGCCACTGCTTGCTTCATTCCTGGCCACCAGTAGCTTCTTTTTAAATCATGATACATTTTAGTACCACCAGGGTGTATGGTGTACTTGGTCTTGTGATGCTCATTCATGATTTCTTCCTTCAACTCTGCAATGTTTGGTACACAAAGCTTAACATTTTTCCTCAAATAACCCTTGGAATCTATTTTAAAATTATCTGACTCAAGGTTATTTAATAACATTTCTTTCTTCTCCTTTAGACTTTGATCCTGATCTTGCATGCTACCAATTTTCTCCACCAGGTTAGACTTCACTGTGATTATTCCCAGTGTACCATACTCCACCATATCACCATGTTCTTTAAAATTCACTGCATCCTTGCTGTATATATCTGCCTCCCCAAGCACTGCAAGGTTTTTAAATTCATCAATCATCAAACTGGCTAATCTATTATGATTTCTGCTCAAAGCATCTGCCACTCTATTAGCTTTTCCAGGAGTGTACAAAATATCTAAATCATATGCAGCTAGAAACTCCAACCACCTTGCTTGCCTCATATTTAAATCTTTTTGAGAAAATAATTATTTCAATGCTTGATGATCTGTGAATAATTCAAATTTTGCCCCAAGCAAATAATGCCTCCATAGTTTTAGTGCAAACACTATTGCAGCTAATTCTAGATCATGAGTTGCATATTTGGTTTCATTGGGTTTAAGCTGTCTTGATGCATATGCCACTACCTTGCCATGTTGCATGAGTACTGCACCTAACCCAGACCCACTAGCATCAGTGTATACAACCATTCCTTCATTTGCTTCTGGGATTTGTAGGACAGGAGCTTCCACCAATGCTTGCTTCAATTTCTCAAAAGCTTGTTCACACTGCTCGGTCCACACATATGGTTGGTTCTTCTTGGTTAGTTTGGTCATTGGTGCAGCTATTCTTGAAAAATCCTTGATGAACCTCCTATAATATCCTGCCAAACCTAAGAATGACCTTACCTCAGTCACTGTCTTGGGTCTACTCCATGTTTGAACTGCAATGACCTTGCTTGGATCTACACTTACTCCCTGCTGTGACACTATGTGTCTTAAGAATTTTACTTCATGTTGCCAAAATATACACTTTGAATACTTGGCTTTTAATTCATGTTCTCTAAGTCTGGATAATACTAAATGTAGGTGCATGGCATGATCATTTTCTGTCTTTGAATAAATTAATATGTCATCTATAAATACCAAGACAAACTTATCCAAAAAGTCTCTAAAAATTCTATTCATCAAGTCTACAAAATAGGAGGGAGCATTGGTCAAGCCAAATGGCATTACTAGAAATTCATAAAGGCCATACCTTGTGTTGAAGGCTGTGTACTCAATGCTTTCCTCTGCAACCTTCATTTGGTGAAATCCAGAGGCTAAGTCTAGCCTTGAAAATATTTTAGCTCCATGCAATTGATCAAATAGATCATCTATTCTAGGCAGTGGGTACTTATTTTTAATAGTTACCTTGTTTTAAATCCCTGTAGTCTACACACAACCTCATTGTTCCATCATGTTTCTTAACAAAAAGCACTGGGGAACCACAACTGGAACTACTTGATCTTATGAATCCTTTCTCTTCTAATTCTTCTAGTTGATGTTTTAATTCTACCAACTCTTTTGGACCCATTCTATAAGGCTTCTTAATGATTGGATTTGTACCAGGAATTAATTTTATTTTAAATTCAACTGGTCTGTTTTGAGGAACTCCCTTTACTTCTCCAAACACATCTATATATCCATTTACTACTGGGATTTCCTCTACTTTTAATTCCTTTTGAACTTCATTAATACTCCAGATTTTATTAAAACATGTATTCTTTGCTATTTCACTTAAGATGGTAATTCTTTTGCCTTCATTTGTTTCCAAAGAAATAGTGAGGTTTTCTAAATTTAAAATTGCTTTATTTCTCATTAACCAATCTACCCCCAAAATAATTCCAATACCAGGATAATTTAAGGTGTATAGATCTGAATTAAATTCATAACCCCCTATAATTAATTTCAGACCCATGCACTTCATCCCCAACATGCAATGACTCCCTATGGGACTGTGTACAATTAAGGATTGATCAATAGAAACACAAGCAAGTGTTAACTTCTTTACAATTTCCAAAGATATTAGTGAATGTGAGGCACCAGTGTCATATATTACTGATATTGGTTGGGTATGAATAAAAATTATACCTTCAAGTTGCCCAACATTCCCAGTGTTACTTGCTGCCAAAGCTCCTACCCTTGCTGTTCCTCTATTGGTTTCGGGGCAATCCTTTTTGAGATGACCCATCTTTCCACAATTATAACAGCCTCCCCTAGGTATCTTGGGGTCAGGGCATTGGTTACTATAATGTCCAGCTTTTCCACAATTAAAACAATGAGTGAATTTCTTGTTTTCAAGTGCTGTTGCTCCTTCCCCTTTCTTAACTCCTTTACTTGCATTTCTCTTGTCATAAGGTTGCACTTTGTTCTGGCCACCCTTCTTCTTATTGAGCTTCATATTCCTGAATTTCTCTCTTGCAGTGTCATGTTGCTCAAATGAGAGAGTTAGATCAATTACTTGATCAAAAGTTTTGTCCTTGTATGGCAACATTTCCCTTGACAAACTAGGGTTCAAGCCTTGAATGTACCTTGCATTCTTTGCTTCTGCATTCCCTATTAATACCAGTCCATACTTGGATAATGCTTCAAACTTCTGAGTGTATTCATTCACACTCATGCTTCCTTGCCTTAATCTAATAAAGTCTTCAAGCAGTGTAGCCTTGGCAGATGCTGGGACAAATCTGGCCTCAAGCATGTCCTTGAAATCATTCCAAGTGATGGTATCCTCTTGTCTTCCTGTTGTCACAACTTCCCACCAATCCAGTGCAACCCCCTTCAATTTCCTTGAAGCTATCTGTCTCTTCCTCTGGTCATTGATTTGCATATCTGTGAAGACCCTCTCCATAGTTCTTATCCAAGTTTGAACACCTATAGCTCCTTCAGTACCTTCAAAATCCTTTCCTCCCAAAGTGGTACATGTCTTTAGCAGTTTGGAGAGTTCTTCATGAGGATTGTCTTGCCTTGGTGCCATTCCATCCCTTAAAGCTCTCACAAAATCCTCCATGCTCATCACAGGTGGCTCTCGTGATGATCCTGCACCTGTATGGTGCCTTGGTCCTACCATAATGCTATAAATATGATTTTTACATTAGTTTATTTACCCCTATCATTTTTGGTGTCTTTACTTGGTCCATTTTTATTTCTGTGCACACTGTGCATGTATCACATGTACACATGTATATTTTTTTTATTCAGTCATAAAACAAAAGCATTCAACATCAATAATTCAAACAATGCATTCAAACATCCATATGCATACAATAATATTTACTATGTTGTTCAAAACCTGGCTCTGATACCAAACTGTGGTGACCCTCACTCTATAACACATAGTTTTTTTTTTAAACTTTCAAGAGGCATTCTCCGCTAAACCCCAATTCTTTTATATTTGAATATTTATATAATTTCCAAATATTTTTCCCAAGACCCTGGTTTTACCAATATAATTATATCAGTGTACAAACAAAATTAAGTCAATTGTATATTTGATGATATACAATTGTTTCTTTATTTTTTATTTTTTATTCTTATCAGAGGGAATTTAAATCAAATAGAAATCAAAATACCATACAAACTATTGACATTGCCACTTTGACAAATTATAACACTTATATATTTATCTTGCCTAGATAATTCTATTTAACACTAAAATAGCATTTACTTGATCTCATGATAGTTATCAAAGTTGATAATAATTAATAACAATAAGTTGGATCGACTAAAATCGATAAATCTTGGAAATTTACTCGAAAATAGACAAATTAGGCAAAATCAGTAGTTCAGACGTCTAAATTTTTATGACAGACGTCTAAATTGGATCTTAGACGTCTAAATTTTTATGACAGACGTCTCAGAGTGTCTAAAATTGAAACAGAGAGTAGAAAACATTTTGAACTAAATTCAGACATCTAAATTTTTTGTGACAGACGTTTAAATTCAATCTCAGACGTCTAAATTTTTATGACAGACGTCTCAGAGTGTCTAACTTTTAAACATAGAGTAGAAAACATTTTGAACTAAATTCAGACATCTAAATTTTTTGTGACAGACGTCTAAATTCAATCTCAGACGTTTAAATTTTTATGACAGACGTCTCAGAGTGTCTAAATTTTAAACAGAGAGTAGAAAACATTTTGAACTAAATTCAGACATCTAAATTTTTGTTGACAGACGTCTAAATTAGATCTCAGACGTCTAAATTTTTATGACAGACGTCTAATTTGATCTTAGACGTCTAAAATTGTTGACAAGTTTTCTCAGAGGTTAAACTTAAATACTCAATTACTTACAAATTTCCAGAATTCGTGCATATGCAAGTATCACTTACCTGCCATGCACAAATTCATCTCACTTGAATATTCTACTAAAATCTTGAGTGTTCATTAAAAATCAATCCCCTTAGCTTTTTAATTTCCATAAGGCAAAACATAAGCAATAAAAATCAGAGATCAATTATATATATATATCCATATCATATGCATATGACATGTCTAACTCCTTATTTTCTCCAATTATAACAATCATAAAATAAATTTAGTAGTTATCAAAAACATCATCAATGATCACTCATAACAGGTTTTGATTAAGTACATATCTTCAACTCAAAATACTTAAAAAGTTTCCTAAAAGTAACTTCAATTGCAGAAAATAAAATGTGCCTAGTAATTTCATTACAATGCATCTGCAAATTTTAAAAACAAGTCTCTCTCTTATTTATACTAGCAGCCAATGCCTTCTCTACTCATCAAGCCAACTTCAATTTCCTGCAAGCAAATCATTTAGCTGCCCCAAAGAATTTTTGAGACACCCAGATGATTGCAAGGGCAACCAAAAGGGTCAGTTTTCACTGGTATGAGAATTTATCAATTTTGTATACATATTCATAATTTTAAAACATAATCTTGCAGTGCCTTCCTAGTTTAACAGATGTTTATACTTAGCATGTTTTGGTTCATACAAGGTAATACAAAAAAACACATTCATCTATTCAAACAAATACACAGCAAACAGTAAAGATAAACATATGTATAATTCTTGATTTATTCTCCCCAAATCTAGATAAATAAACCCAGGTTTTATACTCCAAATTTTCACCCAGTAACTAATCAATGAACAAGGTTTATCTTGATTAAATTAACACCATATCTGGATATTTATAACCCAGATTTTTAAACCCCTGTCCCCATTTATTTTATGGTCTTTAACTCCTTGTCAAATGAACACTATGTATGCATTGTGAAGGAAACTCCCAGGTTGTTTAAATTATTCCAACACACAAAGGCCTCAGGGTGCAGTTGCACCATGCATATACTTGCTTCCACCTGAAGTAAGCAGATCATTGACTAACTCCCAAGTGACCAATTTAGTTTTTCTTTCATTCATATTTCAGAAAGATATAACTGCTTGTATAATTTTCTGATTCAACCCCATGTTCCCCTGTTTAATCTATATCCATGTTTAATGATAATAAGATAGAACAAGAATGCTCCAATCATGTTAACACCAAAAGCCCACTTACAGATTAATACTCCAAAAAAAAATGCACAAACAAACATCCATATCACCCATAACAAATCAATTCAGAGATTTAAATGTCTCATAATATTTTAGGCTGCCTGCAATAGGACTTAATGCCATTGCATACAAAGGATAAATACTCACATAATGTTTTTCCTTTCACTGCTTTAATCTTTTGAACAGCAAATCCCCCAAAGCCCCAAGCTAGTGTTTCTTCCTTGTTTATTTTATTTTGTTTTTGATCCCGAGAGAGTGATGGTTTTGGCCATGTGCAGTTATTTATAATTCCATTCTAGGGTTTAAGAAAATGGGTAATTCCCCTGATACCCTTAGATGTTTATTTACACATCACATTCCTGTGTGGTCCTAAGTTGGAAATGCACACATTAGGTTGCTTTAATTAGTTATTTCAGGGATCATGCATTTTTAACACTACATGCTATTTTCATGTCTCCATTTTATTCATGCCATAGGCATGTGATCCTTGTTCTTTTTTTTTCTAAGTTTAGAGAATCTGAAAATCTCCTTTGTATATTTAAATTAAAAATCACATATATATTATGCTAATTATTTCTGGCACAATTATAAGACTTATAAACCTTTTTATTAATTTAATTTTTATTCTAACTTTATATAAAACAGAAAACACCCCATTTGTATATATTTACATAATTCTTTGGACATAAAGCTATACTTAATTTTGAGTTCCAATTCCTTTCTTAATTACCTTAATTCCTTGCATTTTATCAAACAGAAGCTCCCATGCAATTTTATTTATTGCCAAATTCTTTTCTGTTTTAAATGCAATATATATACTTATATATATATCTCTCAGAATTTTCTAATATAAATATATATCATTTTATTTTATTTTATTTTAGGGTCATTACATGACTACAAGGTATTATGAGAGAATATGGTGTATATCAAGGTATATGTCTTGGTTACTGTTGGCTGACCCCACTTGAATCTCTTTTGAACAAAGCAGTAGTGATAGTTGTCCCTTTGTACTTTCTTTAGCAATGCTTTTGCCATCAACCATCTTGTTACTACCTTTAATTCCTTGCCAAATATGTTCTTTTCTAAGGTAATGAAACTGCAGCTGGAGTTTAGCAAAGTTAAATGATACTTCACCTATTTCTTTTATCCATTATGCACTAAGAACCGACCGACAACCTTCCAATGGTATTAATAATAAGTCAATTGACATCTGGCACCCTTGAAACTTGAAAGGTACCCCTTTGCACACTCCATTGCCATGTATCTTATCACCATTAGCCACCTGAACCACATAAGTTCGAGTTTATTGTACCGGCTGCCTTAGTTTGTTGGCCACCTCTGAATTGATGAAACTGTGAGTAGACCCTGAATCAACAAGAACAGTAATAGAATGTCCATTAAGATAGCCTTGCACTCTGATGGTATATAAGGTTGATATACTACACATTGCATTGATGGTAATGACATAGGCTTCCTTCTTTTGCTCACTTCCTGAATTCAACTTCTCCTACGGATCTGATTCTTCATGTGGCTTGCTATAATCATCTCATTCTTGGTTTATATTTTCATCTTGTAGTGACATTACTCCCTCCAAAATATAAACTATTTTATTTTTTGATGTGTGTCCTTGATGTCATTTTTCATTACATCCAAAGCACAAGTTCTATCTTCTTTTTCATTGATTTCTTGAGGTGTAAGACCTTTATTCTTGGATGCATATTCCATATTAGGCTCTGCCATAGCTGTTGATTTATTATAAGTGCTCTGTGTGTAGTTCTTTGATTGTTTGTTACCCTTATTTTTTCTCTTGCAATTTCTTTTGCATTCAAACGCTTTGGCTAGACTAATTGCCCCTCTGAAATCATTAAGGTTAAGTGATATAACATCATACCTGATTTCTTCCTTCAGCCCATTAATGAACTTCTCAAGCAGGAACTGATCAGAGAGAGCTTCACATAAACCTTGTAGTTTCTAAAAACTCTTGAGATACTGTCTAACAATGGTGGTGTGCTTAAGGTTTGATGTAGCTCCATAAGGCCTTTGCAAATTCTCTGATGCAAACCTTATCAACAATTCCTCTTTAAATAACCCATTGGTCATAGTTCTTGACCTTTCTGACCAACCAACCATACCAAAAATGTGCTCCCCCCTTAAGATGAAATGAACAAATGGGTACCCATTCAATTTCAGGTGTGTTGCGATAAGTAAAAAGTTGCTTCACTTGGCCGAGCCATTCTATCACTCCACTATCTCCATCATAAGTAAGGAATTCTAATTTAATAACCGTGTTTTGCAAAAGTTTAGGAGTAGGATTTCTTGTTGTTGTGTTATTGTGGTCATTATGTCCATTTCTTGCGGAAGAAGTTAAGGTTGGAGAAGGTATTTCGTGTAGGGCTGCTTCTTGATGTAGTCCCTGGTGGGGTCTTTGAGGTGGTGGAACATATATGGGTACTGCTATGTTTTGGACTCGAGACTAAGATTGATGGCTAGCCTCTCTATACTTATTTCCATGTTCCCTTTGATTTTTGAGATCCCTCAACTCTCTGGATATAGCAGTGAAGGCCTCACTGATGCTATCAATCTTAATGCTAAGGGTTTGAGTGGTTCCTTGAAGGTTTAGATTAGATTCTTGTAGTTGCCTGATAGCCAAAGCATTCTTTAAACTAATCTGCTCTTGCCTAGCCTTTTCAAGATTTTTCTCACATGTATCATCCTCTTCATCAGTTAGGTTCTCCTCATCAGTTACTTATGGTCGATCATTTGATTTCACCGGCTTTGATACCAAAATGTTATGCCCATCTTTATTTTGCCTTGTTTTGACCATTTTGCAGCAGATTTGGGTTGTACGCTTGAAAGCTGGTGGGTTGCCGATTCTTAAAGACTTGAAAATAAAGAATTGTATTTGTATTACTTATAGTGTTGTAATTAACAAGAAAGAGTGATTGTGTAAGTGAGATAGTGAAAGTTTGTAAAGAGAAAATGTAACAGGTTTTCAAATGAAATGAAAAATTCTTATTAATTTTTCTCAACATGTTGTTACAAATGGATTGCTTCTACTATTTATATATACCCATAACCCCAACAGATAATCATTACATGACTCATTCAAACTCTGACTTGATCAAACAAATGACTCAAACTCACAAATTCAACTCAACCTTGGTCACTCTTGTATTCATGTGCACATATGCACGTGCACGTGCAAACTAACAACTTCTGGACTTAACTAAAGGGTCACTTGTCTTTCTGGAGTCAAGCAAGTATCCATGGTAACTTGAGTTGGTCAGCACCTCCCCTAGATCATCGTTAATGGTTGTGGAAGCAATCTGCATCAAAATGTTTGATAAAATGACTCTTTCTTCCCTTGTATCCAAAGTGCTTGTAAATTTGTCTCCTCCTTCTTACTGATCACATGCAACTAGTTAGATGAAACTTAGGCCTAACATTAAACTAGCTAATTTGTCAAATAAATTATACGTAATACAACAATAAATGAGGATTTGAAGAAACATAATACTAAATTTATCAGCCGCAATATAAAAAAATATAAACAAAATTACCAAGTAAGAAACAGAAACTAAAACAGAAGACCGTCAAGTTTTGTTGCATTTGTTCTGTTTACCATTATATTCTCAATCACCGCTTTATTGTACATGTTACTGCTTAATTGTTTTCATGAAAGAAGAAACTAACCACAAATTAAATTAGGCTAATTCTATTGAGCTATATCAGTTTGTGCTTCTAGCTATTTAGGCCCTAGTGGGTTTGAAAAAGTGCATTATTAATCGACTGATTGTGTTCATCAAAATTTATCCAAATTAAAATTTGAAAATCAAATTATAAATCATTCAAAATTTGGGCAATGCTATTTACACCATAATATTTTATTCAAAATTACTCAATTAAAAATATAAAAAACAACGCAATAATCACATGCGAAATATTACTCATTCATTTTGTTTCAGTCTGTTCCAAACCTTAAATTTGTTATATGGATATTATATTTCAGCATTGAAGGAAGAAAAGAAATTGTGTGGAGGAGCAGGGATGAAGTGGAGAAGTGATGGAGTTAGAAGGCAAGAGACCAGAAAGTTATAGCATCTGCAACAGATTTGCAGTCGATTGGTAGAATTACCAATCGACTAGTAGCAGATCCAATCGACTGGTAATTCTACGAGTCGGTTGAGTTTTAACTTATTTTTTACTTGAATGCATTACGATGTTCACAGTCGAGTCGACTGGTAAATATTTTCAGTCAATTGGAGTCGGATTTTGTAAAACACCCCACATCTATACTCATACTATCTAAGAGTATTAGAGAGTAATATTGTCAGATAATACGGAGAATGATGCTAAATGCGGTACACACATGAATACTTCCTTTGACTAACACTAGTATGTATTAAAGTATCAAATAATTATCTCATCTATACGTACACAGTATTAGTACAAAGCAATAAATACGTGTGCCTGCACGATAAAACAATACATAATATATGGTATAGAACTGAGAACATATAGTCAATCGCAGCGATAACATATAATATATATAATATAATAATGTCATAAGGGTACAACATATCTCAACTATTAAATATCTTAATATAATATGATAAACAATCAATATACAACTTTGTATCAAATATATATACAGAGAATTAATGTCACACTAATATCATATAACATTTCCCTTTGTAAACTCTTCTAAGCCCAATAAAAAATGTTGGTCATGTCGTCCCTATACTTGAAATGTCTCAGACTGACCCGAGTATTATAAAATAACACATAGGCCAGACCATGTCTAATCAAGTATCTATAATAAGGGTAATATTGTAAACAAAGATTATGACACTCTAACATAAATAATCAAATCATCAAACAACATTAATGGATATATATATATATATAATGAATGCTTTGAATATATGTATAATGCTATAGATAATCATTAAGATATCACATCACCCAAACTTCTCAAATCCATATAAAACAATCAGATTTGATATCAAAAGATGTCATCACCTATATAGAAACACATCAAATCAGAAATCTCATAATCAACATAAATGGGAGAATCATACACATCCTGAAAACATCCTCAAATCCAGAAATAACAATAAATAAGATATCAAGTATAATCAGGCTAGTACAAAGCATTACCCAAATATATCTCTCAAACTTGATAAAACATCATTATCAATATATATAAAACAAGATAGGCTGCCTATCAAATACTAAGAATACACTATAATCTTCATATGTATTATAGGTATAATCTCTTCTCCTCATATCTATACTATCAAAAACTGTCATGATGGGAAATGACTGTACGATAAACATGAAGTCTCAAGTAGAGTCATATACATATATAATAACAAGCGGCACCCGGCCCACATCACTGCTATAGTGAGATGTATCAATTATATATGCAATTATCGCTCCACTAGTATCGAAAGGGATACTGATAGCATAAAGAAAGCACTAAAGACACTAAGTCTCTATAGCCTTTAGTTTCCCCCATAATCATCGTGACAGGTACCCACTAGTGTGCTCGTTAACGTGAGGACTTTAAGTCACGACACGATAAGTGCCCCTACAGGTAACAGACTATTGGCCTAGGTGATAAAAGGGGCTAATGCATGCACAAGGGTAGCATAAAACTGAAGCAATAACTTATATATATATAAAGTGTCACAGATCTAGGGTGCGACTCCACGATCAGGCTGCCGAGGTGGATACCGACCATTTGGTCCTCTCCAATAAACGTAAATTGGAGTAAATTGTAATGGTGGTATATAGAACAATACATATAGACACGAAGTCATGGTCATCGCTAGGCACAAAGCCATACTCACTATATATAGGCACAAAGCCAAATTTCACTACGTATCCCCTCACATTATCCGCTCTATTTTCATCACGTGAGCATCATCTACTTACAAAGAATAATCAAATAAATATCACAACAGCGTCCCATACCACTGCGTGATACTCAAAAATTTATTCGCTACTTATAAATTACACTCAAATTATCCAGTATTCTATATAACGAGTCCAAAAAATAACCGAAGAAATATTACTGAAAGTCTCATACCAAACGGTATTATAACATCGTTTATTCAAATTCCTCGTCACACAGAATTATATCACAAAATTATATATAAGAATGTCATCACCTATCATATTCAAATCATCAACTAAATCAATATCAACAGTAAATCACTCATATTATCAAAATCAATATAAAGACGATAAGAAAGCAGAAATCAAAAACTAATATAAAATAGATTATTTAAATAAATATAGATAAACGAATCACTACTTAATAATGAAACATTCAAAACATATAATTTTATATTACAAAATAAATACTAATGGATGGATAATATATACATATTCCAGAATCAATCAGATAATTACTAAACTCGAATATAATATATTTTATATAGAAAATAACTAATTTTTCAATCTTTTATAAAATTAAATACTAATTTAATATTCACAAAAATAATTAGAAAGTCCTTTTCTTTTATTTGATAATCCAAAACAGTTTGTAAAATGAAATATTACACATAACATTTATTCCACAATTACTAACATCTAAACTCTATTTTAGGTAATTATAAAACGTCTAGATTAATTTAAGTTATTCATTTTCAATAAATACATTTTTAAGATTTGAATTAATCATATATACTAAAATTTCATATTTCTATAGAATGACAATTATAGACCACTCAAATAATGTAATTGAATATCACTTTATTAATTTATCTAACTTACATTTACCTTCATATATATATATACAATATCTAAAGAGTGTACATTGTAATGTACATATATTTGGATTAGTTTATTTTTAAATGTAAATATAAACTTATATTTTAATTGTACATTACTACTATTGTACTTATATATAGTTATACACACTGACACGAAAAGTGGAAACACAACGTTTCATAACTATATTTATGTATATAAAACTCATGTGCAAATAGTTTATACTTGCAAATACTCATCTTTATCAAAATAGCGAGACTGAATAAAATATAAGGCGACATAAGTTTTATTCAAATAATAGATAAACTAATAAAGTCAAAAGCATGGGAAAACACAGCAGTACTAGACCAGATATAATGCACATCAACAAAACATCCATGAACACAAGCACGAACTTGTGCAGTTGGTCTCTGAAAGCCCGATTCATGAGATCCACAAAGTATGCCAGAGCATTGGTCAATCCAAATGACATTACCAACCACTCATAGAAATCCGATGGTGTATGAAACACAGTGGGTTCATGCCTTTGTGAGTTTGAAAGAGATGTTGACGAGTGCACCGGTATTGACCATTATAAGTGGAAATGAAGAGTTGACAGTATACACGGATGCATGTGATACTAGATTGGGTGTAGTATTGATGCAGAAGGGAAGAGTTTTGTTTATGCTAGTCGACAATTAAAGCCGCACGAAAGGGATTATCCGACTCATAATTTGGAATTGATGGCGATAGATTTTGCTTTGAAGATGTTGAAGCATTATATGCTTGGAGAAAGGTTTGAGCTATTCATGGATAACAAATCCTTAAATTACATTTTCTCTCAAAGAATCTCAACCTTCATCAGTATTACCGGTTGGAATTCTTGGTCTCTTCTGATTTTGATATTTCATATACACCAGGAAAAGGAAAGTAGTTGTTGATGCATTGAGTAGGAGACATGCTAGTTTGAGAGCAACGTTCTTGGAATGGAAGCATAATCAGTATATTGTTGGTTATGGTTTCAGACCTCATTGCGAGCTGGAACCAGAAATGTTGGCAAGTTTTTCGATCAGACCTGCTCTAATTGAAAGGATCGGTACTAGTCAGAAGCGAGATGCTATGCTATTAGAGATCATAGCAATGATAGAAGAAGGAGTATAATATGAATACATTAAGAAATACGAACTCGACTGAGAAAGTTGGCTTCGTAAAGATGGAAGACTATTTGTCCACGATGTTGATGAATTAAGAGATGAAGTGTTACGAGAGTGTCACCATTCCAGGAAGACTATTCATCCTAGCAGTAACAAGATGTATTGAGATATGAAGCAAACTTATTATTGGGAAGCCTTGAAGAGGGATGTTGGGGATTCATCTCAAAGTGTATGAACTGACAGAGCAGAAGGAACCTAGTGGATTATTGCAACCATTAGAGCTTCCTAAGTGTAAAGGGAGCAAGTATCGATGGATTTTATAGATGGACTCCCAAAGACTCGAGCAAGGTACAATAGCATTTGGGTTGTGGTTAAAAGATTGACCAAGAGTGCAAAGTTTATACCCATCAAGTCAAGTAGAACAGCATCCAAGCTAGTAGAGTTGCATGTAAAGTGGATAGTATGATTTTAGAGTGTGCAAAAGAACATTGTGAGCAACCAAGACCGTTTCCACCAGTGGGTTTTGGAAGACCTTACAAGAGGCGTTAGTGAACGAGTTTCACCGTAATATAGCTTATCACCCACAAATGGATGGGAAAACCGAAAGACTAAACCGTATATTGGACGATCTCATGCAAGCATGCATTAAAGATTTTGAAGGATCATGGGAGGACCATTTGTATTTGGTAGAGTTTGCAAACAACAATAGTTATGAGTATGGTACTGGTATGGCTCCGTATGATTATTATATGGCCAACCATGTAACGCTTCTTCACATTGGTGGAAAGGAGGTGAGAAACTGATACTTAGGCCAAATATGATTAAAGAGACTTCAGAAAAGATTGAGATGATTCGACAATGAATGAAAGCTACTCAAGATTGATAGAAAAGCTATGCTGATAAGAGATGAAGAGATTTAGAGTTTTCTGTCTGAGACATGGTATTCGTGAAGGTTTCTCCTATGAAGAACGTAGTTCGATTTGGTAGAAAAAGGAAGTTGGCACCAAGATTTGTAGGTCCTTTTGATAGTCGAGAGGATTGGGAAGCTAGCGTATAGGGTTGACTTACCTCAGAAGATGATGGGCATGCACAATGTTTTTCATGTCTCTTACGTAAGAAAGTTTGTGCAGGACTTAGGCAAGCATGGATAATGTATTATTGATTTCGATACGAAACAGCTTAGGAGAAAGTCGGTGAAGCTCGTGAAGGTACAATGGATCAAAAGTGATGATAATTTTTACATGGGAGACTAAGGAGAGCATGAGGAATACGTGTTCAAAGCTCTTTGAATGGAAAAATCCACCGTTTATCGTATTTACTTTCACTATTTTATATTATATTTGATAAGTTAGTATTCTGCATACTAGGGTAAGTTCACCTGTACTACTGATTGCATGGTTGCTTGTTTGAGATGTTTGATGGTTGCTTATGATTGATAGGCATGCGAGATAATTATGATTGTTGTACATTAGTTTGTTTAGAGATTTTGGGGGCAAAATTCCTGAAGGGGGAGAATGTAACGACCCGTATTATATGTATAGAAGGATCGTAAAATATTTTTACGTATGTGGTTGTATGATTCTACAATTTTAGGATATGACTTTAAAGGAAATTTTACGCATCTATGATTTTTCCCTAACTTCTATGTGGCTACGTTGACCTTGAAAACCTTGTTTGGACTATAACTTTTGATAGGAGTTGAATTAGGGTCTCAAACTATTTCCATTGCTTCAGGATGATAGTTTCCAATTCCATAGAGTGATCATAATAGAAAAATGGACTTACGGTTAGAAAGTTATGACCAATTTAAAATTTAATAGTTGTTGGCCAGAATTATTGTGCAATTAATTATGCCCACACGTAGGCCCATTAGTCTAATTCGAGATTTATTATAAATAGGGGGCTAGAGAGTCAAATTAAAACTTTTTGCTCTCTCCCAAGTCAGATCTAAACCCCCATTAACCCTAGATTCATCCAAAATCAGCCAAATTACTTTCTAAATCAAACCGGATTGAAGATTAATGAATATGTCATTGATTAGAAGATAGAGACCATCTATTTGGTTTATTTTCATTGCTTTTGATCGCTGTCCATAGTGGATCTACACTCAAATTAGTCGAATTTAGTAATCGGTGAGTGGTTTTTTCCTTATCACTATCTTATACATATTTATATGGTAGAATTATAGGTTTCAACATGGTTTTCGATCTTAAAATCCTTTTCTAACCTAAATTACATGTTGACATATGTTTATGACCTAACTTGATGAATTCTAATATGATTTGTAGTAGTATCCTAGTAATTCACCTTATTCATATTCATATGTTGATTTCTTAGATTTGGATTAGCATTTGTTTGATTGCTATGTATTGCTTGATTGAATGGATGTAATTGCATGTTATTCTATGCTTATATACTGCTTTGATGTTGTTTTCTAGTGTTTTAAATGTTTAGGAAGAAGGCTAGAGAAATTTGAAAAATTGAAGGCGAAGATGATTGGAATTGGATGAAACATGAAGGGGAGGCTCTGAAGTATGGAGGAAGCCAGTAGCTCAAATTGCAATCTCTAATTCGTTAAGTGCACAAGACAGTACCGACTTATTTATGTCGATACCGACATGTTTGTGTTGGTGAGATAGCTCGGTGGTTTTGGGGGAACTTAAGAGCAAGGCTAGTAGAGGTGACCCAAGGCAAGAGATAGGTAATTGGCTAAGGGATGGAGGCCATACAGGAAGCCATACAGACTTGTTTCTAGAACATGAAGTGGAATGCTTTTGAGTGAGGACCGATTCTTTGGATGGATAGATCAGGGTCAATGCTTCTAGGCATAGAGTACTAGAAGCAAGGAAGGAGTGAAAAGAAACTTGGGTAACAACTGGCTAAGGGGAAAGGTTGGGACAGATATGAAGAGCATGGTATCGATATGAAGAGCTCGGTACCGAATTGTCCCGGTTGGTCCATTGAAGGTGAATCTTTTGGGGAATGAAGTAGAGTTCCTGTAGATCATGCGGGAGTTGTTGATTCGTTCGCATCAAGGTTGGATGATAATGTAACAGCATTATAATATCTGTGTATCTTCGGTTTGTGACTCATGGTGGGAGTAGGCACCAAGGATAGCGGCTTAATAAAGGAGAGAGTTGTAGAATGAGGAACGTGTTAGGTTCTTGGATAATTGAAACTAGATTGAGCAATAGACGGTGTTGGATGTGAATGTGCTAAGGAATCGTTGATAACTCGGAGTGTTTTTTTTTGTACTCAAAGCAGGGGTATTATAAATGGGGACGCCCGTGGGTCAATTGAGGGACCTATATACCCTAGATTAGTGGCTTTGGGTCTATTGTCTAGCTTTGGGCTACGAGACATGTATCGAGTTTTGGGCTACGTGATACGAGAGTACAACGAAAATCGAGATTTACATTAGTCCCTAGCATGATGGCCATACGAATTATCATGAGGCATAGGGATAAGTGATAGTTAGAATTACTTGATGGATGCTATGATTGCTTTCTTTAGTGGACTATCACTCGGGGATATCATTGGTAATAGGTACTAGTGGTAGGGATATCCGGACATCTACTATTCTATGCTGTATAACACCTTTATGATATTGTAGAGTAGTATATTATAGTGTTATGTGCTATATCTTTGGTTGCAGGGACAAGTCTGGTGTGGTTTGTGTACTCTTGTTCCTTACCATATTTACATGTATAGTATTTTGCGATTCATTTACTGCTCACACCAAACTGTTGTCTAACCGAAGGTTTTATGTTTTGCTTCTTATTATCCTGGGTACTCTTAATGAGTAGACGAGATAACAATTCTAGGTGATACATTAGCTGTGCGGAGGACAATCTAGATCGAGCTATCTCGTATTATATACATATATAGATTTCTACGCTTTTCCACTAAGCAACACCGTGGAGCCCATGGCAGTACTTGCTTATTTCAATTTGTTGAGATAGTTTATTGAGTTGATCTTATTGTATACTCTATGCCATTTGATGTATAACTCTATGGATATATGCTCTGATGATTAGTTCACATTGTTATTACTGTCTCTTTTGTTGTATCTGTGATATTTTATTTTATCCATGCGTTGTGAGAGATATGATAGATTATATGATGTGTTTATTATTATTCATCTTGATGATTATTCTATATCAGACGGGCACGACTACAGCACATTATTTGTATACTATTGATACCAGTGGTATAGGGTGGTCATCACAATTGGTATTAGAGCTTTGGTTACACGATTAACTGAAGATGATACTGCGATCCAGTAGAGATAAGGAAGGAGTTGTCGCCTTAGACTCGATCTAGAGTGTATATATACGAGAGAGTGCATACTTGTTTTGTACTCTGGTTTCAAGACAATATAGTAATATATTATATAATATAAGTTGCATGCACATAAGCATTATGGACATAGTTTTCTTATGGGAGACAGATCATTCTTGTTACAGAAAAGAATGAGTCGGCAAACAAGGAATACTGTGAGATCTGCTTCAGAAGTTGAAGAAGGAGTAGGATTAGGAGTTGCTACGCCTGATTTTCAAGCTACGTTCAATGCTATTAGGGCAACGATAATGAGGAATGCTCCTAGTATGGTTATTGGTAGAGGTGCCCCCGTGCAAGCGCCTAGGGCTGATTTCACTAAGTTGAGCAATACTCTACTTTGGGAGGAAAGCCATTTTATGAAACAAAATCAGTCATAGAAGTGAAAGATTGGATTGATACCTGTGAGCGCATCTTCGGTCATACGAAAGTGGATACGCTCAACTCATTCTAGGGTATCGCTTACCCTATCTCTAATAAGCCATACCCAACCAAAGCCATGGTTCTCACTTAACCTTCAGCTCTGATACCAGGTGTAACAATCCGCCCTCTCGACCCCTAAATGTCGACACTAATACATCCACGGTATTCGTGTGCTGAGCATCCAAGTGCCGAAAGGACAAATTGTTAGGGTGAAATAAAAAGAAAATGAAAAATGTAACAAGGAAGAAGAGAACACTACATCTGAATCTCTCTAGCGGTACGGTAGTATATAATATCAAAGGAACAATACAAAGGGTTATTCCAATACAAAAATTTCGGAGCTGCAAGTCGACTCGAGAAATATATTTGTCCATAGTTGGTTCCAACCGTCGATGCATGTGATAAAAGATCGCGTTAATTTAAAAAAGCTAGCTTCGAGTGGAGCCGCTATAATCCAAAACTGTGCACTTGGTTGTGCAAACATTTAAGAGATCGATATGAAGCGGGAATAGTTCAAGTTGGTAACCACCCGATGCTCGCCCTGGTCTGGCCCGATGTTCACACGAAGTGCGCTTCGGTTCGGAGCACCACTTACCCGAAGCATGCCCGAGGAAGACCTTGCTTCGAGTCAAGAATTTGACAACTCAGAGCCCGCTATAAAGAGAAAGTTAATTTCTAGACAACTTCAGGGGGCTATGAACGCCGTGACTATTGCTACTCCTGAAGATCAGTTCATTTGGGAACGGTATAAGACAAAGTTCGAGAAGAAGTTCATTCCGGCAACCCAGAAGTCATATTGTTCAGGAAATTTATCGATCTTAAGCAAGGAGAGATGCCAGTTTCTAAGTACGTAGCTGAATTTGTTGCTTTGTTAAAATATGAGATGTCATTCATTGACACTCCATTGAGAAAGAATAGGAAGTTCATCATTGGCTTAGATGACTGTCTTAGAGAGAAGATGGTAGACTGCTTTGATGGACCTTTTGAGAAGCTTATGGAGAAAGCACTTTGTCATGAGAATCTGTATCCTAAGGCTAGGAAATCTATGGTTGTTTCCACTGAGAAGGAAGAGCCAAAACCGTAGCAAAACGATAGAGGCAAGAAAAAGTAGAACGGAAAGAGGAAGCATTCTCAAGGAAAGAATGGTCAGAAAAAGGGTAAATGGGAACCTACTTGCTATGAGTGCAAGGAGAAGGGTCACTTGATTAAGGATTTTAAGGTGAGTGAGAAGAAGAAGTGCTACAGCTATGATAAGCCTGGGCATTTGAAGAAGGATTGTCCAGAACCGGTGAAGGATAATTCAGGTTGTGACAACATATGCTTTGGATGCAATCCCAATTTCGTCGAGTACTCCCTCGGCGAAGGAGAAGGGAAAGGGAGTCATTACTCAAGGTATGCTTTCTATTGGTGAAGTTCATGTTTGATTTCTATTTGATATTAGGGCTTCACATTCATTCATATGTAGTGATCCAGTAGACAGATTAGGCTTGAGATCCTAGATAGTAGACCAACCCTTAATCGTTACAAACCATGTTGGAAGCTTTACTAGCTTTTGCATGGTTTGTCGTAGCATAATGTTATCGAGTCATGGATGCTCTTTTGTTTTGTGATTGCTTTGTTTTGAATTACGGGATTTGGGATTATCTTGGGAATGGACTGGCATGACACCTCGTAAAATGTAATAAGAACTTAAGTAATTAAAATAAGGTTAAAAATGAAAATTTTGAAAATGGCGGAATTTGGTCATGCAAGTTGCACCATTGCATCTGTGGCAATTTTCCGATCAATTTCCATATATAATATGTTGAATCATAGTTCAAAAAAAGAAGTTATGAACGTTTGAAGTTTTCGGGTTTAAATTTAAATATTTGAATTTAAAAGTTTAAAATTTTGAATGTTTGCATTTAAATAGCTAACGTAAGAAGCTTTAGAGTTAAGTAGGACTAAACGTTAATGTGTGATTTATTGGGTTAATTAGAATATTAAATAATTAATTAATAAAAAGTAAAACAATTTTTTTTATAAGGTCGTGAAGCAAAGACCGGTTGACCACTTGGGGTTAATGTTCGACCGGTTATTGTTGTTGGCGGCTAGGGTTTGGTGAAAATGAATGGTCCAGAATTAATTGTTTTAAATCTGACGATTCTGGTTCCTTCTCATCTCTATAATAGACCAACAGGCCTTCACTCTCCCTTCATAAAATTTTGTAAGCGTCGACGAAGCCCTGTCAAAATCATTCCAATTAGGGTTTGAAAAATAGTAACTTTCTGGTAAGTAATTCTAATTTCCAATCTCTAATTTAAATTAATCCTTCTTCTCCCTATCTTCTGATTTCTAAAACCTACTCAATATATACAATCTGTTTGTTGTATATTCAACATAAGGAAGACCTAACAGAGAATTAGGAGCTGTGTATATCAGATCTCTTCTTCTTCTTTAGGTTCCAGAATTAGTTAGGGATTTTAGGTAAAAGTTTAGATCTTTAATTCTTTTGATTCCTAATTCTAAATCTAATTTCTATATACAGTTCACATGTTGTATAGTCCAAAAGAGGGAGATCTGAAAGAGAATTAGGCGCGGTCTTTAAATGAAAATGCGCATGCTTTGCTTTCGACTTGGTCTGCTTTCAATTTGGTCAATGGTTTTAAAAGAATGGTTTTAAGAGGTTGCGCCTTTGTTTTTGAATAACTGCTTTCAACTAGGTCGAAGCCCCTGACTCTCACTTTTTACCTTTCGACCTAGATTGGTTTCGAAAGGGTTATCTTGTTTCTAAAACCAAGCCGCTTCTCCAAAGCTTTCGAAGGGGTGTTTTTGACACCATCACTTGTTTACTTAGGAATTCTTTCAAAAGAGATGCTTTCGACTTAAATGTTTTAATGACCCTTTTGCTCTATGAAAACTAAAAACCAAATGGTTTCGAAAGAGATGGTTTTAATGGTTTCAAAAGGTGTTTCCATTTATTATAAAATTGAACCCAATTCTTTCAAAAGGCTTGATGTCTTAATGCTTTTGAAAGGTTTTAAAGAAAGGTTTCTAAGGGGTGGTTCCCCAATGGTTTCGAAAGGTCCCAAAGGAAAGTTTTTTCCGATGGTTTCGAAATGTCTCAAAGGAAAGGTTTTCCAATGGGTTCGAAAGGCAATGTTTAAGTGTTTTAAAGAGGATGTCTAAGGTTTTAAAGCTTTCGAAGGAGATGTTTTTAATGCTTTCGAAAGGATAAATATGAATGGTTTCGAAAGTTATGATTTCGAAAAGTATTTTTTAACCTTCGGCCTAAGGTTTTACTCGTATTGAAAGGGATACTTTCAAAGGATTCGAAAGGGGTACTTTCGAAAGTTTAAACGTTTTCATCAACATGGTTTTGTGTGAAGAACATGTAATATGGCAAGGTGATTTGAGTAAAGAAAAGAGTATATATAAATAATTTTCTTGTATATGTATGATATAAAGGTTTAAATCATTTTAAAAAGGTTTTCAAAGAAAAATTTAAAGGGTAGTTAACCCAAATAAAATGATTCAGAATAGAAGACCAAATGGGACTGGTGTAGGGTCGCGCCCTATACTCATTAGCTATTAGCCCCTAGCTAATTTAGTACAAAATTCCAATGTGCAGGGCTTTATCAAAAGTAATACTAAAATTATGTTACACACAGAAAGGAATTTAAAAAGGAAAGACAGGTTATTGGTAAACCTACAAAACCATTAGGATCAGTTAGAATGGGAGAAGTAAGGACAGACCGTCCAGAAGAGGAGTATCTAACAGATGTTATATTTTTTATGTTTTCTGGTAGGCCCGAGTCAGCCAAGGGTCAGTAGTTAGCCAAACAAAACTACAGCGTATAGACAGATTGTCTATATGATAATTGAAATGTACATATACATGATATTGCTTTACATATTTAACCAGTGCAAGATTATAATTTGCAAAAGATATGTTTTAAAAAGGATATTAGTGTGGGAAAACCCATTCCGCTAAGTGGCGTGGTCTCACTTAATATTAGATAACCGATATGTATAGTATTATTCACACCAGGCTTTATGTCTAACTCGACTTTTATTTTCCTTAAACTCTCGGGTGCTCAAAATTGATTTGAGTAGGCTGAGGGTTGAGGTTTATAGGTTTTAGTAGGTTGGCGAATAAAGCTTCTGGTAGCGAGCAGGTGGCTGACAAATAGCTAATTAGGAGTTGGTGTTATATTTTGGACTGATTCTGATGTATTGTATATATAGTACTCTGGTCAACCAAGGGGCATCGTCATATGTCGCTCTTGGCGTATTAATGTAATAACTGTATTTTATCTGAACCTGGGAAACGATTATGGGATTATGTAATTTGAATGCGAAACATGTGCCTTGAAATGTAATCAGAAAATGATGATTTTTTGAAATCTGTGATTTTATTTCATATTCAAGTGCTTCTGATATTATGGATACCATTAACATAGCCATATTTAGTCACCGGAAGTTAATACTATGAATGATTGTAGCATCTGTAGCGCTTAGCTTTGGGCCTCTTGATAGGGGATGTTACAACTTGGTATCTGAGCATAGGTTTATGAAAAACTTTAACTAAAAATGATTTTTGAAAACATAATCCTAAGAAATTAGAGATAATATCGGGGTATGGGATAACGCTATAGTAACGTACTTGTTTTTGCCATAAGTAAGTAAGTGCTTTATCTCTAGTCTCTTATCTCTATTAGGTTATTTTTTTGTATCTCACGAAGGTTCGAATGCAGATATGGATTCTCGAAGAGATAATGTTGGAGGAGGAAGCACCGCTGCAGATGGAAATGCCAGACCTAATACTAGAACGAATCCAGGTCAGGCATGAGCTGGAAATACTGGTGCTGAAGTCCCGCAAGTTGACATGGGAGCCATGTATTAGTTTTTCATGAATATGATGCAAGCGAGGGTTGCCGCTGGAGTAGTTGGGGGAGGAGCCCAGAAAGCTCCAGTAGTCAACAATTATGCTGCTTTAAGTAGGGACTATGCTAGGTCGGGAGGAAAACCATTCGTTGGGACTAAAGATGCCATAGAGGTGGGGAACTGGTTGTTGCATTGTGAGAGGATTTTCAAAGATTTAGGGCTCAGTGATGAGCAGAAAAGAAGGCTTGCTTTGAGGCAGCTTCAAGGAGCAGCTTTATACTGGTGGAATAGTGTAATAACTGGAGTGGATGAAGGAACAATGACATGGGCTGAGTTTAAGAGGAGGTTCAAGGAGAGATTCATGTCTGTGATGGCAAAGTCTACCTTGCTCAGAAAGTTTGCTGAGTTAGAGCAGGGAGAGATGATTGTGTTAGAGTATGCTACAAGGTTTGAGGAGTTGGCGAGATATGGTCATGCCACTGTGGATACCATGATTAAGAGAAATGAGAAGTTGATTATGGGGTTGAAACCTGAATTGGCCAGGGCTACATTACCTCATATCAGGGATCCATATGATGTTGTAGTAGAAATGACTCTAAGACACGAGAAAATTATTGCTTTTGTGGAGAAGAATAGGGCGAAGGAGGTCCAAGTAGGGCAGAGTCACAAAAGGAAGTTCTTTCCTAAGAAAGGAGACCAAAAGGGTGGAGCCGTGAAGAAAGGAAAGTCAGAAGTTGTCTGTTTTAAGTGTGACAAGAAAGGGCATTTTGCGAATGAATGTCGTCCTGGAGAGGCAAAGAAGGTGACCGAGAAGAAGAATATCAAATGCTTCAACTGTGATCAGATGGGTCGTTACAAGAGCCAATGCAAGGAGCCTGCTAAGGATGGAAAAGGAAAAGTATATGCATTAGAGACAGCTACCTCGAGACCCACCGCAAGGGAAAAAGGGAAATCCGTGTTGGGAGGTATGCTTATGATTCTTGGTATGGCAGTTAGTGTTCTGTTTGATACCGGTGCATCGCTTTCTCATATATCTCGTAGTTTGGTAGATAAGCTTAACCTAGAACCCTTATACCTAGTTACTTCCTTAAGGGTTGCAAATCCGATAGGAGGCTATGCAACACTTGGGATGAGATGTGACCACCTAAAGTTTGACTTGTTAGGTCATACTTTTGTGTGCAGTTTTGCATGTGTTTGATTTCGTAGGATTTGAATTTATTTTGGGTATGGATTGGTTAAATAAGTACGATGCCAAGATATTTTGCCATGATGGAAAATATCGCTTAGACACCTAGACTGTAGGGAGCGGATTGTATATATTGTAGAAAACCCTAGCTGTGAGGTGAATACATTGTTGGGTGTTGTGGAGATAGAAGATGAGCTGAATCGAGTTTTTTTGGTTAGAGAATTCGCGGATATTTTTGAACCCGTAGTAGGATTGCCATCGAAATGGGCCATTGAGCTTTAGATAGATTTGGTGCCTAGAGCAGAACCATGAAGTAGACCGCCAAGCAGGATGACACCTACCTAAATGAGGGAGCTCAAGGTGCAGTTGGTGGATTTTTAAGGCAAGAATTTTATCAGACCTAGTAGTTCACCTTGGGGAGCAGCCGCAGTGTTTGCTAAGAAGCTGGACGGATCGTTAAGGTATGTATCTATTATCGTAAGTTGAATGAGAGAACGATAAAGAATCGATATCCATTGCCTAGGATTGAAGATTTGTTTTATCAGTTGAGTGGAGCCAAGATATTTTCATAGTTGGATTTAGCGACAGGTTTCCATCAGCTTAGAGTGGCAGAGGATACTATTCCTTTGATGGCGTTTAGAACTAGATATGGATCGTACAAATGGTTAGTGATGCCGTTCTTACTGACTAACGCGCCAGCTTTCTTCACAGATTTGATGAAACGGATTTTCCGAGAGCACCTGGATAGGTTCTTATTGGTTTTCATAGATGATATTTTGGTGTACTCTAAGGATGAAAGAGAGCATGAAGTTCATCTTAGAGTAGTTCTTGAAATGCTGAGACAACATTAGCTAAAGTCGAAGTCCTCGAAATGTCATTTCTGGAAGAAGGAAGTAAAGTTTATTGGCCATGTAGTTTCAGAGAATGGGTTATCAGTAGATCCAACAAAGATCGAGACCGTGCATAGTTGGAAGAGACCAGAAATGGTGACTGAGATAAGAAGTTTTCTATGGTTGGCTGGTTACTATTTGAGGTTTATTAACGATTTTTCGCAGATAGCGGCACCAATGACCAAGCTAACTTGAAAGGATGTGAAGTTTGTTTGGACCAATAAGTGTGAGGAGACATTCCAGAAGCTGAAACAGTTATTGACTAATGCACCTATGTTAGTTGTTCCGGAGGGGAATCAGGATTTAGTGGTGTACATGGATGCATGCGGGACTGGGTTAGGAGTTGTGTTAATGCAGAGGGGTAGAGTAATTGCCTATGCTTCTCTACAGCTTAGACCACATGAAGTCAGATACCCAACCCATGACTTGGAGTTAGCTTCGGTGATTTTTACACTGAAGGTATTGAGACATTATCTTTTGGGAGAAAGATTTGAGTTGTATACGGATCATAAGTCGTTGAAGTATTTGTTCTCTCAGAAGGAGCTGAACATGAGACAGCAGAGGTGGTTAGAGTTCTTAGCTTCTTATGATTTTGGTATTGAGTACACACTGGGAAAAGGCAACAAGGTTGCATATGCACTTAGTAGAAAACATCAGAATGTGGTGTTAGCGATAATAGCTGAGTGGAAACATTTGGAAGCTTTAGCGACTTTTAGAGTATAGTAGACTAAGAGTAGTTCAAGTATAGAAACTGCTTTGTTATCATGTTTGGAAGTTCGACCAGTTATGATCGAAAAGGTTGCTTCTAAACAGCTAGAGGATCCAGCGTTGGCTAAACGGATCAGAAAGTTGAGAGTTGGAACAGAGAGCGATGACTTAAAGGATTCTAGTCTTGACCAGAATGGGTGGTTGAGAAAGAAAGGAAGATCGTGTGTTCCAAATGTGGGAGAAATTAGGAAAGAAGATTTGGAGGAATGCCATAATTCAAAGTTCACTATTCATCCGGGAGGAACTAAGATGTATTAGGACATGAAGAGAAGTTTCTTCTAGGAAGGTATGAAGAGGGATGTAGGCTTATGGGTGAAGCAGTGTTTGAACTACCAACGGGTAAAAGCCGAACATCAGAAGCAAAGTGGGTTGCTTCAGCTTTTGGATATTCCAGTGTGGAAGTGGGATTCTATTTCTACGGATTTCATTGATGGGTTGCCACGGTCTAATAGAGGAAATGAAAGCATATGGTTTATTGTGGACAGGTTGACCAAGAGTGCGCATTTCATTCCAATTAAGTCAACCAAAACAACACCTGTATTAGCGAAATTGTTTATGAAGAATGTAGTTAGACTGCTCGGAATTCCTACTAGTATAGTAAGTGATAGAGATTCTTTATTCACTAGCGAGTTCTGGAAGAGTTTAAAGGATACCTTAGTACCAAGCTCAAGGTGAGTACTAATTACCATCCATAGGCTGATGGGCAAACAGAGAGAGTTAACAAAGTCTTGGAGGATTTGTTACGAGCTTCTGTGCAAGATTTTGGAGGATCATGGGAAGACCATCTACATCTAGTCGAGTTTTCGTATAACTACAATTATCAGGCTAGTATAGGGATGGCACCAATTAAAGCTTTGTATGGAAGACCTTGCAAATCTCCAGTTTGTTTGTTAGAGACCGGGGATAGGTTGGTTCTTGGTCCGGATTTGGTGAGAGAAGCTGTAGAAAAGGTTGAGTTAATTTGAGCTAGAATGAAGGAAGCTCAATCTAGGTAGAAGAGTTATGCAGATAAAAGACGAAAAGACTTAGAGTTTTCTGTTGGAAAACATGTTTGCATTAACGAGTCACCGTTGAAAGGTGTGATTCGGTTTGGAAAATCAAGGAAGTTGGCATCGAGATTCGTTGGACCATTTCCTATTATTGAGAGGATCGGGAAACTTGCATATAGAGTACAGTTGCTGAGTAGTTTGGCAAAAGTTCATGATGTTTTCCATGTTTCTCATCTAAGGAAGTGTATACGAGATCCGGATACTACTATATCACCGACTGAGTTAGATAACTTAGTCATAGAGCCGAATTTGACTATAGTTAGAAAGCCAGTTCGCATAGTCATGAGAAATGAGAAAAATTTAAGGAACAAGGCATCAGATTAGTTAAAGTCCAGTGGAGCGATGATGACAGAGACTGTACTTGGGAGACTGAGAACAACATGAGAGATACTTATCCTGATTTGTTTGATGGTATGGTTTACCTTTGATTATTTTAGTATGTACCTTATCGTAATTTCGAGGATGAAATTCTTTAAGGAGGGGAGTCTGTAACACCCCATATTTTTAGCAACATTATTTAGGATATTTAATTAGTTAAATTAAATAAAACAATGTAAGATGATTAATGGATCGAGATTTGTGATTAAATAAGGGGTAGCGGTGCCATGTTAAATAAGTGAACAAAAGAATAAAAAGAGAATAAAATGGTTAGGAAATATGCAAGGAAAAAAATAGGAACAAGGCATATCCTTATACCCTAAACCCCTTAGGAATTCATTCCACTCGTTCATTCTATTTTCACAAACAAAAAAAG
Organism: Allium fistulosum; assembly: GCA_030737815.1. Lineage (NCBI taxonomy): Eukaryota > Viridiplantae > Streptophyta > Magnoliopsida > Asparagales > Amaryllidaceae > Allium > Allium fistulosum. Next base: position 191,026,804 of record CM060904.1, read on the forward strand.
AGCTAAAGCGGGCCACCATTAGGAAGAGAAAAGAAGAATAATTCAAGAGATAGAATCAAATTACTTAATCTAGAACAAATCTCACATCCTTAATCAAAAAGCTAAGGTGAATAATGACTACATCTCAATTTTTTAATTGTTTTCGGTTTTAGTATGAAATTCAAATTATTTGCAAATGTTTTGCCATGTTTTGGATGATAAAATGTATATCTATATGTTGCTTATGATTATGCTAATTCACATAGATTTTGTGATATGTTTTGATATGAAAACCCTATTATATGACATCTAATTGCCTTGTGAATTTAGATTTTGGTCAGAAATGATATTTTAGAAATGGGTTTCAATTTTCATAATTTTCTTAATTAATGTGGATTTTATATGAATTTTCTAGTGAAGAAAATGCAAATTTGGGTTTAAAATTAATTACATCCAAATTATATTGGTTTAGGTTCTGAAATGTATATATGCTAGAAAACATATTAAAAATTATTTTCTAGATTTTTTGTAGAATTTTCCTAAGTGTTTTAATGGCTATATAAAATTATTTGAGGTATGGGACTTAAATGTTTTATATATTTATAAAAAGGAGAAGGAGTATTTTGTAAATAATCCAAATTCTTATTTCTGAAAATCGCTAGTACTTTTAGAGAAGAAAAATTTAACCAATCATAATTTGACAAACAAGGCAGGTTAGGTACAAAGAAATATTTTAAAAAGTCAAATCTACGTGCTTTTCTGTTTCAATGCTTTCTGCACCAGGCTTCCGGCTCCTTACCTCCGCCTACGACTCCATCGAAAGCAATGCACATGGTATCAGATACTTGGTACGTAGTGAATTGGACAGAGGCGTAAGGTATTGGGTCGAGACTAGGGGTTTCTAAAGGGTCGAAGCGCTACTTTGCTTTTAAATGAAAATGTGCATGCTTTGCTTTCGACTGAATAGCTTTGGACGGGGTCAATGGTTTTAAAAGAATGGTTTTAAGAGGTTGCGCCTTTTTTTTAAGTAACTGCTTTCGACTAGGTCGAAGCCCCTGACTGCCGCTTTTTACCTTTCGACCCAGATTGGTTTCAAAAGGGTTATCTTGTTTTTAAAATCAAGCCGCTTCTCCAAAGCTTTTGAAGGGGTGGTTTTAACACCATCACTTCTTTACTTAGGAATGCTTTCGACTTAAATGTTTTAATGACCCTTTTGCTCTATGAAAAGTAAAACCCAAATGGTTTCGAAAGAGATGGTTTTAAAGGTTTTGAAAGGTGTTTCCATATGTTATAAAATTGAACCCAAATTCTTTCGAAAGGCTTGATGTTTTTATTCTTTCGAAAAGTGTTAAGGAAAGGTTTCTAAGGTGTGGTTCCCCATTGGTTTCAAATGGTCTCAACGGAAAGGTTTTCTAATGGTTTTGTAAAGTCTTAAAGGAAAGGTTTTCCAATGGTTTCGAAAGGCAATGTTTAAGTGTTTTAAAGAGGATGTATAAGGTTTTAAAGCTTTCGAAGGAGATGTTTTTAATGCTTTCGAAAGGATAAATATGAATGGTTTCGAAAGGTATGATTTTGAAAGGTATGTTTTGGCCTTAGGCCTAAGGTTTTACTCGTATTGAAAGGGATACATTCAAAGGATTCGAAGGGGTACTTTCAAAAGTTTAAACGTTTTCATCAACAAGGTTTTGTGTAAAGAATATGTAATATGGCAAGGTGATTTGAGTAAAACAAAGAGTATATATAAATAATTTCCTTGTATATATATGATTCAAAGGTTTAAATCACTTTGAAAAGGTTTTCAAGGAAAAAATTAAAGGGTAGTTAACTCTAAGAAAATGACTCAGATTAGAAGACCATATGGGACTGGTGTAGGGTCGCGCCCTATACTCATTAGCTATTAGCCTCTAGCTAATTTAGTCCAAATTTATAGTATGTAGGGCTTTGTCACAAGTAAGACCAAAATTATGTTACACACAGAAAGTAATTTAAAAAGGAAAGACAGGTTATTGGTAAGCCTGCAAAAGCATTAGGATCAGTTAGACCTGGAGAAGTAAGTAAGGACAGACCGTCCAGAAGAGGAGTATCTAACATATGTTAGATTTTTTATGTTTTCTGGTAGGCCCGAGTCAGCCAAGTATTAGTAGTTAGCCAAACAAAACTACAATGTATGGATAGATAGTCCATATGATAATTGAAATGTACATATACATGATATTGCTTTACAGATTTAACCATTTTTGGTTGTAGGATTATAATTTGCAAAAGATATGTTTTAAAAAGGATATTAGTGAGGGGAAACCCATTCCACTAAGCAGCGTGGTCTCACTTAATATTAGATAACCGAGATGTATAGTATTATCCACACCAAGCTTTATGTCTGACTCGATTATTTTCCTTAAACTCTCGGGTGTTCAAAATTGAATTGAGTAGGCTGAGGGTTAAAGTTTACAGGTTTTAGTAGGTCGGCGACACTACGCCATAGATTTCATACTGCAACACCAAAGAAGTGATGCAGGAAGTGCCAAAAAATGTTGCTGTAGGCTAAAAAAGGGCAAAGGCAACACTTTCTCGGTGATGCATTTTGCCACGTTGCCTCAGAACTCAAAGGCAACATTTTGACTATCTAAGGCAACATAAGAAATATTGTTGCAATAGAACCCTATTTGGGTCTATAGCAACATCCATAGGTGTCTGTAGCAACATTCCAAAATGTTGCTATAGATATTAACTTTCTGAATTTGTGGGGCCCACAATGTAGAGCATATTTGATTTTTTAATAGAAATAAATATTTATTTAATAAAATGCTATTGCACAGAATTTGATATTCAAACAGTAATTTATTTAAATAAATTTTTATTTCAACATTTGAAATAGTACAAATTACTGACTCCACTATTTTACAATTCAATGATATATAACACTAATATTCACATATACAGATATTCCTCACTACATCACTCAGTTCACTCATTACATATGCAGTTTCAATCTATACAGACACCGACACTGACAAATATATGACGAGCCGAGTGCCGAGCCGAAGGCGAGCCGAGTAGCAGGTCCGGGCGCAGCGTCGGCGGGGGTCCGGGGCCCCACAGTCCCGGCCGATTCATCCGATTTCGGAAGATCGAGCCTTCTTTGAAACGACGTAAAATGATGCACAAATGAAGACCAAACTTAGCAAACCCGCTAACCCCATCCTCAGCAACTTCATCACCCATCAGAACTACTGCCCATCTACCACTTACCTGAAACACGATTGTCTGAAACACTAACCATCTACCAAACACTGACCACACTCCCAACCTCTTTCACAAAACACCCACTCACTGCCTCATCAAATTACATCATCAACAACACCGCCTGGAAGCAGCCTCGGCATACCATCCTCCATCACCGATAATCACCGCCTCATCCAAACCACAGTTCACTCATCCAAACTTCCTACTAGACAGTAACTCCTTCTACTTGAACACTACCAAACTTCAACCTCTACAATGCCACTATCCACTCCCCAAACTACTGCAACTTACATCCCCTACAGCCCTTAACCTATGCCAAAACACTCACCAAACCTCATTACCAACCCGCTGCCACTGCCAACTAAAATCTCACAGTTCCAAATCTTCACCCAAACCCACACATACTTCTAAACCACCAGCCTCCATCCTCTAATTGCCTCACCAACAAACTATTTCAGTTGCCAAATTCGACTTCAGGTTGCCAAATCGCCTAATCACCTAATCACAATCGCTGATTACCCATTCCGACAACCCAAACATCATCAAACTTTCAAACTGCAAATTCGCAACAAAACCAAGCACCACCCTTGGCTGATAGCAAACAACATTGCTTCTCACTGCAAGCTATATATCTACAGATTTGAACCATCAACTCTAAGCAGACTGCTTTGCCTTTCATCAACAAGAGAATCAAAGGTCAGTTCATACATGTACATTAGTTCAAAGCACCAAGCTATATATCTTCAGATTTGGACCATCATTAGCCTACAAAAGAAAAACCAAACTCGTTTACTCAAGCATTACAATTCATACAAATTCAATTCAATTCAATTACAATTCATACCCATCATACAACGGTGATTTCAAGCTTCTTCCCCAGGAATAAAGCATCTCTGGCCGCTCAGCGATTGAACTCCTTATCAGCTTCAGCCAACAGCGCCAAGCTACCTCAATTGTTGTTAACTTCATCAGATCTGACTCAGCTCTTCTTGTGGCAAAGCTAACGACACCACCATTCGAACATCACAACCATTGCTCGCAACATCTCAAACACTGCGTTCTGAAACTGAACGGGCGGTTCAATCCAAAGAAAAGCTTCAGATCTACTTCATTCACCCAATGATAGCATCGACTCTGCATCATACCATTAACTGGAACAACCATAGCCCGCTACATCACTTCACCGACCGCATCCAGACACATCGCCACTGCCTATCTTCTCACCGCATCCAGATCTAAACTCATAAGAGCGAAGAGAAAACGAAGTTGTGTCCTCTGAATACTGGAGTGGAAGATTGAATAGAAATGTAATAGCATCAGATCTGATTGGGTTAAAAGGGAACATCTTCCATACAGATTAGGGAAAACAAAATTAGGGATTTGGAAATTGGGGGTGAGAACGAAATGATATGAAAAGTAAAGCGGGAAAACAAAAATTTTGGACAAATTGTAGTGGTGATCCATTTTAACAATCAGATTAAATGTAGATTGTTGGATCGTATTCACGCGGATTGCTAATTTTATTACATTTTTAATTTGAATACATTTATAGCTACTGCAAAATCTTGTTGATACCTATGCTAACACCTTGAAGCGAGTGTTGTAATAAACAAAAAATAGCATACCTATCGTTACATTATAGCTAGCAACACCATGTAATTTCGTTGTAGTAGGCCATCTATGGCGTAGTGCGAATAAAGCTTCCGGTGACGAGCAGGTGGCTGACGAATAGCTAATTTGGAGTTGCTGTTATATTTTGGATTGATTCTACTGTATTGTATATATAGTACTCTGGTCAACCAAGGAGGCATCGCCATATGTCGCTCTTGGGGTATTTATGTAATAGCTATATTTTATATGAACTGAGAAATGATTATGGGATTATGTAATTTGAATGTGAAACATGCGTCTTGAAATGTAATCAGAAAAATGATGTTTTTTTGAAATCTATGATTTTGTTTCATATTCAAGTGCTTCTGATATTATGGATACCATTAACATAGCCGTATTTAGTCGCCGAAAGTTAATACTATGGATGACTACAACATCTGTAGCGTTTAGCTTTGGGCCTCTAAATAGGGGATATTACAGACATTCTAGGAATGTACATATTAAATGGGTAAGGAGCATTAGGACCCCAACATCATTAACACCAGTTAGTGATTAGGGGTAGTTTCTAGCAAAATTTTCTTTTAGAGTTTTTGTGTTGAAATCACTAATTGTGTCATTTAGGAAAAAGTATTGATATGTTATAAGACATGTTATTATTTTATCACTATGTTGATTTTTGGGATGGGATTAGACAACTAAGTAGATATATATTAAGGAACATCGTAAATAAGGAATTTCATAAGAACACTTAACTAGCGATAAACCGAAGATAAGACTGGAAGTTATTAAGAAAATTAGATTAGAATGCCTCAAACCCAAGTCTTGTGGAGTATTACCATTCACCCCAAATGTGATAAGGTGTATAGAGATATGAAGAGAATTTTCTAATTGGTCAAGGATGAAGAGAAAGTTGCTAAATTTGTTTCTAGATGTTTGACATGCCAAAGGGTAAAGGTTAAGCAAGGCAAGCCTAGAGGGCCGTTGTTACCATTGGAGATTGCAACTTGGAAATGGAAGCATAGATCGATGGACTTTATAGATGGGTTTCCTAGAGGCAATAATGCTATTAAGGTTATAGTAGATTGGCTCATTTTACTTCCGATGGAAATAATAGGATTGCAACATCTCTAGCATAGATTTGTGTTAAGGAAGTGGTGCAACTACATGGGGTTCCAGTTAGCATGGTTAGTGAGAGAGACCCTTGGTTCACTAGTGGATTTTGGAGGAGTTTGCAATTTGCTTTGGGAACAATTATTGATCTTAGCACCACATTCACCAGCAAATCGACGGTTGGACGAAAAGGGTGTGAAAGAATTATTAGAAGATTTGTTAAGAGCTTGCATCATTGATTTTGGAGGACCTTGGAAAAGGTGGAAGTGCTTAGGCGTAGACGAAGGCCACACTGGACCAATAGGGGTCCTATGCTGACAGACAAAGGTATGAATTGGAGGTTTTAGTGTGGGACATGGTTTTCATTAAGGTTTCCCCTCTTAGAAAGGTTATGAGGTTTGGTACATTTGGGAAGTTGGTGCCTTGGTTCTTGGGTCTTTCTCGATTTTAGAGAGGGTGGGGAAACTTGCTTATTAGGTGGAGTTTCTGGACCAGTTAGCAGGAGTCCATGACATCTTTCATGTTCCATACTTGAGGAAATATTTGCATGACATTGCCTCTGCAGTAGAGTCTGATCAGTCAATTGATGTTGAAATGGAGCCCATAGCCTTCTCATGCCACTGCATACGTTGTGGAGCACAATATTAAGAGGCTTTGTAATGAAGAAAATTAGGTTGGTTCGAGTAGATATGGAGGTATCCTAGTGAAAATCACATGGGAAATCGAAGAAAAGGTGAAGGTTTCTCATCCCAAGCTTTTCTCTGGCAAACATTTCTCTCCTAAAATATCAGTTTTTGGTTGCATTATGGTTGCTAGATTGGATGGTAGGAGATGGTTCCAACACTTTTTACTATCATTTTTGCATTCATGTAGAATTATTATGTATATTTAGGATGTTTGCATACATGCCTATATGTCATGATCTTGCATTCACACTAGGACCGAGCTCACCTATAGTATGTTTGCATACATAATCACATTGCATTTGGGTTGAGTAGACGGTTATGCATATTATTGTAATAAATTAGTGGTATAACATGGCCATTGAGTGCTCGTTACACTATCTTTACTTGGGGATTTCTGGGAAGAAACCCTTTTTAATTGGGGAGAATGTAATAGCCTGTAAAATCTAATAAGAAATTAAGTAATTAAAACATGGTTAAAAAGAAAATTTTGTAGATATCGAAATTTTGTCACGGAAGTTACACCATTGCGTCCGTTGCAATTTACTACTCAATTTCCATATATAATATGTTGAAATCGGAGTTCAAACGGAGAAATTATGAATGTTTGAAGTTCTCAAGTTTAAAATTTAAATATTTGAATTTGAATTTAATAGTTTAAAATTTTGAATGTTTGGATTTGAAAAGTTAATGTAAGAAGCTTAAGGGTTAAGTAGGATTAAATGTTAACGTGTGATTGATTAGGTTAATTAGGGTAATAAATAATCAATTAACAAAAATAAAACGAAATTTGATACGGTCTTGAAGCAAAGACCGGTCGACGGCCCTGAGGTAAACAGTCGACTGCTAGCGGTCGACCGCATAGGGTTAGCGGTTGGCCTGTTATTGTGGTTGGCGGCTTGGGTTTGATGAAAATGAATGGTCCAGATTTAATTATTCTAAATCCGATGGTTCTGGTTCCTTCTCACCTCTATAAATAGATCACTAGACCCTCACTTTTCCTTCATAAAATTTTGTAAGTGTCTGCGAAGCTCTACCAAAATCTTTCCACTTAGGGTTTCAAAAATAGTAAACTTTATGGTAAGTAATTCAAATATCTAATTTAAATTAATCCTTCTCTCCCTATCTTCTAATTTCTAAAATCTAATCTATATATAGAATCTATTTGTTGTATATTCAAAAAGGGGAAGATCTAATAGAGAATTAGGAGCGGTGTAAATCAGATCTCTTCTTCTTCTTCTTCAGGTTCCAGAATCAGTTAGGGGTTTTAGGTAAAAGGTTTAGATCTTTAATTCTTTTGATTCCTGATTCTAAATCTAATTTCAATATAGTTCACTTGTATATTTCAAAAGAGGGAGATATGAGAATTAGGCGTGGTGGAATCAAATGCAGTTAGGAAGCAAACAATTCTTTATGAGTGGAAGTATCAAGTTTTTCATATTTTTGTAATTGAATAATATTTATTTGGATTTGATGTATTCTTTGGGACATTTTAGTAAACAAAAATATAACATCTAAAACTCCCAAAATTTTCCTAAGTAAATATCAACCTTTAAATATGTTGGAATTATAATTGTTTTTGGTATTAATATTTTAGAATTTTACTATATGTTTAGAATCGGATAATCTATGGTCCATTAAATCTATTTCCCCTGTTTTAAATTGGAGCGTTAAAGGTTTCAAAAAGAAATAAATTTGAAATGGTGTGTAAAGTATGAATTGAATTGTTTGCAGTTTCCACTGCCTATTTTTATCACTTAAATAAACGAGGAACTCCTTTCTCACTCCAAGATGATGTATATAAAGGTTGAACTAAACATAGATGATCAAATTTGTGAAGATCTGTTCTTTAAAACAAAGAAGGGATTTTAATTTATTTGTATGGAACAAGTTGCAGGTATTCCATGTTTGTACGAATTTATTTTATTTGGCTATAGTAGTAGTAGTTCTTGTTGGAATTGTAGATTTGTATGAGATTGATGTTCCAAAATACCTTTTAAGTGAATTATTGTAACGTAATGATTAGACCTTAAATTCTACGCGTAAAAATATACGTATATAATAGTAACATATTGACTATTAAAAGCAATCTCGTATTGATTATAGCGCATTGAGCGTGATAATTAATATTATTAGAATAGTTAGGTAATATTAAATTGTAGGAAGGAAGTTAGTGTAAATTAGTGAGTTAATCCCTAATTAGAGGCGTAATAAAGGGATATCTTATATGACCTCAATTATTATTCGGGTAGGATGTTGTATGTATATAGTGGATATACATATAAGTTACGACTATATGCGAAGTTAGTCCAAAGCTAAATGGAAGTCGGCCTAGTTAAATCTGGTTACAAGTGGTATGGCTTTACAGACTACCGTGGGACATCGCCTATAATAAATAACCAATGGACGTGAGGTCAGTCCCAACTCTGCAGGATAAACCTGCCCAGTAAACCTGGCTACCAGTACCTTCGAATTGTTAGACTAATATTAGAGACATTACTAGTGGGTTATGGATCTTAAATTACGTTTGGACGCAGTAAATGAAATCCTTCTAAGAGGTTTGCTTTGGGTTTGAGGTATTAAGTGGCTCTAGTAGGGTCCGCCTCTAACTTTGGAAAAGTATTAAGTGACCTATTGGGATTTCTTATGATGTCAGCAAGTGAGAACCATGTAGGGACCCACCTTGGGTTAGGTATTAAATGATTGGGACCTGCCTATTTTATAGTTCTTAAATGGTCAGAGTTTGCCCAATCCCTAATAAAGAGGTATTAAGTGGTTTGGAGGTTCTCTCTCTCGCATCGTTAATGGCAGTTGCGTTAGAATTTGAGAATGCGTTGTATTAAATGACGGGGACCTGCCTATTTTATAGGTATTAAATGGTTAGAGTCTACCTAATCTCCAATAAAGGGTATTTATTGCTTCGGGTGTTTCCTCCTACATCGTAAATGCCAGTTACATTATAGTTGTATAGTCAGGCGGGAAGAGCCTTTGGGCTTACAGTTCACTTTTGTATAGTTGGACTAGAAGAGCCTCCGGGCTTACAGTTGACTTTTGTATAGTTGGACTGGAAGAGCCTTTGGGCTTATAGTTGACTTTATACGTATGGTATATGGTTGGACTGGAAGGGCCTTCGAGCTTACAGTTGACTTTGTACATACGTTATGATTTTAATACGTAAGACATATTTCTTTTTTAAATAATACTGCACAAGTACAATTATGATAAAGCTTAAGGTTTCCATTTCACCAGACTTTTATTATTCTGACCCACTCCTCATTACAACACAGGTTAGAGAGAGTAATGTTGATTTAGGAGATGAAGGTGGAGGTGAAGACTTGTGGCAGTTATCTATCTATTTATTCTTTTTTATTATTTTTGTTGTCCCCAGTTCAGACAGTTATGTTAGTTTGGAATATTGTACTATGGAGGCTTTATGTAGACTGGTAATATTTAACATGTCATGAAATGGTTTCTTTATGAGATGGGAACTTGTTTATGATATTATATTTTATCCATTCCATTGTGAGATTCAGAAAGTATAGATAGAATGCTTTGTGTATTGTTTTAATTTTATCAACTTAACAGCTCACCTTTAGATAGCCCTAAGGTTCAAAGGGATTTTTTTGGTTGGAATTAGATCTTGTTTGGGGCTGGTTGTGACAACTGGCTTAAGAAGTATGCAGTGATAGTGGATTGCGATAAGCTATTGGTGACGATTAGAGATGTGGAAGGGTGAAAGGTAGTGATTAGCTGCCTACTAGAGGATAAGGTGACGGTTAGCTTCTATATGCACTTGAGGTTCCACAGAAGGGGTTGCATCTGTGCTGATCGCTAGAGATTATCCGGATGTCTTTGAGGAAGTGATCGGATTGCCATCGCATAGAGAAATTGAGTTTCAGATAGACTTAGGGAAGGAAGCTTGACTTATAGTTATGCCTTTAAGGCGTATGGCACCGAGAGAGCAGAAGGAATTAGAGGTGCAATTCAATGACCTATTAAGGAGAGGGTTCATTCAAAGGAGTATATCTGAGTGAGGTGCAACTGTAGTATTCGCGACTAAGACAGATGGCTCTTTGATGTTATGTGTGGTATCGTGATCTGAATAAAGCAACAAAAAAGAACAAGCATCCACTCTAATGCATTGATGACTTGTTTGATCGGCTCCACGGTGCAAAGGTGTTCTCTCAAATGGATTTAGCAACGTGATTTCACTAGTTGAGAGTAGTGAAGGAGAGTGCCTGTTGCTGCGTTTCGTACGCCATTGGGTTGAGTGGTTAGTGATGCCATTTAGACTGACCAACGCTTCAGCATACTCTGTGGATCTTATGAATCGGGTTTTTAGAGACCAGCTGAACAAGTTCGTGCTTGCGTTCGTGGAGGATATTCTGATCTATTACAAAACTGAAAAGGAGAATAAGACACATTTGGGGATTGTGCTAGAGAAATTTAGGAAGCCCAAGTTAATAACGAAGTTTTCTAAGTGTCACTTTCGGAGAGAGGAAGTGAGATTCTTGGGTCACATCGTTTCTGGACAAGGTATAACATTGGATCCTACAAAGGTGGTAGCGGTCCAAGATTGGAACCAGCCCAAGAATGCTATGAATGTGAGGAGTTTCCTACGATTGGCGGATACTATAGATGCTTCATCAAGGACTTCTCAAAGATAGCAGCACCGGTGACCTATTTAACGAAGAAGAATTAGACTTTCATTTAGGACACGAGGTGTGAACATGCATTTTAAGTCTGAAAGAGAGGTTGACGAGTGTACCGATATTCACCATTCCAAGTGGAAATGAAGATTTGACAGTATACATGGATGCCTGTAGTACTAGATTGGGTGTGGCATTGATGCAAAGGGAAATTTTTTTCCCTATGCTAGTCAAGAGCTAGAGCCACATAAAGGAATTATCCGACTCATGATTTGGAATTAGCGAAGATAGTTTTGTCTTTGAAGATGTGGAAGAATTATCTGCTAGGAGAAAGGTTTGAGCTATTCACGGACCATAAGTCCTTGAAATGCCTTTTCTCTCAGAAGGTTCTCAACCTTTGTCAGCAACGGTGTTGGAATTCTTGGCATCTTATGATTTTGGTATTTCCTATACACCACGAAAAGGTAATGCTATCGCTGATGCATTAAGTAGAAGACATGCTAGTTTGGGAGCAATGGTCTTGGAATGGAAGCAGAATGAGTATATTGCTAGTTATGATTTAAGGCCTTATTGCGAGCTAGAACCAAAAATATTGGTATGTTTGTCGATCAGACCTACTCTAATTGAAAGGATCGGTACTAGTCAGAAGCGAGATGCTAAGCTAGCAGAGATCATAGAAAGCATAGAAGAAGGAGTAGAATTTAAAGACATGAAGCAATATAAACTCGACCGAGAAGGTTGGCTTCGTAAGGATGGAAGACTATTTATGCCCGATGTTGATAGATTAAGAGATGAAGTGCATGCCCGATGTTGGTAGATTAAGAGATGAAGTGTTAAGAGAGTGTCAACTTTCCAGGTTGATTATTCATCCTGATTGTAATAAGATGTACCGAGATATGGAGCAAACTTATTATTGGAAAGGCATGAAGAGGGATGTTGGGGAATTCATCTCGAAGTGTATGAACTGCCAACTGGTAAAGGAAGAGCAGAAGAAACCTAGTGGGTTGTCAACCATTAGAGATTCCTGAGTGGAAATGGTAGCAAGTATCGATCGATTTTATAGATGGACTACCAAAGGCTCGAGCATGAAACGATAACATTTGGGTCGTGGTTGATCGATAGACCAAGAGTTCAAGGTTTATGCCCATCAAGTAAAGTGGAATGGCATCCAAGCTAGTTGAGTTTTATATAAAGTTGGTGGTATGATTTCACGGTGTGCCAAAGAGCATTGTGAGCGACTATAACACCCCTAATTTTTGATAACATTATTTAGGAGAATTAATTAGATAAATTGAATAGAATAATGTAAATGCTAAGTGATAAGGGGGTTTAGATTTGAATAAATTCAATAAGGGCGTGCTTAATAAAATAAATAAATGGGCTTAAGAATGGTTTTTAGATAAATTAAATTACATAAGGGTATATTAGGGATTTGCCACCCTTAACTCTTACCCTTATATATTTTCGTTCCTACCATTACATTCTCATTCACGTCATTTTGAAAAATATGCAAATCAAAAGATTAAAGAAGGGCCGACCATTAAGAAAGAAGAATTCAATTAAAAGCAAGAGAATCAAGCTTAGGGGAAATCAATCTCAATCCAATCTCCTTATCTAAATCAAGGTGAATAATAATTCCATCTCTTTTTTGTTTTGAATCATATGTTTTCAGATTTAAGGGTAAATTCGTTTTCATGGTAAATTTGATGATGATACGCTAGAATATTAATTTGTTGAATTTAAACAAGATTGTTTAAAGGAAATTCTACACAGTTTTAGGGTAAAACTGATATATGTTGATGTTTAAATGCCATGGAAATTTTTTATGTTGTATGAAACATGATTTTGGAGTTGGGTTTAAATTTTGATAATTTTCCAAGCTATGGAAAGATTGTTATGAATTTTCAAAGGAAAATATGGTTATTTGGGTTTATAAATATATTTCGGAAAATATATTGAGAATTTGGGTCTGGAATTTTGATATGTTAGATAACATGATTAAAGTGAATTTCTAGAATTTTTAGGGATTTTTCCAAAGTCGTTCACTATGCAAATTAAATTTGCTCAATGAAAGGGCTTATTTGATTAACTTAACCATGGTTCAGATCTAAAATTAGTGGTAGTTATCTTATTAAAGAATTTGAAAAGTTAAGGCAACCAATCTTGTGTTTACACGTGGCAGGTTAGTTAGAAAAAGGTTTACTTTAATTAGTATTAAACCAGGTTTTCCTAGAAAAGTGGGTCTCGCCTACTTTAGAAGTACCTTTAGACACAGAGGTTCCGCAACCCAGTCAACCTACTAAGCCGAAACCAATACACGTGGTATCACAAAGATGGTACGCAATGGATTGGAGAAAGGCGAAAGGTTAAGGGTCGAAAGCATAGCTTCCGAAGGGGTCGATACCTTGGTTTGTTTTAAAACGATAAGCGCCTGCCATTGTTTTGTTTAAGCCTTCAAACCAGTCGAAGCATATGTTTTCGAAAGAGGTTTATAAAGCTTTTGAAGGGTTGCCATTAACATAAGTTTGCTTTCGAATGAGTTCCTTTACTTATGAAAGAAAGTTTTTGAAAGAAGTGGTTCCGACCTAGTCGAAGCCCTACTGCCGTTCTTTAGCCTTTTCAAAGGTATTGAAGTCATCAATGCTTTCGAAATGTAGTGTTTTTTTTTAAAATGTTTTAAGTCACTTCCTAAAGGCTTCCGAAAGGATTCAAGGGTTTCGAAGGAAATGGCTTCGAAAGAGGTTTCGACGCTATCCTTCAATGTTTTGTTTAAATAGTTTGAAGCTTTCGAAAGAGATGGTGCCGACACCATCATGTTTTCCCCAATGTTTTTAAATGATAAAGGATGGTTTGAAAGAGATGCTTTCACCTATATTAACTTTGACCCAAATAATATTTTAAGTATAAACCCAATGGTTTCGAAAGAGGGACTTTCAATGATTTCGGAAGGGTTACTTCCAATGGTTTCGAAAGGGGTAGTTTCAAATGGTTTCAAAGCTATGCTTCTAAAGTTAAATGTTAGTACTTCAATACAATCGAAAGGTTTCAAAAGGAAGGTTTTAAAGTTTTAGAAAGAGAGGAGCCTAATGTTTTGAAGATAGATTTTAATGCTTTCGAAGGAGGTCATCCTATGAAGTCCAAAGTAAGGTTTTGAAGATGTCAAAAGGTTTTGTAACCCATGCTCATTTTTTTAAAAGAAAAACCCATGGCCAAATAAAGATCTTTTTAAATGATTTTAAGTACGTAAATTTGAAGAAAAGTTTACTTGATAAAAGTGTAGGTTAAAGGGATTAACCATGTTTTATATGAAAAGTATTTCAAGGACATTAAACCCACATAAATGGTATTGTTTTGTAATTATGTTTACTTATTCAAATATAAATATTTTCACATTATAATGGACCCGTGACTGATTTCTAGGGAAAAAGGGTAAAAGTACCAGCTAGGTTGACCCAGTAGTGAATATAAATTGATTAAACTCCTGGATGAGTAGATTTGCATCCAAGAGGTCAAGGAGACCAAAACATAGGATGCCTAAATATGAAAGTTGACAGGGAGAAAGGTTCATAGTAATCCTATGAAAACTATGATTATGAAGTTATTGGAGTTACCAATAGGTTCATAGTAACCCCATGAAAACTATGTTATGAAGAGTGGTTGGCAGGGGCCAATTGGTTTGTAGTGAACCCATGAAAACTACATCCGGACTAAGTTATTGACAGATGTCACTGGTTCCTAGTTAGCACATGAAAACTAGGATAAGAAGAAAGGATATTGGTAGGAGCCAATAGGTTCCTAGTCAACCCATGACAACTAGGATAAGGGAGAAGTTATTGGAGTAACCAATAGGTTCAAGAGAACCCATGAATCAACTAAACCCACATGAGTGGTAGTGTTAAGTTAATTGGCAGGGGCCAATAGGTTCATAGTGCACCCATGAAAACTATGAAATATGATAGGGAGTCCATTATTACATAAAGGTTATTAGTAAGGCTATGAAAACTAATAGGTTAATAGTGACCCTAGAAACTATAAACATGACAGGGAGTCAATTAAACAGAGGACGGGAAATCTAGTATGTTTTAACATGTTTGCATATCATCATAATATTTTGAAATGACTATGTTTTATACATTGTGGATGCAATAGCATAATATATGGTTTTATAAAGGTTTTAGGATACCGATGAGGGGAAAACCCGTTCCGCTAAGCAGCATGGTCTCACTAGATATCTAAATGATTTGAGATGGTAGATTATTATTCATACCAGGCTTTATGTCCGACCTCTTAAACTCTCGGGTACAATTTATTTTGAGTAGTTTGAGAGTTGAGGTTTTCAGGTACATCATTAGACGAATAAAGCTTCCGAAGACGTGCAGGAGGCATGGTAACTATTTATAGTTCTCTTTATTTGATTCCACTATGTTGTTTGTAATGACGAAGTTGTTATATTGCCTGTATATACTCTAATCATTCAAATGGGCATCTTCATATATCGCTCTTGGCGTATGTTGTAATAAATATATTTTCTCTGAACTTGGTTGACAATTATGGGATTATGTAATGAATTGGAATATGAACTTGTTTGATGTTTTAAAATTTACCATATTCATGTGTTTCCATGTTTCAATGAATCTAACACCGCCGTATTTGGTCGCCGAGGTTTAATAACTATAGATGACTGCAGCATCCGTAGCCGTTGTTTTGGGGCTCCAAGTTACAAGTTGGTATTAGAGCATAGGTTTATGAAACTTTAAAAGAAAGTTAAAAATTAAAGATTTTCAAACATAATCCAATGAATTTGAAAATATGATCGGGGTTTGGGTTAACGCTATAGTAATGTACTTGTATTTGATATATAGCCATATGTATATAAGTACATATTCCCCTCTCTCTTAGACCATTCTTCTGTATCTTACTAAGGCTCGTATGCAAATTTACGAGAAAGAGGATATGGAAGCAGGAAACGGAAAAGGAAATCTAGATGGAGGAAGCACCACAACCAACGGAAATGCTCGACCTAATACCAGGAGGAACTAAGGTCGACAGGCTAATGCTAACCCAAACGCTGAAACCAATGTAGGTGTTGGAAATCCGCCAGTATATGCATGGATGGTGAATCAGTTGTTAGCCAATCTTTTGCAAGCTGGGGTTGCTGGTAATGTTGGAGGAGCAAATCCTGTTGCTCTAGTTGGGAATAACTATGCTTAATTGAGCAGAGACTACACTAGTTTAGGTGGAAAGCCGTTTGTTGGAATGGAAGATGCTGTTGAAGTTAAGAATTGGCTATTGCATTGTGAGAGGATCTTTACTGATCTAGGATTGGATGAGGGGAAAAATAGGAGGCTAGCCTCTAGGCAATTGCAAGGGGCAATGCTTCACTGGTGGAATAGTGTGACTGCCGGAGTTCCGCAGGAAGAATTGACATGGGTTGATTTTAGAAGAAGGTTTAAGCATTGGTTTCTATCTAAGGTTGCTAAGTCCGCGTTGATGAGGAAGTTCATGGATCTAGTTCAAGAAGAGATGTCAGTAATTGAATATGCTGTTAAGTTTGATGTGCTGTCTCGATATGGATATGCTATGATTCACACTAACATCAGAAGGAATGAGAGGTTCATTCAAGGACTGAGACCCGAGCTTGCTAGAATGACCATGACACATATCAGAGAACCTTGTAATGTGGTGGTGGAGATGGCCATTCGCTATGAAGAGATGCTGGCTAGTTGTGCTAGAGAGAAGCTAGTTGAATCCCAGGGTCCTTAGGGAATGAAGAGGAAATTCTTTAAGAAGAAAGGAGCCCAGAAAGGAGATGCTGCTAAGAAGGCAAAGGTTGATTTAGTGTGCTTCAAGTGTGAAAAGAAGGGTCATTATGCTCATGAGTGCCGGTCAGGCAAGAGGAAGAAAGTTGCAGATAAGAAGAATGTGAAGTGCTTCAACTATGACCAGGTTGGGCATTACAAGAACCAGTGTCCAGAACCAGTCAGGGCGGACAAGGGGAAAGTTTTTGCTGTTTGATCATCAGCTAAGCCTACTGCAGTTGATAAAGGAAAGACTGTGATGTAAGGTACGTTTTTGATTCAGAGTATACCAGTTAGGATACTATTTGATACCGGTGCATCACATTCATTTATATCACAGTATTTGGTTGATAGGTTATGCTTAGAACCCATATACCTTGTTACTTCTTTAAGGGTTGCGAATCCAATAGGAGGGTATTCAACTCTGGGAATGAGATGTGACCAGTTAGAATTTAATTTGTTAGGTCATATGTTTGCATGCAGTCTGTATGTTTTTGATTTCGTGGATTTCAGAATCATTTTTGGTATGGATTGGTTGAGAAGGTATGAGGCAGGGATATTTTGCCAGGATGGGGAGATATCTTTGAGACACCCTGATAATCATAACCGAATTATATTCTCTGTAGAGAATTCTGACCGAAGTAGTTGTGATTTGCTAAGTGCAATTGAAGTGGGAGAAGATCTAAGTCAGGTTCGAGTAGCAAAAGAGTTTGCAGATGTGTTTGAGCCAGTTACAGAATTACCACCGAAACGAGCTATTAAGTTTCAGATAAATCTTGTGCCACGAGCTGAACCTGTGAGTAGACCACCTAGCAGGATGACACCAACTGAGGTGAAGGAATTGAAGGTGCGGTTAGTGGATCTGGAAGGAAGGAATTTTATTAGACCAAGCAGTTCGCCTTAAGGAGCGGCCGCGGTATTCGTAAAGAAACTAGATGGGTCGTTGAGGATGTGTATCAACTATAGTAAGTTGAACGAAATGACGATAATGAATAAGTATCCTTTGCCGAGAATTGATGATCTATTTGATCAGTTGAGTGGAGCCAAAGTATTTTCCCAGTTGGATTTGGCGACGGGGTTCCATCAGTTGAGAGTGGCGGAGGAAAGCATTCCTTTGACAACATTTTAGACTAGATATGGTTCGTATGAGTGGTTAGTAATGCCATTTGGGCTGACGAATGCACCTACTTTCTTTGTGGATTTGATGAATTGAGTCTTCCGAGAATATTTGGATAGATTTTTTTTTGTTTAGAGATGACATTTTGGTATACTCTAAGGATGAAAAAGGACATGAAGATCATCTTAGAGTGGTGCTGGAGACGTTGAGGCAGAATCGGCTAAAGGCGAAGTTTTTCAAGTGTCATTTTTGGAAGAAAGAGGTTAAATTTATTGGTCACGTGGTTTCAGAAAAAGGATTGACAGTCAATCCAGAAAAGATCGAAGCTGTGAACAGTTGGAAGAGACCAGAGACGGTGACTGAGATCAGAAGTTTTCTTGGACTAGCTGGCTATTACCGGGGATTTATTCGGGATTTCTCGCAGATAGGAGCGCCTTTGACTAAGCTTACCAGGAAGGAGGTGAATTTTGTTTGGTTCGACAAATGCGAGGAAGCATTCCTTAAGTTAAAGCATTTGTTGACCAATGCTCCGGTGTTAGTAGTTCCAGATGGAAACCAAGGGTTGGTAGTATACACTGATGCATGTGGGACTGGATTGGGAGTAGTATTGATGTAGAGGGGCAAAGTCATTGCCTATGCATCTAGGCAGCATAAACCGCATGAAGTAAGATATCATACTCATGATTTTTTTTTGAGATCATGGGGAACCTTAAGATCATGACTTAGAGTTGGCTGCGATGATTTTTGCCTTGAAAATTTGGAGGCATTATCTCTTGGGGGAGAGAATTGAGCTATTCACAGATCATAAGTCTTTAAGATATTTATTCTCTTAGAAGGAGTTGAATATGAGACAGCAGAGGTGGCTAGAGTTTTTGACTGCTTATGATTTTGGTATAGAGTATAGCCATGGGAAAGGAAATAAGGTAGTGGATGCTCTCAACAGAAGACACCAAAATGTAGTGTTGGCTATGTTGGCAGAATGGAAGGATCTAGAAGCTTTAGCTAGTTGTTGGGTGCAGTTAAGATCGATTGCTAGTTCTAGTCAGAGTACTGCCATGTTGTCTTATTTAGAAGTTCGACCAATGTTGATCGAGAGAATTGCTTCTAAGTAGAAGGAAAATCCATTATTAGTCGAGAAGATCAGAAGGCTTGAGGTTGGAACTGAGATCGGTGATTTGAAAGATTTTTTCTTTGACCAGAGAAGATGGTTGAGAAAGAAGCGGCGACTATGTGTTCCAGATGTTGAGAACTTAAGGAAAGAAGTTCTTGAGGAATGCCATCGATCCAAGTTTACGACCATCCTGGAGGGACCAAGATGTATCAAGATATGAAGAGAAGCTTCTATTGGGAAGGCATGAAGAGGGATGTTGGCTTGTGGGTTAGGCAGTGTGTAAACTGTCAAAAAGTGAAAGCCGAACATTAGAAGCTGAGTGGGTTACTTCAGCCTCTAGAGATTCCTGTTTGGAAATGTTGGGCCGGTTTTCTAGCAAGCAAAGGAAGAAGAAGCCCAAGGCAAGCAAATGGAGCAAGAGCCAGAGCTACCTAGACCAAACATTTGGCTCGGAAAAAATGCCGAACAAATCACTTGGACCGGCCTACCACACCAGATATTTGGTCCGATACCCTATAGTATACTAGACCAAGTATCTAGACCGGCATCCTCAGAAGTACTGGACCAAATGTTTGGTCCAACATTCTCTGGTATGCCGGACAAAATATTAGGTCCAGCATGACCCATCATTTACCAAACCAAACATTTGGTTCGGTACAACTGGCAGGCAAAACCAGATGTTTGGACCGGCAAAGAGGATCCTCCAAGGATGAAGACTGCCGAACCAAAGAAAGATAGAGACTACCGAACCAACAAAGGATGGAGATTGCCGATCCAAGCTTACCGAGCCACCAGTTCCAAACACTAATACCGAACCAGGCCCATGCAGCTATAACCTCTCCTCCACACCTCACAACCTCACTTTATAAATACCAGAGCTTCTCAACAACAATGGGGAGGGATATTCGTGAAGAAAGGGAGAAACTCTGCTGAGATCTATCACCCTAGTTATTCTAATTTCTCTAATCATTCCAAGCAATCTTATACTTGTAACCAAATCTAAGAAAGGATAATAATATGGAAAGTGGATGTAGGCACATTCTGGCTGAACCACTATAAAAACCCTGTGTTACTTGTTCTTTCCTTATCTGCTTTTCTGAATCTTGAATTTGTTAATTACTTCGGTATCTACTAAGGATCATTTCATTATAACTTGAAACATCTAAAGAGTCGCAAGACAAACACAATCCAACAAGGTTAAACTAAAAATAAGACTAACAAGTGTTTGCCCAATTTTTGAGCAAACATTTTTGGTGCTTTCACTGAGAGGGCGGGCATAGAAAGCCGAAATCTCCTGTCGATTATTCTTCCAGCCTTAGCACATTATTAGAACATGGCTCCCTCTAAGCGAAATGCTGACAAGGGTAAGGATGCAGCTACTGCAAATACGCTCAACCCCGTCCAAGAAGATCAAGAAAACCCACCTACTCGCTCCCTACCTCCAGGCTCAGTTGCCACCCGAGAAGACTTAGAAAGGGTTGTGAATGAGATGACTGACCGCTTCGCTGCCCAACAAGAAGCTTTAGTGGACCAAATCATGACACGCTTAAGGGGCACGGAGGAATCAACTCACAATACCGGATCCCTGGGTGAATCCCAGTCTAGAGAGTCACGTAAAAGGAACAGATCTCCCGCCAATGACGAGTTCAATCAAGAAAATCCAGGGGCACGAAACTGAGCCAGGACCCAACCGGAAGCTGGTCCAGAGAGGTCGTCGAGAGCTGGGCCTAATCAAGGGGGCCCCAGACATGGACCATCTATTGTTGATCCTGTCATGCTACGAACCAATCATCGCCAGTTTGGCCTCAATCAAGGTACCAGACGCCATCACTATCAAAGAGAGGGCCCCGCTTCTCCCAGGGTTGCTCCCTAGTCCGCAGAAAGGATGACACTTCTCTTCAGGGTACCACAGGTGCGAGCAACTCGAAAGGAGGATAGGCACCAGAGTATCCAGCCCTTTCACTAGGGACATAGAGGCAACAACCACGCTTTGAGAATGGAAGATGCCCACCATGGATCCATATAAGGACACCTCTGACCCAATCATCCACCTACAATGATACTCTCAGCACATGCTCATGAATGGAGCAACTGAAGGTGTACTATGTAAATGTTTTTCGCCATTCTTGTCAGATTTAGCAACCATATGATTCTGTCGCCTACCTCACAGATCCATCAGTTCTTAGGAAATGTTGAAGGAAAAGTTCATAAGCCAGTTCCGAATTCATGTGGAACAACCTAGAGACGCTTATTCCTTGTCTGACGTAAAACAGAAAACAGAGGAACCTCTGCAGCAATACCTTACCCGTTTCAACACAGCTGCAGCAGCGGTGCAAAACGCGGATGAAAGACTTACATTGATGGCACTATGCGAAGGCGTCCACCCGGACTCGAAACTTGCAAGAAGACCGACGAAGGAGAAGCCTTTAACTCTTCAGGAATTCTACCACGAAGCAGAAAAATGTATGAAATTGGAATACGCAACGGCTCACCGGCATGGCGAGCAACCCGTAGGGGGTTCCGGCTCCCATGGAAACACGAGAGTCCCACCTCGAGGAGAAGGGAGCAAGCCAAACAATGACGATAAAAGTAACTCTCAGGGCAACCCCGAAATCCAAAAAAGCAATAAACGACAATACAGATCGGGACCGAGATTTGATTCCTACAGTCCTCTGAATGACACTGTGGAAAACATTTACTTAGCCACTCAACACGAATTGAAGTACAAATGCCCTCCATATAAGAAGGAATCAGAAGTTGCAGTTAGGACGGGAAAGTACCGTCGCTTCCATGAGTCTCACGGACATAACACATAAGAATGTCAGCATTTGCGGGACCTTATTGAAGAATACATCCGAAAAAAGAAACTGGAACGATACGTATAGCAAAGACATAACTCTCTCGTTGTGACCCACAAAGGGCTAGGGTCGCTCCGACACGGAAATAACAAAGAAGAAGCAAGTGCGAGCCGCTCCAATTAGGAGAAAGTAATTATCCATACTATATCGGGAGGCCCGCATTCAGCCGGCGGAAGTTGGGCTGAGATGGAGAAGTATGAAAAATATTTGAAGGATGGAGAAGGATATGTTCATTCCATTACAGAAGGATGCCTCGCCAAATGTGGAGAAAGGGCCAATATAACCTTCAGCGATGAGGATTTGGTTGGAAAGCAGTACCCACATACCGATCCCATGGTCATTTCCGCCGGGATCGGCCCAGCAGAGGTGTTCCGCATTTTGGTCGATACGGGAAGCTCGATGAATATATTGTTCAAACATGCCTTCAATAAAATGAAGTTATCCATGAAAGATGTATCACCATGCAATAAGCCCCTAAACGGATTCACTGGAGAAGCCATAATTCTGCTTGGACAGTTGGACTTGTTTGTTGAACTAGGAAGTCACCCTCAATCCGTTATCCGAAAGCAAACATTTGTGCTGATAGACAGACATTCTGCTTATAACGCATTTTTGGGTAGACCTGCATTATCAGATTTCCATATAGTCTTAGATCCTTGGTGCTTGAAAATGAAGTTCCCTACCGATAGGGGAATAGGAGAAGTAGAAGGCGACCAAGACGCAGCCCACGATTGTTATGTGATAGAACTCCGCCAGAACAATAGGAAGGAAAAGGGTAAAAACGTAGAGGTCGCCCTCTACACCAAAACTGTGGAAGCATAGCAATCAAAGAAGGCCCCTCCTCTCGAGTATACTAGCTACCTGTTTAATGAATTAGATCCCAGAGATTGAGAGGAGGATGCCAGCGGCCAGCCTATAGAGGCTATGGAACATGTTGCAGCAGATGATCACGATGGCATAAGGCTTTTCAAGAAAGGGTCGCAGTTAGACAGAAATCTGAAAATCCAATTGATAGGGTTCTTACGCAGAAATTTGGATGTGTTCGCTTGGACCCATGAAGACATGGTGGGTATATCCCCCGAGATAGCTTGTCACTACCTAAACATAGGCCCAACCAAGATCCCGGTTAAGCAGAAGAAAAGGGGCATGGGATGGAACGCTCAACTGCCCTCAACGAGGAAGTGAAAAATCTACTCGCCAACAGTTTTATTCGCGAGGTTGTCTACCCCAAATGGATCTCCAACCCGGTTCTAGTGAAAAAATTCAATGGGAAATGGCGAATCTGCATCGACTTCTCCAATCTCAATGACGCTTGCCCCAAGGACTGTTATCCCCTACCTCGAATCGACCGACTAGTGGACGGAACCGTAGGGCATGAATTGTTATCATTTATGGATGCCTATTCGGGGTACAACCAGATTCCCATGCATATACCAGACCAAGAACATACTAGCCTTATCACAGATCTGGGCCTATATTGTTACAAGGTCATGCCCTTTGGGCTTAAGAATGCTGGTGCAACCTATCAATGCTTGGTTAATAAGATGTTTGAGCAGCAGATTGGTCACTCCATGGAAGTGTATGTCAACGACATGCTTGTCAAATTAAGAAAAGAAACAGATCATTTACACCACCTAAATGAAAATTTTCAGATATTATGCAAATACCAGATGAGGCTGAATCCGTTGAAATGATCCTTTGGAGTATCCTAGGGAAAATTCTTGGGTTTCATTGTGCACGCTAAAGGGATTGAAGCGAGTCCCGAAAAAATCCAAGCCTTGAAGGACATCAAAATACCAGCCACACGAAGGGAAATGCAGAGTCAAAACAGGAAGGTAGCCGCTCTAAGCAGATTTATATCTAAGGCCATGGACAAGTGCATCCCATTCTTCGAAGCTCAAAAAAGGACAAGAGAAAGTTTGAATGGACCGACGAATGCCACTCGACTTTACAAAGCCTGCTGGAACACATGTAAAAACCACTAGTGCTCTCCACCCCGGTAGATAGAGAAAGCCTCACTTGTACTTAGCTATGTCCCCCCATGCATTGAGCGCTGCCTTGGTACGAGAAGATGACCATATCCAAAAACAAATATATTTCATCAGCAAGAGGTTTACCGGGGCAGAGGCTAGATATCCGAAGATCGAAAAATTGGCCTACCTTTGCTCATACCATCCAGGAAATTGCGTCATTACTTCCAATCTCACTCCATAAGGGTCCTAATAAATCAACCATTGCGTAGGTCCTACATAAACCAAGTACATCAGGACGCCTTCTAAAATGGTGCATCGAGCTAAGCCAGTATGACATCACCTACCATCCACGCACCGCAATCAAAGGGCGGGCCCTGGCTGATTTCATAGCTGAATTCACCATTCAGAAGAAGGATACGACCATCAGAACAGAGGAAACAATCGAGTGGAATATGTTTGTGGATGGAGCATCCAATGAGCTCGGCTCGAGTGCAGGAACAGTAATCATCATGCCCCGAGGAAGAAAGTTAAGTTATGCGCTGAGGCTAGAATTCAACGCAACCAATAATGACACTGAATACGAAGCGGCAATAGCTGGCTTGGAAATCACTAGGGAAATAGGGATCAAATCGATATGCATACACAGTGACTCATAGCTAATCGTAAACCAAATCCTTAGGGAATTCCAAACTCGGGGGCAAAGATTTTCCTCTTACCTCAACAAGACTAAAACCCTCCTGAACGGGCTAGACTACTATTTAATCAAACATATCCACGTGTGGAGAATCGAGAAGCAGATGCCATCGCCAAAGATGCTAGCATGAGAAATGAGCCGATGCTGGGGCAACCCCTGTCATGATGCAAGCCACACCAAGCTTCGAATGTCTTTAGATCACGCCCGTCAATAGTAGCGAAGAGACATGGATGACCCCCATCATCAAATACTTACAAGAAGGAATCCTACCGGAAAATCGCAATGGGATTAGAAAAATCCTAAGGAAGGCATCCCGCTACACCATCCAGGAGGGTGTCTTGTACCATCGTGAGTTTTCCAACCCCCTACTGAGGTGTGTCGTAGGAAACGAAGCAAAAGATATTCTCAACAACATACACCAAGGAAGTTGTGGTGACCACACTGGCAGTCAACCTCTAGCTAGAAAGATCCTGCGCTATGGGTAATTTTGGCCCACACTAAGCAAAAATGCAACCAAGTTTGCTAAGAAATGCGACAAGTGCCAGAGATTTGCCAAAATCCCAAGACTCCCACCTACTGGTCTAACCCAAATGGTCAGTCCTTGGCCTTCGCCATATGGGGGATTAACCTAATTGGGGAACTTCCCATAGGTCGAGGAGGACCGAAATACGCCATAGTGGTAGTGGATTACTTCACCAAATGGGTGGAAGCGGAACCTTTAAACAAGATTTCATCTACCAAAGTGATAAATTTTATAATACATAACATCCTGTGCAGGTATGAGGTGCTACAGAAAATCGTATCGGACAACGGACTCCAATTTGACAGTGAAGAATTCGCCAATTGGTGCCACGAACATGGGACTACTTGAAGCTTTTCAGCTGTGGCATATCCACAGGAAAATAGACAAGTCGAAGCAGTGAACAAGGTGTTGAAAACACTGATCAAGAAGAAACTGGAAAAATCTAAGGGGCATGGGTCGACGAATTGCCTACGGCTTTATGGGACTACGGAACTTCTTATAAAACCGCGACAGGGCACACTCTATTCGCATTGGCATATGAAACCGAAGCCATTCTCCCCGTCGAAACAATTGTCCCCTCGCACCGAAGAATACACTATAATCGGGAAGAAAACGAGGAGCTATTAAACATATCACTCGACCTGATTGAGGAGAAGAGAAATGATGCCCCCCTCAAAGCAGCCGCTCATAGACAGAAGGTGGCAAGGCAATACAATTCCAAGGTGAAGCCTCGAACACTGTAAGAGGGAGACTTGGTTCTCAAACGAGTCTTCCCACGACCTGGGGCATTAGATCCATAGCTTACATCCTATCAATGGTAGATGGAGAGGTGTTCGGAAAGCCGTGGAATCTCCAACACCTCCATTGATATTTCTCTTGAGTTATAAAGAAATATGTATTGAATAAACTAATAAAAGAAAGGCAGTGGACGTAGGCATATTTCGGCCGAACCACTATAAAAATCTTGGTGTCTTGAGTTAATTATATTAATTACATACTCTTTCATTCAATGAAAATCCCTACTACGAGCAATCACAGACACTTGCCGGCAGCAATGAAAATGAGATAACCATGATCAAGGGCACGAATTAAGCCTAGGCAATTCATTGCTGACGATCGGCAACCCTAGGTCGGTAATGACGAGCCGATTATAAGCCACGAATCAGGAACGATTCATAGCCTGGGCAGTTCGTCATTGGCATTCGACTCGTCGGCAACTGCAAACCGATTATAAACCCCTCGATTAAGGCGTGACTGCAGCCAGGGGTTGTTCGCACTTGACGATCGACATTACGGCGGCAACGATAAATCGAATAATACTCACTATACGAGTACTAGCCCGAGTAGTTGTCGTTAGCGATCGACCATGAATAAAACACACAATTACGATTTTCAGCATCCTCAAGCATGATAATGAATAAACAAGTCGTAAACAATTCATACACAATCTATAAAAGTCATGCATCACTGAAACCATTACAAGCATGTGAAAAACATAAATTATAACATTAAACATCAGAACCTTTTTACATATACAAGTTTTTATCCGTATTTACAGGTACAAAATAGCCATACATTTCTCACAGACCAAAAACAAAAAACAAAAAGGGGAAAACAAAGCCTCTTCAAGACGAGGAGATATCCTTGCCACTAGGCCCAGTTCCTCCGGTAACCTCCGTCGAAGGCTTGACTGGTCCCGAAGGTGTCCCTGCACAATACGAATGTCAAAGATCACGAACTTCTGAATACAGAATAAGTAATGACAAAATTAAAGGAGGATGCGATACTTGCGGTAGCATGAGGCGGATCACCAAGCCCCTCAAGGTCAGAACCATCATCATCACCTTCCTCCTCCTCCAATAACTCGTACCCTCTTGCGATGGCTTTGGTTTCCTCTAAGGAAAATTGGCTATTCACCATCATAACATCATAAGCGGCCCCTTC
Organism: Allium fistulosum; assembly: GCA_030737815.1. Lineage (NCBI taxonomy): Eukaryota > Viridiplantae > Streptophyta > Magnoliopsida > Asparagales > Amaryllidaceae > Allium > Allium fistulosum. The sequence continues at coordinate 191,054,097 of CM060904.1, forward strand.
CTCCTGCGCAGCTGCAACCTTGGCCTCCTTAATAAGCCAAGCATGAATTCCAACCATCACCTGAGGGTAGTGATGTGCCCGTAAATGTGCATATATTTACATCCATATTTTATCTCTTTTTATTTAAATAAACATATATTTGGGCATTTGTACATGTTAAAACCAAAATTCAATTATTTTCAAACCATCATATTTTCATCTTCATTCAGGGGCAAAATGGTTATTTTTGTGTATGTGTAAATTTGAGAATTTTTACTTGGACATTTTTGATGATTTTTATAGGAATTTGGATGCATATGAAAGAGGCTTATATGAAGATACATGCATGCACAAATGAATACGAAGGAAAGAAGAGGGAAATAATTCAAAGTGAAGATCATGGAGGACCCCACCTACCCACCTACCTTAATGTACAAATTAGAGGCTAATGAACATGCTTATTGAATTAATGGCTTCATGTACACTTAAATGATGATTAGTAGAAGCTAATGATTACTTGGCCTCCACACTTCCTAAGGGGTATTTTAGGAAGCCCCCTAAAAATGGAATTAGGGTTTTATGCATGTATAAATAACCCTCTTATGCACATTAATCTATCATCTACTCTTTCATTTTACTTAGGAAATTAAGAGATCAAAATTGTAAGCTCAATGTTATATGAAATAAAAATGACTTCCAAGCCTCTTTTTCCTCTCCTGTCTACATGCTTTTCTTTGTTTTTATGTTAATACTTATTTCTATGCTCTCTTTCTCTTAATGTTCATAGCTTAGATTTACATTTATGCACTAGTCTAATCCATTTTCTTCTAGTAGTTAATCTTCCTTTTTTTGTTTATTCTCTACTTTGCTTCATTTTCAATGTTGAAACTTACATGTGTTGATTTGATAACACAAATGAGTAGCTAAACACCTTCAATTTAGGGGTAATGAAGCTCTCAAATATTATGTAATTTCAACATTTTTTATGATTTATGATCTTTTTGTTTGTGCTTCATGAAAGTCAATTTTGATGCAAGTTTATACAAGTGAGTTTGATATCTTATATCTCTTATGCAAATGAGCTATTCTTATTCAACATAAACACAATTTGCATCATCATTTGCTAATCCATTTTTGATTGTGAAATTAAAGTAAAAATGAAATTTGATGATCTATATTACTAGTTACAATAGTAAATAGATCATACTTAAAACAGCTTTTTCTTTGGCTTCATTTTCATGAGAATTATAAGTGGTTAATTTGTTGTATTATAGTTTGATGGTTTGAGTTATGTTAATTAATAACATAAACAAACCATACTTATGATAAATACAACAATATTTCACTTAATATCAAGACTAGAGATCACAAATTATTTGCTTGTTGATTTACAAAAATATGAGAGTGGTTTTGCCTCTAAATTGTTCTCTAGTTCAATAGTTTTTAAATCAAATTTTTATTCTAGTTTAGCTTCGTTTTATTCTAGTTAACAATTTCTCCTACATTTGGTCTAATTTGATTGAATAGATTTTTAAACTCTAACAATTCCCTGCGGATCGACCTGTATTCGCCACGTACTACAAAGTGTACGCCGTGCGCTTGCCGTTTATTTTAATTTGAAATTTTTCGGCAAATTTCTAAACCGATAGAAATTTTGTCGATTAACAGGTAGTCATCCATCCACTGAAGGCTCTTTTGCTTCCAGAACATGTAATATGTATCCTTCAGCATCTGGTTAACAGTGTCAAAAAATTCACTAGCCTTGTCAGCTTCAGTCTGGAGGGATACCACTTTGTTCATATATAGCTCCTTATCTTTCTTCAAGTGTACTAGCTCTGCCCTCAGCCTATCAATTTCCGCCCAGTATGAGTCTTTCTCCTTTAGCCATACACCCCTGGACTCTTTCAGCTCAGCCGGGGCTGTTTCCGACTTCTTTACTCTACCTTTAAGAGAGCGACGTCGCTCCAAATCTTTTTCCCAGGCCTCATCCACGGAGCTGATGTCCAAATCAATCTGGGCTTGACCTATAGCGGCAGCCTCCTTCATTGCTTCATCCTTGGTTTCTTTTATGGCTTCTACCTTGGCCTTTCTCATTTCAGTCTCGCGAGATGCTTCAACCACTGCCAATTCAGCCTCTTTTTCCCTAAGTGCCTTGCGGAGATCCTCCATCTCTAAACGTAACAGCACATTGGCACTCCCAAACTCTTCACTAGCTCTGGCCAAGAAAGTCCGATAGTCAACAATATTGTGAGTCTAAATAGTGATCTGAACCATCCTAGTTGTCAGATTAGCAAAATCCAAAGATTTAGCCTCATCTAATATCCGGACCAAGGGGTTGTGAGGAAGAAGTAACCCGGTATCGAGATCTGCGGTATGAAGACCCATATAATCAGGGTTAATATCGGGATGACTTCCGAAAGGATTCCGCATGCGCAGCTGATGAGCTGAAGAAGCAGGTTCCATGATACCTTCTCCCAACTCATCTAGCACTTCATGCACTTCCATACCCGCAGGGAGATGACGTCGACGACGCAAGGAGGTTTGAGAGCCTAGGGAGGTGGCCTCCTTCCTTGGAGACCTCGCGTGTTTCTGGGAAGATCCATGGCTCTCTCCCTTATCCAAACCCAACGAGCCCTTACTAAATTCCTCTACCATGGTTCCTTCCTCTTGAGATGCTACCGAGGGAGGAATGGGAGCCGTTTTCATTCGTTTAAAGTACCTGGGGAAAGACCGAATTCCTTTCCAATGCTAGCTCCACCAGATACTGGAGGAGGCGGCACTTCACTCGAGTTACTCGGTCACGTTTTCTCGAGGAGGGTCTGCAGTAGGAAAAGGTCCGGGGACTGAGTCAGGGTGTTCCAGCTGTTTGGACAACCCCCACACAGCCTCAACATTCTTTAAAGGATCCACACTAGGGCCTTCACTACCCATTATGTCCACATCTGAAGATGCACGATTTTCCCCTATCATCGCCTCAGAATCACTCTTTGACCCTTCCTCCTCTTCACTCTCCCTTTCTGAATGTAAGCTTTCCTCATCACCAAGAGAGGAGATGTCTTGAATGTGCAAGGATTTCCCACAACGGGGAGGGTGAACCGCACCCTTCTTATGTCTCAGCTTTTTCAGCGCCTTAGCTGCATCACCCTCCTCATCCAGACCTTTTCCCATATGCCCTTTCTCTCCTTCAGCCCTCTTCTCTTTCTCAATCGAACTCGGCCTAATCTTGTAAATAGATTGCCTGGGCCCAATTAGATTGTAAAACCAAAGGGCTGCACCACGAAGTAGGAACGAGGCCTCTCGCTCGGCCTTTGGAATAGCTAATATCTCCTTGGCCATCTTCTTTAAACCGTTGTCCTCCGCTGCTTTCACACAACCTAGAAGTTATGAAGTGGTAAGTAACCAAGATGAAAGAAAATTGGGAAAAGGAAAAGTAGCTACTTACATCCAGAGGTGAAAGAATGTTGAGCCACAACGTCATCACGAACAAAGAAATACTCCTTGAACATGCTAAAATTGGAATACAAATCAAGGACGGGCTTGAACTTGTGTGTAGACTCCAAGCTGATAAAGGGGCTACCCTTCCTATAGCTCCTCCCATTGTACAAATACCTAATCTCCCTATGAGTTGGAGGCCTCTGATACTACTTCATGAATATCAGATATAGAGACGTCAAGATAGCATAAGAATTTGGTTGAAGCTGTATTGGAGCAACCTTAAAATAAATGACGAAGCCTGCAATCCAAGCATTAAGCGGTGGGATCGCTCTGCACATGCAGTGATATTTACTGTATGCCATATACTCGCCTGGAGGGAAGGCATCTCTGTCATCCAGTCCAGGCAATAGCATATTTCTACGATTTATCCCGAACGCGGTAGCTATGGAGTTTAACTTCTCAATCGGTGGTACACTGGGATAGCAATCAGAGGGCCTAGCCAATGTCTGGTTAGAAGCATAAACTTCCACTAGTGAGTAAGCAGAGCTGGGTTGCATAGGGAGGTTAGCTGGAACATCCGCCGAAGAAGAACCTACGCCCGCAGGCTGTGAAGCTACAAACTTAGAACGGGTTTCACGACCAGAAGACATGTTCCTGTAAAAAAAAGGAGGAGAACATCAGCAAAAAGGTCCAAATTATGAATAGAGGTTAAAAACATGTTTGGAATCTCCTATCATCAAACCTAACTAAAATTACACATCCCCAGCCTCACCAAATTCTGCTTGGCAAACCCATGGACAAAACACTCGGCGAACTTGGTCCGGCGTTGTCAAGAGCCAATGCCGAACCAGAAAAGGCCACAAACCGATTGTCGGTCCAGAGTGTACCTTCCTATGACATCATCTAGGCAAACCTTAGCTTCCACCTAACGATCAGACAAACAAATGTGCTACCCCTATTGCCTCTGCCATTCAGGCGATGGATCGAATACTTTATGAGCGAATAATTACATGCACACACATAACCAATATGAATCTCCCAACACCTTGAACACCATTAGGAGAACGAAGACCTAACTACTCCAGTCTCTCAACTATTTAACTCAAGTCACCCAGCATCGAAACTCTAGAATTTCAAAACCTAGTACTGAATAGAGAAAGCGCTTACTTCAAAATTGCATAAAATAGGAAAGTACTGAAGGTCGGCAGTGATGAAAGAGCCTAGAAGCTGTTTGAAACTGAACAAGATAGGTTAGGAAATTTCGATCAAGAAAATAGGAAGAAGAATGGAGAAGGAAGGAGGTATTTAAGGAAGAAGATTGAAAGACGAATAGTCATAGGATGAGGCATTCCGTGGTAGGAGCTATTGACTAGACCAGATCAAAGCATGCCGAGCAAATGCCCAACATGCTTTGGGGGGCAAGTGTTGGGCCGATTTTCTAGCAAGCAAAGGAAGAAGAAGCCCAAGGCAAGCAAATGGATCAAGAGCCAGAGCTACCTAGACCAAACGTTTGGCTTGGCAAAAATGCCGAACAAATCACTTGGACCAGCATGCCGGACCAGATATTTGGTCCGGTACCCTATAGTACATCGGACCAAGTATCTAGACCGGCATCCTTAGAAGTATCGGACCAAATGTTTGGTCCGACATTCTTTGGTATGCCGGACCAAATATTTGGTCCGGCATGACCCATCATTTATCGAACCAAACATTTGGTTCGGTACAACAGGCACGCCGAACCAGATGTTTAGACCGGCAAAGAGGATCCTCCAAGGATGTAGACTGTCGAACCAAAGAAAGATAGACATTGCCAAACCAACAAAGGATGGAGATTGCCGATCCAAGCTTACCGAGCCACCAGTTCCAAACACTAAAACCAAACCAGACCCAGGCAGCTATAACCTCTCCTCCATACCTCACAACCTTACTCTATAAATATCGAAGCTTCTCAACAACAATGGGGAGGGATTTTTGGGAAGAAAGGGAGAAACTCTGCTGAGATCTATCACCCTAGTTATTCTAATTTCTCTAATCATTCCAAGTAATCTTGTACTTGTAACCAAATCTAAGAAAGGATAATAAGATGGAAAGTGGATGTAGGCTTAACCACTATAAAAACCATGTGTTACTTGTTCTTTCCTTATCTACTTTTATTTATCTTGAATTTGTTAATTACATCGGTATCTGCTAAGGATCATTTCATTATAACTTGAAACATTTAAAGAGTCACAAGACAAACACAATCCAATAAGGCTAAACTAAAAATCAGATTAACAAGTATTTGCCCAATTTTTGAGCAAACAGAAATGGATTCAATATCCATGGATTTCATAGATGGGTCGCCAAGGTCAAGTAGTGGAAATGAGAGTATATGGGTTATTGTGGACATGTTGACCAAGAGTTCCCATTTCATTCCAGTACAGTCGACCAGGACGACACTTGTTTTGACAAGGCTGTTCATGAAGAGCATAGTTAGACTTCATGGAGTTCCTAGTAGCATAGTCAGCGACTGAGATGCTTTATTCACTAGCGAATTCTGGAAGAGTCTACATGACGTGTTAGGCACTAAGCTCAAGATGCATATCGCATATCACCCACAGACGGATGGGCAGACCAAGAGAGTCAACAAGGTACTCAAGTATTTGTTGAGAGCTTATATGTTGGACTTTGGTGGATCTTAGGAGGATCACCTACATTTGGTTGACTTTTCCTATAATAATAGTTATCAAACTACTATAGGAATTGCGCCTTTTGAAGCTTTGTATGGAAGGCCATGCAAATCACCAGTATGTTAGTTGGAGACTGGAGACAGATCAGTCTTAGGTCCGGATTTGGTTAGAGAGGCTTCAGAGAAGATTGAGTTGATCCTAACAAGGATGAAGGAAGCTTAATCTAGGTAGAAGAGTTACGCATATAAGAGGCGTAAAGACCTAGAGTTCTTAGTTGGAGACAGGGTTTTCTTTAAGGTATCACCAATGAAGGGTGTGGTTTGGTTTGGGAAGTCAGGAAAACTTGCACCGAGATATGTTGGTCCACTCCAGATTATAAAAAGGATTGGAAAGCTCGTATATAGAGTGGAATTGCCAAGCAGTATGGCAAGTGTCCATAATGTATTTCATGTGTTGCATCTTCGCAAGTATGTGCATGATCTAGAGGCTACTATTCCTCCGACAAGATTGGAAGATCGTAGAGCCTAATTTGACTTTTCTTAGACAACCAGTTTGGGTTATTGCGAGAGATGAGAAAAGATTGTGGAACAAGACAGTCAAGTTGGTGAAAGTTCAGTGGAGCAACAACGAGAAGTACTGTACTTGGGAGGCAAAGGACATGATTCGAGAACTTATCCTGATCTGCTTTGAGTGTATGTCTATATTAGATTTATATTGGTAATTCCTAGTCAGGTAGAGTAGTATGGTTGTTAGGAGTCGTTATAGATGATTGCTATGTTCAGTATTTAGTCCTTACTGAATTTTGAGGATGAAATTCTTTAAGGAGGGGATCCTATAACAGCCCTAATTTTTGATAACATTATTCAAGAGATTTAATTAGATAAATTAAATAGAATAATGTAAATGTTAATTGATAAGGGTGTTGAGATTTGAATAAATTCAATTAAGTTCTACCTAATAAAATAATTAAATGGGCTTAAGAATGGTTTTTAGGTTAATTAAAATTACATAAGGGTGTATTAGGGATTTGTCGCCCATAACCCTTACCCTTATACATTTTCGTTCCTACCATTACATTCTCGTTCACGTCATTTTGAAAAAAATGCAAACCAAAAGATTAAAAAAGGGACGACCATTAAGAAAGAAGAATTCAATTAAAAGCTAGAGAATCAAGCTTATGGGAAATCAACCTCAATCCAATCTCCTTATCTAAATCAAGGTGAATAATAATTCCATCTCTATTTTGTTTTGAATCATATTTTTTCGGATTTAAGGGTAAATTCGTTTTTATGATGAATTGGTTGATGATATGCTTGAATATTAATTTGTTGAATTTAAACAAAATTGTTTAAATGGGATTATACACGGTTTTAGGGTAAAACCAGTTTATATTGACGTTTAAATGCCATGGAAAAAATTTATGTTGTATGAAACATGATTTTGGAGTTGGGTTACAATTTTGATAATTTTCCAAGCTATGGAAAGATTGTTATGAATTTTCAAAGGAAAATACGGTTATTTTGGTCTATAAATTTATTTCGAAAAATATATTGAGAATTTGGGTCTGGAATTTTGATATGTTAGATAACATGATTGAAGTGAATTTCTGGAATATTTGGGGATTTTTCCAAAGTGGTTTGCTATGCAAATTAAATTATTTTTAAAGAGGGACTTATTTGCAATATTAGTTTTTCTTAATGGAATGGCTTATTTGATTAACTTAACCATGGTTTAGATCTAAAATTAGTGGCAGTTATCTTAGTATAGAATTTGAAAAGTTAAGGCAACCAATCTGGTGTTTACACGTGGCAGGTTAGTTAGAAAATGGTTTACTTTAATTATTATTAAACTAGGTTTTCCCAGAAAAGCGGGTTTCGAATAACATTAGAAGTACCTTTCGACACAGAGCTTCCGCCTTCAATCCACTCGTAACCTACTAAGCTAAAACCAATACACTTGGTATCACAAAGATGGTATGCAATGGATAGAGAAAGGCGAAAGGTTATGTGTCGAAAGCATAGCTTCCGAAGGGGTCGATACCTTGGTTTGTTTTAAAAGGGAAGTGCTTGCCTTTGTTTTTTTAAGCCTTCGAAGGAGTCGAAGCATATGTTTTCGAAAGATGCTTTTAAAACTTTTGAAGGGTTGCCATTAACAAAAGTTTGCTTTCGAATGGGTTCCTTTACTTATGAAAGAATGTTTTTGAAAGAAGGGGTTCCGACCTAGTCGAAGCCCTGCTGCCGTTCTTTAGCCTTTCGAAGGTATTGAAGTCGTCAATGCTTTTGAAAGGTAGTGTTTGTTTTAAATATGTTTTAATTCACTTCCTAAAGGCTTTCGAAAAGGTCCAAGAGTTTCGAAGGCAATGGCTTTGATAGGGGTTTCGACGCTATCATTCAATGTTTTGTTTAAATGGTTTGAAGCTTTCGAAAGAGATGGTGCGGACGCCATCATGTTTTCCCCAATGTTTTTACATGATAAAGGATGGTTTCGAAAGAGTTGCTTTCGCTTATATTCACTTTGACCCAAATAATATTTTAAGTATAAACCTAATGGTTTCGAAGAGGGACTTTCAATGATTTCGGAAGGGTTACATCGAATGGGTTCGAAAGTGGTACTTTCAAATGGTTTCGAAGCTATGCTTCTAAATTTAAATGTTAATACATTAATGCAATTGAAAGGTTTCGAAAGGAAGGTTTTAAAGTATTAGAAAGGCAGGAGCCTAATGTTTTGAAGATAGATTTTAATGCTTTTGAAGGAGGTCATCCGACGAAGTCGAAAGCAAGGTTTCGAAGGTGTCGAAAGGTTTTGTAACCCAAGCTCATTTTTTTAAAGGAAAAACCCATGGCCAAATAAAGGAGTTTTTAAATGATTTTAAATATGTAAATTTGAAAAAGAGTTTCCTTGATAAAAGTGTAGGTTAAAGGGATTAACCATGTTTTATATGAAAAGTATTTCAAGGACATTAAATCCACATGAGTGGTATTGTTTTGTAATTATGTTTACTTATTCAAATATAAATATATTCACATTATAATGGACCCATAACTGTATTTTGGGGAAAAAAGGGCAGAAGAACCAGCTAGGTTGACTCAGTAGTGAATAGAAATTGATTAAACTCCTGGATGAGTAGATTTGCATCCAAGAGGTAAGGGAAACCAAAACATAGGATGCCTAAATATGGAAGTTGTCAGGGAGATAGATTCATAGTAATCCCATGAAAACTATGATTAGGAAGTTATTGTTGTTACCAATAGGTTCATAGTAGTCCCATGAAAACTATGTTATAAAGAGTGGTTGGCAGGGGCCAACTGGTTTGTAGTGAACCTATGAAAACTATATCCGGGATAATTTATTGATAGATGTCAATAGGTTCCTAGTTAGCCCATGAAAACTAGGATAAGAAGAAAAGATATTGGAAGGGGCCAATAGGTTCCTAGTCAACCCATGACAACTAGGATAAGGGAGAAGTTATTGGAGTAACCAATATGTTCAGGGGAAACCATGAACCAACTAAACCCATAGGAGTGGTAGTGTTAAGTTAATTGGCAGGGGCCAATAAGTTCATAGTGCACCCATGGAATCTATGAAATAGGACAGGGAGTCCATATATTAGATAAAGGTTATTAGTAAGCCCGTGAAAACTAATAGGTTAATAGTGACCCTAGAAACTATAAACATGACAGGGAGTCAATTAAACAAAGGATGGGAAATCCAGTATGTTTTAATATGTTTGCATATCATCATAATATTTTGAAATGACTATGTTTTAACCATTATGGATGCAGGAGCACATTATATGGTTTTATAAAGGTTTTATGATACTAGTGTGAGGAAAACCCATTCCGCTAAGCGGCGTGGTTTCACTAGATATCTAAATGATTTGAGATGGTAGATTATTATTCATACCAGGCTTTATGTCTGACTCGTAGTATATGTTTTCCCCTTAAACTCTCGGGTACTCAATTGATTTTGAGTAGTTTGAGAGTTGAGGTTTTCAGGTACCTCATTAGACGAATAAAGATTCCAAAGACATGCATGAGGCACGATAGCTATTTATAGTTCTCTTTTATTTGATTCCGCTGTGTTGTTTATAATGGCAAAGTTGTTATATTGCCTATATATACTCTGATCATTCAAGGGGGCATCTTCATATGTCGCTCTTGGCGTATTTTGTAATAAATATATTTTCTCCGAACGTGGTTGACGATTGTGAGATTATGTAATGAATTGGAAATGTTTTGAATTGGAATGTGAACTTGTTTGATGTTTTAAAAATTTCCATATTCATGTGTTTCTATGTATCAAAGAATCTAACACCGCCGTATTTGGTCGCCGAGGATTAATAACTATGGATGACTACAACATCCGTAGCCATTAGTTTTGGACCTCCAAGTAGGGGGATGTTACAACGACCAAGACCCATTGTTCACCAGTGGGTTTTGTAAGAGCTTAAAAGTGGCATTAAGACCGAGCCACACCTTAGTTCAGCTTATGACCTGCAAATGGATGGGTAAATTGAAAGAGTAAATAATATATTGGAAGATCTCTTGTGAATATACATTATAGATTTTGGAGGATCATGGGATGATCATTTGCATTTGGTAAAGTTTGCATACAACAATAGTTATCAGTCTAGTATTGGTATGGCTCCATATGAAGCATTGTATGGCCAACCATGTAACGCTCCTTCATGTTAGTGGGAAGCGGGTGAGAAATTGATACTTGAGCCAAATATTAATAAAGACTTCATAAAAGATTGAAATCATTCAGCAATGAATAAAAGCTGCTTAGGATCGATACAAAAGGTATGATGATAGGAGACGAAGAGATTTAGAGTTTTCTGTCGAAGAAATAGCATTCATGAAGGTTTCTCCTCTGAAGAATGTAGTTCAATTAGGTAGAATTGGGAACTTGGCTCCGAGATTTGTAGGTCCATTTCAGATAGTCGAAATGATTGGGATGCTAGCATATAAGGTCGACTTACCTAAGAAGATGGCGGGCGTGCACAGCATTTTTCATGTCTCTTACCTAAGGAATTTTATGCACGACTCAGGCGTGATGATTACACCGGATCAGCTAGAAGATGTTGAGGTAGAACCAGATGTTTCTAGATCTCGTAGGCCACTTCATTTTGTTGATTATTATATGAAACAGCTTAGGAAAAAGTGGTGAAGCTAGTGAACATACAATGGAGCAAAAGTGACGACAATTGCATGTGGGAGACTAAGGAGAGCATGAGGACTATGTGTCCAGAGCTCTTTGAATGGTAAAATCCACCGTTTATTGTATCTACTTTCATTATTGTATATTATATTTGATATGTTAGTATTCCGCATGCTTGTGTAAGTTCACCTATACTATTGATTACATGACTACTTATTTGAGATGATTGATGGTTTCTTATGATTGATAGGCATGCGGGATAACTATGGTTGTCATATGTTGGTTTTTCTAGAGATTTCGAGGGCGAAATTCCTAAAGGGGGAAGAATGTAACGACCCATATTTTACGTATCGGAGGATCATAAAATATTTTTATTTTTTTCGTACGAGGTCATATGATTCTATAATTTTGGAATATGACTCTTAGGGACATTTTACAGACCTATGATTATTTACGAATTTCTATGTGAACATTTGGTCCTTGAAAACCTTGTTTGGGCTACAAATTTTGATAGTAGTTGAATTAGGGTCTAAAACTTGTTATATTGCTTCAGAATGATAGATTTTCATTCCATAGATTAGTCATAATAGAAAAAAAGACCTACGGTTAGAATGTTATGGATGCTTTAAGTTTTAATAGCTACTGGCTGGAATTAGTGTGTAATTAATTATGCCCATAAGTAGGCCCATTAGTCTAATTCAAGATATACTATAAATATTAGGCTAGAGAGTCAAATTAAAACCCATCCCTCTCTCCCAAATCAGATCTAAGCCCCCATTAATCTTATATTCATCCAAAATTACCCAAATTACTCTCTAAATCAAGCCGGATTGAAGGTTAGTGAATAGATCATTGATTAAAAGATAGAGATCATCTATTTGGTTGGTTTGCATTGCTTTTGATCGCTGTCTATATTGGATCTACACTCAAATTGGTTGAATTTGGTAATCAATGAGTGGTTTATACCTTCTCATTATCCTATAAATGCTTATATGGTAGAATTATAGGTTTTAATATGGTTTTCGATCTTAAAATCTTTTTCTAACCTAAATTACATATTAACATATGTTTATGACCTAAATTAATGAATTCTAATACGATTTGTAGTAATAGCCTAGTAATTCAATTTATTCATATTCATATGTCCATTGGTTGCTTAGATTTGGATTAGCATTTGTGTGATTGCTATAATTCTATGTATTTCTTGATTGAATGGATGCAATTACATGTTATTATATGCTTGTATGTTGTGCCTTGATGTGGTTTGCAAGTGTTTTGGATGTTTAGGAAGATAGGTTAGATAATTTGGAAAATCAGAGGCAAAGATGGTCAGAATTCGATGAAATCTGGAGGGGAGGCTCTGGAGTATGGAGGAAGCCAGTTGCTCAAATCGCAAGCTATAGTTCTTTAATTGCACTAGTTGGTATAGACTTGTTTATATCAGTGACGACATGTTTATGTTGGTCAGGTAGTTCGTAGTTTTGGGGGAACTCAAGAGAAAGGCTAGTAGAGGTGACCCAAGGCTAGAGATAGGTGATTAGCTAAGGGTTGGAGGCTATACCGACTTGTTTCTAGAACGTGAAGTGGAATGCTATGGAGTGAGGGCCAAGTTGTTTGTATGGATAGGTTGGGGTCAAAGCATCTAGGCATGGAGTACTAGAAGCAAAAGGAGTGGAAAGAAACATAGCTAATAATTAGCTAAGGGGAGGGTCGACACTAACATGAAAAGCTCAGTGTCGAGTTGTTCCGGTTGGTCCATTGAAGGTGAAATTTAAATGGGATGAAGTAGAGGTCCTATAGATCATGCTGAGGTGTCGGATCATTCACATCAATGTTGAATGGCGATGTAAAAGCCAGACAAAATTTTGTATCTTTGGTCTATAACTCGTGGTGAGAGTAGGTACTGATAATAGCAGTTCGATAAAGGAGAGAGCTATAGAATGAGAAACTTGGTGGGTTCTTTGATAATGGAAACTTGATTGAGCAATAGAAGGGCTCGGAATCTGAATGGAGCAAAGGAGGGCTGGAATGTGAATGTTTTAAGGAATCTTTCGTAACTCGGAGTATTATATGCTGTACTCAGAGCAGGGTTATTGTAAGTGCGGATGCCCATAGGTCAATTGAAGGACCTGTATACCCTGGACCAGTGGCTTTGGGCCCGGTGTCTAGCTTTGGGCTACGAGACACGATCGAGCTTTAGGCTGCGTGATATGAGAGTACATAGAAAACCGGGATTTCCATTACTCACTAGCATCGTGGTCATACGAGTTATCATAGATTCAGGGCACAAAGGTAAGTGAAAGTAAGAGTTTCTCGATGGATGTTATGGTTACTTTGGCTACTTTCTTTAGTGGACTATCACTCGGGGATATCATTGGGAGTATGTACTAGAGATAGGGATATTAGGACATCCACTATTCTATGTTGTATAGTACTTTTATGATATTGTAGAGTAGCATACTATAGTGTTATTTGCTAACCATTTGGTTACAAGGACATGTGAGGTATGGTTCATGTACTATTGTTTCTTACTATATTTACCTGTATAGTATTTTGAGATTCATTTACCACTCGTACCAGACTATTGTCTGACCCAAAGTTTTATGCTTTTCTTCTTATTATCTTTGGTATTCTTAAATGAGTAGACCAAATAACAGGTTTAGGTAATGCAGTAGCAGTGGAGAGGACGAGTTGGATGGAACTATCTCGTATTATATACATTTATGGATTTCTACCCTTTTCCATTGTGCAAGACTGTGGAGCCCGTGGTAGTGCTTGCTTATTTCTATTTGTTGAGTTGATCCTATTGTGTATTCTATGACATTTTATGTATAAATCTATGAATATTATACTCTAATGATTAGTTCTCATTACTGTTTCTTTTATTGTGTATGTGATATTATATTTTTTCCAAGCACTGTGCGATATATGACAGGTTATATGTTGTATCTGTTATTATTTATCATGATGATCTTCCTATATCGATCGGGCATTACTGCAGTGCCCTATTAGTATACTATTGGTGCTGGTGGTAAAAGGCTAGTATTACAGATAGCACTAAGAAAGTTTCAGAGACACTAAGTCTCTAAAGTCTTTAGTTACCCCCTACAGTCATCATGACACGTATCCACCGGTGTGCTCGTCGACGCGAGGACTATAAGTCACGACACTAAACATGCCTCTACAGGTAACAGACTACTGGCCCAGGTTACAAAATGGGCTAATGCACGCATAAAGATAGCACAAAGCTGAAGCACTAAGTTATATATACATAAAGTGTCATAGATCTGGGGTGCAACACCGCGATCAGGCCGCCACAGTGGATTTTATCCATTAGGTGCTCTCCGATAAACATAACTAGGAGCATATTGTAATGGTGGCATATAGAACCAATACACATAGACACGAAGTGAGGGACATCATTAGGCACAAAGCCATACTCACAAATTATAGGCATAAAGCCATGTATCACTACGTATCACCTCACACCATCCGCTCTTTTTATCACATAATTGTCATCTACTTACAATGAATAACTGAATAAATATCCCAACAGCGTCCCATACCGCTACGTGATACTCAAATGTTTATTCGCTGCTTATAAACACTCAAACCATCCAATATTCTATATAACGAGTCCAAAGAATAACCAGAGAAATATTACCGAAAGTCCCTTACCAAACGGTATCATAACTCTGTTTATTCAGATTCCTTGTCACACATAATTATATCACAAAATCATAACTAATGATGTCATCACCGTATCATATTAAAATCATTAACTAAATCAATATCAACGATGAATCAATCTTATTATCAGAATCAATATAAAGAAGAAAAGAAAGCAGAAATCAAAAACTAATATAAAAACATGTTATTCAAATAAATAGAGATAAACAAATCAATACTTAATAATGAAACATTCAAAACATATAATTTTATATTACAAAATAAATACTAAAGGATGGACAATAAATACATATTCCAAAATTAATTAGATAATTATTAAACTCGAATATAATATATTTTATATAGTAAATAACTAATTTATCGATCTTTTATAAAGTTAAATACTAATTTAATATTCACAAAAATTATTAGAAAATCCTTTTCATTTGTTAATAATCCAAAATAGTTTGTAAAAGGAAATATTTCACATAACATTTATTCCATAATTACTAACATCTAAACTCTATTTTAGGTAATTATAAAACATCCAGATTAATTTAAGTTATTCATAATCAAGTAATACATTTTTTAGATTTGAATTAATTATATATACACTAAAATTTCATATTTCTATTGAATGACCATTATAGACCATTTAAATAATATAATCAAATTTCAATTTATTAATTTATCAAACTTACATTTACATTATACACACACACAATAAATAATGAGTCTTTATTGGAATGTAGGTATATTTGGATTAGTTGATTTTTAAACGTAAATATAAACTTATATTTTAACTGTACATTTCTAAAACTTGTACTTATATACATTTGTACACACTCCCAAGAAAAGTGGAAACACAACGTTCATAGCTATATTCATGTACATAAAACTCTTATCCAGAAATTTTATACTTGCAAATACTCATCTTTATCAAGGCAGCGAGACTGAACAATATATAAGGTGACATAAGTTTTATTTAAAAAAATAGATAAACTAATAAAGTCAAAAGCATGGGCAAAAACGGTAGAACTAGACCAGATACTCACAGTTCTCAACAACAAAACATGTAGCAAGTAGATATGTAGACTTACCCACACAAATACACACACAAACCCACACAACTTATACACAAGTGCCCACTCAATAACAAAGAACCACACACACACAACCAAACAAAACAGAAACACAGAAGCATTCCCCCTTAAATATAGCAAGACTCACATATTTACACAATAGCGCACACAAAAGAGCGTGCGCACACACCCATATCCACACACTCGCTTGCTGCTCACCGGTGCACCAGTCATACAAGAATGGTCCACTAGTCAGCGATAACTTGGAGCAATTATGCTCAAGCCGTGCCCTTCTCCTTTAATGTTTACTTCCTTCATAGCCGTTAACACCATTAGTATCAAGCATACAACATAATTTACTTAATCATCATTTCAATCCATTTATAAATTTATAAAAACATAGGATTAAACATAGTGTTATGAGTGAGAAACTTGCTAGAAAGTTGCATGCTTCCTCTTCTTCTTCCTAGCTGCTAACGAATGCATGCACATAGAGTTCCAATCTATCGGCAAAACACTACTCATTCCCGAGCGCACGCATACATCGACATCCAGAAGCACAAAATTGAATTTGGGGATTTATATTAATTTGTATGATTTGTTAATGATTTTCAAAGGGAGGAGTGTGTTGATAATCTTCTCTAGTAAGATGAACAATGTGATGGAGTATGCGTAAGTGTTTATAGAGAGAAGGAGAAAATTTTGGTGAAGTAAATTTAGGTTTGGGTAAATTGGACTTGATACTAAACAAATAAAAATAGGTGAATATAAATATATTTTTAATTTCTTTTAAGTTTTAAAACTAGATTCTATTCAATTGTTAATAAATACAAATTCTGATTAAAATAACTTCATTCTCAAACTAATATTTTATCTCGGTTACGACTATTTTATAAAATTTACTTTCACATTTTTAACTTAACTAAAATTTAAATATTATAATTTCACGATTTAAATCCTTTTATTTAAATATTTTCAAAACCAATTTCTCAAATAAATCTTCAAATTCCAATTTAATCTAAAAAATTTCTATTATTAATAACAATTAATTATTACTTAATAATCGATTGTTACAGATTTTCTGTAGGAATTTAAGTGCGAGTTCCCAAGGGAAATTTCTTTTATAGCCATTTTCGAGTTTCCACCGTTGATTCAAGATATCTTTTATTTATTATGGTGTAATGACAGTGACCATCCACATAACATTATATATAAACCAAAGGATATTGTTATGTGGTGTATTCCAACTTGAGAAAGACAAAAGAGAGTTTTGTTTTTGTTTTTGTTCTTCTTCTACGTTAGCCTCCAAATTAAAATCAGTTTTGTAACTCTTTTCTCTTATGAAGTAATAAAGATATCTTCTCCCCAGAATTTCTATACATTATCTCGTGATAGTGGAATCCCTATGAATCTCATGTGTGATTAACTTTTCTTTGTCACATCTGTGTTTGCTATTTTGGGATATTTGTCTTTTATTTGATCAACCTCACTATCAACACGTTCCTATTATTATTTCCACTGTACTGGAATTGATTTGATTATTGAATTTTTTTCCAAAATTTAACACCCCTTTCAAAAAATTAACATAAAGATCTTTTAGCATAGTTGTTAGTGCATGGTGTTGCTTTCCGGGACGATAGGTGTTTGAATCCCATGGTCATCACACCAACAGTCTGGTATCAGAGCTATTCGGTCGGCTGATAGAGGTTATTAGTTAGTATGGCAAGAGATGAAGGTACCGTTCCTGAAGTAAACCATATAATAGAGGATCTTATACTATATCAAGGACTCAATTGGTAATAAAGAAGTGGAACGAGGATAATGACTTTGAGAAGTGACAATCGATGATGAAGACCATTCTAAGAAGGAATATGGTTCTCAAGTAGTATTTGACACTGAGAAGTTATCGGCTAATGTTTCAGCCACGAAGAAGGAGAAGATGGAAGAATAGGCATTTACTACCCTACGGTTGGCTATAAGAGAGAATGTTATATCAGAGATTAGTAGTGAAACCATTGCTAGAAGAATTTGGACCAACCCAGAGAATCTTTACTTGTAGAAATCACTCTCTAAACTTCTGATCTTGTAGTAGACATTTTTCACTATGAAGATTGGAGAGGACACTTTAATGATGGGACATCTTAGTTTCTTCGATGATCTTTTGATGAAGATGAAGGTAGTGAATTTGAAGGTGGATGAAGAGCAGAAGGCAATGGTTCTTTTGTGTTCCCTTCCGAAGCATTACATAGGTTTCGCTAATAGTCTGATATATAGGAGACACTTTCGTAGTAGAAGATGTGAAGTCGGGTCTTCTATCTGAAAACTTGAGGGATCAGATGAAGGAGACGAGTGAGGGTAAAGGAGGAAGTATTAGTCATGGTCAATTCATTGAGAGATGAAGAAAGGGAAGAAGAGTTGGAATCTTGGATAGTGTTCTAAGTCTAGGAAGCTCAAAAATGGTTGGAGATTGTTGTGTGCATTTCTACCACCGAACCAAAAAGCAAGTCCAAACTCTCATCCGGTCTCCCACCGAACCAACCTACATCCGGTCTCCCACCGAACCAACCTACATCCGGTCTCCCATCGAACCAACCTACATCCGGCCTTCCACCGAACCAACCTACATCCGGCCTCGCCAAACCAACCACCGGACCAACCTCACCGAACCAAACCCCCGGACCAAGCATTACCGGTCCAAACCATCGCACTCCTACCACCGAACCATGGGATGCCGAACCAAGGTGTGCCAGGCCAGATTGCATCAGCCCAGGCCCACCAGCAGCTATATACATCCAAGACCCCTGCTCCCAACCTCACTCTATAAATAGAGGGGCAGGGGTACAACAATGGGGACAAGTTTGGAGAGCTCAAGCATGGAAGGAACTCTTAAAATAACTTTCTTTTACTCATATCAAAGCTTTGTACTTGTAATCAAAACTAGAGAAGTGAAATAACATATAAAGTGGACGTAGGCACATTCTGGCTGAACCACTATAAACTTGCGTGTCTTTTTACAGTTTAGTCCCTGCTTTTCTTATATTTGCATAAACCTCCAAAATCGCTAAGAACAACATAAGCTCTATTAAATCATACAACTTTGAGGTGTTTGTCCATTTTTTGTGCAAACATTTTTGGTGCTTTCACTGAGAACTAGAAGCTCGAAGCTTCAGCTTCATCTACTTGACGAGTTTTCCTAACAGCATCGTCCGCCACTTGGAAAACATGCCTCCCAAACAGAGAAAAGATGTTAACAAAGGAAAAAACATCGCATCCAGTAGTCTTCCTGATCCAGCTGTCGCGAATCAATTAAATCGTCCTCCTCCAGCAACGGTAACAAATGAAGGACAGGCTAACCCAACCACTCCTGCCACAGAACAGCCTGCAGCAATTACTAGGGCAGATTTGGACAGAGTTGTTGTTGAAGTAACTAACCGCTTCACGTCCCAGCAGGAAGCCTTGGTGGACCATCTCATGTCACGCTTGAGGGACGCTGAAGAATCCAACCGCAACACTGAATCATGGGGCGAGTCCCAGTCTGGAGGATATCAGAGACAGCAAAGATCTTCCTTCTTCGAAGGAGCTAACGGTAGAAGTAGCCGTGGTAGGAGCCGAGACCGAGCCCAGCCCGAAGTTAGGCCTGAGGAAACGTTTGGTACCGAACCCAACGGGGAAGGTACCGGGCGAAGGTCAACTGCAGCTGAGCCTGTCATGCTGCCTAACCACAGAAACACCAGTGAACGGGGCCGAGCTAGAGTTCATCCCGAAGTTGGACCCGAGGAAGTGCTTAGATCAGAACCCAACAGGGGAAGATCAAGGCAAGGGCCAACTGTAGCTGACCCAAGCATGCTCCCAGAAGATCAAAGGCAGCCACTGGAAAATATGAGGAATGATAGACGATACCATCCCTACAGGTTGTCTGGACGGAATCAACCCCACAGAACAGAACCAAACTCATTTCTGTCTGCTCCAAATTCTGATGAAAGGATGGCACGCTTATTCAGAGAGTGTGTCCAACGGGAGCAAAGAGATCGAGGGATAGGCGCTAGGGTAACCAGCCCTTTCGCCCGCAATATCGAAATTGCTATCACCCCCCGAGAATGGAAGATGCCAACAATGGAACCCTACAAAGGAACCTCCGATCCCGTTGTACACTTACAGAGGTACACGCAGCATATGCTCATGAGTGGAGCAACAGAGGGAGTACTGTGCAAATGCTTTCCGCTCTTCTTAGCAGATCTTGCTACCTCCTGGTTCTGTCATCTACCCCAAGGATCCATCAGCTCATGGGAAATGTTGAAAGAAAAATTTATCAGTCAGTTCCGCATTCATGTGGAGCAACCTAAGGACGCTTATTCCTTATCCAGCGTCAAACAGAAACCTGGAGAAAAGCTACAGCAATACCTAACCAGATTCAACGCCGCAGCAGCCGCAATTCAAGACGCCGATGAGAAGCTTATCCTGATGGCCCTCTGCAGTGGGGTGCATCCGGACACTAAATTTGCTAGAAGATTGACAAAAGAAAAACCAGCTACTTTACCCGATTTCTTCCATGAAGCCGGGAAATACATGAGGCTTGAGGATGCTGCCATTGAGGGGCAGTCAGGACAGCAAAGTAAGACGACCCATGGCAACGCCCCTGCTGTGGCGAGGGACGTTCGAAGAAATGATTCCAGAGACAATGCTGGGGGCAAGAAAGTAGAAAAACGCCTATATCGGCCAGGACCAAGATTCGACTCTTACACCCCTTTGAACGAGACCGTCGAAAATATCTTCCTTGCCACCCAAGGCGAAGTTAGATACAAACGCCCACCATACAAGAAGGAATCAGATAACGCACAGAAGTCTGGAAAATTCTGCCGCTTCCACGAATCTCACGGACATGATACCAACGAATGCCATCACTCCGAGATCTGATTGAGGAACACATCAGAAGGAAGAAACTGGAACGCTATGTAAAAAGTCAAGACAGGACTCCAGCTCCTGCCAATGAAAACCCAAGGCTACCCTCACCAGGGACCGGCAGAGGCGACCGCAATGCTAGCAGCTCTAGTCAAGAGAAGATAGTGGTCCATACCATCTCAGGAGGTCCGCACATCGCAGACAGAAGTTGGAAAGAGATGGAAAGATATGGGAAGTCGCTTAGAGACAATAGAGACTGTGTCAATACGGTTATAGAAGAGCGCCACCCAAAGCGGAAAGAAAGTGATGACATCACATTCAGTAAACGCGACCTAGAAGGAAGACAGTACCCTCACATGGATCCCATGGTTATCTCTGCCCGACTCGGTCCCGCCGAAGTTTACCGAATCCTGGTAGACACTGGAAGCTCTGTAAATATCCTGTTCAAACATGCATTCGACAAAATGAAGCTATCAATGAAGGATGTATCTCCCTGCGATAAACCACTACACGGTTTCACTGGAGATGCGAAAATGCCCATCGGGCAGCTGGACCTCTTCGTTGAAATTGGAAGCCATCCCCGCTCCATTGTAAGGAAACAGACGTTTGTGCTGATAGAAAACCATTTGGCCTACAACGCCTTCCTAGGAAGACCAGCCTTATCTGACTTCCAGATTGTCCTAGCCCCGTGGTGCCTGAAAATGAAATTTCCAACAGACAATGGGGTAGGGGAAGTGGAAGGAGACCAAGATATTGCACGAGACTGCTATGTAACCGAACTTCGCAACAACCACAGAAGAGATAAAGGGAAAGGTGTAGAGATTGCCCTCTGCACAAAAAGCCTTGAAGCATAGCAACTAAAGAAAGCCCCTCCTCTTCGATACACCAGCGACCCTTTCAATGAATTAGACCCTAGGGACAAAGAGGAGGAGGCCACCGCCGAGCCTGCAGAGGCTATGGAGTTTATATCTGTAGACAAGCACGACTCAAGTAGGCTACTGAAAATTGGGTCGCAGCTGAAAGCTGAATTGAAGGAACAACTCATTGATTTTCTCCGCCACAACTTGGATGTGTTCGCTTGGTCACACGCTGACATGACCGGAATCTCCCCCAACATAGCATGCCACGTATTAAACATTGATCCTACCAAGGCGCCTGTAAAACAAAAAAAGAGAAGTATGGGGGCAGAGCGATCAGCAGCCCTCGATGAAGAAGTAAAGAATCTACTCGCCAATGACTTCATACGAGAAGCTGTTTACCCAGAATGGGTCGCCAACCCGGTACTAGTAAAGAAGGCTAATGGGAAGTGGCGGACCTGCATTGACTTCTCCAACCTAAACGACGCCTGCCCAAAGGATTGCTTCCCGCTTCCCAGAATTGACCAACTTGTAGACAGCACAGCCGGGCACGAACTCCTATCTTTTATGGATGCATACTCAGGATATAACCAAATTCCTATGCATGCTCCCGACCAAGACCACACTAGTTTCATCACCGACCGGAGTTTATACTGCTACAAAGTGATGCCCTTCGGACTTAAAAATGCAGGAGCCACCTACCAGCGCCTCGTCAACAAGATGTTTGCAGGGCTAATAGGACAAACTATGGAAGTATATGTAGATGACATGCTGGTGAAATCACGGAAAGCCAAGGATCACGTAAGCCACCTAGGCGAAATGTTCCAGGTACTTCGACAGTATGGAATGAAGTTGAATCCACTAAAGTGCTCCTTCGGCATGTCATCGGGAAAATTCTTAGGGTTCATCGTCCATGCCCGAGGGATAGAAGCAAACCCTGAACAAGTCCGAGCATTAAGGGACATCAAGATACCTTCCACCCGAAAGAAAATGCAAAGCCTAAATGGAAAAGTGGCTGCCCTAAGCCGATTCATCTCCAAAGCAACGGACAAGTGCGTCCCCTTTTTCGAAGCTCTAAAGAAAGATAAAGGAAAGTTCGAATGGATGGACGAATGCTTAACCGCTTTCCTTAACCTAATCGAACACCTCCAGAAACCACCGGTACTCTCGACCCCAAGCGAAGGCGAAGAATTATACCTATACGTTGCTGTGTCATCTCACGCTCTAAGCGCTGCCTTGGTAAGGGAAGACAACCGCACGCAACGACCAGTTTACTTCGTTAGTAAAAGGTTTACTGGGGCAGAAGTCAGATATCCTAAGCTTGAAAAGTTAGCATACTGTTTACTAATCACTTCACGAAAGCTACGTCACTACTTCCAATCCCATTCCATCAAAGTTCTGACCGATCAACCACTGAGGCAGGTACTCCATCGTCCCGACACTTCCGGGCGACTACTTAAATGGTGTATTGAGCTGAGTCAATATGATATCACCTATCACCCTCGCACCGCCATCAAGGGACAAGCCATGGCTGATTTCATTGCAGAATTCACTACCAACGAGGATAAGGAGCAACTGGAAATAACAGAAGATATCAAGTGGAATCTCTTTGTGGACGGTGCATCTAACGAACAAGGCTCGGGGGCGGGTGTGGTAATAATCACTCCCAGGGGAAATAAACTGCACTATGCTATAAGGTTGGAGTTCGCTGCCACCAACAACGATGCAGAATATGAAGCAGTAATAGCCGGATTAGAAATTGCTATCGAGATCGGAGCCAATTCTTTGTGTCTTCACAGCGATTCTCAGCTTATTGTTAATCAAATACTAGGGGAATTCCAAGCTCGAGAAGAACGACTCATAGCATATCTAAAGAAGACCAAGTTACTTCTCAGCCGATTGGACCACTACTTAGTCAAACACATCCCTCGGGAAGAGAACCAAGAGGCCGACAAATTGGCAAAGCAAGCAAGTATGAGAGACGTCGCCATCTTCGGGGCAGTAACTGTCTCAAAGCAAACAATCCCAAGTTTTGAGCAAGTGAATCTGATAGCTGCAACCGAAGAAGCAACTTGGATGACTCCCATCCGAGACTACCTACAAAATGGCACACTACCCGACGGGCGTAACGAAGTCAAGAAAATCTTGAGGAAAGCGTCCCGCTACACAATACAAGGAGACATCCTCTATCGGCGCGGGTTCTCTAACCCATTGTTAAGGTGTGTCGCCGGAAGGGAAGCCAAGGAAATCTTATCCAACATTCATCAAGGCAGCTGCGGAGATCACACCGGAGGGCAAACGTTAGCAAAAAAGATACTCCGATACGGATATTTCTGGCCCACCTTAAGCAAGGACGCCTTAGATTTCGTCAAGAAGTGTGACAGATGCTAAAAATTTGCTAAGATCCCTCGGCTACCAACAACGGAGATTACTCAGATGACCAGCCCTTGGCCCTTTGCAGTATGGGGAATTGACTTAATCGGTGAATTGTCAATGGGTCGAGGCGGCGCCAAATATGCTATAGTAGCAGTCGACTATTTCACCAAATGGGTGGAAGCAGAACCTCTAAATAAAGTATCTTCAGCGAAAGTTATCAACTTCTTAATCAAAAATGTTCTGTGCAGGTACGGAGTCCCACTAAAAATCATATCAGACAATGGACTTCAGTTTGACAGCGAGGAATTCGCCAACTGGTGCCAAGAACACGGAATTCACAAAAGCTTCTCATCCGTAGCATATCCCCAAGCGAACGGACAAGTCGAAGCAATCAACAAAATTCTGAAAACTCTGATCAAAAAGAAGCTCGAAAAGTCAAAGGGCGCTTGGGTGGATGAACTCCCTACGGCACTATGGGCCTACCGCACATCTTTCAGAACATCAACAAGGCACACTCCTTTCTCTTTGGCATACGGATCGGAGGCTATGCTCCCAGTTGAAACCATTGTGCCTTCCCACCGTAGGATCCACTACAACCCAGAAGAGAACGAAGAGCTCCTCAACATGTCTTTGGATCTAGTCGAGGAGAGAAGGAATGATGCAGTCCTAAAAACAGCAACCCACAAGCAAAAGGTGGCAGCACAATACAACTCCAAAGTCAAGCATCGTACCTTACGAGAAGGGGATCTTGTCCTCAAGCGAATCTTCCCTCGCCCCGGAGCACTAGACCCAATCTGGGATGGACCATATGTAATTCATAAAGATCTCCACAACGGAGCCTATATTTTGTCAATAGTGGACGGAGAGGTGTTCCAGAGGGCATGGAACATCCAACACCTCCGTCGATACTTTTCTTAACTTGTATTGCCCATATGAAGTGAATTAACAAAGAGAATCAGTGGACGTAGGCATTTTTTCGTGCCGAACCACTTTAAAAAAGCCTTGTCTCTTTTTTAACTTGTTCCTTTGTATCTTGGCTGCTTGTTAACTTTATCCTTTTATGTTGAACAAAATCCTGAGCATATAGCATTTCTATTCAAAGCACTCCACAATGCAACTTCACGTGGACAAGACCCAACAGGTACTATGCGAATCTATGCCCTCGCCAATGAGACACTTTTGCTCCAGCATCCCTCTGCTGCGGGTTAACTCATTGCTCGCGACGGCCCTTAAAGCCAACTGTAATGAGCCGATTATAAGCCACCGAGAAGGCCGACTATAGCCGAGGCAGCTTATTACGGCGTTAGGCTCGCCGGCAACTGTGAACCGATTATAAGCCCCAACATAAGGTGTGGCCAGCCAGGGGCAGTTCACAGTTGACGATCGGCACCCACGCTAGCCAGCCACAGTAAGTCGAATAATACCCATGAGTATGGGCCATAATGGCCCGGGTAGTTACTGTGCGCGATCTCGGCTCCGGTGTGTCTTAAGTGCGGCTGTGGTAAAAAAGAATTAACTCCCCGCGGAGGCGTAAGATGGGTGACAAATGTCTCCAAGACCCACAGCTAGGGAAAGTGACTACAAAACCCGTTTGCCACGAACTTAAGCACATCGAAGGCCTTCCGTGACTGGAAGTTTTACTATTTCACATATTTCAATTTTACTTAAAAACTTTCCTCCTATCCTCTATAACAAACCATAAAGTACAGGATGCAGGGTAAGAGATACCCGCCAATGGATGCAGAGATTCACAATCAGATGGCAGGGCATTCAACCGCTTTCCATGCTTGGTCATACAAGATATTCGAAGCTGCCATTTACAAACATAACATGAAAGGCGGTATTTTCTTCCTTTATGTGCAGATGCATGACTGTAATTTAATTTTTTCACACCACACGCTAACATTGCAAGTCATGAGATCATGATTTAAAACCAGAATCTGACATCAAACACAATTTAATTACGAGAATATACACAGCTATATTTCTCATACGACATGTCAAAACAGCAACAAACATTCAAGAAACGACAAAATCAGCTTAAGTTAAAAAAATTACACGTCAAGAATAATGTTGATTATTACAAGTAGCAAGAATTACAACTTAGAAGTTACTCTACTGTCTTAAGACTAACAGATACAACAATGCCAAGTCTACAAAAAGAATTTTCCAGGTCCAATCAGGGAGCCGGTTGCGTCGAAGTCTTGTCCTTGCTCTTTTGCCCGCCTGTCCGGTCATAAAAAGAATTCATTAGTGATGAGTAACCAAGTTAACGGAAAGACTAGAAAGGAAGACTTACCAGCACCTGCTTCTTGACCGTCCTGGTCGTCATCCTCTACCTGCACACCTGCCTCTTCAGCAGCAAGCAGCCGCATACCCTCCTTTACCGCCACTTTCTCCTCCTTGGTGAACTGGGCAGTGACCACATCCATACTGAAGACCGTTCCACCCTCTTTATTTGCATCAGCCTTAGCCTCCTCCAAAGCCCGAAGATAGATCTTGGCCATGACCCTGGGATAATCATCCATCCAAGAGAGATTGCCCTGCTTCCAAGTTCGGAAGTACATGTCCTGGAGCATGTCATCCATCATTCCCTCATTCTCCTCAAACTCCCTCATCCGGGCATCGGAAGCCGACAACCTTTCGACGGCAGCATCTCTCTCCAATCTGTATCTCGAGCAATCAGCCTGAAGGGACCTCCGCATCACCTCCATCTCTTCCCTCAACTTAGCTTGAGCAAGCTCTGCAGCCTCAAGTTTCTCGGACAATTCCTCCACCTGCTCGAGATCCGCTCTCCGAACCTCATCCACCGTGGTAATAGCCATGTCAATCCGCTCTTTGCAAGCAGCTTCCATTTTCCGCAGTTCAGCCCGACTGGCCTCTTCCATGGTTTTCCTTAGTCGCCCAGTAGCAGCCTCATGCTGAGAAATCTGGATAGCCTGATCCGCAAGCTGTTTGGCCTGATCCGAAACCACCAATCGAAGTCGGATATTGGCGCTCCCAATCTCCTCTCCGGCCTTAACCAGCCGAGCATGATGCCCCATCAGTTTCTTGGTCTCCTCTGCCACCCGATCAATATTAGCCTTGGCCTCGTCTCCCATAGTGACTATACGAGTAGTGAGTAGATCGAGATCTAAGGCCTTGGCTTCGTCAAGTACTCGTACCATGGGGTTACGGGGGAGAAGATGTTCACCAGTGACTTCGTCAAAAGTAATATCATGAGAACTGGGATCCAGATCAGGATGACCCGCAAATGGATTACGGGCCAAGTCGGGACGGTCGATATGAATAACAGAAGGGTTTCCGGACGGGTGCGGAGAAGGTGCAAACTCGCTACCCTCCTCAGTAATGTCATGAATAGGCTGAGCCGGAGGCTGAGGACCGGGCGAAGTTTCGGATAAAGGATGACTCCTCTTCCTCTGTTGAATACCCTCTTCGATGACCCCAAGAAGAGGACGGTATCCAACTACATCCCCGGAGCGTTGGGTTGAGGGCTTCGGCTTAGCAGAAATTTTGGAAAGTTTATATTGCTCAAGCCTGTGTCGAAGGTCTGAAGCTTTGGACGTCTTGCCTGCTCCTAATATAAAGAACAAATGTCACAATCTTACATCACTATACGATTCGAGAAACGCGGTAAATTACAAGTTGAAAAAGGAAAAGAAACACAGCTATGGTTGTACAAACCCTGGGGAGGAGTGGGATACTGCAATAAGTCCTGGATTTCATTCCAGAACGGGAGCGGATCATAAAATATTCCTAAGTCCCTATCATTAATGAAGCATGCAGGAGTCAAGAGTTCACCTTGAGTCGTCGGCGCCGCCTTGGCTGGAATGGTCGGAGAAGACTCACTTGCACCAGTCCCGGCTTTGTCCGCCTTCCCGGTCTTCTCTGCAAAAGCAGGATCCTCATCCAAACCCTCAAAAGCCTGGTGGAACGCATCATCCGTCCACTCCTGGATCTCGCCCGCTTGCCCAGGAAGTAGGGCCCCGATGCCATCGCCACCTTTGTCACCATCCCGACCATCTCCACCCTCGCCTCTTACCTCCTCTATGTCTTCCTCCTCCCGGGTAAGTGGACAATTGCTGGGGGAGGGGCCGTCCGATTTCTTGAGTTTCTTACCTCCGACAGTTGGAGGTTTTGTGAAAGGCTTCCTCTTGCTACTCTCTGCCGTAACACCTTCCTTGGTCTGAGCAGCCGCCCTCTCCTCCGCCGTTTCCCTCAGCTTAACTACAGACTGCTGCGGAAGGATCAAGTTATATTCCAGAAGAATCGCATTTCTAATCAAGAAGGCAGATGATCTGTATTTCCCAAGAATGGCTTCTATCTCAGCCGCCGTCTGAACCAGGCGGTCAGTCTCCACAACCGGAAAGCCACCTGTCGCTAGCAAAAATGAGAAAGTATGAGAAGAAGCATCGCAATCGGAATAAAAATTATAAGTCAAAGCATCAACTTACATCCAGAGGTAAAGCGCCGGATGGAGACGGAGTCGTCCCTAACAAAGAACCACTCTTTCTTGAACATGCTGAATTTAGAGTACAGGTCCAGGACCGGCTTGAAGGTCACAGCGGACTCCAAGCTAATATATGGGGACCCCTTCTTATAGCCCCTTAAATTATACAAGTACCGGATCTTCCGGTTGGAGGGAGCGCGACCATACTTCCTCCGAAAAATAACGAAAAGGCTCACCAGTATGGCATAAGAGTTGGGCTGAAGCTGGAATGGGGCCACCTTCAGATACGTGAGGAAGCTGACTACCCAAGCATTGAGAGGCGGGATAGCACCACACATGCAATGGTACCTACTATAAGCAAAGTATCCTTCGGGAGGACTGTATGGCATGACTCCTGGGCCCGGCAGCAGCATGAGGGCTCTATCGATCCCAAAGGAACGAGATATAACATCGAGTTGCTCCTCTTTGAGAGAGCTAGGAAAGCAGTCAGGCGGGGAATCCAGCAGCTCCTGGGGACCATATCCATCCACTAATGACCTCGGGGCGGGCCCATGACGCTCCGATCCTGATTGAGCTGGGGGCACGGCCGAGGACTCTCCTTCACCCCCGGATCTCCTCTTATCTGATCGGGTTTCAAGTTTTCGAGACATTTATCTGCAAACATGGGAAAAGTATATCGTTAGAATATACAAGCAGCGTAATCTGGAATTTCGCTTAAAAATTCGAAGTATGAAACACATGTTCACTCGATACAACAGTTCATTTGGCGGGCAGATGCAACAAGTCAATAGCCCATTCGGTAGTATGATATAAAGTTCATTCGGTACTAAAATGTCAAGCTCATTCAAGGGAACATTCGACATTAAAAGCCTTTCGTGTTCATTCGGCATTAGAAAGCCTTTCATGTTCATTCGGCAATACAAAGCGAAAACTCATTCGGTATTCCCAACGCTAATCATTCGGCGAGAGAAGGTTAACTCACATGATTCGGCAACCAAACGTGATTCGGCAAAGAAGTTGATTCGGTTGGAAGGGATCTGGTTCGGCTGTTACACTTGGTAGGGAATAACGGTGGCACATGGCCTCTACTTATAGACGAAGGTGGACTACCGGACCGGTTGGCTCGGTAATGAAAACCGGAGGAAAGCTCCTCCAAACTTAAAGCAAAGCACGCCATGCGCATGCACATGCCCTACTTTGGGGGGCAAGTGTTGTGTGCATTTCTACCACCGAACCAAAAAGCAAGTCCAAACTCTCATCCGGTCTCCCACCGAACCAACCTACATCCGGTCTCCCACCGAACCAACCTACATCCGGTCTCCCACCGAACCAACCTACATCCGGCCTTCCACCGAACCAACCTACATCCGGTCTCCCACCGAACCAACCTACATCCGGCCTCGCCAAACCAACCACCGGACCAACCTCACCGAACCAAACCCGCGGACCAAGCATTACCGGTCCAAACCATCGCACTCCTACCACCGAACCATGGGATGCCGAACCAAGGTGTGCCAGGCCAGATTGCATCAGCCCAGGCCCACCAGCAGCTATATACATCCAAGACCCCTGCTCCCAACCTCACTCTATAAATAGAGGGGCAGGGGTACAACAATGGGGACAAGTTTGGAGAGCTCAAGCACGGAAGGAACTCTTAAAATAACTTTCTTTTACTCATATCAAAGCTTTGTACTTGTAATCAAAACTAGAGAAGTGAAATAACATATAAAGTGGACGTAGGCACATTCTGGCTGAACCACTATAAACTTGCGTGTCTTTTTACAGTTTAGTCCCTGCTTTTCTTATATTTGCATAAACCTCCAAAATCGCTAAGAACAACATAAGCTCTATTAAATCATACAACTTTGAGGTGTTTGTCCATTTTTTGTGCAAACAGAGATGAAAGTAGAGGATGAGAAGTATCACTATTGTGAGAAATCAAGCCATTGAAAGAAAGATTATCGGACTTGAAGAGGAAGAATGAGGATGGATCTTCATTGATTGCAGTGTAGATGACTGTATCTAACGATGTGTTGACTGTAGCATTATCGGTTGTATAAGACCATTGAGTGTTTTATTCAGAGGTGTCGTTTCATATGATTCCTAATAAGGATTACTTCAGCTCTTTTGTTGGAAGGAAGGAAGAGCAATTCTTAGGAAATAATGATATTTGTAGAGCTATGGGAGAGAATACAATGCAGATTCATATGTTTGAAAGAGTGACATGCACTTTAACAAGTGTATGTTATGTTCCTGGTTTTCGAAAGTCAATCGTATCTGTGGACCAGTTGACAACCATGGAATGAAACATGACTATAGAGAAGGATAGTTTGAAGGTTTCTAGGGGTGCACTAGTTCTTATGAAAGGAGACCTGTTCTCGAATCTGTATCTTCTAAAGTTACTTGGGGAGTCTTACTTGGAGTTGATAATTCTCATGCTTTGGATGCCGCCAGATTTTGGAATCTCATATTAGGTCATATTTTAGAGAAGGGCTTAGAGTTGTTTCGCAAACGGAAGATGATCAAAGGAGAAAGCTTCGACAAGTTAGATTTTTGCCAGGAGTGTGTGTTGGGTAAGTAGGCGAATGTGTCTTTTAGAGTTGGACTTAATAGATCAAAGAGTGCTTGATTATGTGCGTATAGACATTTCAGGACCAGTAGCTACCGCTTCCATTATAGGTTCGAAGCATTTTATTTCTTTTAATGATGACTTTTCTCAAAAAGTTTTGGTGTATGTGATGAAGGCCAAATTAGAAATCTTTGAGATGTTTAAGGCATGGAAGACAATAATTGAGAACCAATCCAGTTTTAAGTTTAAGGTGCTTAGATATGATAATAGTGATGAATTTGTTTTTAAGGAGCTCCTCGATTTCGTAAGCAACATGGTATTCAGAGACATTTCACTGCACATCGAGATCCGCAATCCAATGGGTGCTGAGAGGATGAATCGAAGTCTACTCGAGAATGCCCATCGCTTGGGATCAATGGCGGGTTTATCAAAAGGCTTTTGGATTGATGCTTTATTGACTGCAACACATATTATAAATCGAATTCCTTACTCAGTTATAGATGGAAGATTCTAGGGGAGAAGTTGAGAGGTAAAGCAGTGTTTCTTGGCTATTTTTGTATTTTTGGTTACCTGTGTATGTACACCATATGGGTGATGATAAATTAGAGGTTAGAGAATACGAGGGCATATTTATGGGATACACAGTTGGAGTCAAAGAGTATCAAATTTGGAATCCTATTGATAGGAAGTATGTGCATTTTAGACATATTACATTTGATGAGTTTATGATGTTAAAGTCTAAGAAAAAGTTATCCACCACATCAGTATATTATTATAAGCTTAAGTTGATGGAAGAAGTTTCCCATTTTAGTCTAGTGTTAGAGTTATAGATGTTGTTAATAGAGATAAAAATGCATGTAACAACCCGCCTTTTCCAGCCACTAGGTTCAACGTCCGAACCGACATTAACACCTTAAAAACCAAAAAAGACAAGCTGTTGGATATGATGACAAGAAACAAACGCAATTCTAACAAATAGATTTCAGAATCTCACAACGAAAGGAAACAAAGTACAATACATAAATAGCCATAGCCATTTCATAATGCCATAATTTTTTTACGCTATCAGATACATATGTCTATACAATACCGATCAAACCCAATCCATGTACATGATCAAATCCAAGTCATAATACTTATTTACATTATTTATAATATGTACAAAAAGTATTTACATTATTTATAATATGTACAAAAAGGTCCATGTCTCTTGATCAATCTCATCACCAAGCTACATCAACTTAGAGATAGAAACATAGGAGAAAAATAGGAGTGGGTTAGATGTATGCCTGAGTGAGTGAGCATACTTTCTCTATATATACAACAAACATAACACTATAACATGATTAGTGTATGTTGTCTCGGTCACCTAGTGCACTATTAGTTACACCATAATTAACCTATCGTGTACATCCAATCCCGCTGTCTATATTATAGGATTGTATAACATCGAAATTATGTTGACTCGCTTCCCTGGACTTGACTTGTGCACTACAAGGTAGCATGTTGTCCATCGTTATGCTAATCTCATGCAAGATTCACTTCCCTGGACTTGCCTCCGTGCATTGTAGGGTCATCTATTGTCCATACCTCGAATAGAATCTGGACTCACGTTTTGGACTTGCTTATTGCACTACAGGATTGCTTAACTGTTGGAACTGGGCCAATATGTAGTAAGGTAATTGGGTATATTTCAAAAAAAAAATTACTTTTTGGATCTTTATTGGGCCTATGTATTCTAAATTTATTTAGAACGTTTCCAAATTTTGCTTTAAATAAAATCGATATTTTATTTAAATTTATAAATTGAGTTTTATTTGGATAGTTAGTATTATGTAATATAGTATATGTATCATACGAAAGTCACTATGGGATGTGACATATATGCAGAATGCGGAATGATATATAATATGACAAAATATAACTTAAGCTAATAATATAAGCGAGCTAAAAGGAAGTAGTAAATAAAAGATTGCACCAACAATTTTTATACCGATCCGGACTTCCTACCCTATGTACAGTCCCAAACTCCTTATGGAATTTCACTAAACAACCCTCACTTTACCCGGAGGAACAAGTATCTACAACACAACCTGAACAATCGAACATGATTTCAACCTTTGACTGAAGATCTCCAATAGGATTTCAACTAAAAAAGGAATAATTTCAACTTTGACTTTGATGTGTTCTTTTATAACATGGATAAGTCACTCTTTAGTACATCCTTCATATAATATCCTTTAATGATTGTGAATTGAACCTGCAGAAATATAGGAAGATGAAATTAGTTGTTGATTGCTTTTGATTTCATGGTTGATTGAAATTGATGAATGAATTTGGTTTATATTTATAGCATTGAGAAGATCTACTGAAAGATTATGATCATCCAAGAGATTCTACCTTTTTGTTAAAAGGTTATATCTTTGTAGAAATAGACATCCGTTCAAAATATTGTTGTTTATTTCTTCTCAGACGTTTGAGTTGTATGGTCAGACGTCTGACTCTAGTATATAAAAACATTTTAAAACAAGGTCAGATGTTTGAATAAATAGGGTCAGACGTTCGAACATATTTCAGAAAGCAATACATTCATTTTTTGTCTAGTTTAGATGTCTGGCCATTTATATATAAAAGAGTTTAGTATAAGGTCAAACGTCTTACTTGGTAGCTAAAACATCTGGATGGCTTCAAGAAATAAAAATAAAAACTACCTCGGACGTCTGATAAAATGGGTCAGAAGTCTGAATGGCTTGGGGAAAGAAAAATAAAAAGTACCTCAGACGTCTGACCAAATGGGTCAAACATTCGACTTCTTACAAGGTTAGTTCCCAAGAGTTTATAGGCAATTTTTGAATATTTCAAACATCTTAGAGAATTCATTCAGACGATTGAACTTGTATTTGAATTTGTGAGTTCCAATTACTTAGACACCTGATATAATAATCCAGACGTTGAACTTCTGGCGTTTTTGAAAAATTGTTTAAGACTTTGAATTTTTTACTTTGATTGTTAAAAGAATTTTGAGTGTGTAATCATTAAAGGATATTAAAAAAGTATTTTCTAAACTCACATACAATGACTTATCTAAGATATGATCTTCATTGATTGAGCTCATCATCAGTAGTTATTTTTTCTTAGTCTGCTAGTCAGTTGTAGTCATTTACCTTACTCTTCAAAGTTTGAATTAACGTACAATAATCAACTTGTACAATATATTTAAAATTATAGTTGTCACATCAAAACTAAAATGGAGGTTCAAACATTGTATACACATATGTGTGAACATACTCGTGGAACATAATAAGGTATACATGTCTTGACATGTCCGTATATAGATATTGAGATTTACACCGCAGTGGACATGTTAGCCCCTTTGTATACATGTATGCTATCAATATATACGTATGTGTGTGTGTGTATTTCATAAAGTATTATAAATTTAAATATAAAATCATGAATTTCAAATTAAAGTTTAAAGTACAACCAAGATCTAGATTTGTAAAACGAAATATTTTAGTACTTTAAATTGAAAATAATATATATATATATATATTATCCTTCTGTAAACATATTTATACACATTTTAAACTTTTAAGTTTTTTATACATATGTATTTATAATTATGTAATAAAAAAGATACTTATATATAATATTTTTACATAAATATAACATATATAAGTATATTTGACAAAATAATAATTAAATATATATATATATATATATATATATTATATACATATAATAGTTTCGGTTTTATAATAAAATAATAACTTTCAGAATTGCATTTTTTTATTTTTTCATACGAAAATTTGAATAAAATTCAAAATGTGTTTTAAAATTTTGAAAGATTTTAGGAATATAAATTTAATTTTAAAGTATTTATAAGTAATTTTTAATATATATATCTATATAATTTATATATATCTATCTAATTAATTAATATTATATATATTATATGAAAAAAAATTCAAAAACTTTATGAGTACATAAAATATTCATAAAACAAAAATTACATTACATGTTTATATACTGAATTTATTTTAATCTATATATTATAAAATATTGAATTATATTATTTAATTCGAAAATATAGAAAAAAATTATTTTGCTATAAGCATTTATATATGTATATATTTTTTAAATACACACACACACACACACACACACATATATATATATCATCTAATGAAGATAACACAATGTTATACAGATGCATGATATAACTAATTGTTATATAAACTGATATAGGATATAATAAATAATATACATTTTAATATATCATTGTAAAATGGATTGTACCGTTTACTAAGGCCTAATAGATACACCTAAACCGTTGAATCAGATCACTCCTTTGATCAAATCCTGATTCCAGAAAATGCTAATATTCTGAATGCAGCTACCACCAAATCTAGAATTTAATTTAATTTTGCATTGGAATTTCTTGAACTAGTGGAGAGGTGAGGAAGTATAATGGGCCAGAGAAAGAGATGAAGGGGAAGCTAAAAGTTCAATTTAGAAAATGACGGTTTGAGTGTTTAAATAAGAGAGAGTCTAACGAGTAAACGGAGGATCGAGATATACCTTTTTCTCTTACTCTTTCCATCCTTTCGTATTCAAAATCTAAGCCATCAACCATAACGACCGGATTTTCAACCCTAAAAAATCGACACTAATAGGTCCACTATATTACATGATGAACATTCAAGTGCCAGAAATACTGAACTGTTAGGGTGAAAGAAGAAGGTAGAAGATAGAGAAAGCTAAAACAACACAGAATCTCACAACGCTGCGAATAATATATAATACAACCATGATCTTTACAGAAATGAAACATCTTTATTCATATATACAACATCAGAGTAC
Source organism: Allium fistulosum (assembly GCA_030737815.1). Classification (NCBI taxonomy): domain Eukaryota; kingdom Viridiplantae; phylum Streptophyta; class Magnoliopsida; order Asparagales; family Amaryllidaceae; genus Allium; species Allium fistulosum. The sequence continues at coordinate 191,090,105 of CM060904.1, forward strand.
ATTAGACTTATCCTAAATTTTTGGATAGTTATAGAAACCTGTCCTCACATTGACAAACATACAGGCTCTATAATACAGCGGAAGTAAGAATATGTGAATACATCTTACCCATCCAGCTCCTCTCCAGCTCCAAAGTATGTAGCCAAACCTGGGAAAAACATGCTCGGTCTGACCCGACCATTACCGGGAATAACGCTCGGGTCAGTCTAAAAAACCGGCGTGAGTAAAACTCGATAGCAAGTAACAACCAACTAATTTCTATATTTGAAAACTATTCAAACAAAGGGTATCTCGTAAGACCACAGTGCACATAAAAACATATGGGTTTTTACCTTATGTTGACCCAATAAATGGACCAACACCCTGGTTTGAATTTGAAAGCACCACCCCTGTTCTGACAGAGAAATATCACGAATAACAGATATAGGAAAAGAACAGTAAAAGAAAGAAGACATGGAATTTTTATAGTGGTTCGGCCTGCTAATGAAGCCTATGTCCACTTTATAGTTTTATTAAAGACCGATTGCTGTTACAAGAGATGTTTGATTACAAAATTTTGATTATCTTTTGCTAAATTGAATCCCCTGAGTTGGAATCCACTGTAGAATCACAATAAATTCCTTTTGAGATTGTCGTGAGGGAGGTAGAGAGTGAAGAATAATTCCAACAGAGCATTAGCAACCAGTTCAGAGAAGCACCTCTTTATGTTGCAAGTAGGTTGTTATTTATAGAGAACGGAGGACTTCTTGGCCAATCCACTTCATTATCTGCACGCAGGTAGGTAGGGAACGACCTGGGGGGGGTTGACTCACAAACAGAGGCAAAACCATGGGTCGTTGGCGACCCATGGTCCATGGGTCACTGGCGACCTATAGACTTGGCTCGTTTTGTGAGCGGATGTCTTGGCCTTTCCTTCATTGCATCCTTAGGTCGTGGCTTGCTTTGCTATTGGATCAGAAAGATGTTTTGGTTGCTGATGATCTGAGCATTTAGGATTCTTCTAGAGTTCAGAATTGGAGATGTTTCCATAGTCGTCGTGGCTTTGGTTTAACGAAAATTTACAAGCAATTTGTGCTCAACCGCTGATTGGGCTAAAAGAATGCTCATCTCTTGGTTTCGTTGATCCCAATCGTAGCCTTAGTGATATAGCTTGGCTTTTGTTAACTTCTTTCCTTAGCCTTTCTGGTTAAGTTCTAAACCATTCCGATAACACCAGATTGTGCTGTCTTCTGTTAGATCCTGCCGGGCTAAAAATCCGTATAACATTTGCCACCCAGAGTGCGTCTTCGTTGTCAACAAGGAGTGCTCTTGAAGTTATTGCTCTCGATATATGTCCATTGATTCTAAGTGATCGCATTAAAGTTTACGAATGTGTGGCAGGTCTTGCTATCAGTCATCTAGCTTTGTTTCTGACTACTATTACTTGTCACAATGGATCAAATTTCTTTCCGTAGTTTCCCATCATGCCTCAGAATGATTAATAGGCCTAGGAGATCGAGTTTAAGGAGAATAAGTGTAACCTCTCTTCTTCTTTTTTCTTTTTTTTGGAGGGTCGCTAGCGATCTAACTTTGTGAAGATAGGTCGCCAACAATCCATGGTGGATTGCATGCGACCCAACTACTTAGCAAATTTTTCTTGCTTTCTTTTGCTTGCCTATTAATATACGAACCAACCTAGTCCATTCATCCGACCTAACTACTCTTGCTTCTTTACGCGGTCAAACCTCTATGCGATTCAATCCCAGGCGATCCAAGCTCTTGCTTGATCCGATTCATCACTTCACTTGAATTCATTCGCTACTAACTCGATTCAGGCACTTGCCTCTTTCGTGAAACCTTAGCCGACCTATTATCTCGCCGTTGATTCATTCGCTTGAATCCACACCATCCAAACCCTAGCTCGACTTTGAATTATAGCCGACCTATAATAAGCTCGCCACCGATCCATTCTGTAGCTCGTTGAGTTTGAATCCAGTTAGAGGTAGGTTCACTTAATTGGTTTGCTCATTATTGCATTGGTATAATGATTTGACGACGGGTTTCCATTTGCAATGTTGATTGTGAGGAGTTCGAGTTGATTGTGGTATAATGGAGGAAGATAGTAAATTGAGTCTCAAGTTATTTCCCGGAAAGACATACGGGCTTCGGCCTACTGCTTGACACGTTTTGCTATCTTCGTCCATTAGACTAGAATTTACTTGCGTTGTAATATCCCCCTACTTGGAGGCTAAAAAATAACGGCTACATATGCTGCAGTCATCCATAGTTATTAATCTTCGACGACCAAATACGGCGGTGCTAGATACATTGATACACAGATCACAGAAATAGGGAAATAATTTAACAATTCAAAAACACATTTCCATATTCAATTCAAAACATTTCTTGTTCATTACGTAATCCCTAATTTACGTTAACCATGTTCAACAAAATATATTTATCATAAATACGCCAAGAGCGACATATGAAGATGTCCACTTGGTTGATCAGAGAATATAGAAAGGCTAATAAATCTGCCTTTACAAACAAAACACACAGCAGAAAGAAAAACCCTAAATAACTATCTGCCTCCCGCACGCCTCCGGAAGCTTTATTCTTCAGAGAAGAAAACCTGAGAACGTTAAATCTCAAACTACTTAAAATCAATTGAGTGCCCGAGAGTTTAAGAGAAAAATAAAAACTTCGAGTCAGACATAAAGCTTGGTATGAATAAAAATCTTACATCTTAATCCTTTTAGATATCTAGTGAGACTACGCTGCTTAGTGGAACGAGTTTTCCCCTCACTAGTATCCTAAAACCTTTATTAATCCAAATTCTGTGCTCCTGCATATACAATGGTCAAAACATATATTTCAAAACAATATGATGATATGCATACTTTAAAATAAATAAGATTTTCCCATTCCCAGTTTAATCTGACACCCTATCAAAATTATAGCTTCTAGGGTAACTGTTAACCTTTTTAGTTTTCATGGGTTTACTAATAACCTTGTTATAACTAATAGACACCCTGTCCTATTCATAGTTTTCATGGGATCACTAAGAACCTATAGGCTCCTGCCAGTTAGCTTCATTAATTAATGGGTCCTCCTGAACCTATTAGTCATTCCAATAACTAATCACCTTATCCTAGTTTTCATTGGTTGACTTGGAACCTATGGACTTATCCAGTTACTCATTGCACATCCTACTTTTCATGGGCTAACTAGAAACCTACTGATACTTCCATTAACCACATTCTTATCCAAGTTTTCATGGGTTTACTAGGAACCTACTGACTGATGTCAATCCTTAATCCGGGTATAGTTTTCATGGGTTCATCACAAACCAATTAGCCCCTGCCAACTGTCCTTATGCATAGTTTACATGGGTTAACTATGAACCTTTTGGTATGCACCAATAACTACCTTAACATAGTTTTCATGGGTTTACTATGAACCTCTTGGTATGCACCAATAACTACCTTATCATAGTTTTCATGGGTTTACTATGAACCTCTTAGTATGCACCAATAACTACAAAGTTTATGCATCCTATATTTGGGATCACCCTGACTTCCTGGATGCAATTCTAATCATTCAGGAGTTTAAGTAGTTTATATTCACCATTTGAGTTAACCTACTGGTTCTTCTACCCCTTTTTCCCCAAAATACAGTTATGAGTTATCATGTGAATATACTCATATTTGAAGAAGTAAAACATTAATTAACAATACCACTCTTGTTGGTTTAAGGTCCTCGAATTACATATCTTAAAATATTGTTAACACCTTTAACTTACATTTTTATCAAGGCGACACTTCTTCAAAACTTCCTACTTAAAACCTTTACAAAACTCCGTTATATAAGCCGTGGGTTTTCCTTTAAAAATTATAGTATGGGGTTTCAAATCTTTTTCAACCAAACCTTTCGACCTTGTCGAAAGGTCTTCAAAACAACCTTTCGAATCCAAACTTTTCGAAACCATTGAAACCATTCAGCAATTCAAACCATTCGAAAGCATTCAACTCTTAAAATTTAAACCTTTCGTAGACTTACTGGGTCCATGTTAAAATATGTGGAAGGTCCTCTTTTAAAACCTTTCTACTACAATAGAAGCAACCTTTCGACCTTGTTGGGAGGTCTGCTTCGAAAGCTTTAAAACATTTCATTTAAACAATAGACCTCTGCCTTCTTAAAGCAACTCCTTCGAAAGCTTGGGTTATACTTCACTTTATAAAACAAAGGAAAATAATCTAAGTCGAAGGCTTTGACACATTTCGAAAAGCAATGAGAGAAGCGGCTGGTTTTTAAAACAAGTAAACCTTTCATCTTTGTCGAAAGCTACGACTTCGAAAGGTTGGAAAAAAATGGCTATAACCTTTCGAATGTGTCGGAAGGTTCAAAACAAAACAATGATAAGTGGCAGTAACCATTCGACTGTGTCGAAAGGTTCCAAAACAAAAAGGAACAGGAACCTTTCAACTTTGTCGAAAGGTTTAAAACCTTTCTTTTTAAACATTTGACATGGTTGAAAGCAACCAAGTCGGAAGCTCTAATTCGAAAGCAAAGCAGGTGAAAGCTTTTGGTTTATAAAGCAAACATACCCCAACCTCTTTGGCCATCAACCTTTCGACTAAGAACCCTTCGACCTTGTCCAATTCATTACATACCAAGATACTTGATACCATATGCATTAGTTTGACCTTGTCGAAAGCTATGAACCTCTCAACCTTGTCGAAAGGTCTGCGTTGGAAGGTTTTCTGCTGTAAAAGGCTGAAACATGCAAAAAGTATGATTTCTTTGTTTTTAACTTAAAAGGATTAACTTTTCAACTAACCTGCCTTTGTTTGTCAAATTCTCATTGGTTAATAATTTATTTTCAGAAAAATGCTGCCACTAATTTTCAGGAATAAATAATAATTTTATTTTATAAAATGCCCCATCTCCTTAATTAAATATATAAAACATTTAAGTCTCACACCTTAAATAATTTTATATATTTATCGAAAAACTTAGGAAAAATCTGGAAAAATACCAGAAAATCTATTTTAATATATTTTCAAACATATAAAAATTTCAAACCCAAACAATCTTTATTTTGGTCGTAATTAATTTTCTAACCCAACAAATAATTTTCTCCAGTAGAAAATTTATATAAAATCCTTATAAACTCGAAAAATTATGAAAATTGAAACTCATCTCCAAAATCATGCTTTCTATAACATAAAATTTTCCCATGGCATTTAAAAATCATTTCATCTCGGTTTTACCCTAAAACCGTGTATATCCCTTATTAAACAACCTTGCTTAAACACATATAAATCATAAACAAGCATATCATCATTCAATATATCATAAAAAAGATTTATCCTTAAATCCAAAACCATATGATGTAAAAATCAAAATAGAGATGTAGAAATTATTATTCACCTTAGATTGGATAAGGAAATTAAAGTATGATTGAGATTGATTCTGATTCTTTCTAACTTGGATCCTAGTTTTAGTTGATTTTCTCTTCTCCTCTTTCTAATGGTCGGCCTTGCTTGCTTCTTACATTTAAAATTTTGTTTGTGATAAAATGAACATGTATGACTAAGGGGATAGTATAAGGGTGGAAAATATGGGTGATTAATTACCCTAATGCCCTTGTGTTTAATATCCTAACCATTTATATAAGTTCATTTGAGCTAATTAAGCGCGGCCACCAAGTTTATTAATCAACCTCAATCTCCTTATCTACATTATTCTATTTAATTTATTCTAATTAAATCTCCCGAATAATGTCAATAAAATTAAGGGTGTTATAGGATCCCTCCTTAAAGAATTTCATCCTTGAAATTCAGTAAGGACTAACTAGCAAACATAGCAATCATTTGTAACATCTCCTAACGACCAATGTATGTAAATCTACTATAGACATACCATCAAAACAGATCAGGATAAGCCTCCCGAATCCTGTCCACCATCTCCCAAGTACATTCTTTCTCATTGTCGCTCCATTGAACTTTCACAAACTTGATTGTCTTGGTCCTCAATTTCTTCTCATCTCTCACTACAACCCGAACTGGTTGTCTAACAAAAGTCAAATCAGGCTCTACTACTAAGTCCTCTAACTCTGTCTGTGGAATAGTAGCCTTTGGATCACGCACATACTTACAAAGATGAGACACATGGAACCCATTATGGACACTGTTACCCAGTTGCTCGGCCCGGCTACTAGAAGCAACTGTTGAGTGCCGTTCGACCTAAATGCTGCTCGGCATGAATGCCGCTCGGCCTAAATGTCGCTCGGCCTAAGTGCCGCTTGGCCTAAATGTCGCTCGGCCTAAGTCCATCGCTCGGCATTGTTAGTTGGAACTGCATCGTTCGACATCCTTTGTTCGACCAATGTCACTCGACACAGGAGTGTTCAACATCTATCGTTCGGCATGACCTAGATTTGAGCCAACTACCCAAAGTTCATCGTTCGGTCAATTACCGCTCGGTGTAAAATTGTTCCAACCTTAGAAATGCAACCATCTCGGTTATCGCCGCCCGGCATCCATCGTTCGGCCAATGTCGTTTGGCAACCCTCTTTGACAACATCGTCTAGCAAAGTTACTCAGCAAGGTCGCTCGGCAACTGTCTTTCGGCATCCCTGGCTCGGTGCATATTAAAGGAGTTAACGAGTGGTCAAGCCGACAACAAAGTAAGGGCGTTCGGCATAACTTTACTTCGAGTCACTTGATGATCGCTGCAGACAGTCCTCGACCGGCATCCCTCGTTCGGCAACTGTCGTTCGGTGTCCCTGGATTGGTGCATAGAAGCCGCTCAATATGGGCCGAAGTACCTTGTTCCTGGGCCTGCAAAGGAAGTCCGGCCTATCTTCGCCTATAAATAGAAGGGCGGGGGCACAGTGAAAGGACCTTTTTTTTCGGGAACTACGAGGAGACTCTGCCATTTTCAAGACTCACTTGTTTTATGTTTAAACTTGTATTCAAGTTGTTGGTGTACGGATTGTATCTGTATTCAATTATTTGAAATAGCAATAAAGAATAAACTTAAAGTGGACGTAGGCAGTTACGTCGAACCACTATAATTCCGGTGTTCTCGTTTGTTGCATTAAGTTTTACATACATTCCTCTATTTTAATTCTTTATCTTCATTAATCTCTCTACACAAATCTTTCTTTGGGTGTTAGTTACCAATTTTGGTGCTAACATTTTGGTGCTTTCATTGAGAACTCATTCTCAGGCCGTTACGATCTACTTTGTAGCTACTGGATTGAAGAAATCCCCCGAAGGAGACCGATAGCGTCCAGCAAATAGGACCAGGCAATCAACAAGCTAATCTTGGCGCTGGGACTATGGCCGCCCAAAACCAAATGGAAGCTGTCACCAGGACAGAGTTCAACGAGCTAATGAGAGAACTCATGGAAAGCAGAAGACAACTTAGCGAACAGATCCAAGCTAACGCCAACCTTATGACTCAGCTTACTCAACAACAACATCAGAATGCTGGAGGAAGCCCCGTTCCTTACTCCTCATCTGACAGCTCTTCTTCGTCTAATGAACCTCCCGGGCATAGACATCGTAGAACAGAAACAATGCAAGCAGGAGCTGCTGATCGATCAACCAGGGATGGCCCGGGTTCTCTACTTGGAGCAATGGCCCCTCACCTACACCAAGAAAATCACACTCAAGATGGAACGGGAAACTTAGGATCTGGAGTATGAGTGGAAGCTGGACAGCCGGCACACCATAGTCCTAATGATGCTGGTCCCCAGGATACACACTTGGTAGATTTCCAACAGAGGAGACACCGACCAGAGCAGTCTCGAAGGACAGAAGCCAACCTGCCATCTTCCATACAAATCCCAAACTTATCAGCTATGGTCAGACAGCTGATGAGAGAGAACCAAGGCTTATCAAATGATGATTGGGGATATCTAGGAGTCATACTCCATTCACAGATGCTATCCTATAGGCCGAGTACCCCAGGAAGTTTAACTAGCCGGCTATTCCGGCCTATGAAGGAAAGACTGTCCCCGGTAGCGTGTGATGAGATATGAATGGATGATGGACTCAGCTAGAGCAAACAATGCAACTAAGTGTAGATGCTTCCCAATAACTTTATCTGGAATCGCTACCATGTGGTTCACCCGACTCCCTCCACGGACTATCTCCAACTTTGATGAGTTAGTGATAAAATTTGTGGAACAATTCAGGATATACGCCACTCGTCCCAAGTCCGTGATGTCCTTGTCTAGTGTGATTTATGCTCCAGGGGAGTCGTTAAAAGAGTACTTACAAAGATTCCACATTGCCGCAACTGAAGTTAGTAACCCCAATGACCATGCTATTTTAATGGCCGTGATGCGAGCAGTAAATCCAGATTCGGAGTTTGGTGATTGGCTGGCGGGAAAGCCTCCGACTACACTGGAACATTTTTATTCAAAGGCACACCAATTTATAAGAAGGGAGGAAGCTAGGTGGACGAGGCAAGACAATGCACCAGTACCTGGCAAGGAGACTGTGCAGAGCAACATTGCTGTAAAACAATCCGGTGACAACTCTGGAAATGTACAAGTCAATGTTCAAAACAAGCCTGAACAATCTAAAGGATCTGGTGGGGGAAATCCTGGAAAGAAGAGGGAAGCCGGAAAGTGGAAACCAAGGATCCTAACTTACAACGAATACACTCCTCTAAACGCAACTTTGGAGAATATTTACTTGTCGACTTGTAATACTTTCCAATATCGAAATCCACAACCAAAAGAGTCCACCGAAGAACAAAAGCGGACTAAGAAGTATTGCCGCTTCCACATGACTTACGGGCACAATACCGAGGAGTGTATGCACCTCCATGATGCTATAGAAAAGCTGATTCAACAAAAGAAGTTGCAGGAATTTGTCAAGACTCCACCGGAGGGTGGACAAGGAGCATCAGACCCTGGTCGCGTGCAAGCTCCACGTCATCCTGAGGAACCAGCTCGGACCGTGGGAAGACTAATCATAAACACGATAGTCGGAGGGCCTCATCCGGCAGACAAGAGTTGGCAAGATATGGAACGTTATGTTAGTTCCCTAAAACATGCAGATTTCGAATGTTGTTCAAACGTGGAAGATGGTACCCCAGCTAAACAGCAGCGAATGATGACGGATGATATAGTGTTTAGAAGTAGAGATGCCGATCAGGTGGAGGCACATACCATTGACCCGATGGTCATCTCGGCCACTATCGGGCCAGCATTTGTGAGAAGGATACTGATTGACTGTGGAATTTCTGTTAATATCATCTTCAAAAAGGCATATGATCAGATGAAGATTGAGACCAAGGACCAGAAACCATCTAAAGCCCATATTCATAGCTTTAATGGTGCGGCTACCGATGCGGTGGGCTTTGTTGAATTGCCAGTTGAACTTGGGGAAGGTGAACGTAGGAGGGTGCAGATCCTACCATTCGTAGTTTTGGATGTCGACTCCCCGTATAATGTATTCTTGGGCCGGCCGGCCCTGGCAGAATTTAGGGCAGCTTTGGCCCCATGGTGTTTAACTCTGAAATTTCTGACAGAAAGTGGAGTTGGTGTAGTGCATGGCGATCAAGCGACCGGTCATGCATGTTATATGGCTGAGCTAAGAGAGGCTTAGTGAAGAGAGAAAGGAAAGGTTGTTAACAGCTCCGTCCGCATCCAAGTTGTAAAAGATTGACAAGTAGTGCCCGAGCTTTGGCTCGGGCAACATGATCGGATCTATAGAGACATAGATCCGAGAGATGACGATGAGGAACCCAAGGAGGCAAAAGCAGCACCGGCTGAACTGACAACTGACATTCCAGTCAGCCATGATGATCCATTGCGAATACTTAAGATTGGATCACAACTTGACCCCCCGATGATCGAGGACCTTACTGATTTCCTCCGGGCAAATCTGGATGTTTTCGCTTGGACACATTATGATATGTGCAGGATTTCTCCCGCCATTGCGAGTCATATGTTGAACATAGACCCAAAATACGTGCCAATAAAGCAGAAAAGGGGAGGGATGGACCCGGAAAGGTCCGCCGCTCTTAGAGAGGAGGTGGACAAACACAGAGCCAATAGGTTCGTCTGCGACGCCCTCTACCCTGAATGGGTATCTAACCCCGTGCTAGTGAGAAAAGAGAATGGGAAATGGAGGACCTGTGTTGATTACTCAGACTTGAACAAGGCATGCCCTAAGGATAGTTTCCCTTTACCTAGAATTGACCAGTTGTTCGATTCAACCGCCGGGCATAAGTTATTATCATTTATGGACGCGTACTCGAGATACAATCAAATCCCAATGCACATTCCGGATCAGGAACACACTAGCTTTGTCATGGACGTCGGACTATATTGTTATGTTGTGATGCCTTTTGGGCTGAAGAATGCAGGAGCGACTTATCAGCACTTGGTGAATCGGATGTTTAAAGACCAAATCGGTAGAACGATGGAAGTATATGCGGATGACATGCTCGTGAAGTCACGGTAGTCAAACGACCACATTCGAGACTTGGCAGAAATGTTTGATATACTCAGATGTTATGGGATGAAGATTATTCCATTAAAATGTTCCTTTGGCGTTGCGTCAGGAAAGTTCTTGGGTTTTTGTAACGACCCAGAATTTGACCACTTTAAAATATACTATTTAAAGTGATTTTAAATATGAATTCAGTAAGGTTATATGATTCAAACAAAATTAGATAGGGTCTGAGAAGAGAATTATACACAAAAATAGTAACATTTTCCTATATCGACAAAAGTGACAAAATGCTGATTTTAGAAATGTAAGTTTCAATGGTTAAATAAATTATTTTAATTAATTTATGAGTGTTTATATTTTTAAATAGCATTATAAAAATTTATTTTTAAAATTGGTTTACATAAATAAATAGTTTAACTAAAACGTCAAAATGTGACCGTAAAACATTTTGTCGAAAAATCAATGTTTTGTCGATTAAAAGTTGTCACAACGTCGCACCTTTATTTTGTCATATAAGAACATATATTCAAATAGTGTAAGTATTAATTAATTCACTAATCAAGTTTACTTTTACTAAACATACTTAGAAAATTCTAGAATATAATTAAGAAAAAGTAAGCACAAAAAGACAAAAATGTCATTTCAAAGCAAAAAGTAAAACATCAAATCAAAGAAACATAATTATTACTTTCTTTACTTAATACTTAAGTAAAAATGACATAAAGTAATGATTTGAAATGTGATGTTAAGTGTTGAAAAAAAATAAGATTACTTTATAAATAAGTAAAGGTATTTTAGTCATTTTACAAAATATTATTTTAATCCAAAAACTTTTCTATAAATAAGACCACCATTCTTCCACTTTCTTTACATATTTCTACCTTCTTCTTCTTCCTCCTTGAAGCTCTCTTTAATGGCTTCTTCTTCTTCTTCCATTTCCTTACTAACTTTTTCAAAACCATATCAAATTAACTCCAAACACAACCAAACTTTGCCAAAGACCTTAGAATACCATTAGAACATGATTTAGCATCTAAGAAGTCAAGAAATGATGGAGGAAGGAGTGGAATAGGGCATGGCCGAACCTATCAAGAAGAGGGAGCAAGTTCGTGAAGTTTCGGAGCAAGAAAAAGAAAAGGACGTGCTCCCAGAATTAAAAGGAATGTCTACGAAAAATATTTGGTATAGATAAGAAGATGTAGTGAAGTGTTGTTGCATATGAATGTTGGTAGGAAGTTAATCTTTTGGTAAAAGGTGAAAAAATTTCATCGCTTCTGGATTTATATTTTAGTTGTGATAAAACAATCACATTTATACTCTTATGACTTATGAATGTTTATTTGGTTGTTAATATGGATGATTTGATAGTTAGTTAATTAATTGAATTGTGATAGTATATCCCGTTGTGGTATTAATAGTGAATGTTGAATTTGAAATCATATGTTATGTGATTTGTTGAATGGATAGTATGTTAGCGATGAATATGGATATTGGTTATGTTCATTTTGATTAAATGATCCTTTGTTTATAAGACCATATTTTAGTGATATGAGATATTTTGGGAAAATAAGTCTCTTTTCAATTAGAAGTGAAATTAAAGTAAAAGTAAAAGAGAATTTTAAATTTGAAGTGGAATGGGTTTGAAAAGAATAGTTAAATTGAATTTGAAATTGAGATAAATAGTGAAATTAAAATTGAAATCGATTTTGAAAAATTGAATTTGTGATTAAGGTTGAATTGAAGTTTAAATTGAAATTAGACATGAAATCTAAGTTTTAAATATGTTTAATTTGAAGTTAGAATTGAAATTGAATTGAAATTTAAATTTAAATTTAAAATTTAATATTAAAATAATAGGAATATAATAATATGGTAATAGTGAAAATACATTTTAAATACTTTAAAAAGTGAAAATATTGATTTAAAATGATTAGTAATGATTTTATAAGTGTTAAAATCCAATTTGAATATATTATTTCAAATATTGAAAAATAAGTTAAAACTAGACGCGTCGCGCAACGGTAGTTCGAGATTTCGTGCCGTAAAGTTCAAATGAATGTGTAGAGTGGAATATAGCTCGGAATTCTTCGAGATAAGAAAATTCCGAACTATTATATCCATATCTTCTAAACGAAGAAAGAAAATCAAAATTTTGTTGAGTAGATTTTGAATTAAGTCCAAATCAATTTTCTAGAAAAATCGCGCTAGTATAGTTAAGTGACCATAATAGGAAATCTGTTTAAATGAACATTTTTAATTATGGAAAAATATGAAATAAATTCGATAAATCTATTTAAATGATTTGAAAGAGATTTGGATTGAAAAATATGAGTTATCAAATGTTTAAAAGTTGATATAATCAAATAAGCTTATATAGCACTTTCCGCATCACTTTTATGCTATGAATTGTATACTTTTGGAATATGAGTTTAAATATAACGATTTTTCCCTGAATCAATTAAGAATGTTTTTAAAAGGGAATTTAAGCGTTTTAAAAGAAAATTTGGAATCTTTATAATCAATTCCAAAATAAAGTTGATAATTGAGTATGCGGAAACGACTAGTACATTTGTCCCACCTGTGAGATCTGGGAAGATAAAACAAAGTGTTTAACTAAGGTTAGGGATGAAGCAACCAGTGCCCTGAACTTACCTGGCCTATGTTTTCTTTTCTTAGGCGAGGGGTGGAACAAATCGAAAGGAAAGCCCAAATGCTCTTAAATAAAAAGTTTGTATTAAGTTTCCAAAATAAAAGAAGATTAGTATTATCCAAAATTTAAGCAATCTTCAAAATGAATCATTTCTATAATCCTATTTACTCAAATATGTTTGCTAAGATTTATTTAGGGTTTATCGTAAATGATGTCTTAAATAACATTGTTTTTGACCCGCCTAAAAGTAAAGGAATTTGGATCGAGAGTTAAGTAAGAAAATTTGAGATATTATCTGAAGCAAAAGAATGAATTACTTAGAAATATTCTAAGTCAAAAGAAACTGATTTCGAAATCATCCAAAAAGAATTAAAGTGAAAAGAGACTTAATAAATCCCGTATACTCATATTCACTTTTTATTGATAATTGGATTCCGAAGGAACCGGGGTCGGATTTGGGTGATTCCTATCCGAAAACCACTTCGAACCAATGTATACATTCGAACGTGAAGACTCTTTGAAGATGAAGATTATTGAAGACCGTGGATCTTCATAGCGTGAGGACTGCTTGTTGATTTGCTCGGGGTCGCACCCATTACAGAGTTATATATAGCAGTGGTCTCCTCTTTATGGAGATTATTTTGGATTGCAAGGACTACTCGCTACTAGTGGTAGTAGGAGAGTGCCTTCGGTTTGTCCTGTTCCTGGACAACTTGTATGGACGTTTGTCTGACATTGCATTTCTAAAGATTATGTACACTGGTTTTTACAAACGTACATCAATGGTGGCGGAGAAGGCAAGTTCTCTTAGCTTAACACCCTCCTTGAGACATACGAGCTCAAGGGTTGTATTTTTGTAGAAGGCAATTAGTAGTTAACGGAAATGGAAATGTGGCATTCAAAGATGTGATATGTGCTTTGTGAAAAGGTAATCGTTGCATTAAGCCTCATCAACCCGGAAATGACCGAAACAGGATTAGATGCGGCAAGGCTAAGTGGGTCATTCCCAATTAGGGCATGATCATCCCCTTCTAGATATATTTTATTTCCGCTATGACGTTAAGGATGTAAATTAATGTGGTGTATGGAAAATGGGCGCTCGGTTAAAGGTCGGTAACGACCGGGGGATGACATATTCGGTACTATCTAGTTACAGAAGTAGGCCGGTCTTGTGTTGGTAGAGGGCAGATGTTCTGTGCCTCGGGACATCCATCTAGAGGTGTACCCATTTCGGAAGGTAGATCCTTCAGCTGGTCATTTGTATGGAAATCCATTCTCCAATAAGAACCTACGGTTTTGTTTGTATTGGCATAATGAATAGCCTCGAAATGCTATATGGGTAACCATTTCGGATAAGATTAATAAGTTTATTTGCAAATGTTTTCAAAGAGATGTCATTAGAAATAATATCAAATGTTTTGATATATAAAAGTGTTTTAGTTATCATAAGATAAAAACCCGTTCGTGTTTATGTGTGGGCGTGGTCTTATGAGATACTCTTGTTTTCAAAGGATTTTATCCAAAGGCTGGTATATGACACTGTCATTTATTATTGAGTTTTTCTCATGCTGGTTTATCAAGCCTGATCCGGGTGTTTTCAATACTCGGGTCAGATCCGAGTAGTTTTAGGTTAGTCGAAGACGGTTGGAGTTTCCAGAGGTGTGCTGGAGATATTCATCTACGTATGGACATATTTTATTATCCGCTGTACTTAGTTTGTTTTAGTTGATGGATGTCAGCAATTGTAAGGGCAGAGGTTTATAACTGTCCAAGCCGAATTTAGGTTAGACTCTGATATATGTATTTAAATTTTTTCCGCTTTAAACATATTTGTTCAATATTATATGTTATTCCATTCGTGTGAGATTCTGTTCTATCTTTATTTTCTTTCTACCCTTAATGATCCGCTTATTCTTGCAATTTGAGTTGGACATGTGTGGTTTATTGTCGACTCAAAGGGTACTGAAAAACGGTTCATTACATTTGGTATCAGAGCTGAAAGTTAAGCGAGAACCTTGGCTTTGTTGGGGTAAAGACTCTTCAGAGATAGGAATAGTAATACCCTAGGATGAGTAACTCATTAGAGATAGGGTTAGTAACACCCCAGAATGAGTTTGAGTGTATTATATATGAGTGCGTATTTGTTAGTGACTAATAAATTGTTTTGTGTTGATTTATCTGTTGATTGATTTACGGATTCTGATCGATGCGCCCGATCAGCGTTATCAATGAGGATTCCTAAACACTTAAACAAGGCGAACCGACACACTAATTTTGACAAAATTGGTAAATGAAATAATTTTACCTAGGATTATATTTTGAATATAAAGTCTATATTTTGAAAAGTTTTATAGTTAGAAATCAGGATTTGTGAAATTTAAATATGAACATCTTGTGATTAAAATTTCACAGTTTGACTATAAGATGTTTCATAAAGATAATCGATAAGTAAGAAATCTGATAAGGTAATTAAGATCTTTAATAATTGTTCCAAAATATTAAATAAAGAAATGATGATGTTAAGTTATTATCATAAATTGATCAAATGTTTGATTTAAAAGTTTAAGTACAAATACCTTGTGAATTAAGTTTCACGATTTGACTATAAGGTGTTTAAAAATAAGATTTGTTTAAGAAATGAATAAATAAAATAAAAATGTATTTAAATGATTGTGTAAAAAGGTAAATATAAAAAAGGAATGAGAATTTAAATTCGAGTAAAAGGATTATGGAAATTTAAATGAAGTTAATTATATAAGATAAAATGAATTTATAAAATAGATTTTATAAAGTAATCTCTAAAGGATTTTGAAAATGGTATTATTTCAAATAAAAAGAGGTATTTTATGATAACTAATTCGATTTGCTCGAAAATAAACTAAAAATGGGCAAGGGATGTGTTCAGATGGTAAGCACTTCTCTTAAGTATTACTCTTCTTGTTAAGAGGATATATGATACTATTGGTAGTACCCAGTTCCTTGGATTGTTTTGGAATTACTCGATCTATATAATTTTCTTAAAGTTAAAGAGATAATGTGAAACATTAATTGATAAATTGATTAGTAATCTTTATAAAAGTATTTAAAATAAGGATAAATTGGGATCGCTAATTGATAAGATAAACCAAAATTCTCGACGATTTTGGACAGTCGAAAATTTTCGAATCATACATAACTCGGAGCTAAGAAAATTTAAAAAACTTTTGGTAAAAGATTATGAAATACTTTGAGTAAATGAAATAAGATAAGGATAATTTATAAATTTTATTTATAAAGAAAATTTAAGAGTTAAGAGTTTGAGGATTTAAATATGGGTGGTTTTAAAATCTATTTTTCAAAGCTAGAAAATTAATAATAGTATTAAGTAAGAAATAAGTTCTATAACTTATGAATTTGAGACAATAACAAATTACAACAAAGTCTAAATTTGTTAAGACAAATGGAATTAAGTAAAACCAATTTGAAATTTGGTATTTGTTATACTCTTAGGATGTAAAGGTATATCATACAAATATAGATTTAAACCATGAACAATCTATACACTTAAGTAAAATAATGACTCTTTAAAAAGGTAATTATAACTTGGAAAATGTTTTATTAATGAATTCTACCATTAATTAAGAATTTGGACTTAAGTCTTTATAAGTGATTGATTTGCATAATTTATAAGATGTAGTAAACTTAAGTAACAGTTTTACGAAATGATTTATAAATAATATTAGTGTTAAAGGAAATATACTAAGTTAAAGGATTGTGGGAAAACTATTTTAATGATAAATTATCTTTTGAGTGAAAAATGGTTTCTTTGGAATATTTTCCATTAATAAAAAGATTTGAAAATAAATAATTAAAGGTATTATATAAAGAAGCACCTTTATAAAGTGTTTGAGTTTAAGATAAAGTTTATGAAAAGTTTTTGAAAGTTAATAAATACATATGTTATATGTAGATCATTTTGTCACACAAATGTTGATCTAATATCCGAGTACAGAACTTTAAGGTGTTTACACTGGTCCGGAAAAGGATTTATCACTCGATTCTTGACAATGAACAATTATGAGGGTTTGTGGTTAGGTACTTTAGTTTTCTATCATAGTTGAGAGCTATGTGAGGAAAGCAAAGGTTTTTGAGCAAAGAGCCTGATTAAAGTCCGCACTAGAGGATCGGGGGATCGATACTAGTTCGGAAATAAAGTTGTGTATTCGAATAAGAGATCGAATAAGATATTTCATACGGATGATCTGTGTATATTATATGGAATTAAATTTAAAGATACATGTTTTAGGCAAAATTTTGTTTGGGTAATTTCGAGGACAAAATTCTTTTAAGTAGTGGAGAATGTAACGACCCAGAATTTGACCACTTTAAAATATACAATTTTAAGTGATTTTAAATATGAATTAAGTAAGGTTATATGATTCAAACAAAATTAGATAGAGCCTGAGAAGGGAATTATACACAAAATAGTAACATTTGCCTATATCGACAAAAGTGACAAAATGCTGATTTTAGAAAAGTAAGTTTCAATGTTTAAATAAATTATTTTAATTAATTTATGAGTGTTTATATTTTTGAATAGCATTATACAAATTTATTTTTAAAATTGGTTTACATAAATAAATAGTTTAAGTAAAACGTCAAAATGTGACCGTAAAACATTTTGTCGAAAAATCAACGTTTTGTCGATTAAAAGTTGTCGTAACGTTGTCGCACCTTTATTTTGTTATATAGGAACATATATTCAAATAATGTAAGTATTAATTAATTCACTAATCAAGTTTACTTTTACTAAACATACTTAGAAAATTCTAGAATATAATTTAGAAAAAGTAAGCACAAAAAGACAAAAATGTCATTTCAAAGCAAAAAGTAAAACATCAAATCCAAGAAATATAATTATTACTTTCTTTACTTAATACTTAAGTGAAAATGACATAAAGTAATGATTTGAAATGTGATGTTAAGTGTTGAAAAAAAATAAGATTACTTTATAAATAAGTAAGGGTATTTTTGTCTTTTTACAAAATATTATTTTAATCCAAAAACTTTTCTATAAATAAGACCACCATTCTTCCACTTTCTTTACACATTTCTACCTTCTTCTTCTTCCTCCTTGAAGCTCTCTTTAATGGCTTCTTCTTCCATTTCCTTACTAAATTTTTCAAAACCATATCAAATCAACTCCAAACACAACCAAACTTTGCCAAAGACCTTAGAATACCATTAGAACATGATTTAGCATCTAAGAAGTCAAGAAATGATGGAGGAAAGAGTAAAATAGGGCATCGCCGAACCTATCAAGAAGAGGGAGCAAGTTCGTGAAGCTTCGGAGCAAGAAAAAGAAAAGGAAGTGTTGCCGGAATTAAAAGGAAAGTCTACGAAAAATATTTGGTATAGTTAAGAAGATGTAGTGAAGTGTTGTTGCATATGAATGTTGGTAGGAAGTTAATCTTTTGGTAAAAGGTGAGAAATTCTCATCGCTTTTGGATTTATATTTTTGTTATGATAAAACAATCACATTTATACACTTATGACATATGAATGTTTATTTAATTGTTAATATGGATGATTTGACAGTTAGTTAATTAATTGAATTGTGATAATATATCCCGTTGTGGTATTAATAGTGAATGTTGAATTTGAAATCATATGTTATGTGATTTGTTGAATGGATATTATGTTAGCGATGAATATGGATATTGGTTATGTTCATTTTGATTAAATGATCCTTTGTTTATAAGACCATATTTTAGTGATATGAGATATTTTGAGAAAATAAGTCTCTTTTCAATTAGAAGTGAAATTAAAGTAAAAATAAAAGAGAATTTTAAATTTGAAGTGGAACGGGTTTGAAAAGAATAGTTAAATTGAATTTGAAATTGAGATGAATAGTGAAATTAAAATTGAAATCGATTTTGAAAAATTGAATTTGTGATTAAGGTTGAATTAAAGTTTAAATTGAAATTAGATTTGAAATCTAATTTTTAAATATGTTTAATTTGAAGTTAGAATTGAAATTGAATTGAAATTGAAATTTAATATTAAATTAATAGGAATATAATAATATTATAATATGGTAATAGTGAAAATACATTTTAAATACTTTAAAAAGTGAAAATATTGATTTAAAATGATTATTAATGATTTTATAAGTGTTAAAATCCAATTTGAATATATTATTTCAAATATTGAAAAATAAGTTAAAACTAGACGCGTCGCGCAACGGTAGTTCACGATTTCGCGCCGAAAAGTTCAAATGAATGTGTAGAGTGGAATATAGCTCGGAATTCTTCGAGATAAGAAAATTCCGAACTATTATATCCATATCTTCTAAACGAAAAAAGAAAATCAAAATTTTGTTGAGTAGATTTTGAATTAAGTCCAAATCAATTTTCTAGAAAAATCGCGCTAGTGTAGTTAAGTGACCATAATAGGAAATCTGTTTAAATGAACATTTTTAATTATGGAAAAATATGAAATAAATTCGATAAATCTATTTAAATGATTTGAAAGAGATTTGGATTGAAAAATATGAGTTAACAAATGTTTAAAAGTTGATATAATCAAATAAGCTTATATAGCACTTTCCGCATCACTTTTATGCTATGAATTGTATACTTTTGGAATATGAGTTTAAATATAACGATTTTTCCCTGAATCAATTAAGAATGTTTTTAAAAGGGAATTTAAGCGTTTTAAAAGATAATTTGAAATCTTTATAATCAATTCCAAAATAAAGTTGATAACTGAGTATGCGGAAACGACTAGTACATTTGTCCCACTTGTGAGATCTGGGAAGATAAAACAAAGTGTTTAACTAAGGTTAGGGATGGAGCAACCAGTGCCCTGAACTTACTTGGACTATGTTTTCTTTTCTTAGGCGAGGGGTGGAACAGATCGAAAGGAAAGCCCAGATGCTCTTAAATTAAAAGTTTGTATTAAGTTTCCAAAATAAAAGAAGATTAGTATTATCCAAAATTTAAGCAATCTTCAAAATGAATGATTTCTATAATCCTATTTACTCAAAAATGTTTGCTAAGATTTATTTTAGGGTTTATCGTAAACGATGTCTTAAATAACATTGTTTTTGACCCGCCTAAAAGTTAAGGAATTTGGATCGAGAGTTAAGTAAGAAAATTAGAGATATTATCCGAAGCAAAAGAATGAATTACTTAGAATTATTCTAAGTCAAAAGAAATAGATTTCGAAATCATCCGAAAAGAATTAAAGTGAAAAGAGACTTAATAAATCCTGTATACTCATATTCACTTTTTATCGATAATTGGATTTCGAAGGAACCGCGGTCGGATTTGGGAGATTCCTATCCGAAAACCACTTTGAACCAATGTATACGTTTGAACGTGAAGACTTGTTGAAGATGAAGATTATTGAAGACCGTGGATCTTCATAGCGTGAGGACTGCTTGTTGATTTGCTTGGGGTCGCACCCATTATACAGTTATATATAGGAGTGGTCTCCTCGTTGTGGAGATTTTTTCGGATTGCGAGGACTACTCGCTACTAGTGGTAATAGGAGAGTGCCTTCGGTTTGTCCTATTCCTGGACAACTTATATGGACGTTTGTTTGACATTGCATTTCTAAAGATTATGTACGTTGGTTTTTACAAACGTACATCAGTGGTGGCGGAGAAGGCAACTTCTCTTAGCTTAACACCCTCCTTGAGAAATACGAGCTCAAGGGTTGTATTTTTGTGGAAGGCAATTAGTAGTTAACGAAAATGGCAATGTGGTATTCAAAGATGTTATATGTGCTTTGTGAAAAGGTAATCGTTGCCTTAAGCCTCATCAACCCGGAAATGATCGAAACCGGATTAGATGCGACAAGGCTAAGTGGGTCATTCCCAATTAGGGTATGATAATCCCCTTCTAAATATATTTCTTTCCGCTGTGACGTTAGAGATGTAAATTAATGTGGTGTATGGAAAATGAGCGCTCGGTTAAAGGTCGGTAACGACCGGGGGATGACATATTTGGTACTATCTAGTTACAGAGGTAGGCCGGCCTTGTGTTGGTAGAGGGCAGATGTTCTGTGCCTCGGGACATCCAACTAAAGGTGTACCCATTTCGAAAGGTAGATCCTTCACCTGGTCATTTGTATGGAAATCCATTCTCCAATAAGAACCTACGGTTTTGTTTGTATTGGCGTAATGAATAGCCTCGAAATGCTATATGGGTACCATTTCAGATAAGATTAATAAGTTTATTTGCAAATGTTTTCAAAGAGATGTCATTAGAAATAATATCAAATGTTTTGATATATAAAAGTGTCTTAGTTATCATAAGATAAAAACCCGTCCGTGTTTATGTGTGGGCGTGGTCTTATGAGATACTCTTGTTTTCAAAGGATTTTATCCAAAGGCTGATATATGACACTGTCATTTATTATTAAGTTTTTCTCACGATGGTTTATCAATCCTGATCCGGGTGTTTTCAATACTCGGGTCAGATCCGAGTAGTTTCAAGTTAGTCGAAGACGGTTGGAGTTTCCAGAGGAGAGCTGGAGATATTCATCTACGTATGGACATATTCTATTATCCGTTGTACTTAGTTTGTTTTAGTTGATAGATGTCAGCAATTGTAAGGACAGAGGTTTATAACTGTCTAAGCTGAATTTAGGTTAGACTCTGATATATATATTTGAATGTTTTCCGCTATAAAGATATTTGTTCAATATTATATGTTATTCCATTCGTGTGAGATTCTGTTTTGTCTATTTTTCTTTATTACCTTTCATGTTCCGTATTTTCGTGCAATTTGAGTTGGACATGTGTGGTTTATTGTTGATTCAAAGGGTATGAAAAAACGAGTCGCGACAGTTTCATTTTTAACGCATAAGGAATTGAAGCTAACCCAGAAAAGATTCAGGCTATTCGGGACATACAAGTACCAAGAACTATAAAGCAAGTGCAAAGTCTGACCGGAAAAGTAGCCGCGTTAAGCCGATTGGTATCCAGTGCGACAGACAAGTGTATTCCCTTCTTTGATGTGATAAAGAAGGGGAAGAGAAACTTTGATTGGACACCCGACTGTGAGGATGCAGTTCGAGCTCTAGTAAGGCATTTGGAAAGTCCCCCGGTGCTGTCAAAGCCTATAGATCACAAAGTGTTGTATGTATACTTGGTTGTATCTCAACATGCCATCAGTATGGCCTTGGTTCGCGAGGAGGACCGAATTCAAAAGCCGGTGTATTATGTCAGTAAACGTTTAACGGGGGTAGAAATAAATTATCCTAAAATTGAGAAGCTAGCCTACTGCTTGGTGATTGCATCACGCAAGCTTCGTCCGTATTTTCAAGCACACCCGATCAGTGTTTATACCGATCAACCTCTACGACAGGTGCTCTAGGGACCAAAAACCTCTGGAAGGTTGCTAAAGTGGAATATCGAGTTAAGTCAATTCGATATCACCTACCTGCCACGGAGAGCTATCCAAGGATAGCCGTTAGCAGACTTTATTGCGGAATTCACTATACCTGTCGATCAAAGTAGTGAAGACATTATTCCCCCCATTTGATGGAAGTTATTCACCGATGGGGCATCAAATGACCGTTGTTCCGGGGCTGGAGTTATTCTGGTGACTCCGAAAATTGATCGATTTGTTATACTTTGAAGCTCAATTTTTCGGCCACGAACAACGAAGCCGAGTATGAAGCGTTGATTGCCGGCTTAAAACTCACCAGAGAACTTGGAATAAAATCGATCGAGATCTTGTGTGACTCACAATTGGTGGTGTACCATGTTCATGGAGACTATCAAGCGAAGGGGCAGAGGCTTGCTCCATACCTCGCTCATGTTCAAGAACTTTTGACAGACCTAGAATATTATGATATTTCACATGTCCCGCATGAATAAAATAGCGAAGCCGATTCATTAGCAAAATTCGCAAGTACTGGCGATGCACAACAGATGGGCTTGGTTCCTATTAAAGTTTTGCAATTTCCAAGTATAAACGAGATGGAAATAGACTTTCTGCTAGAAGCAGAGATTGAAAAGGAGTCATGGATAACCCCATTCAAGCAGTACCTGTTACACGGAGCTTTGCCTAAAAAGAGGAACGAAAGGCGACAAGTCATTCGCAAAGCCTCAAGATATGTGATGCAGGATGGAATAATGTATCGAAAAGGGTTCTCGATTCCATTACTTTGTTGCATCGCCCACGACGAGATAAAACGGTCTTGAAAGAGGTTCATGAGGGCGAATGTAGCAACCATACTGGGGGGCAGACACTGGCAAAAAAGATCCTCCGCTATGGATACTATTGGCCCACTGTAAATCGGGATGTTGCAGACTACGTAAGAAAATGCAACAAATTTCAAACATTTGCGAAAATCTCGAGAGCTCCGCCAGTGGAACTCATACAAATGGTTAGTCCCTGGCCATTTGAAATTTGGGGGGTCGATATAATCGGTTCCTTACCAATTTCCAAAGGTGGTGCAAAATATGCAATTTTTGTAGTCGATTACTTTACTAAATGGGCGGAAGCGGAGCCTCTAGCCATGATCACCACCAAAAAAATAATTAATTTCGTGGCCTCCCACAGACTATCATCACATACAATGGAACTCAATTTGAAAGCAGAGAGTTCAAAGAATTTTGCCAAAAGTATCACATTGAGAAAAGGTTTTCGGCGGTCGCTCACCCTAAAGTGAATGGACAAGTGGAAGCCATAAATAAAATAATCAAGTTAATATTAAAGAAGCGATTGGAAAAGGCTAGAGGCAAGTGGGTGGATGAGCTTCCGACGTTGCTCTGGGCTTACAGAACCACCCACAAGTCCGCGACTGGCCATACTCCATTCACCTTGGCATACGGCATCGAAGCTGTGAAACCCGTGGAACTTGAAGTTCCTTCTCATTGGGTAAATTATTATGATCCCAAGACGAATCAGAATATCTTATTGGAATCATTGGACTTTGTTGACGAAAAGCGTGAAGGAGCTGATTTAAGCAACTGCACATAGGCACCGAGTTGCTCGATATTATAATGAAAAAGTTCAACCAAGAATTTTCAATATGGGTGATCTCGTTTTGAAACGAGTTTTTCCGACTCCATCACATCTGAATCCCACATGGGAAGGTCCATATGTCATCGAACAGAGGCTTGGGGAAGGAACTTTCAAGCTAGCGACCGTAGATGGCGTGACACTTCCTCGCACATGGAATAGCGAGCATTTGCGTCGTTATTACACCTAGTCTATTTTCTTTTGCATTGTAGTTGCAATTATTTCCAATGTATGTTCGTTTTATTGTTTTTTAGTTTTTGAAATGTAATAAGACAATTCGGTTAGTTTCCATCTATTATGATTAATAAAGGCTTGAAGCCGTCTTTTCTATAAACTATTGATGTTTCTGTATGATACAATTATGTGACAAAAATTAAATTACATTGCTTTGTCTGGCATATGAATGCACACCCAAAATGAGAAAATCTCTAAGTCCCTAGAGTGAGGGCTAGAGTACTCTGAGTCCCCAGAGTGCGGACTAGAGTATGAACGACTTGAAAAATGTCTAAGTCCCCAGAGTGCGGACTAGAGTACTCTGAATCCCCAGAGCGCGGGCTAGAGTATAAACGACTTAGAAAATCTCTAAGTCCCCAGAGTATGGACTAGAGTATTCTGAGTCCCCAGAGTGCGGACTAGAGTATAAACAACTTGAAAAATCTCTATGTCCCCAGAGTGCGGACTAGAGTACTCTGAGTCCCCAGAGTGCGGACTAGAGTACTTTAAGTCCCCAGAGTGCGGACTAGAGTATAAACAACTTGAAAAAATCTCTAAGTCCCCAGAGTGCGGACTAGAGTACTCTGAGTCCCCATAGAGTGCGGACTAGAGTATAAACAATTTAAAAATCTCTAAGTCCCCCGAGTGCGGACTAGAGTACTCTGAGTCCCCAGAGTGCGGACTAGAGTATAAATGAGTTAAAAATCTTTGTGTCCCCAGAGTGCGGATTAGAGTACTCTGAGTCCCCAAAGTGTGGAGTAGAGTATAAACGATTCAAAAATCTCTAAGTCCCCAGAGTGCGGACTAGAGTACTCTGAATCCCCAGAGTGTGGACTAGAGTATAAACGGCTTGAAAAAATCTCTAAGTTCCCAGAGTGCGGACTAGAGTACTCTGAGTCCCCATAATGCGGACTAGAGTATAAACGACTTGAAAAAATCTCTATGTCTCCAGAGTGCGGACTAGAGTGCTCTGAGTCCCTAGAGTGCGGAATAGAGTATAAACGGCTTGAAAAAATCTCTAAGTCCACAGAGTGTGGACTAGAGTACTCTGAGTCGTCAAAGTGCGGGCTATAGTATAAACGACGAAAGAATCTCAAAATCCCCAGAGCATGGACTAAGATTGAAGCAATTCAGAAAACTTCGAGTCACGTGGAAGTGAGCAAGTACTTGCCTGACTCACATCACTTTGGATTTCAAACACAAGACGGATGGTGAAGCTAATCATCGAACATCATCAAAAGAACAAAAATTTAATTCACTAATCCCAAAACAAAATTCTACTACAATTCCTCCTAAACTCGGAACTAAAAATCTATTAACGTCAACTACGAAAATAAATAGAAATAATTACATGATCCAGGTAGCTACTTCTTCGACTTCTTCTCCTTCAATTTCCCTGAAGACTCCTCCCCCACGCGTTTTTTCTTGGACATTTTGCTCGCTAGAGAAGGGGTGTCAGAGGAAGGAGGAGGAACTTCTAATTGCTTGGTCCCACTTGGAAGAATAACCTTCAGGGGTCTGTTCAATGGATCATCGAGTTCCACCACTTGAGGCTCAATCTTAATCTCAGCCTTCATTTTATTTTCTTCTAGAATTTGCTCTGTTATACTCGATTTTGAAGTATGTCCAGAGGCGCCATTAATTTCAACTCCGTAATGTTCCTCAATGGGCGACGGATTGTTGGATTTGTCTTCGTTAAGCGCCTCAATCACTTGAGCGTCGGGTTCGGGAATCTCTTCTGCTTGAGTTGTTTCTCCCATCTTCTCCTCCTTCTCCATGGCGGCATCGATCCTTGGTGTAGGTACGGGATCAGGATGATCTACACGATATCATAAGAAACAAATATTAGAATACACTTATCACTCACTGAAAGAGAGAACCCTTTGAACTTTGAAGGAAAAGTTATGTACCAGTCTCTGACTAACTCTCAATTGTTCGGGGAGTTTCGCCTTCTGGGATAGGAGATAGAATGTGAATATTAAGTCCAAGATCCTCTGGAACATAGCCAATATGTTGCTCGAAGGGGTTAAGTGGTGGACGACTGGACGACAGAGTAGGGGGAGGAACCGAAGACTCGGTTCCGGACGGACCGACAATGGCATCTTTTCCTTTTGATAAGGGGGAGTCTCTGCTTTAAAGAGCCTTCGCCGCTAAAAAGTCGGAAGGCTCATTCCCCCGAAGAAATTCCTTCACTAAAGCATCTTCGTCAATCTCTTTCGTTCCCAACTCAACCTTTTTTATTTCGATTAAAGTGTCCCATGCTTTGGCCAAAGATTCAAGGTAACCCTCGCCAAGAAATGTTAAGTCGTGATGCATGAGGATTCGAGCATTATATTCGGCTATGAGCGGATCAAACATGCACTTGATTTACTCCTTACCAGCCTCGGTAGCCGCCTCAAGGCGAGAATTGACTCCTGAGAGCGCTATTATTTTATCCTCCTCACGGGCTTCATCTTTCAGTGCTTAGACCTTGGAGAGTTCTTCATCGAGCTTTGTTTTCAGGAGTCACGTGGCAACAATTTCATCATAATATCCTTGCGACTCCTCTTGAGCAGCAACCTTTTCTTCCTTCTCTTTGAGAATTAGCTCTTCCAACTCTTTGACTCGTTGAGCAAACGCGTCTCTCTCCTTTTGAACGGAGTCTTTCTCTAAAGCTAAAGCGCCACAGCGTTGGACAGCTTCATCGATCTCCTTTTTGTGTGTGGCCTCCAGGTGACTGACTGCCTCTGCAGTATCTTTAGCATTCTTCTGGGCGGCCTCAAGTTGAAATTTATACGTGGAAAGCTCTTTATCTTAGGCCCTAATGATGTCTTTGTCATGGATGCCCTCGAGCTTCAGAAGATCGATTTCATGTTGGCGTGCCATAGAAACTTCAGAAACTTTTTCTACCAAGTGAACAAATGCGTCGTGTTGGACATAAACATTATTGGTGCAAGCAAGGGCACTCTATTTAACATTCCCTGGAATAGGATGGATGGTTGGAAGAAATTTTAGTCCGTCAAAACATATTTTTGGGAATGTTGCTTTAAGCTCGGCAAGTTTCTCC
This sequence comes from Allium fistulosum, assembly GCA_030737815.1. Classification (NCBI taxonomy): domain Eukaryota; kingdom Viridiplantae; phylum Streptophyta; class Magnoliopsida; order Asparagales; family Amaryllidaceae; genus Allium; species Allium fistulosum. The sequence goes on from CM060904.1 coordinate 191,117,498, forward strand.
GCTATCGACGGATCAGGTGCAGGAGTAGAGGAGGTTTGTTTTGTCGAAACTACAGACTTCTTATGAACCTCCCGAGACTACCTAGTACTTGAGGAACCCGAGTGTTGGTCGCGAGGAGTTTCAGATTGTGGTCCCCTTTGACCTGATTTCTCCGTGCCTTGTTCCGGTGGAGGTGGGGGATCGTTAGAGTACGATGAGTGACTGTGAATTTTCCTTCGAGAAGATGAATCTCGATAGCGATAATCTCTATCGCTGTCGTCACCTCTATCTCGGCGTTATCCATATCCAGAGTCTCGGCCGGAAGGATGGAAAATGGAAGAGCCGCGAAGGCGGTCGAATCCATGTGAGCGTCCCATATCACCTGCGCAGAAGTTAAGTGATAACAAGTTAGCAAAAATGGCATGACGTCTGAAGTTTAAGTGCAAGATGAAGTGTGAGTGTTCGTGTGTGTCCTAGTGTTTCCCCCCAATGGACCAGTTTCTTTAGCTCTACTTATCAGAGTTTTTTCTCCTTGGTGATGGCCTTGAACGCCTTCACTGCCTCTCGCCAGCAAATGAAGTTTTATGGCTTCTGGGTCGTCGAAACCATAGTTGAGCAAATCATCAGGAATTGTAAGGTCAGACAAGCCTTTTAATGAACTCTCTTAGTGTTGTGGAGACGGCTCTTTCTCCATCGAAGTAATTGTCACTTTCGAAGTTCCGCCCACTACCTTCTTCATCAACTTGTAAGCTAGTTTCTTTTTTCCTTTTGAAGGGGGAGGTGGTTCATCAGTGCTATGTGCTTCAAGTGATGGTTCCGGAGCAGGACTTACACCCTCACCCGAAGCTTTAGCTTCCTTTATTTCACCTTCCTCGGATACATCGGTAGTCTCTCTTGTCGAAGGCACCGAAGGCCCAGCTTGCCTTTTGCCTTTATCCAAGGCTGGTCTGATTGTGGTGGCACTGTGAGGAAGACTTATCCGGTGACCTTTCGCCAACAATCCAAATCTCGAAAGCGGTTCATTGGAAATGATGGATCTAATGTCCCGATCTTCCGTGGGAAAAACTCGGATAGCTTCGACGGCCTCATAGTACCCGGAGCCTTCGGGACGTGGGCTGATACCTGTAAAAATCGAGAAAGGGTTTAGAAAAAATACACTTTCTGCTGCATACAAGTATTGATCCAGAAAAGAAACTTACTCCCTTCTAGCCATCTCCTCGCAAAGCCAGTGGGGCAACGCACACAAAACCATTCTTGCTTGTATTGGGCGAATTTGCTCCACGCCCCCGTAAGGATTTGACACTTGTTATGTGGCTCAAGGAATACAAAAGTTGGGTTGTCGGACCATCTCTTGAAACGATAAATATAGCGGATATCGCCAGGAGTAGTGAGCCTGAATAGAATGCTCATGAAAAGAATGCACGTGCCATATATGAATGCGTGACTGTTGGGATGCAACTGTGCTGGGGCGATCTCAATATATTGCAACACATTGCGTAGGAAAGAGTTGAAGTGGCACGCTACCAACCCAGCACATAAATTTGTTGCAGGTAGCATGTCTGGCTGGGGGCGGGTGGGGATGATCTTGCCCTAATGGGACCAGCACATCGTGAAAAGGAATTCCATGTATCGAGCATAATCGACGAAGGGCGCTTTCATTAATTCTCGAAGCTTGAGAATTGACCGGATTGTCTAGAAAGATCGCTGCATCTAGGGCATCAGGAGCCAGGTCAACAGATGCAATCATGGGACTCGGAATATCTTGTACAGGAGTTGTCGATGGATTTGAAGTTCCAACCACTTCCTGTTGAGAACTCGGCCCGGGTTTATCTGAAACTGTGGCGGAGCTTGACTTTCTAGACATCTTCAATGAATGTTGAATTTGATTAAACACCTGTTTGAACTATACTTGAAAGACAATCAATATTATACATAACGACAAAAGTGCTCCCCCGTGTGGTGTGTGGACTAGTGCAATTGTTCAAGTATAGCATAAAAGAATTAAAAGTCATGAAGCTGATAAAATAAAGTAAAGCTTTGAACTGTCATCTTGGAAGACCATCATCGCTGACCATCTTCGATAGCGTATCGGATGATGGTTTCAATTTTGAACTCGGCATTGGCACTATATGTTGAAGGCTATTATTTGTTTTAATCGAGTTAAACTCAGGATTATAGTTGTTGAAACTGGGAAGTTATCAGTCCGAATTAGTTCGATATGCTTGTTTGCTTAAGTCCTTGTCCTTGTTTTTTGTCATATGATTAGGCATGGGAGGTAAGTGAATTCGGCATGGGTTATGTTCAAGTTGGAATGATTTCGACTATCGTTGCCCACTTCAAGGCTCAAGGCCGAGCGACACTCGAAACACAAGGTCTAAATGCCGCTCGGCCTAAATGCTGCTCGGCCTAACTCCATCGCTCGACACTCTCTGTTTTGACCAACATCGCTCAACATATTAGTTTCAAACACCTTCGCTCGACATTCTCTGGTTCGACCGCTTAAGCCAGATACGCCGCCCCACTCATTCAACACCAACCTACTTACTTCCTACTTCCCTACCACTTCTTTCACAGGAAGGCAACACCGTCCTGCTTTCTTCCTACCTCCCTTATGTCACTCTCGCATAAAAACTACCGAGCCACTTACTTCGTAGTTGACCGTGCAACACTCAAAGTATAAGTGCTGAATGACCACGCTCATTTCTTCTTCGTTCCTTGATTACCGAACGACCTCGAACAACAGTCCAGTTCCACTTCAACATCCTAACTCCAACGCTCGGTGACCCAGCAGAAACCTACAACCTGGAAACGACCGGAGTCCTTTTCCCTTCTCCTCTCCATACCACCAGCCTTGAAATCGACTAAAGTCTTTCTAAGTTCTAGCCCTAAGACATGTCCGAGCCTCGATTTGTCTTCCTCATCTACACGCCTCCTACTGTCCTAAGTCTAAAGAAAATTCGCGAATCTGAATTTCATACTATACTTCCTAGTTTGAAAGAATGTTTGAACGAGAGATTCTTACCTAAGAGAATGGTTGAAGCTTAGGGATCTGATAGGCTTGATATTGAAAGTCGTTTGGGCTCAATTTGGGGAGGAGCTGTAGGGAGAGCTAGCTAGATTCAAGGTAGGAAGGGAAGATTGGAGAGGTAGCCGAAGTTTGAGCGGAGGTAAGTTACGAGTTCCTGTAAAATCGAGGTAAAGGTAGAGAAGTGATGAAGAGTAGTATCGGTTTTTATATGTGATGAAGGGGAGGTGAACAGGCATCGGCCAGTCGACCCGGTAAAGGAAGTTCAGTGGTTCGGTGAACAGTTATGCCGAGCGACTGGGAACTTGCCGAACGAGTGGTTCGGCGCACGAATATTGTCCGAGCCGTGTTGAAGGCATGGTAGGATGAGGAAACAAATTCAACCTGATGGGAGGAGAAGAGTGAGAAGCATGGTTTGCTTATGGTTCAAAGCGTGTCGTGTATGACTCACACGAAACACTTTAGGGAGAAAATGTTGCCCGGTTGCTCGGCCCGGCTACTAGAGGCAACTGTTGAGTGCCGTTCGACATAAATGCCGCTCGACCTAAATGCCGCTCGGCCTGATTGCCGCTAGGCCTGAGTGCCGCTCGGCCTAAATGTCGCTCGGCTGCTCGGCATTGTTAGTTGGAACTACATCGTTCGGCAACCTTTGTTCGACCAATGTCGCTCGGCACAGGAGGGTTCGGCATGACCTAGATTCGAGCCAACTACCCAAAGTTCACCGTTCAGTCAATTACCGCTCGGTGTAAAATTGTTCCAACCTTAGAAGTGCAACAATCTCGGTTATCGCCGCCCGACATCCATCGTTCGGCCAATGCCGTTCGGCAACACTCTTTGACAACATCGTCTGGCAAAGTTACTCAGCAAGGTCGCTCGGCAACTGCCATTCGGCATCCCTGGTTCGGTGCATATTAAAGGAGTTAATGAGTGGTCAAGCCGACAACAAAGTAAGGGCGTTCGGCATAACTTTACTTCGAGTCACTTGAAGAACGCTGCAGACAATCCTCGACCGGCATCCCTCGCTTGGCAACTATCGTTCGGCGTCCCTGGCTTGGTACGCAGAAGCTGCTCACTACGGGCCAAAGTACCTTGTTCTTGGGCCCGTAAAGGAAGTCCGGCCTATCTTCGCCTATAAATAGAAGGGCATGGGCACAGTGAAAGGACCTTTTTTTCAGGAACTCCGGGGAGACTCTACCATTTTCAAGACTCACTTGTTTTCTGTTTAAACTTGTATTCAAGTTGTTGGTGTACGGATTGTATCTGTATTCAATTATTTGAAAAAGCAATAAAGATTAAACTCAAAGTGGACGTAGGAAGTTATGCCGAACCACTATAATTCCGGTGTTCTCGTTTGTTGCATTAAGTTTTGCATACATTCCTCTATTTTAATTCTTTATCTTCATTAATCTCTACACAAATCTTTCTTTGGGTGTTAGTGACCAATTTTGGTGCTAACAAACACCTAACAAACTACTCGACAACTCTACTCTGTAAGCGAGCTTTCCAATCCTTTCTACAATCTGAAATGGACCAACATACCTCGGGGCTACCTTTCCCGAATTTCCAAATTGTACCACACTCTTCATCGGTGATACTTTAGTGAAAACCTTATCTTTTACTGAGAACTGTAAGTCCTTACGCCTTTTATCTACTTAACTTTTCTGCCTGGATTGAGCTTCCTTCATCCATCCTCGGATTAACTCAATCTTTTCTAATGCCTCTCTTACCAAATCTGGACCTAAAACCAATCTGTCTTCGGTCTCTAACCAACATGCTGGCACTCGGCATGGTCTTCCATACAAAGCTTCAAAAGGTTCCATTTCTATACTAGTCTGATAACTCTTATTATAGGAAAACTCAATCGGATGTAGGTGATCTTCCTAACATCCACCAAAGTCCAATACACAAGCCCTTAACAAATCTTTGAGTACCTTGTTGAATCTCTCTGTCTACCCATCCATCTGTGGGTTATAAGCTGTACTCATCTTGAGCTTGGTACCTAATACCTCTTGCAGGCTCCTCCAAAATTCGCTAGTGAACAATGCATCTCTGTCGCAACCTATGCTACTACCCATGAAGTCTAACTATGTTCTTCATGAACAACTTTGCTAAAACAGGTGTCGTCCTGGTTGTTTTTACAGAAATAAAATAGGCACTCTTGGTCAACCTGTCCACTATAACCTATATGCTTTCATTTCCTCTATTTTTCCTTGGCAACCCGTGTACAAAATCCATCGATATCAAATCCCACTTCCAAACTGGAATATCTAAAGGCTGAAGTAACCCACTTGGCATCTGATGTTCGGCTTTCACTTGTTGACAGTTAATACACTCCCTAACACACAAGGCAACATCCCTCTTCATGCCTTCCCAATAAAAGCTCCTCTTTATGTCTTGATACATCTTGGTTCCTCTAGGATGAATCGTAAACTTAGATCGATGAGACACTTCTATAACTTCTCTCCTTAAGTTCTCTACACCTGGAACACATAACCATTCCTTCTTTCTCAACCATCCCCTTTGGTCAAGATTAAAATCCTTTAGGTCATCAATCTCTAATCTGACCTCAAGCTTTCTAATCTTCTCAGCTAAAACTGGGTCTTCTCTCTGCTTAGAAGCTATATTTTCCATCAGCACTGGTCACACTTTTAAACAAGATAACATGGCAGTACCCTGACTAGAACTAGCAGTAGATCTCAACTGCACCCCACAACTGGCTAAAGCTTCTAGATCCTTCCATTCTGTCAACATTGCTAACACCACATTCTAATGTTTTCTACAGAGAGCATCTGCTACCTTATTTCCTTTTCCCGGAGTATACTCTATACCGAAATCATAAGCAGCCAAAAACTCCAGCCACCTCTGTTGTCTCATACTCAACTCCTTCTAAGAGATTAAATACTTTAATGAATTATGATCGGTATACAACTCAAATCTCTCTCCCAATAGATAATGTCTCCAAATCTTCAAGGCAAAGATCACTACAGCCAACTCCAAGTCATGAGTAGGATATCTAACTGCATGCGGTCTAAGCTGCCTAGATGCGTAAGCAATAACTTTGTCCCTCTACATCAACACTACTCCTAATCCTGTACCACATGCATCGGTGTATACTACTAAACATAACTACTAACACTGAAGCATTGGTTAACAAATGTTTTAACTTAAGGAATGCTTCCTCACATTTGTCGGACCAAACAAACTTCGTTTCCTTCATGGTCAACTTAGTCAAAGGTGTTGCTATACGCGATAAATCTTTGATGAATCTCCAATAATAGCCAGTAAGTCCAAGAAAACTCCTGATTGCGGTTACCATCTCTGGTTTATTACAATTATTGGCCGCCTTGATCTTAACTGGATCAACTGACAGTCCTTCTAAAACTACATGATCAAGAAACTTAACTTCTCTCTTCTAAAAATGACACTTGGAAAACTTCACCTTTAGCTGATTCTGCCTCAACATCTCCAAAACTACTCTAAGATGAATCTCATGCTCTCTTTTATCTTTAGAGTACTCCAAAATGTCATCTATGAACACCGACACAAACCTATCCAAGTGCTCTCTGAAAACCCAGTTCATCAAATCAATAATGAAAGCAGGCACATTCGTCAATCCGAATGGCATTACTAACCACTCATACGAACCATACCTAGTCTGGAATGCGGTAAAAGGAATGCTATCCTCCGCCACACTCAACTAGTGTAACTTCGTCGCCAAGTCCAATTGGGAAAATACTCTGGCTCCACTCAACTGATCAAACAGATCATCTATCCTCGGCAGAAGGTACCTATTCTTGATTGTCCTTTTATTCAACTTACGATAGTCGATGCACATCCTTAACAACCCAGCTGGTTTCTTCACAAACACCGTAGCTGCTCCCCAAGCCAAACTGCTTAGTCTAATAAAATTCCTTCCCTCAAGATTCACTACCTGCACTTTCAATTCCTTCATCTCTATCGGTGTCATTCTGTTAGGTGGTCTACTGACAGGTTCAACACTTGGTACAAGGTCTATCCGAACAGCTCGTTTCGAGGGTAGTCCACTGAGGCTCAAACACATCAGTAAATTCTCTGGCCACACGAACCTGACAAAGCTCTTCTCCAACCTTCATGGTACTCAACAAAGCACAAACACTCTTACTGGAATTATCCACCAAGAAAATGATTCGGTTATGACTATCTGGGTGTCTCAATGATATTTTCCGATCCTGACAATATATCCTAGCCTTATACTTATCCAACCAATCCATACCTAAGATGATCCCAAAATCTGCAAAAAATCAAAAACATACAAACTGCACGCAAACTTATGACCTAACAAATCAAGTTCTAACTGGTCACATCTCATCCCAAGAGTTGCATACCCTCCTATTGGATTCGCAACCCTTAAGGAAGTAACAAGGTATGTGGGTTCTATACATAACCTATCAACCAATACTGTGATATAAATGAATGGGATGCACTGGTATAAAAAAGTACTCTAACAAGTATACTCTGAATCAAAAGCGTACCTTTCATCACAGTTTTCCCTTTCTCCGCTGTAGTGGATTTAGAAGAAGATGTTGGTCCAATAACAAACACCTTCCCTCTGTCCGCCCTAATTGGCTCGGGACACTGGTTCTTATAATGCCCAACTTGGTCATGGTTGAAGCATTTCACATTCTTCTTCTCAACAGGCTTTTTTCCTTTACCAGTTCTGCACTCGTGGGCATAATTGCCCTTCTTATCACACTTATAACACACTAAATTAGCCCTCGCCCTCTTAGCAGCCTCCTATTTTTGGGCTCCTTTCTTCTTAAAGAATTTCCTTTTTCTTCCTTGAAAACCTTGGGACTCAACTGGCTTCTCCCTGGCTGAAACAACAAGCATCTCCTCATCTTAGATGGTCATCTCCACCATCGCATGATAAGGTTCTCTAATATGAGTCATAGCCATCCCGCCTAGCTCTGGCCTCAAACCTCTAATGAATCGCTCATTCCTTCTGTCATTAGTGTCAACCAAAGCATAACCATATCGTGATAGCTCATCAAACTTAGCAGCATACTCGATCACATACATCTGTCCTTGGACAAGGTCCATGAACTTCCTCATCAATGTCGACTTAGCAACCTTAGACAAGAACCTATGCTCAAACCTCCTCCTGAAGTCAGCCCAAGTCAACTCTTCCTCTAACACTCCAAACATCACACTGTTCCACCAATGAAGCAATACTCCTTGCAACTGTCTAGAGGCTAGCCTTCTCTTCTCTCCATCATTCAAGCCTAAGTCTGTAAAGATCCTTTCATAGTTCAACAGCCAATTCTCTACTTCAATAGCATCTTTCGTTCCAACAAACGACTTTAGTCCTAGACTGACATAGTCTCTACTCAGCTTCGCATAGTTATATCCAATCGAAACTACATGATTAACTCCACCAATATTCCCTGCAACTCCTACTTGTAAAAGATTAGCCAACAACTGATACACCATCCTCGCATCTACCAGTGGATTTTCAGCACCTACATTGGCCTCAACATTTTGGTTAGCATTAGCCTGTCGACCTTGGTTTCTCCGGGTATTAGGTCGAGCATTTCCATTAGTTATGGTGCTTCCTCCACCTAGATTTCCTCTTCCTTTTCCTGCCTTCATATCCTCTTTCTCGTATATCTGCATACGAGCCTTAGTAAGATACAGAAGAATGGTCTAAGAGAGAGGGGAATATGTACTTAGATATATACCTATATATCAAGTACAAGTACGTTACTATAGCGTTAACCCAAACCCCGATCTTATTTTTAAATTTATTGGATTATGTTTGAAAAAGCTTTTAGGTTTAACTTTTCTTTTTAAAGTTTCATAAACATATGCTCTGATACCAACTTGTAACATCCCCCTACTTGGAGGCCCAAAACTAAAGGCTACGGATGCTGCAGTCATCCATAGTTATTAATCTTCGGCGATCAAATACAGCAGTGCTAGATACATTGATACACAGATCACAGAAATAAGGAAAAAATTTAACAATTCAAAAACACATTTCCATGTTCAAATCAAAACATTTCTTGTTCATTAGATAATCCCCAAATTACGTTAACCACGTTCAGCAAAATATAATTATTACAAATACGCCAAGAGCGACATATGAAGATGCCCCTTTGGTTGATCAGAGAATATAGTAAGGCTAATAAATCTTCCTTTACAAATAAAACAAACAGTGGAAAGAAAAACCTAAATAACTATCTGCCTCTTGCATGCCTCCAGAAGCTTTATTCGTTAGAGAAGAAAACCTAAGAACCTTAAATCTCAAACTACTCTAAATCAATTGAGTACCCAAGATTTTAAGTGGAAAACAAAAACTTTGAGTCAAACATAAAGCCTGGTATGAATAATAATCTAACATCTCAATTCTTTTAGATATCTAGTGAGACCACGCCGCTTAGCGAAACGGGGTTTCCCCTCACTAGTACCCTAAAACCTTTATAAAACCAAATTCTGTGCTCCTGCATCGACAATGGTTAAAACATACATTTCAAAACATTATGATGATTTGCATACTTGAAAATAAATAAGATTTTCCTATTTCCAATTTAACCTGACACCCTATCAAAATTATAGTTTCTAGGGTCACTATTAACCTTTTTAGTTTTCATGGGTTTACTAAGAACCTTGTTATAACTAATAGACACCATGTCTTATTCATAGTTTTCATGGGATAACTAAGAAACTATAGGCTCCTGCTAGTTAACTTCAATAATTCATGGGTCCTCTTGAACCTATTAGTCATTCCAATAACTAATCAGCTTATCCTAGTTTTCATAGGTAGACTAGGAACCTATGGACTTATCCATTAACTCACTGCACATCCTAGTTTTCATGGGCTGACTAGGAACCTACTGATACTTCCATTAACCACATTCTTATCCAAGTTTTCATGGGTTTACTAGGAACCTATTAACTGATGTCAATCCTTAATCCGGATATTGTTTTCATGGGTTCACTACAAGTCAATTAGCCTCTGCCAACTGTCTTTATGCATAGTTTTCATGGGTTAACTATGAACCTTTTGGTATGCACCAATAACTACCTTATCATAGTTTTCATGGGTTTACTATAAACCTCTTGGTATGCACCAATAACTACCTTATCATAGTTTTATAGGTTTACTATGAACCTCTTGGTATGCACCAATAACTACAAAGTTTAGGAATCTTATATTTTGGGTCACCTTGACTCCCTGGATGCAATTCTACTCATTCAGGAGTTTAAGTAGTTTATATTCACTATTTGAGTTAACCCACTAGTTGTTCTACCACTTTTTACCCTAAATACAGTAATGGGTTATCATGTGAATATACTCATATTTGAAGAAGTAAAACATTATTTAACAATACTACTCCTGTGGGTTTAAGGTCCTTGAAATACATATCATAAAATATGGTTAACACCTTTAACTTACAATTTTATCAAGGCAATACTTCTGCAAAACTTCCTACTTAAAACCTTTAAAAAACTCCTTTATATAAGTCGTGGATTTTTTCTTTAAAAATTAGAGTATACAGTTTCGAATCTTTTAAAACCAAACCTTTTGACCTTATCGAAAGGTCTTCAAAACAACCTTTCAAATCCAAACCTTTCGAAACCATTGAAACCATTCAGCAATTCAAACCATTCGAAAGCATTCAACCCTTAAAATATAAACCTTTCTAAGACTTACTGGGTCCATGTTAAAATATGCGGAAGGTCCTCTTTTAAAACCTTTTAACTACAATAGGCGTAACCTTTCAACCTCGTCGGAAGGTCTTCTTCGAAAGCTTTAAAACATTTCATTTAAAACAATAGACCTCCGCCTTCTTAAAGCAACTCCTTCGAAAGCTTGGGTTATACTTCAATTTATAAAATAAAGGAAAATCATCTAAGTCGTAGGCTTTGACACCTTTCGAAAGCAATGGGAGAAGCGGCTGGTTTTTAAAACAAGTAAACCTTTCCTCTTTGTCGAAAGCTATGACTTCGAAAGGTTGGAAAAAAAGCGGCTATATCCTTTCGACGATGTCGGAAGGTTCAAAACAAAATAATGATAAGCGGCAATAACCTATCGACTGTGTCGAAAGGTTCCAAAACAAAAAGGCAGCAGTAACCTTTTGACTTTGTTGAAAGGTTTAAAACCTTTCCTTTTAAATATTTGACCTAGTTGAAAGCAACTAAGTTGGGAGCTCTAATTCGAAAGCAAAGCAGGTGAAAGCTTTTGGTTTATAAAGCAAACATACCCCAACCTCTTTGGCCATCAACCTTTCGACTAAGAACCCTTTGACCTTGTCCAATTCATTACGTACCAAGATACTTGATACCATATGCATTGGTTTGACCTTGTCGAATGCTATGAACCTCTCAAACTTATCGAAAGGTCTGGGTCGGAAGGTTTTCTGCTGTAAAAGGCTGAAACATGTAAAAAGTATGATTTTTTTGTTTTTAAAATAAAAAGGTTAACTATTCAACTAACCTTCCGTTGTCTGTCAAATTCTCATTGGTTAATAATTTATTTTTAGAAAATGCTACCACTAATTTTTAGGAATAAATAATAATTTTATTTTATAAATTGCCCTTTCTCCTTAATTAAATATATAAAACATTTAAGTCCCATACCTTAAATAATTTTATATATTTATCAAAACACTTAGGAAAAATCTAGAAAAATCCCAAAAAATCTATTTTAATATATTTTCAAACATATAAAAATTTCAAACCCAAACAATCTTTATTTTGGCCGTAATTAATTTTCTAACCCAATAAACCATTTTCTCCACTAGAAAATTTATATAAAATCCATATAAACTCAGAAAATTATGAAAATTGAAATCCATCTCCAAAACCTAGTTTTCTATAACATAAAATTTTCCCATGGCATTTTAAAATCATTTCATCTCGGTTTTAACCTAAAACCGTGTATATCCCTTATTGAACAACCTTGTTTAAGCACATATAAATCATAAACAAGCATATCATCATTCAATATATCATAAAATAGATTTATCCTTAAATAAAAAACCATATGATGTAAAAATCAAAATAGAGATGTAGAAATTATTAATTACCTTAGATTGGATAAGGAAATTGAAGTATGATTGAGACTGATTCCTTCTAACTTGAATCCTAGCTTTTAGTTGATTTTCTCTTCTCCTCTTTCTAATGGCCGACCTTGCTTGCTTCTTACGTTTAAAATTTGGTTTGAGATAAAATGAACATGTATGACTAAGGGGATAGTATAAGGGTGGGAAATATGGCGGCTAATAACCCTAATGCCTTGTGTTTAATATCCTAACCATTTATATATGTTCATTTGAGTTAATTAAGCATGGCCACCTTGTTTGTTAATCAATCTCAATCTCCTTATCTGCATTATTCTATTTAATTTATTCTAATTAAATCTCTTGAATAATGTCAATAAAATTAAGGGTGTTACATGCGTCTAGTTTTGCAGCTGTTACTGTACGCCACATCACCAGTCGATCACGATTCTTTCGCAGAATTTGGACATGTCCTGCTTGCTTCTTGCACGCTCTAATAGGAGACATCATGGTGTTATCAAAATGGTTTATAACCTAACCAGAAAGGTTAAGGCAAGAAGTTAACGAAAGCCAAGCTATATCACTAAGGCTACGACTGGGATCAATGAAACCAAGAGATGAGCATTCTATTAGCCCAATCAGTGGCTGAGCGCAAACAACTAGTAAATTGTAGTTAAAACGAAACCACCACGACTATGGAAACATCTCCAATTCTGAACTCTAGAAGAATCCTAAATGCTCAGATCATCGGCAACGTAAACATCTTTCTGATCCAACAGCAAACTACCTAAGGATGCAATGAAGGAAAGGCCAAGACATTGGCTCACAAAACAAGCCAAGTCTATGGGTTGCCGACGGCCCATGGTTTTGCCTCGATTTGAGAGCCAAACCCCCTCGGGTCGTTCCCTACCTACCCACAAGCAGAGGATGAAGTGGCCTGGCCCCGAAGTCCTATGTTCTCTATAAATACCAACCTACCTGCAACATAAAGAGGTGCTTCTCCGGACTAGTTGCTGAAGCTCTGTTGGAATTATTCTTCACTCTCTACCTCCCTTACAACAATCTCAAAAGGAATTCACTGTGATTCTCCAGTGGATTCCAACTTAGGGGATTCAATCTAGCAAAAGATAATCAAAGCTTTGTAATCAAACATCTTTTGTAACAACAATCAATCTTTAATAAAACTATAAAGTGGACGTAGGCTTCATTAACAGCCAAACCACTATAAAAATTCTCTGTCTTCTTTCTTTTAGTATTCTTTTCCTATATCTATTATCTGTGATATTGCTCTGTCAGAACAGGGCCGGTGCTTTCAAATTCAAACCAGGGTGTTGGTCTATTTTTTGGGTCAACATTTTGGTGCTTTCACCGAGATCTCCAACTCAGCATCCAAATCTAGCTATCTACTTTGGATCCCATAGGTCAAGAAGTTAGATCCTTAATCTTTGCTTGAAGAATCCACTGTTTGGAATTAATGACTCTTGGAAGAAGAAGAACAGCCTCTAGAAGGTCCATAAGGGTATTAGTAGCTAGAAAAGATGTTGATCCCCAACAAACCGAAGTAAATGGCGCTAACTTAGGGAATCAGGCGCAAGAATCCTCCAGTCAACATGAAGTTGTTACCAGGGATGAGTTAAATAAAATGGTTGATGAGATCAACCAAAAAATGGAGAGTAGCCAAAAGGTTCTAATGGATAAGCTTAACGCTCTCCTAACCCTACAGTCAAATCCCGCTCTAAGGACTATGCCTGAACCCGCGACTGCTATGGAACGAAAGAATTCCTCTGTTTTCGGTCTACATTGAAGAAACGAAAAACAACCACAAAAAGGATGACAACAGGACTTAACATGGACGGAAATGCAAGTACTTCGTTTGCCACAAGGAAACCTTTTCTAAATTTGAGTCAAGGGGCAATGACCCCCGTAGAAGACATAGCTATGGATCTTTCCGACTTAGAGGATGGAGAGCCAGATGACAAATTGAAAGAAAATGCCAATGCGTTTGATAATACAAGGAATACCCAAATTGCTCCAGTTAGACCAACCACAAGCCAATGGGACCCTGTAGGAGTGGCTCTCCCGAAGATAGGAAAGCCTATGTCTCGGCCCACTCACCAAGACCATTTGCAAAGTCAAACACTTACGTAGTAACTAATTACCATCCTTAGGACTACCAGAAATCAGAGGCATACATAGCATACATGGTTAAACGATTAATGGATGTGAGTAAAGATAGAAGAGATGATGAATGAGGATCTACACCAAGTCGGACTCCCTTCACCGATGAAATCTTGAATGAGAGATATACAGAAAATTTTGCAATGCCAACTATTCTGTCCTATGATGGGACAAAGGACCCAAAACCTCACTCGTACAAATACAGTTGGTCTATGCATAGAGCAAATGCCTCTGAAGCTGTTCGATGTAGATGTTTTCCTATCTTTCTTGAAAGGGTTGCATCAATGTGGTTCACTAGGCTTCCACCAAGATCTATTTCTACTTTTGACCAACTGGCGATAAGGTTCCTTAATCAGTTCAGACTCCATACTGCGCAGCCAAAAGATGTCATGTCCCTATCCAGATTGTTCCATGGGCTTAACGAACCACTGAATCTTTCATGAACAGGTTTAACACTACGGTGACAGAAGTAAGCAACCCTAATGTGGACATAGTTTTTATGGCATTAGTCCGTGCCATTCACCCAGAAACTGAATTCGAAAAGTGGATTAAGATGAAGTAACCTACCATTAGGAAAGATTTCAATCATAAAGCAAGTCAGTACCTAAGGTTGGAGGAAGCACAAGAATTGGAAAGGAAGTCTACTAGTGTACAATCGGCGAACGTCGGGCAAAGCGATGTAGTAATGAATCAAAATGCGCACACTTCTCGAACTGCTAAAGGAACCATTGGGAAAGACGGAAATTCAAAGAGAAAATGTCAGAACTCCAATAAGAAGAACGGTGATGGAAACAATAAAGAGCTCAAAGGGTTTAGGCCTGAAGGCTACACTCCCCTAAGTGACACACCGAAAAACATTTTTCTCGCAATTCAAGGGACCGTGGAATGCAAAAAAGCCACCCAGAAAGGAGGCAACTAAGCAGTAGAAGCGCTCAGGGAAATTCTGCTGCTTCCACGAAACACACGGCCACAATACGAACGAATGCCGCCAGTTAAAGAATCTCATTGAGTAACTGATCCAAAGTAACAAACTCCAGCAGTACGTAAGACAACTGCAGAACCCCGACCAATCTGCAACTCCTCAACACCCAAGGGAACAAAGGAATCAAGCAGGAACTAGCGAAGAAGGGTCAAAGTGAAATGATCAGAGGATCATCATCAGATCAATATTCGGGGGACCTCATCCCGCACAAAGAAGTTCGGGAGAAATGGAGTGGTATGCAAGTTTGTTGAAGCATGCTCCGAAGGAATCATGTTTGGTTGTGGAACACGAAACTCCAGATAAGATTCAAAGGATCTTGAATGACGATATTGTGTTCTGAAATCGAAACACCGAAGGGATCAAAGCTCCAACTCTTGATCCTATGGTTGTGATGGTAGGAATTGGACCTGTTGTAGTTCGGCGGGTGTTGGTTGACAACGGCAGCTCCATTAACATTCTCTTCAAATGCACTTTCGATCAAATGAAGATTGGCAAGAAAAGTTTGTCCGTGTGCCAAACAAAAATTCAGGGGTTTACTGGTGAACCCAAAAAGCCGGTGGGAACAATTGACCTACTTGTGGAGCTCGGAGAGGGTGAGCGAAGGGTCACCCTCATTCAAACTTTTGTGATCGTGGATGAAATGTCAGCATACAACGCCTTCTTGGGACAGCCCGCATTAGCTGACTTCAGAATAGCACTAGCCCAATGGTGTCATACAATGAAGTTCCCTATAGAACAAGGAGTCAAAATTATGAAAGGATACCAAAGCACCATCCGTGAATGCTACATAGCAGAATTACATGAGTCAAGAAGAAAGGAAAAAGGAAAGGATGTAGGGACAACCCACCATATCCGTGAACCCTCCGAATAGCAACTACAGAACTACCCCTGGCTTGGGGACCATAGCCGATTCGATAAGGCTTTGGACGATAGAAAGAAGAACTCAGGGGAGGATCGGGCAGCACCGGCAGAATTGATGATGTCTGTCCTAGTTTGTATGGATGAACCAACACGAGTCCTGAAAATTGGGTCGCAGCTTGGAAACAAGATGCAGTCAAAACTAACTATTTGCACAAAAAATGGACAAACACCTCCAAGTTGTATGACTTAGTTGATTTTACGTTGTTCTTAGGTATTTGGGTGATTTATGCAAATATATGAAAAGCAGAGACTAAACTGTAAAAGACACGCAGATTTATAGTGGTTCGGCCAGAATGTGCCTACGTCCACTTTATATGTTATTCTCCTTTTCTATTTAAATTACAAGTACAAAGCTTTGATACAAGTATATGAAAGTTGTTTGAAAGTTCTATCCGTGCTTGAGCTCTCAAACTTGTCCCCATTGTTGTACCCCTGCCCCTCTATTTATAGGGTGAGGCTGGGGGTAGGGGTCTTGGATGTATATAGCTGCTGGTGGGCCTGGGCTGATGCAATCCGGCCTGGTGAAGTTGGTTCGGTAGTAGGTGGAATGATGGTTGATTCGGTAGTGGGTGGACCAGTGGTTGGTCCGGTAGTAGGTGGGATGATGGTTGATTCGGTAGTGGGTGGACCGGTGGTTGGTCCAGTAGTAGGTGGGATTATGGTTGATTCGGTAGTGGGTGGACCGGTGGTTAGTCCGGTAGTAGGTGGGATGATGGTTGATTCGGTAGTGGGTGGACCGGTGGTTGGTTCGGTGGATGGAGTGGAATGAGTTGGTTCGGTGGATGGAGTGGAAGGAGTTGGTTCGGTGGGAGTTTGGTTCGGCAGGAGAACTTGGTTCGGTGGGATCTGGTCCGGTGTGTAGGGGAAGGAATCGGCCCGGTCCAGATTTGCTCAACACTTGCCCCCTAAAGTAGGGCATGTGGGTGCGCACATGGCGTGCTTTGCTTTAGCTTGGATATCCTCACCCGGTCCTGTGTGCCGATCCAACTGGTCCGGTCATTAGTATTTGTCTATAAGTATGGACCTCGCGTCTATGTTCACCCTTCATCGTTTAGAACAGCCGAATCAACTGAATACCGAATCAACTTTGATTGCTTGAAATAACCGGATCAGCCAATTACCGAATTAACTCATTTGCCGAACCAGGTGAGCCGAATGATTCTTTAAGACTGATCCATCGAACGAACTCAATCATTTTACCGAAGGGGCTTGAGTACCGAATGAACTGACCGAATGAATTTGGGAGTATAGGGCCGAATGAAAATTCATGCTTTGAACTACCGAATGGCTTCTATGCCGAATGAAGCTTCGGGCCTTGAACTCCCGAATGGCTTGAGTGCCGAATGAGTTTATGTGTTTATAAGTGAAACTCTGGACAGCATACACTCGTTTGTTTATATCTCTATATCCTTATTCTAAGTGTGTTTTCTCGTGTTGTAGATAACGTCTCATAAAGTTGAAACCCGATCAGAGAAGAAAAAATCCCAGGACAGAGAAGATCCTTCCGCAGTGCCCCCAGCTTAGTTAGAACCGGGACGTCATGGGCCCACCCCGAGGTCACTAGTAGATGGGTACGGCCCTCAGGAGCTTCTGAACTCACCTCCTGACTGTTTCCCAAGCTCTCTCAAAGGCGAGCAGCTTGATGTTATCTCCCGCTCCTTTGGGATTGACAGAGCGCGCATGCTATTGCTGGGGGAGGGAGTGATGCCATATAATCCCGCCGAAGGGTATTTCGCCTATAGTTGGTACCATTGCATGTGTGGGGCCATTCCCCCGATCAATGCTTGAATAATCAGCTTCATCACCTACTTGAAGGTAGCTCCGTTTCAGCTTCAGCCTAACTCCTATGCCATCCTGGTGAGCCTGTTTGTCATTTTCCAGAGGAGGTACGGGCGTCCTCCCTCCAACCGGGAGATCCGGTACTTGTACAATTTGAGAGGCTATAAGAAGGGGTCTCCATACATCAGCTTGGAATCAGCCGTATCTTTCAAGCCTGTTCTGGACTTATATTCGAAGTTCAGCATGTTTAAGAAAGAATGGTTTTTTATCAAGGATGACTCTGTTTCCATCCGTCGCTTCACCTCCAGCTATAAGTGTGAAGCTTATTTATAATTTCCATTATAACTGCAATGCTTCTTCTTATGTGTTTTTATTTCTTGCTAGCGACATGTGGCTTTGCGGTCGTGGAGAATGATCGCCTGGTTCAGATGGCTGTGGAAATAGAAGCCATTACGGGAAGGGACATGTCGGCTTCTTACTTGATCGGGAATGCTACACTTCTGGGGCACAACCTAATCCTTCCACATCAGTCCGTGGTTAAGCAGAGAGACACGGTGGAGGAGAGAGTTGCCAAAGTTACAGGAGGGGCCATGGTGAAAAGCAGCAAAAGGAGACCCTTCTCGATGCATCCAGTTGCCGGGGGGAAGAAACTCAAGAAGTCCGATGGACCCTCTCCCAGCACACATCCAGATGTTCAGGAGGAGGAAAAAGGTGAGGACGAAGGAGAAGAGGCGGAGAGCGGAAGTGGTAGAGAAGGTGACGGTGATCGTCACGGTGATGATGGTGGCGAAGGACAGGGCGGTGATGGCACCAGGGCTTTGCCTCCCGGGCAGGCGGGCGTGATTCAAGAGTGGACAGATGATGCTCTCCGCCAAACCTTCGAAGAGTTGGAGGAAACGGAGAAGTCCAAGAAAGCTGGTAAGGTCGGGACCGGCGCCGATTTATCTTCCGAGAGCGCTTCTACTGAGGCAACATCTGCGATTCAAGGTGAATTTCTCTTTATTCTTTTTAATTCTTAAATGATGGCTCAATACATGCTGGTGACACTTGGTTTTCATTCCAGGAGCGGGCAAAACGGCCAAGACCTCAGATCTTCGGCACAGGCTTGAACAATACAAACTCCTCAAAGCTTCCGCCAAGCCGAAGCCTCCTACTAACCATCCTGGAGACGTAGTCGGCTATCGTCCTCTTCTTGGAGTTATTGAAGAAGATGTACAAAAGAGGAAGAGGAGTCGATCTACGTTTGAATCTCTTCCTGGTCCTTCGGCCCCACTCCAGCCTATTCACGATATTACAGAGGATGATACTGAGTTTATGCCTTCCCCACATCCGTCTGAGCATCCAACCTTCACCCCGATAGATCACCCTGGCTTGGTTCGTAACCCGTTTGCGGGCCATCCAGACTTGGACCCGGCCTCTCATGACATCTCCTTCGATGAGGTTACTGGTGAGCATCTTCTAATGTAACGATCCGGAATTTCGCGTTCGAAAATCGACATCCGTACTTTACATCGTACTCGAATGTCGTAGATTCGACCGTTCAAATCCGATTCGCTGGAGCTTATAACACCATTAAGTATAACAACACAGCGGAAGAAAAAGAATAATACAGATATACAACATCTGATACAATATCCAGATACAATGATGATACAATGAATATCTATATACATCAGAGATATGATACAACAAATAGCAGCGGAAAAGAAAACAATAGATAACATCAGCAGCGGATAATCTCCATCTTCAGAATGCCAATCCAGATATAGCTCGAACTCCAAATAACGATGCACAAAGATGAGCAAGTGCAGTCTGATCCAAAGACTGAACCAACTCCAGAAAATCTACTAAACCTGAATATCTGAAAACCCCAACTCTAGACTGCTCGTGTAGGAAATTATGAGCACCCAGAGTTTAGGAAAGGAACAATAAACTCCGGATCAGTCATGGGACTGGTGTGAGCAACAAAAACAGTTTATCTTAAAAAACAAATAGCAGAGAATTTTAAAGTCAATTCGCAATGCTTTTTGGAAAATGAAACTACCATAAGACCTCCCACCACACACACAATGCAAACGCAGAATTGGAGGAGATTTCTTCTTATGATAGTCAAAGATGCTTACTACGCAAAATCAAATCATTTTTGATATTATTATTAGTGCATAGTGTAGAAAACATTTCGAAAGTATAATATAAATCTTAGCCAACATACGACCATTATCGTATGCCTACTATAGCTACCATGTTCAATAGCAGGTTACCGCCACATTCCATGGCAGGTAATACAACTAAAACCGTACAAGTCACGTATTGTTTCTTTGGATTTCCAACAAATGATCAGGCTAAGGAACTTCCTTTCCACGATGGGTACGTCCCTGGAATAGACGACCCGAGAACCTAACCGGATCTCTGCCAACACAAGGCCGGGTTACCTCTGCAAAAATAGGTAACTACTCACACGCGTATGCCATCCCCCGATCGTCACCGATCTTCCCGAGGATCCCCGATTTCCAACAACCACAAAGTAATAATGCAGTAACCACAGAGGTTAAGTATCTGGGCTCCATACCATGATACCACCTTTATCCAGAAGGAATGACATGCACTAAGGGGCGCTACTCCCTAGAACCTTGCCGCATCCTTCCTGTTTTGACCATTTTCGGGGTGTGAGGCTCGACGAAGTCTCGTCCACAAAGCTACGCTTTGTTCACAAAGCCATGCTTCGGGTCAAACAAATGATCAACCTATGATCACAAAGATATAAGATCAAATAAATGATCATATCGCAAATGATCAAACACTGATCATCACACAGCAACACTCAGCATGCCACATTACCAAATTGGGATATATCGCTGATAAATTTCAACTACATAACCTCTGAGCTCGTACGTCTCAGAGAAGGGTGTTAAGCTAAGAGAATAAATTCTCCGCCACCAACAGAAATGTATTTGAAAGAAATCGGCTTTATATCTCAAAGTGTAATGTCAGACATGTATCCATACAAGTCTGTTCCGGGTTCGAACAGAACCGAAGGCACTTCTCACGAAGCCCTTGCAATTCCGGATAACTTTCAATCACGTCCGGACTTCCTATCACAAAAGAGTGATATAAATCTCTATACCGGCGCGACTCAGTGCAGAGACATTCGACAGGTTGTCCTTTCATTTTCGAAAAATATCCGGTCTTCAACACCGGTCTTCAAATGCTATCCACATACGACGTATCACTATTCGGAATGGGTTATATGACACAATTGTCTTTTCCCGGCTAACCCGAATAGTGAGCGAAATATTTAAAAACATACGGATATTGGGATTTCAATTAAGTCACAACTTAAACCCAAACTTCTTTTCAAATGGTTTAACAAATTACCATTTTAATCTTTTTAAACAAAAAAGATTCAATTCACAAAGTTCACTTAATTTCACAAAGATTCATTCACAGATTTTCCAAATCGATTTCCATTTCAGTTTAATTAACTCGTTAAATCTTTAAATCAAAGATTTAACTTATAGTTTTCAAAACAATTTCATTTCGAATGGGTTAAACAAAACATCATTTTAAATCTGTTAAAAATAGACAGATTTAATTCATAGCTTTCAAAAAGAATTCATTCATAACTTGGAAAATCCATTTTTCAATTCACTTGAAATTCCTTTAATTAAACTGGAATTTCTTTTCTTATCTAAAAGCTTTTATCGTTTGAGAACAAACAGTTTTCAATTTGGAAATCTGATTCATTCATACGAGTTGAAATCCTTGGGTTAAATTCAAATTTCCAAAATTTATACTTTAAAATGGTTTAATTCATACAAACACATTTATATCATCTTTTATCCCTAGTTTCAAATCATAGGATTCAATTTCAAACTTGAATTCAAATTTAAATCTAATTATTTAAATTTTCAAAACTCGATTTTTTTATCTTTGAAATTCCATTTCAAAAGCTTTTTACTTTAAACCCAAATTTCAAATTTCAAAATCAATTGAAATTAAAATTTCAATTTCAAAACATCAAATTTAAATTATCTGTGACTTAACCGATTTCCACGTGAAATCCATATTGTGTGTGTAAAAGTGTAGTCCAGGGGTTTAACACACAATAGTGCAACACAATGAATCATCACATATCAAAATACAGGATATAGTTGATAAGCGATATAAACTATAACGCTTATCGTTCATGCACAGACTACAGATATATAAATATCATAGATAATAAATTACATCACAGATAATTTATCACAGATCAC
Source organism: Allium fistulosum (assembly GCA_030737815.1). NCBI lineage: Eukaryota > Viridiplantae > Streptophyta > Magnoliopsida > Asparagales > Amaryllidaceae > Allium > Allium fistulosum. The sequence continues at coordinate 191,139,659 of CM060904.1, forward strand.
CATCATAAATCAGGGTATATCACAAATCATCACATATCAGGAAATACCAAACAATTTAACATTCAATAGAATCCAAACATTCTCAGGTGAATTTATAAATCAACTGATAAATTTAAATCAGATGTATCAATTTATTAATCCGGGTTAATTATCGTAATTTAATTACAAATTATTTGAAAATCTTTCTTTCAAATTTATTTGTTAACCCTTAATTATTAACTAATCATTCTTAAATCACTGAATCAATTAATCTTTAATTTTTAAATTAATCTTAATTAATTGCCATTATTAGTTAATCCTTTGATTTATTAATAAATAATTAATTCACATTTTAAATTACCATTAAATTAATTACATTCAGTAATTATTTATTCATTACTTCTCTAAGTAATTTTTATTTTCCAAATTGTCAAGTGATTATTAATTTAAACTTTAGTTAATACATTTAACTTATAATTACAAATTATCAATTACCATTCAAATTATCTTAATGGTTAAAGAATTTAAATCTTAATCTTTATTTACTTAAAGAAAACCCATTTTCCATTTATTAAATTAAGTTTCACTTAAATATGTTTGGAAACATTTATTTCAAATTTTCTTTGAGCTTTCAGTTTAAACTCTAAGTTCAAACGATCATTAATTTAACTTTAAATCACTTTATAAACTAACCTTTAAAACTTTAAATTACAAATTAAAACAATACTTAGTTATGAAGGGGTTTAAATCGAATTTACTTAATCTAGATCTCTTTAAATTTGTTTTAAAGTTTTTAAATTAAAACTTTATTTTATTTTAAAAGTCTGGAAATTTTAAACACTTAATTTTACTCAATTTAACATTGGTTTTAAATTTTTAAAACCCACACTTTAAAAACTGTTTAAAATCTGGTTCAGTTTACACTAGAAACAAATGACCCGAGTCCTCTGTAATTTACTTCGAGAAAAACAGGGAATTTCCCGAGCCAGAATGAAATTTACCCGAGTACGAACTCGAGTGAAACTGGGTATTGTCAAAACTGAAAAACAGACCTACCCTAGACTCCTATATTTTACTTCGAGTTATTACGCAAAATTCTCGAGATCAACCCGAGACGACTACCAGAATTCACGAGCTGAACTTCAACTTCCCATCATCAAAAATCCCCAGTGCTACAAACATGCACGGTGCACGTGCACCATGGCTCCGGCCACCTCCGGCCACCCAACAGCACGTCAACACCTCGCCCACCAACCTCAGACAGGGCTGCGATCGCCCAAAACCATCACGGCTACTCCAAACGAAATCGAGTTCGAAACTCAAACCTGGGATTCGAGACATCAACCCACCCAAAACCTGTCAACAACCCATTCTCGCCGCCACGACCACCAGAGTTCATGAAAACCCAGCCACGACTTCGTCAACTCTCCCTCCTCCATCACCCAAGAGCGCGTTGCACTCGATCGACTATCGGCGACGAACTAAACGTTAAACTACGGCACCTCAAAACTAGGTTTAGGAAAAAGAAATCAACGCCACCGCCACCACAATGCTCCGGCCACCTCCAAACCATTTTTCCCCGACCCACTGCAGCCTCCTCCACCTCCAGGCCAAACGCCGAGCCTTCCAGCCGCCTCGATCAACCACGGCGACCCAAAAACTCCAAAGTAGAAAACCACGAACTGCTATCAAATCAGATCACTAAAAATTATGATATGAACCTTAAAATTCACGTCATCCCCTAAGTATTCAAGCTATGTAATTGAATTCGTAAATGGCGATATTCGAATTTTGTCAAAAATGAAGTTGTACTCGAAATATTTATTTCCAAAGATAATGTCAAATGATTTCTATTCAAATTTATTTTTAAAATTAAATTCAAAGTTAAACAAACAGAAACTCTTTTAATTCCCAGTCTAAATATCAATTGGTTTGGGAAGAAATGATTTTCGAAAGCAAAATTTTTGTTTGCAGAGTATCAGACAGTAAGCCTGTCCCAAAACACTTCTAGCTTTCAATTTAGATTCAGAGAATCATGGATATTCATAGGAGCTTATTCACCGATATATATAGATGGATAACAGATTTATACTCTTAAAATTTAAAGACAAATGCTACTCACCTTAATCATGGTTTACAAATGACAGAGCCTCTTTTCCTTTCCAGGCCTTTGCAATTCCCAGTTGAAAGTTGAAGTCTTTTAAATTTGCAAAGTTGCACTTGATCCTCTGGTTTTGTTTTGATTTTATGATCTTGACTTTGAAATATGGTGATACTTATATTTTTTTTCTTTCTCTCAGTTTTACTATGTTGTGTTTTGAACGAACCAGAATATGGAAGTTGATATGAATCAAAATTGTGTACAGGCTGATGGATATAGAAGTACAAGATATTTTCTTATTTTTTTGGAGGCTGATGTGAATTTTTAGTGTGCTTGCATTTATTATGTTGTACTTTGTGTTTTTATATGTTTTCATTCCATACTTTATGCAGGCTGATGAAAATGAATTACTTCGGCTGAGATGATGTTGTTATGGCTTGCATAAATGAAGGTATGTAGCATTTATTACCCAGCTGATTTTGTAAATATAAAATGTTGCCTTTGTTTTCCATTATCATACTCATCTTTGTACTTTTGTTCAAACTTGTCTTTGGTAATATTACTTTCCTAGTTACTGCCTACATACTTATGCTTTGATTTTATTTTGTTTTTATTCCTATTTTATTCTATATGTTGTTTTGTTAGAATTTACATAAGTGTTACTTTATATTTCTTATAGTTCATCTTTTATATGTATATCTATTTGAATTGGTCAAATTTATTTTCTATTCCTAGTTTAAATATTTATTGTTATCTTACTCATTTTAATTCTATTTATAACTCAATACTTATTATCAATCATTATTAAACCATTTATTTAAGTTTTAAATTCAAATAGAAATATATATATCTACATATATATATATATATATTAAATTTACTCGTATATACCTAAATATATATATACATTCAATATACACACATATACTCACATATACACTATTTACAATATTTTAATCTCAAATGATTTATTCAGAATATACTTGGATATCGGGGAAACTTGCTCCATTTAAATCAATTTAATTTCACAATTTTTTATTCAAAAATTTATTTAATACTCAATTTAATTCAAAAATTCAATAAATTATTAATTTAAATAAATTTAAATTTCGGGGTCGTTACAAACTTCCCACCTTAAAAGAATTTCGTCCTCGAAATTCGTAGGCACGAAACAAAGACAGAGATAGACAGATGCGATCTCCTATAATTCCTCAAACTCAAGATACGGATTCCGAATACAAGTAGGAATATCTCAGAATACATACCAATTTGTTCCTCTTCGGACTTTGGTATTCACAGAAATTACAATAGAATTTCAAATTCGGTTTTAAACGATATCGTTTTAATTGATCCAATTCAATTTACCCCCATATTTTATTAGTCAATTTAATTCAATTTAAAATTCCAATTTCAAATTCATTAAGGTTTAAATCCAAAAGGCTGATAAGAAGTCGACGAAGATACGAAATAAGAATCTTCTACAATGATACGTAGAGCCATCATCACACCGAAACTTCTTCTTGTAGATGATACGAAGCAATCAAAAGAATTTGGAAACGAATCAAAGAAAATTGATAGAGAAAGATTGTTTCCACTATTGCAGGGTATTGACCATTTATAGTCGTACTCCCTGTCCCCTATCTCGTCTTCTTCTTGTACTCATACTCACTATCAGTGGATAGCAAGAGAATTTACTGAGACGTTCAGACGGATATCTTAGGAATTACTCATTCTAGAGTTTACTTCACTCTATCTCTAATGAGCTACTTAACGTGTTATACTCCTGAGCTAAAGTTCAACCTTAGCTCTGATACCAAATGTAACGATCCGGAATTTCGCGTTCGAAAATCGACATCCGTACTTTACATCGTACTCGAATGTCGTAGATTCGACCGTTCAAATCCGATTCGCCGGAGCTTATAACACCATTAAGTATAACAACACAGCGGAAGAAAAAGAATAATACAGATATACAACATCTGATACAATATCCAGATACAATGATGATACAATGAATATCTATATACATCAGAGATATGATACAACAAATAGCAGCGGAAAAGAAAACAATAGATAACATCAGCAGCGGATAATCTCCATCTTCAGAATGCCAATCCAGATATAGCTCGAACTCCAAATAACGATGCACAAAGATGAGCAAGTGCAGTCTGATCCAAAGACTGAACCAACTCCAGAAAATCTACTAAACCTGAATATCTGAAAACCCCAACTCTAGACTGCTCGTGTAGGAAATTATGAGCACCCAGAGTTTAGGAAAGGAACAATAAACTCCGGATCAGTCATGGGACTGGTGTGAGCAACAAAAACAGTTTATCTTAAAAAACAAATAGCAGAGAATTTTAAAGTCAATTCGCAATGCTTTTTGGAAAATGAAACTACCATAAGACCTCCCACCACACACACAATGCAAACGCAGAATTGGAGGAGATTTCTTCTTATGATAGTCAAAGATGCTTACTACGCAAAATCAAATCATTTTTGATATTATTATTAGTGCATAGTGTAGAAAACATTTCGAAAGTATAATATAAATCTTAGCCAACATACGACCATTATCGTATGCCTACTATAGCTACCATGTTCAATAGCAGGTTACCGCCACATTCCATGGCAGGTAATACAACTAAAACCGTACAAGTCACGTATTGTTTCTTTGGATTTCCAACAAATGATCAGGCTAAGGAACTTCCTTTCCACGATGGGTACGTCCCTGGAATAGACGACCCGAGAACCTAACCGGATCTCTGCCAACACAAGGCCGGGTTACCTCTGCAAAAATAGGTAACTACTGACACGCGTATGCCATCCCCCGATCATCACCGATCTTCCCGAGGATCCCCGATTTCCAACAACCACAAAGTAATAATGCAGTAACCACAGAGGTTAAGTATCTGGGCTCCATACCATGATAACACCTTTATCCAGAAGGAATGACATACACTAAGGGGCGCTACTCCCTAGAACCTTGCCGCATCCTTCCTGTTTTGACCATTTCCGGGGTGTGAGGCTCGACGAAGTCTCGTCCACAAAGCTACGCTTTGTTCACAAAGCCATGCTTCGGGTCAAACAAATGATCAACCTATGATCACAAAGATATAAGATCAAATAAATGATCATATCGCAAATGATCAAACACTGATCATCACACAGCAACACTCAGCATGCCACATTACCAAATTGGGATATATCGCTGATAAATTTCAACTACATAACCTCTGAGCTCGTACGTCTCAGAGAAGGGTGTTAAGCTAAGAGAATAAATTCTCCGCCACCAACAGAAATGTATTTGAAAGAAATCGGCTTTATATCTCAAAGTGTAATGTCAGACATGTATCCATACAAGTCTGTTCCGGGTTCGAACAGAACCGAAGGCACTTCTCACGAAGCCCTTGCAATTCCGGATAACTTTCAATCACGTCCGGACTTCCTGTCACAAAAGAGTGATATAAATCTCTATACCGGCGCGACTCAGTGCAGAGACATTCGACAGGTTGTCCTTTCATTTTCGAAAAATATCCGGTCTTCAACATCAGTCTTCAAATGCTATCCACATACGACGTATCACTATTCGGAATGGGTTATATGACACAATTGTCTTTTCCCGGCTAACCCGAATAGTGAGCGAAATATTTAAAAACATACGGATATTGGGATTTCAATTAAGTCACAACTTAAACCCAAACTTCTTTTCAAATGGTTTAACAAATTACCATTTTAATCTTTTTAAACAAAAAAGATTCAATTCACAAAGTTCACTTAATTTCACAAAGATTCATTCACAGATTTTCCAAATCGATTTCCATTTCAGTTTAATTAACTCGTTAAATCTTTAAATCAAAGATTTAACTTATAGTTTTCAAAACAATTTCATTTCGAATGGGTTAAACAAAACATCATTTTAAATCTGTTAAAAATAGACAGATTTAATTCATAACTTTCAAAAAGAATTCATTCATAACTTGGAAAATCCATTTTTCAATTCACTTGAAATTCCTTTAATTAAACTGGAATTTCTTTTCTTATCTAAAAGCTTTTATCGTTTGAGAACAAACAGTTTTCAATTTGGAAATCTGATTCATTCATACGAGTTGAAATCCTTGGGTTAATTTCAAATTTCCAAAATTTATACTTTAAAATGGTTTAATTCATACAAACACATTTATATCATCTTTTATCCCTAGTTTCAAATCATAGGATTCAATTTCAAACTTGAATTCAAATTTAAATCTAATTATTTAAATTTTCAAAACTCGATTTTTTTATCTTTGAAATTCCATTTCAAAAGCTTTTTACTTTAAACCCAAATTTCAAATTTCAAAATCAATTGAAATTAAAATTTCAATTTCAAAACATCAAATTTAAATTATCTGTGACTTAACCGATTTCCACGTGAAATCCATATTGTGTGTGTAAAAGTGTAGTCCAGGGGTTTAACACACAATAGTGCAACACAATGAATCATCACATATCAAAATACAGGATATAGTTGATAAGCGATATAAACTATAACGCTTATCGTTCATGCACAGACTACAGATATATAAATATCATAGATAATAAATTACATCACAGATAATTTATCACAGATCACCATCATAAATCAGGGTATATCACAAATCATCACATATCAGGAAATACCAAACAATTTAACATTCAATAGAATCCAAACATTCTCAGGTGAATTTATTAATCAACTGATAAATTTAAATCAGATGTATCAATTTATTAATCCGGGTTAATTATCGTAATTTAATTACAAATTATTTGAAAATCTTTCTTTCAAATTTATTTGTTAACCCTTAATTATTAACTAATCATTCTTAAATCACTGAATCAATTAATCTTTAATTTTTAAATTAATCTTAATTAACTGCCATTATTAGTTAATCCTTTGATTTATTAATAAATAATTAATTCACATTTTAAATTACCATTAAATTAATTACATTCAGTAATTATTTATTCATTACTTCTCTAAGTAATTTTTATTTTCCAAATTGTCAAGTGATTATTAATTTAAACTTTAGTTAATACATTTAACTTATAATTACAAATTATCAATTACCATTCAAATTATCTTAATGGTTAAAGAATTTAAATCTTAATCTTTATTTACTTAAAGAAAACCCATTTTCCATTTATTAAATTAAGTTTCACTTAAATATGTTTGGAAACATTTATTTCAAATTTTCTTTGAGCTTTCAGTTTAAACTCTAAGTTCAAACGATCATTAATTTAACTTTAAATCACTTTATAAACTAACCTTTAAAACTTTAAATTACAAATTAAAACAATACTTAGTTATGAAGGGGTTTAAATCGAATTTACTTAATCTAGATCTCTTTAAATTTGTTTTAAAGTTTTTAAATTAAAACTTTATTTTATTTTAAAAGTCTGGAAATTTTAAACACTTAATTTTACTCAATTTAACATTGGTTTTAAATTTTTAAAACCCACACTTTAAAAACTGTTTAAAATCTGGTTCAGTTTACACTAGAAACAAATGACCCGAGTCCTCTGTAATTTACTTCGAGAAAAACAGGGAATTTCCCGAGCCAGAATGAAATTTACCCGAGTACGAACTCGAGTGAAACTGGGTATTGTCAAAACTGAAAAACAGACCTACCCTAGACTCCTATATTTTACTTCGAGTTATTACGCAAAATTCTCGAGATCAACCCGAGACGACTACCAGAATTCACGAGCTGAACTTCAACTTCCCATCATCAAAAATCCCCAGTGCTACAAACATGCACGGTGCACGTGCACCATGGCTCCGGCCACCTCCGGCCACCCAACAGCACGTCAACACCTCGCCCACCAACCTCAGACAGGGCTGCGATCGCCCAAAACCATCACGGCTACTCCAAACGAAATCGAGTTCGAAACTCAAACCTGGGATTCGAGACATCAACCCACCCAAAACCTGTCAACAACCCATTCTCGCCGCCACGACCACCAGAGTTCATGAAAACCCAGCCACGACTTCGTCAACTCTCCCTCCTCCATCACCCAAGAGCGCGTTGCACTCGATCGACTATCGGCGACGAACTAAACGTTAAACTACGGCACCTCAAAACTAGGTTTAGGAAAAAGAAATCAACGCCACCGCCACCACAATGCTCCGGCCACCTCCAGACCATTTTTCCCCGACCCACTGCAGCCTCCTCCACCTCCAGGCCAAACGCCGAGCCTTCCAGCCGCCTCGATCAACCACGGCGACCCAAAAACTCCAAAGTAGAAAACCACGAACTGCTATCAAATCAGATCACTAAAAATTATGATATGAACCTTAAAATTCACGTCATCCCCTAAGTATTCAAGCTATGTAATTGAATTCGTAAATGGCGATATTCAAATTTTGTCAAAAATGAAGTTGTACTCGAAATATTTATTTCCAGAGATAATGTCAAATGATTTCTATTCAAATTTATTTTTAAAATTAAATTCAAAGTTAAACAAACAGAAACTCTTTTAATTCCCAGTCTAAATATCAATTGGTTTGGGAAGAAATGATTTTCGAAAGCAAAATTTTTGTTTGTAGAGTATCAGACAGTAAGCCTGTCCCAAAACACTTCTAGCTTTCAATTTAGATTCAGAGAATCATGGATATTCATAGGAGCTTATTCACCGATATATATAGATGGATAACAGATTTATACTCTTAAAATTTAAAGACAAATGCTACTCACCTTAATCATGGTTTACAAATGACAGAGCCTCTTTTCCTTTCCAGGCCTTTGCAATTCCCAGTTGAAAGTTGAAGTCTTTTAAATTTGCAAAGTTGCACTTGATCCTCTGGTTTTGTTTTGATTTTATGATCTTGACTTTGAAATATGGTGATACTTATATTTTTTTCTTTCTCTCAGTTTTACTATGTTGTGTTTTGAACGAACCAGAATATGGAAGTTGATATGAATCAAAATTGTGTACAGGCTGATGGATATAGAAGTACAAGATATTTTCTTATTTTTTTGGAGGCTGATGTGAATTTTTAGTGTGCTTGCATTTATTATGTTGTACTTTGTGTTTTTATATGTTTTCATTCCATACTTTATGCAGGCTGATGAAAATGAATTACTTCGGCTGAGATGATGTTGTTATGGCTTGCATAAATGAAGGTATGTAGCATTTATTACCCAGCTGATTTTGTAAATATAAAATGTTGCCTTTGTTTTCCATTATCATACTCATCTTTGTACTTTTGTTCAAACTTGTCTTTGGTAATATTACTTTCCTAGTTACTGCCTACATACTTATGCTTTGATTTTATTTTGTTTTTATTCCTATTTTATTCTATATGTTGTTTTGTTAGAATTTACATAAGTGTTACTTTATATTTTTTATAGTTCATCTTTTATATGTATATCTATTTGAATTGGTCAAATTTATTTTCTATTCCTAGTTTAAATATTTATTGTTATCTTACTCATTTTAATTCTATTTATAACTCAATACTTATTATCAATCATTATTAAACCATTTATTTAAGTTTTAAATTCAAATAGAAATATATATATCTACATATATATATTAAATTTACTCGTATATACCTAAATATATATATACATTCAATATACACACATATACTCACATATACACTATTTACAATATTTTAATCTCAAATGATTTATTCAGAATATACTTGGATATCGGGGAAACTTGCTCCATTTAAATCAATTTAATTTCACAATTTTTTATTCAAAAATTTATTTAATACTCAATTTAATTCAAAAATTCAATAAATTATTAATTTAAATAAATTTAAATTTCGGGGTCGTTACATTCTCCCTTACAATCCTATGGTACGGGTGCTTGACGAAGCTAAGTCCCTGGACCTTGATTTGCTTACTACCCGGGTTGTAACTCTGGGGGATGAAGCTAAGGCGAATATTGACCGAGTTGCTGAGGAGACCAGGAAATTGATGGGGCATCATCCCCGACTAGTCAAGGCCGGGGAGGAAATTGGGAGTGCCAACATTCGGCTACAGTTAATGGTCTCCGACCAGGCTAAGCAGCTTCCGATCAAGCCATCCAAATTTCTCAGCACGAGGCCGCATCCAGGCAATTGAAGAAGACCATGGAAGAGGCCAACATGGCAGAGTTGCGAAAATGGAGGCCGCCTGCAAGGAGCGAATTGACATTGCCATCACGACGGTGGATGAGGTTCGACAAGCGGACCTCGAGCGGGCGCAGGAATTATCGGGGAGACTTGAGGCCGCAGAGCTCGCTCAGTCCAGGTTGAAGGAGGAGATGGAGGCGATGAGGATATCCCTTCAGGCTGACCGCTCACGATACCGATCGGAGAGGGATGCTGTCGTCGCTAAGCTACGTGCTTCTGAGGCCCGAATGAGGGAGCTTAAGGAAAATGAGGGGATGATGGATGAGATGCTCCAGGATATGTATTTCCGCATTTAGAAGCAGGGTAATTTATCCTGGATGGATGATTACCCCCGAGTTATGGCCAAGATTTATCTCCCGGCCCTGGAGGAGGCTAGGGCTGATGCGGATAAAGAGGGTGGCGCGGTCTTCAGAATGGATGTGGTCACTGCCCAGTTTACCAAGGAGGAGAAGGTGGCGGTGAAGGAGGGTATGCGGCTGTTTGCTGTTGAGGAGGCAGGTATGCAAGTAGAGGATGGTGACCAGGATGGTCAAGAAGCAGGTGCGGGTAAGTCTTCCTTTCTAGTCTTTCCGTTAACTTGGTTGCTTATCACTAATGAATTCTTTCTTTGACCGGGCAGGTGGGCAACAGGACAAGGATGAAACTCCGACGCAGCCGGCTCCTTGATTTGACCTGGATATCTTTTTGTGGACTTGACATTGTTGTATATGTTAGTCTTAAAACAGTAACGTAACTTTTAGGTTGTAATTATGCTACTTGTACTAAACAATATATTTCTTGGCATGTAATTTTTTAACTTAAGCTGACTCTGTCATTTTTTGAACGTTTTTGTTATTTTGTTATGTTGTATGAGAAATATAGCTATGCATATGCTTTTAATTCAATTGTGTTTGATGTCAAGTTCTTGCTTAAAACATAATTTCATGCCTTGCAATGTTAGTGTGACGTGTGAATAAATTATAGCCACATGTTTATACATGACAGAAGAAAATACCGCCCTTCATATTTTACTTGTAGATGGTAGCTTTGAATGTCTCACGCGACTGAGTGTGGAATGCGGTCAGTGTCCTGCTGTGAGTATCCGCTTCTATTAGCGAATGTCTCATATTCTGTGTCTTGTACTTTAGGGATTGTTACAGAGGATAGGAGAAAAGTTTTTTAAATAAAATTGAAATATGAGAAAAAGTAAAACATCCAATCACGGAAGGCCTTCGATGTGCTTAAGTTCGTGGCAAACGGGCTTTGTAGTCACTTTCCCTAGTTGTGGGTCTTGGAGACATTTGTCACCCATCTTACGCCTCCGCGGGGAGTTAATCTTTTTTACCACATCCGTACTTAAGACACATCGGAGCCGAGATCGCGCACAGTAACTACCCGGGCCATTATGGCCCGTAATCGTGGGTATTATTCAATTTACTATGGCCGGCTAGCGTGGGTGCCGATCGTCAACCGTGAACTGCCCCTGGCTGGCCACACCTTATGTTGAGGCTTAAAGTAGGTTCACAGCTGCCGGCGAGCCGAACGCCGTAATGAGCTGCCTTGGATATAGTCGGCCTTCTTGGTGGCTTATAATCGGCTCATTACAGTTGGCTTTGAGGGCCATCATGAGCAATGAGTTAACCCGCAGCAGATGGATGCCAGAGCAAAAGTGTCTCATTGGCGAGGGCATAGATTTGTATAGTACTTGTTAGGTCTTGTCCAGGAGAAGTCGCGCTGTGGAGCGCCTTGAATGGAAATGCTATATGCACAGGATTGTGTTCAACAGAAAAGGATAAATTTAACAAGTAGCCAAGATATAAAGGAACAAGTTAAAAAAGAGACAAGGTTTTTAAAGTGGTTCGGCACGAAAATGCCTACGTCCACTGATTCTCTTTGTTAATTCACTTCATATGGGCAGTACAAGTTAAGAAAAGTATCGACGGAGGTGTTGGATGTTCCATGCCCTCTGGAACACCTCTATGTCCACTGTTGACTAAATATAAGCTCCATTGTGGAGATCTTTATGAATTACATATGGTCCATCCCAGATTGGATCTAGTGCTCTGGGGCGAGGGAAGATTCGCTTGAGGACAAGATCTCCTTCTTGTAAGGTACGATGCTTGACTTTGGAGTTGTAGTGTGCTGCCACTTTTTGCTTGTGGGCTGCTGCTTTGAGGGCTGCATCATTTATTCTCTCCTCAATTAGATCCAAAGACATGTGAAGGAGTTCTTCGTTCTCTTATGGGTTATAGTGGATCCTACGGTGGGAAGGCACGATGGTTTCAACTGGGAGCATAGCCTCCGCTCCGCATGCCAAAGAGAAAGGGGTATGCCCTGTTGATGTTCTGAAAGATGTGCGATAGGCCCACAGTGCCGTAGGGAGTTCATCCACCCAAGCGCCCTTTGACTTTTCGATCTTCTTTTTTATTAGAGTTTTCAGAATTTTGTTGACGGCTTCGACTTGTCCGTTTGCCTGGGGATAAGCTACGGATGAGAAGCTCTTGTGAATTCCGTGCTTTCGGCACAAGTTGGCGAACTCCTCGCTGTCAAACTGAAGTCCATTGTCCGATATAATTTTGAATGGGACTCCGTACCTGCATAGAACATTTTTGATCAAGAAGTTAATAACTTTAGCTGAAGATACTTTATTTAGGGGTTCTGCTTCAATCCCTCTGGCATGGACGATGAATCCCAAGAACTTTCCTGATGATACTCCGAAGGAGCATTTTAGAGGATTAAGTTTCATTCCATATTGGCGAAGTACTCGAAACATCTCGCCCAGGTGGCTTACGCGATCGTCGGTTTTCCTTGACTTTACCAGCATGTCATCCACATACACTTCCATAGTTTGTCCTATTTACCCTGCAAACATCTTGTTGACGAGGCGCTGGTAGGTGGCTCCTGTGTTTTTAAGTCCGAAAGGCATTACCTTGTAGCAGTACAATCCCCGGTCAGTGATGAAACTAGTGTGGTCTTGATCGGGAGCATGCATAGGAATTTGGTTGTATCCTGAGTATGCGTCCATAAAAGATATGAGTTCGTGCCCGGCTGTGCTGTCTACAAGCTGATCGATTTGGGGAAGTGGGAAGCAATCCTTCGGGCAGGCGTCATTTAAGTTGGAGAAGTCAATGCATGTTCGCCACTTCCCATTAGCCTTCTTTACCAGCACCGGGTTGGCGATCCACTCTGGGTAGATGGCTTCTCGTATGAAGTCATTGGCAAGTAGATTCTTTACTTCTTCATTGAGGGCTGCTGATCGTTCTGCCCCCATACTTCTCTTTCTTTGTTTTACGGGCGCCTTGGTAGGATCAATGTTTAGTACGTGGCATGCTCTGTCAGGGGAGATTCCGGTCATGTTAGCATGTAACGGAGAAAGTCAATGCATGTGGCGGAGAAAGTCAATGCATGTGGCGGAGAAAGTCAATGCATGTCGGGCAGGCGTCATTTAAGTTGGAGAAGTCAATGCATGTGGCGGAGAAAGTTAATGAGTTGTTCCTTCAACTCTGCTTTTAGTTGGGACCAAATTTTCAATAGTCTACTCGAGTCATGTTTGTCTATAGATACAAATTACATAGCCTCTACAGGCTCGGCGGTGGCCTCCTCCTCTTTGTCCCTAGGGTATTATTCATTGAAAGGGTCGCTGGTATATCGAAGAGGAGGGGCTTTCTTTAGTTGCTATGCTTCCAAACTTTTTTTGCAGATGGCAACCTCTACACTCTTACCTTTATCCTTCCTGTGGTTGTTGCGAAGTTCAGTTACATAGTAGTCTCGAGCAACGTCCTGGTCTCCCTCTACTTCCCCTACTCCATTGTCCGTTGGAAATTTCATCTTTAGGCACCATTGGGCCAGGACAATTTGGAAGTCAGACAAGGCTGGCCTTCCTAAGAAGGCGTTGTAGGCCGAGTGGTTTTCTATCAGCACAAATGTCTGTTTCCGCACAACAGAGCGGGGATGACTTCCAATTTCAACAAAGAGGTCCAGTTGCCCGAGGGGCATCTTCGCATCTCCAGTGAAACCGTGTAGTGGTTTATTGCAGGGAGAAACGTCCTTTATTGATAGTTTCATTTTGTCGAATGCATGCTTGAATAAGATATTTACTGAGCTTCCAGTGTCTACTAGAATTCGGAAAACTTCGGCTGGACCGAGCCGGGCAGAGACAACCATGGGATCCATGTGAGGGTACTGCCTTCCCTCTAGGTCACGTCTACTGAATGTGATGTCATCACTCTCTTTCCGCTTCGGGTGGCGTTCTTCTATAACAGAATTAACAAAGTCTTCATTGTTTCTAAGCAACTTTCCATACTTTCCATCTCTGCCCAGCTTCTGTCGGCGATGTGTGGTCCTCCCGAGATGGTATGGACCACTATCTTCTCTTAACTGGAGCCGCTAGTGTTGCGATTTCCTCTGCCTATCTCTGGTGAGGGTAGCCTTGGGTTTTCATTGGCAAGAGTTGGAGTCCTGTTCTGACCTTTTACATAGCGTTCCAGTCTCTTCCTTCTGATGTGTTCTTCAATCAAGTCCCGGAGATGATGGCATTCATTGGTATCATGCCCGTGAGATTCGTGGAAGCGGCAGAACTTTCCAGATTTCTACGCGTTATCTGATTCCTTCTTGTATGGTGGGCGTTTGTATCTAACTTCGTCTTGGGTGGCAAGGAAGATGTTTTCGATGGTTTCATTCAAAGGAGTGTAAGTGTCGAATCTCGGTCCTGGCCGATATAGGCGCTTTTCTCCCTTCTTGCCCCTAGCATTGTCTCTAGAATAATTTCTTCGAACATCCTTCGCTGCAGCGGGCGTGTTGCCGTGAGCTGCCTTATTTTGCTGTCCTGACCTCCCCTCAGTGGCAGCGTCTTCAAGCCTCATATATTTCCCGGCTTCATGGAAGAAATCGAGTAAAGTAGCTGGTTTTTCTTTTGTTAATCTTCTAGCAAATTTAGTATCCAGATGCACACCACTACAGAGGGCCATTAAGATAAGCTTCTCATCGGCATCTTGGACTGCAGCCGCTGCGGCATTGAATCGGGTTAGGTATTGCTGCAGCTTCTCTCCAGGTTTCTGTTTGATACTGGATAAGGAATAAGCATCCTTGGGTTGTTCCACATGAATGCGGAACTGGCTGATAAACTTTTCTTTCAACATCTCCCATGAGCTGATGGATCCTTAGGGTAGATGGCAGAACCAGGAGGTAGCTAGATCTGCTAAGAATAGGGGAAAGCATTTGCATAGTACTCCCTCTGTTGCCCGTCTCATGAGCATATGCTGCTTGTATCTCTGTAAGTGTACAATGGGGTCAGAGGTCCCTTTGTAAGGTTCCATTGTTGGCATTTTCCATTCTCGGGGGGTGATAGCAATTTCGATATTGTGGGAAAAAGTGCTGGTTACCCTAGCGCCTATCCCTCGATCTCTTTGATCCCGTTGGACACACTCTTTGAACAAGCGTGCCATCCTTTCATCAGAATTTGGAGCAGATAGAAATGAGTTTGGTTCTGTCCTGTGGGATTGATTCCGTCCAGATGACCTGTAGGGATGGTATCGTCTATCATTCCTAATATTTTCCAATGGCTGCCTTTAGTCTTCTAGGAGCATGTTAGGGTCAGCTACACTTGGCCCTTGCCTCGATCTTCCCATGTTGGGTTCTGATCTAAGCACTTCCTCGTTTCCAACTTCGGGCTGTACTCTAACTCGGCCCCGTTCGTTGGTGTTTCCGTGGCTAGGCAGTATGACCGGCTCAGCTACAATTGGCCTCCGTCCGGTACCTCCCCCGTTGGGTTCGGTTCCAAGCGTTTCCTCAGGCCTAACTTCGGGCTGAGCTCGGTCTCGGCTCCTACCATGGCCGCTTCTGCCGTTAGCTCCTTCGAAGAAGGAAGATCTTTGTTGTCTCTGAGATCCTCCAGACTGGGACTCACCCCATGATTCAGTGTTGCGGTTGGACTCTTCAGCATCCCTTAAGCGTGACATGAGATGGTCCACCAAGGCTTCCTGCTGGGATGTGAAGCGGTTAGTCACTTCAGCCACAAACCTGTCTAGATCTGCCCTAGTAATTGCTGCAGGCTGTTCTGTGGCAGGAGTTGTCGGATTTGCCTGACCTTCATTTGGTACTGTTGTCGGAAGGGGACGACTTACTTGATCTGTGACCACTGGATCTGGAAGACTATTGGTTGCGATGTTTTTTCCTTTGTTAACATCTTTCTTCTGCTTGGGAGGCATGTTTTCCAAGCAATGAACGACGCTGTTAGGAAGAAGGTTAAGTGGGAGAAGCTGAAGCTTCGAGCTTCTTGTTCTCAGTGAAAGCACCAAAAATGTTTGCACAAAAAATGGACAAACACCTCCAAGTTGTATGACTTAGTTGATTTTACGTTGTTCTTAGTGATTTGGGTGATTTATGCAAATATATGAAAAGAAGGGACTAAACTGTAAAAGACACGCAGATTTATAGTGGTTCAGCCAGAATGTGCCTACGTCCACTTTATATGTTATTCTCCTTTTCTATTCAAATTACAAGTACAAAGCTTTGATACAAGTATATGAAAGTTGTTTGAAAGTTATATTCGTGCTTGAGCTCTCAAACTTGTCCCCATTGTTGTACCCCTGCCCCTCTATTTTTAGAGTGAGGCTGGGGGTAGGGGTCTTGGATGTATATAGCCGCTGGTGGGCCTGGGCTGATGCAATCCGGCCTGGTGAAGTTGGTTCGGTAGTAGGTGGAATGATGGTTGATTCGGTAGTGGGTGGACCGGTGGTTGGTCCGGTAGTAGGTGGGATAATGGTTGATTCGGTAGTGGGTGGACTGGTGGTTTATCCGGTAGTAGGTGGGATGATGGTTGATTCGGTAGTGGGTGGACTGGTGGTTGGTCCGGTAGTAGGTGGGATGATGGTTGATTCGGTAGTGGGTGGACCGGTGGTTCGTCCGGTGGATAGAGGGGTAGGAGTTGGTTCGGTGGATGGAGTGGAAGGAGTTGGTTCGGTGGGAGTTTGGTTCGGCAGGCGAACTTGGTTCGGTGGGATCTGGTCCGGTGTGTAGGGGAAGGAATTGGCCCGGTCCAAATTTGCTCAACACTAACCAAATTCCTTCGTGCTAATTTGGACGTATTTTCTTAGGCAACTTTGATATGTGCGGGGTATCACTTGAAATTGCCTGCCAGGCTCTCAATATTGACCCTAAATTCACACCGGTAAAGCAAAAAAGGCGCAGCTAGGTCCCCGAATGGTCTAAGGTATTGAGAGAGGAGGTTGGCCAGTTGATGGCTAACGGCTTCCTTCGGGATGCAACATACCCTGAATGGGTATCGAACCAAGTTTTAGTCAAGAAGTCTAATGGGAAATGGCGAACTTGTATTGACTTCTTGGATCTAAATAAGGCTTGTCTGAAAGATAGCTTCTCACTCCCTAGAATTGTCCAAATTATAGACGGAACGATGGCACATGAACTACTGCCATTCATGGATGCGTACTTGGGTTACAATCCGATCCTGATGCATGAGCCTGACCAAAAGAGCACTAGCTTCATCACTAATTTGGGATTATACCGCTATTGGGTAATGCCATTCGGCTAGAAAAATGCAAGGGGAACATATCAAAGGCTAGTGAATATTATGTTCAAACGCCAGATTGGAAAGACTATGGAAGTTTACGTGGACGGCATTTTGGTCAAATCTCGAGCAGCTACTAACCATTTAGACAACCTCGCTGAAATGTTTGAGATACTCCGAAAATACGGGATGAAGCTCAATCCACTCAAATGTCACTTCGGAGTGGCCTCTGGGAAATTATTAGGATTCATAGTAAGTGCTCGGGGGATCGAAGCGAATCCAGAGCAAATAACAGCATTACGGGAAGTCTAAGCCCCCAAAAATAAGAAGGAACTTCAATGCTTAAACGAAAAAGTCACAATAGTGAGTCGATTCATCTCAAAAGCTACAGACAAATGCATACCATTCTTCAATGCACTTAAGTAGGGAAAGAAAAACTTTGAATGGAGTGAAGCTTGTTAGACAGCTTTCGAGGAACTGCTACGACACATGGAAGCTCCCCTAATCTTATTAAAGCCGGTGGATGGAGAAGACCTATTAGTTTATTTAGCAATTTCCCTGCATGCGTTGAGTGCCGCTCTCGTGCGGGAAGAGGCGAGAATCCAGCGGCTCGTGTACTACAATAGCAAACAATTCACCGAAGCTGAGAAAAATTACCCAAAACTGGAGAAGTAAGCGTATTGCCTTTTGATCGCGTCCCAAAAATGACAACCTTACTTTCAAGCTCATCCAATTAAAGTATTTACTGACCAACCCCTGAAGCAATTTTTATACCGGCCAGAGACTTCCGAATGACTACTCAAATGGAATATAGAGCTAATCCAATATGACATCGCATATCACCCTAGGAAAGCCATCAATGGCATGCATTGGCCGACTTCATCGCCCAATTTACTATAAGGGATGAAGAGGAAGAAGTCCAGTTAGAAGTAAATACCCAATGGAACCTCTTCGTTGGCGGTGCATCCAACAATTTCTGTTCGGGAGCAGGGGTAGTGCTTGAAACCCCCTAGGGGCAAGCCATTAGCTATGCATTGCGCTTGGAATTCCCAGCAACAAATAATTAAGCAGAATACGAAGCACTGATCACTGGACTGAAGGTTGTGAAGGAACTCAAGATAAAATCAATTTACATATACAACGACTCTCAACTGGTTGTTTGTCAAGTGAAAGGGGAGTATCAAGCGTTTGGAGAAAATCTTGCTCCATACCTGTCCAAAGTACAATAACCGCTAAGTGACATCGAGCACTACACTATAACTCACATCCCACAAGAGCAGAACACCAAGGCAGAATATTTGTCTAAGCTGCAAGTTCTAGAGAAGCTCAGTCGTTAGGGTTGGTCCCGATTGAAACTCTAACCAACCCAAACATAGAAGAAATGGACGTAGACTGGATTCTCGAGACCACCACCGAACCATATACATGGATGACGCCGATAAAGGACTATCTACTTGCAGGAACCCTTCCAACTAACCAAAATCAATGGAAGAAGCTCCTCCGTAAGGCGCCACGGTTCATAATACAGGATGGGATACTCTATCGAAGGGGATTCACGACCCCTCTCATTAGGTGTGTGACCGATGATGAAGCACGAAGAATCCTAAAGGAGATATATGAAGGTGAATGTGGAGACCACATAAGGGGGCCAGACCCTTGCAAAGAAAGTCCTTCGGTATGGGTATTTCTGGCCAATGATAAATCATGATGCAGCAGATCATGCCAGGAGATGCGATCGCTACCAAAGGTTCAGCAAAATTAAGAGAGCTCCCTTAACGTAGCTAATGCAAATGGTCAGTCCGTGGTCGTTCTCAATATGGAGGATTGACTTGATTGGCGTCTTGTCAATAGTAAAAGGAGGGGCCAAATATGCAGTGGTTGCCGTAGATTATTTCACAAAGTGGGCCGAAGCGGAACCACTGGCCACCATAACCACAAAGAAAGTTATTAACTTTGTTCCTAAGAACATCATTTGCAAGTTTGGTGTGCCTTCAAAAAATCATTACCAACAATGGAACTCAATCCGAAAGTGCCGAGTTCAAGACTTCTGCAGGCGCTTCCGAATTGAAAAAAGCTTCTCTACAGTGGCTCATCCGTAAGTAAATGGGCAAGTAGAGGCAATCAACGTGATCATCAAGTCCACTTTCAAAAAGCGACAAACAAAGGCCAAAGGAAACTGGGTTGATGAACTTCCACTCGCACTATGGGCTTACAGAACTATTCACAAAGCGGCAATCGGTTACACTCCATCCATCCTAGCATATGGTTCAGAAGCAATGATTCCTATAGAATTAGAAGTCCCCTCGCACCGAAGGTAGAATTTCAACCAAAAGCAAAACGAGCAGCTCCTACTCAAATCATTGGATATGGTTGATGAAAAAAGAGAAGAAGCAGAGCTGAGAACCGTCCCCCACCAGAAAAGGGTCGCACGGTACTTCAATTACAAAGTTCAAAATCAAACCTTCAATGTGGGAGATCTTGTGCTCAAGCAAGTTTACCCCATTCCAGGGTCCTTCGGACCAAACTGGGAGGGACCATACGTCATTAATCAAAAGCTAAGAGACGGGACTTTCAAGCTAACAACCGTCGACGGAGCTCAAGTTCCCAGGGCACGGAATAGTGAATCGCTTCGCCGTTACTTTATCTAAAAGCTATCATGTGTATTTTTTATTTTCCAGCAAACAAGCCATCCCGAGACACCGGGGGCATTATATATAGGCAAAAACTGCCCTGCTTTCCTTAATAAAGTTTGCTTCTTGAACCAACAAAACCGTGTTCATAATAATACCCCCCGGGTTGATGGAAGCAAATTGACCCAAACTGCTAGATCGACGGAACCCGATCTTGGCCTTCCAAAAACCGTTGTTGCTCCGGTAACATTGAGAAGGCTAATATCAACACTCCTCGTGTTACCCGAAGATAGGCAACACCGAGGAGTGCCAAAAGCCGCACAACCCATAAGCCACACACTAAAATAATAACTCCTCATGTTGCCCGAAGATAGGCAACACTGAGGAAAAACAAAAAGCCTTGCATCCCATTAGCCACGCACTAAAATAATAACTCCTCACGTTGCCCGAAGATAGGGAACACCGAGGAAAAACAAAAAGTCGCACATCGCATAAGCCGCGCACTAAACTAATAACTCCTCACGTTGCCCGAAGATAGGCAACACCGAGGAAAAACAAAAAGCCACGCATCCCATAAGCCGCGCACTAAAATAATAACTTCTCACGTTGCCCAATGATAGGCAACACCGAGGAAAAACAAAATGCTGCGCACTAAAATAATAACTCCTCACGTTGCCCGAAGATAGGCAACACCGAGGAAAAACGAAAAGCCGTGCATCCCATAAGCCGTGCACTAAAATAATAAGTCCTCACATTGCCCGAAGATAGGAAACACCGAGGAAAAATGAAAAGTCACACACTAATTTCCAAAACACTAGCTCCTCACGTTGCCCGAAGATAAGCAACTCCAAGGAGCATGAAAAATCGCGCATTGATTCTTAAAAATTAAACTCCTTAGCCTGCCTAAAGATAGGCAACATCGGGGAGAACTAAAACACATGCTCCTTGTGTGGCCCGAATATAGGCAACGCTAGGGAGTTCAAAAAACCGTGCATCTCATAACCAGTGCCAACTGTTCCCATACTCCAGAATAATGAGCACAACTCCAACAAGATTAGAATGCCACAAACCAAATGAAAAGCCTCAACTATAGAAACTTAAGTGATAAAATTGCCCTCAATTAACCTATGCACCGTGCGCCTCTAAAATATGCGTGTATTGCATACTTATTGAAATATCACAAGAAACTTGGATTGCATGCTAAAGTTGCAAAACTTCCAAAAAAGAGAATCCTGTCGTAACTTAGCCAAATCTTCAATAAAGATTATGTAAACCCTAAGTAACCGATTATCTGAAAATTAATTGAAGTAAACAGCCCTGTGAACTATGGGGCATACACCGGTACTTGGAAAGAAACGCATGAAAACAATAAGTTCACAAGTTCTGTTACTCCAAACAAAGAGTTTCCAAAGAATTTTTAAACCAAAAAGTTAATAAAGAATTTCTAAATAAAAAATTTCCATGTTCTGTTACTTTTTGAAGTTCTATAAATTTCTAAACAAAAATTTTCTAAGTTCTGGTAATTTCTAAAGGTTCTATCAACTTCCAAAGTGATGTTAATCTCTAAGTCCTATTGCTTCGAAGGAAGGGCTTTAGCTATAATCATAGAACTAGAAAGGTATGAAATAAAACAAGCACAAGTACACAAAACACAGATGAACTAACAGATAAGAGTACAGTTAAAATATCAATATATTGCTTATAATTTTCCATACACAGGGTCAATATGTGGGGGTCGTACCCACACAACATCGGCCAACCAAAAGAAAATACAGAATCTACAGTGAAGACGCAAGGTGCAGACTCTGCACTTGAACAAAATGACTCGAAAAGAAACAAAACAAGTCTATCTTCCTGCAAGCTGTTGACCAAAATCAAGTTAACCTTCACACAAGTCACTCAACATTTCTTGCCGCCGCTCCCCTTTCCGCCCTTGATCGGCAGCTTCTACTTCTTCTCAAGAGTGGTGTCACTGCCTGTAATGTCAACGAATTGCTCGGTGACAATGTCCTCATCTTCCTTGGAAGCCTTCTCAGAAGCCTCTCCCTTCGTTTTTCGCCTTCAAGATTTGCGAGAGCTTTTGGAGGCTTCGATCGCTTTGACCTTTTCCCTCTTGACGGTAACTAGCTCGTGTTGAGTCTTCTACAGTGGCTCTGTCCAAGTCTCCTGCTCCTTGGCCTCTACAGTTGTTATATCGCCTTCTAAAGACACAGAAGAATCATCATGTCGTGGAGCGCAATTATCTTTTAGGCCTCTAGCTCGGGCTGCAAACCAAACGCGGAAGTGGGAGCTGGAGCAGGAACAAAAACAACCATAGAAGATGTGGAAATGGCTGCAGGCGCGGGCGCCAAAGTAGGTGGATCGTCAACGGGTAAAGTAGATAACCTATAAGATCAAAAATGAAAGCATTAAACTCCTCTTGATCTTGTGGCGTAAGTTGGAAACTCCCAAATTCGGAGGAGACAAGGACATTACCTGCACCAGAGGAATGCTCAAGAATGTGCATTTCGTATTCACCACCTTCACCCTCTTTTGATGGCTCCACCACCTGAGGAATAACTTCAAGTCCTAAACTCGTTGGCTGGTCGTGGAGCTGCTTTGATAATTCGCCCACGCAGGAAATTGAAGGCTTGGTAAGCACATCGGTGGCGGTCGTTAAAGCAGCATCAGTGGCCTCCTTCTCTCTTTCAACTGGGAGAATTTCCTGGCCCTCAAGTAACGGCTTCTTGGATTCATCATTTAGATAGTTATCTTGCAACTCTCAATCGGAATAAACATCGCTGCTATCGGCAAAACGAGATAAGATTTCTTCCCAAACAAGAGTGAGAGTGTGCAGAAACTTTGGGCCAAGATAGCTGAGACTTCATTGATGCAACAGAGAGTTGACATAGAAATTCAGAATAGTCGCATCCAGCTTCTCCATTTTCCTTTTGAAAGCACTTTGGAGATCCAAGTAATCCACTCATAAAGCAGCTTTATCAACTTTAGCAGCTGTCTAGTCGGAACTGAGCTGTGCAACCTGGGCCTGTAACTTGGCAATGATCTCAGCCTAGTCGGAAATAGTTTTGTTGTGCCCTTCAACGATGAGGTCATGGTCAGCGATAGTCTTTCGTGGAGCCTCAATCTTTGTGCTGCAAGCATTCACTTCTTGCTTTAACTTCTCCTCCTCCGCGTTAGATATTTTGATCTCGTCTCTGTAGACGATTTCTATTCGGTTATCGGCTTCTTTCACCTCTTTTAGCGTGTTAGCATTTCTTTTGCTATCCTGCAGTGCCGCTGCTTTCTCTTCCTCTAATCGCTTAATCTTGGCATCATGCTAGGCCAACACCTTCTCAAAGTCATCTTTCTCCGATTCGAACGAGAGGATCTCCTGATAATTATTTCTATTTGTATCTGCTAGCTGTTTACATATCTTCTCCCATCGTTCGGCCTGTTCTAGGTCGCTCGGGATAGCTTGAAGATGCGGCATAAAGGAATCCCTATGAACGGGGTGCAGATCCAGGTCAAAGTTGACCCCTTTTAAGAACCAACCAGGAAGCGCTGCCTCAAGTTTAGGAGGACCTGAAGGAAGGACATAGGTAGGTCTCCGGTAGGGGCGAGAAGCACCAGGGAGAGGCAGTGACAATAGAAGATGATGATACATGATTTGAAGGCGGAATCAGAGTAGAAGTAATCTTGGCCCACGAAAGAGTGTTTTGAAGCGAGCTTCGAAGAATAAGGGCAATGTTCAAACTTTGACTTTTTGACGGCTCGTCTCATTCCTCAAGAGACCTTCTCTTCTCATACCTGCCCTTATATGATCAAGCTAGGTCTCTTTCTTCTTAGTGGCGGGTTTCACCTCCGAGCTCTTTTCTACGCCTGAATTCCTCCTCCCTCTCTCGGACTTGATGGCAGCTAGAAGCGAGCTTAAGATACCACTATGAATCGATGAAGTCTTCGAAGTCGTCATAAAAGCCTTGTCCCATCGTCATACCTGGAATGAGGCATACATAAAAGGTCTCAGGAGAATGACAGTGAGTGTAATGCAACAAATATGAAGAGATGAATGGAAGTGAGTGTGATCCTTGTGCAACGTGTAGTGTGTTTCTAATATGGGCCAAAAAACGGCATCACGAACAGGAACGAACAACAGTAGTAGAAGGGATCGGACTGAACTCGGTCGTTATGGGCGGAACCGGGCTAACTGCTTGCGCAATATCATCCAAACTGGGAAACCTCATATCAAATTTAAAGTCCCCTTTCATGAGCGCATTGAAGTTGAAAAATACATCGCTGAAATCTCCGAACGCCGCTCCGTCATCCGTATTCGGAGAATCTTGACGTCTTCCAGTTTCAGGGGCTTTGCATTCACCACTTGCATCGAGAAGAGGTGAACTCGGGAGAACGGGACTCATCCTTCGAGTTTCATTACAAGACTCTAAGTCCCAACCGTCGGATTCAGACGAGAAGTAATCACTGGTAGTGGACTCATCACTACTACTTTCAAACTCTCCTTCTTCCTTTTCCGAATCCACCGCGGCCTTGCCCTCTTTTTGTTTGAACTACTCTTTTGCTTCCTCTGGGATTGGAGGCATTCTACCTAGGCTGCTTAATCTACTCGCAACAGCCTCTTCCCCCTCACGGGTTTCATCGATGGATCCTCCGATCGAGCTTTCTCTCTCTAGAGAGGCGCCTTCTTCGGAATCGTGGAAGGAGGAAATAGATCTTGTATGAACCCTTGATCGAGTAGGAGAGGGAATTTCAACTTGAATGGGAGATCTACCCGGAGCCAATAGTCCATAGCGACACAAGTTTTCATCAGTTAGTAATACATTAACACTTCTCTCCTCCACATCAATCGCCTTTAAAGTCTCGCAAACTTCATTGAGTGTCACGTCTCTGTTCGACCTTGGAGTAACTACAAGAGACATATGGTAAGTTAGGAACTCCAAGGGAATGCATCAAAAGCTCGATGAATAAAAAGAAGCTTACCCTCTGTCGTCCATCGACGATTGAATCCCTCGGGGCATCTGACAAAGAAATATTGCACCTTGAATTGCAATAAGTTGCTTTGCAAGCGCTGGATGATTTTCCGATTTCTTTGGGCTTACAATTATAGTCAAGGTGGGACAATCATCTCTTCTCTTGAATGCAAGAAAGTACCATAGCTCGTCAAATCTTGGGGCACGGTTGAAAGCCCGCATGAAAAGAACATGCAAGTAAGTCAGGATGGCGTAACAATTTAGGTGAAGCTGAAATGGGGCAATACCTAAGTTTAAGAGAATTTCATAAAGAAAGTCGTTGAAAGGAGGCACGACTCCATTCAAACACATGTATCGATGGCAAGCGGTGTACCCCAGGGAGGCATATGGGTGAATTCGTCCTTCTTTGGCAGACGAACATCTTCGGAAATTCCATGTTGCACATAGATGTTACGAAGGACCTTGGCGGAAACAATTGATGAAGCTTTCTCGGGTGGATTAAGAAGAACTCTAAAGTTGGGAGGCGTACGATCCACGATTGGCCCGAGTAAGACTAACTAGCCATATTGAGTTTGCGAAGTGGGTGATGACGCAGCTACTGAGAGCACCAGGCTTCCCGCGATTGACTTACGATGCATGGATGGCTGCTTCATTCTAAATAACAGAACCCACGTCCGAAAACGGTCAAGTAAATCTATCCTAAACTAATAGCTTCCCCTGCCACACTTGAATTTCAAAGAAATATTAACCTATAATAGCAGTGTTGGATTTCAAGTGCGGACTGGGGCATGTATAGTTTACTATCTATATGGGGTAAACTCGGTGCTCGATACACTGCAAACGCCCTATCCCATGTAGATAGTTCGCTCGCAGCGGAAGAAGAAAAGAACTTCACGTGTCACTTCGTTTTCTACTTTTGTTTCTACTTCCTATACACTTACCCATCATCGATCTATGATCGATAACAGATCTATTGTCCAAAGCAATGTAGAAAACTCTTCTCACTATAGGAACGCTAAGCGTGCAACAAGCAAGCAGGATAAGTCCAAATTCTACGAAAGAATCGTGATCGACTGATGATGTGACGTATAGTAACATCTGCGAAACTAGACGCAAGTCAATTTTGGTATAATGGACGAAGATAGAAAAACATGTCAAGTATTGGGCTGAAGCCAGTATGTCATTCTGGGAAACAACTTGAGACTCGATTTACTATCTTCCTTCATTATACCGCAATCAACTCGAACTCCTCATGATCAACATTGCAAATGGAAACCCATCATCAAATCATTATACCAACACAATAATTAGCAAACCAATTAAGCAAACCCACCTATAACTTGATTCAAAGGCACATGAAGAATCAAAGATCAAACTCAATGAGCTGTGGAATGGATCGATGGCGAGCTAACTATAGGTTGGCTACAGTTCAAAGGCGAGCTAGGGTTTGGATCGTTTGGATTCAAGCGAATGAATCAACAGTGAAATAATGGGTTGGCTAGGGTTTCACGAAAGAGGCAAGTGCCTGAATCTAATCAGCAACAAATGAATTCAAGTGAAGTGATGAATCAAATCGAGCAAGATCTTAGATCGCTTAGAATTTAATCGCACAAAGGTTTGATCGCATGAAGAAGCAAGAGTAGTTGGGTCGGATGAATGGACCGGGTCGGTTTGTATATTAATAGGCGAGCAAAAGAAAGCAAGAAAATTTTGCTAAGTAGTTGGGTTGCACGCGATCCACCATGGATCGCTGGCGACCCATCTTCACAAAGTTAGGTCGCTAACAACCCATCCCACGTGCATCGCTGATGTACACGTAAATGTGCATATTTTTACCAACATATTTAATCTATTTAATTTAAATAAATGATCATATTGGGTATTTTAACTCGTTTAAACTAAATTCAAATTATTTTCAAATTGTCACATATTCATCTCCATATAAGGGCAAAATGGTCATTTTGTGCAAATATTAATTTGAGAAAATTTACATAGAAATTTCTATATTATTTTGTAGGAATTTGGCTTCATATGCAAGTGGCTTCATGAAGATATATACATGCCAAGAGAGAATACAAAGGAATGGAGATGGAAATAATTCAAAGCCATGATCATGGAGGACCCCACCTACCCACCTTCCTTCATGTACAAATTAGAAGCTAATCCACATGGTAATGGCCATCACACTTTCATGCACACTTAATGGGTGATTATTGAAGCTAATGATAACTTGGCCACCACACTTCCAATAAGGGCATTTTGGGCATTTTCAAAAAATATGCATTAGGGTTTCTAACTTGTATAAATACACCTTATGTTTCATGTAACCCCCTTCCTCTTAGTTAGTTTTAGCTTAGAAATAAAAGAAAGCTTCTCTTTTCTTTTTATGGCTACTTAGCCATTTCTTTCATGTAACTTTCCTTTTTTATGCAATATTAACTAGTGCTTTCTCTTCATTTACATACTTCTCTTCTTATGTTAA
This sequence comes from Allium fistulosum, assembly GCA_030737815.1. Lineage (NCBI taxonomy): Eukaryota > Viridiplantae > Streptophyta > Magnoliopsida > Asparagales > Amaryllidaceae > Allium > Allium fistulosum. Next base: position 191,167,459 of record CM060904.1, read on the forward strand.
TAGTGTAGTTTATTATTCATGCAAGTAGATTAGTGTTTAATTCTTTTTACTTAGCTTTTCTTTTCATTTTGCTCTTTTTTACTCTTATTTTATTTCATGTTGCAAACTACAAGTATTGATATGATAATACAAATGAGAGGCTAATCCCTTCAATTTAGGGGTAATGAAGCCTCTAATCATGTAGTTTCAACAATTTGATAATCTTTGCTCTCTTTTTTTGCTTCATGGAAACTTGATGTTTATGTAATTTTGTGTTTGGTATTGAGTTTGATAGCCAATGTTGTTCAAAACAAATAGGCTATGCTTAGTCATATGAATCACAAATTGCCTCTTCATCTACATATGATTATGGCAATGAAGTGAATGTTGAAATTGAAATTTGATGGTCTATATTCCTAATTAATAGTTAATAGTCCATACTTAAAATAGATTTTTCTTTCAACTTGTTATCATTTTTCATGAGAATTAAAAGTGGTTTAAAAGTTGTGTTATAGTTTGATGGCTTATGTTGAGCTAATTAATAGCACAAATGAGCCATACTTATGATAAACACATCATTTAAACTCACTTATGACCAAAAAAGAGAGATCATAATTTCATAATTTGTTGAACTATATTATCTAGAGAGTGGAATTATCTCTAAATTGTCATTTAACTCTCATATTTTTATCACTTTCTTTTTGTCATTTTTCTTACATTTTCTAGCTAATCACTCTAAATCTTTGGTTAATTTGACTGATTAGAAATTTAAAATCAACAATTCCCTACGGATCGACCCATACTCACCACGTACTACGATAGTACGCCGTGCGCTTGCGGTATAAATTTAATTCAAAATTTATCGGTGTTTTTCTAATCCGATAGAAAATTTGTTGTTAATAAGTTTTTGGTGTCGTTTCCGGGGAATTGTCTTTGATTTTATTTTCTATTCTTCGAATTATTATTTTTATTATTTTATTTGTGTTTTTTTGTGTGTTTGCAATTAAACAAAAAGAAATTTGTGTGTGTGTTTGTTTTCAATTAATTGTGTGCATGTTCCAGTTTTCCATTTGCATTGCATTTTCTAATAAAAATAATTGCATTTCATTTCATCTACAATTTTGTTACATTTCGATTACATTTCATTTCATCTAAATTTGCATTTCTATACATTTTTAATTTCTATTAAAAAATAATTAATTTTTTTACAATGTGCATCCTTTTCTCGGTGCACAGTGCACCAAAACCCCTCTACCTCAAAACTTCCCACTGTCACTTCACTTCAGCTTCAAAACTACAACTACCTTCAACAAACATCAACATTCACTCACCAGACCTGAACCTTCTTGCAAATACTTCAGTTCGATTACCCCTGCCATTCAACCCAGCATGCACTTCATCCACTTACAAAACTGTCAAACAAGTTTTTAATTCACCATAACTGCTTCTCCACACAACCATTACCACACATACAATCAACACTTCTATTCCTCTATAAACTACCATCCCACATACATCTCCAATCTATTACAGTGCACAATTGCCTTTCCACTTCTCCCAATCAACAACTCAACAACAATCAAACAGACTCACTAAAGCATCATTTGCATACCTCAAACCCTTCCACTACATCATCTCGCATTGTCCATTCACCTCATCACCCCTACCAGTTCATCTAATTACTCCATGCTTTCATTTCATACAACACATACCACTTCTACATCTCACTGCACTTACATTGCTTACATTTTACATACCATCAAACTGAAAAATGTGAAAACATACCAACATACCACTTCTTACATCTTCATCTGACCAACTCTTCATCATCAACCCCTTACATAGCACTACTCACTGCCCTGTTTCATCACTGTCTCACCAGTACTAATCACTGTCTCGATAACAAATCCACACATCAACCCAAAGGCCAACCAACTCCACCAAAAGACATCACCAAGCAGCAACTTCGTCAACACCACAATTCAACCACCTCATTCACCCTTTGTCCTGCGTTGTTGTGAACAAACTGTTGCCATTGCTGCAACATCATCACTCCACCATAATTTCTTACAAAACCAACTTCCAAATCATTCTGCCAAATAGAAAGTTCATCTCCATTTCTGCCAAGATTTCAGCCATCACCTTGGTTGCTTGTACAACTTTGTGCACATCATATACTGTTGTTGTCACCAACACGCAAGCCAATAATCGTCCTCCAACAACTGACCATCTACTTGCCGTGACAACAACAACAATAACACTACACACAGTCAATAGAAACCCACACATCAGTATCCACCTTGTACATCAACATCCCACTACAAACACAACAGCAGATACAGCAGCTACTTTATCATCCAAGTAAAATTGTACAATCACACCACCGACTTCACTTCCAACCTACCATTCACAGTGCAGCACTCTTGTTCTCACTTTGAACTGCCTGTACCGATTCAAACGAACTGCCAACACCAATTCACCTTCACAACTCACTCCACCTCTAACATACTTCCCTCTTCACTATAAAATCTCACTGCAACCTTCCATAAGTCATAGTTGCCACACCCTGCTACACAACAGAAACAAGAGCCACTATCCTCTACTAACTACCATTGACATTGACTACATTGACTACAAGTCATAGCTGTTGCAACAATAACACAACCATCAAACAAATAGCCTCGAGCAACATCATTTCCAATGGCTATAAAAAAAACATCACCTGAAACAATATCGCGACTTCTCCTCTTCTCAATCTGCAAACAATTTGCTTTAGTCCCCACCGAGAACTACTGCCTCAACCCAACTCGAATCACACCAATCACCGTTATTCCTTCGCCAAACCAAATCTCTGATACCGCCACTACTTGGAATCATTTTCCTCCTGCACAAACGACCTTTGGTTCCGTTGCTTTTGATTTCGATTTTGAGCTCAAACTTGAACATGATTTTGGAATCACTTGTGAAACGATTTCGACTTCTGGGTTTTGACATAGGTTTTTGCTCGTGAAAATTCTGGGACTGTTGAGTGAAACGAAGTTGTTTTTGTGATGGTTGCAAGTCAAACCAATTGGGTCGGGCGCTTTTCTTTTGAACTGTGACTATTGATTTTGTGTTATTTTAATTTGTTAGTGAATTTGGGCCGGGCCGAGTTTGTCTTTGAAAAAAAATAGCATTGTTCAACATTCTTGTTTTCATTTATGTTCTTTTAAGTATACATTCATTTTCTTTTGTTTTATCTCTTAAAAAAAATCGTTTTCATTTGGTATTTAAAAAAAAGAACAAAGTGCTCTCCCTAAAAAAATATAATAAAAAGAAAACTTGTATATATCTTGTTTTTTTTCAGGTTGCCAAAGCAGATTGGAAGAGTTGCTTGCTTCGCTTAGCTTGCCAAAAAATAACTTCTTACTTGCTTAGTTTTTATTTTTCTTGCATTGTTGGTTGCTTGCATTTGTATATAAAAAGATTTTCAAAAACCCAAAAAAAAACAAAAACAAATTTCATTCATAGTTGCATTGTTAAGACATGTTTAATTTCTACTTTGCATTTCATCCTAGAATTTTGATTAATAATAACGGTTAGACATCGATAACTCTTAATTGTATATTTCCAAATCGACGATTTTCAAATAACAACTTATGAAATTGAAAACGTAAATCTTAACGAAGTTGTTGAAAAAACGGTAATTGATTTGGATTTTAATTCTTTTGAGCGTGTGGAACCAAATTTAAAATTCGATCTTCCTTTTCTCGATTTCAAAAAATTGAATACAACAACTTTGGATTTTGAACTTGAGATACGCAATGAAGTTATTGATAATCCCAATAAGGATAACGAATTTAATGAACACAAATTTTATGGAATTTTCGAAGACGAATTGTTAAATTTCGAAGGGGTAGATTTAAATCACCATTTTGATTTGGAAATCGATAATTCTGAAGAATTTTTCAATGAAGAGCTTGAATTTTAATTTGGTGAAAATAAAATTGAACTTCAATCAATCGTTTTATCAACCCCAAAAATCATTGAAAATAAAACGACTCATACAATTTTTTATAAAACGACATTCATTTTTCCAAATCAATGTTCAACTTCAAAATCTTTTACGGTTTGGTTTTTCGAGCTTAAGCTGTGTTTCGCATACTTGATGAGACAAATGAATCGGTCTTTGGAAGACTGTTTTATTTACTTTTTGACGATATACTTTCTGAACACTTGTAATTAATAATCTGTTCGTTTTCATGTAAATATAGGTCATCTTTTTATTTTTGTTTTATTTTTCTCCTTTCAATTGGGTTGACTGTGGGGACACAGTCAAAGTCAAGTGTAGGGGGAGACTCATTTTCTTTTTGATTTTTCCTCCAAAAATAAAAAAACAAAAAAAAATATATAAAAAATTTCAAAAACAATTTTTTTTAAAGAAACACTATAAGATAAATATATGGTTTTGGTTTACTAAATTGAAATTTTTGAAAATTTATTCGTCTTAACAAAAATAAAAATGAAGATTGATTACAAATAACAATGGTTTAACTATTATATAGGAAGATTCATACGTGTTAATTATGAAATACATCCTAATTGAAAATCTTTGTTTTAAAAAGTGGTGAATTTAAAGTAAAGGATATAACATGTTTTTTTTCTTCTAAGTTAAAGGGTGCTAAGATGATTTTGCGAAACTCTATCTCTAAAAAACCAAAAAAACAAAAAATTCTTGGATATACGTATATTTTTAATAAACACCTAGAGTCATGTGTTCACACTCCTGTGTTCACTCGCCATGCTCTGTACCCTTCTCACGTAAGCCCGAAAGGCAGTGCACGATCGGTATATCTGGCATTGGTTTATCCGAGTTAGATGTGTGTATATAAAAATTATTTTACTAATAACGCCTATAGTCAATAAGTGTTTATACTTGTGTGTTCACTCGCCACGCTCTGTATTCCCCTCACATTAGTCCGCAAGGCAGTGCATGGGTAATATAACTGCCCTTGGTTTACCTGAGTTAGGCATATGTAAATATTGTAAATATAAATAAAATTTTCAAAAAAAGAGAGAGTAATCAATTGAAATCCAAGCACTACTTTAACTTATTTGATTTGACTTGTTATTGAAAAGAAATGAATATACCACTTTGATAATCAACTAAGGATCCATTTCATAGTTACACTGTGATATCAACCGAAACAACGAGTTAAACTATAGTATATTTGCTTAGTGTTTGCACAAAAAATGGACAAACACCTCAAAGTCGTATGATTTAATTGATTTTATGTTAATCTATGTGATTTGGGTGATTTATGCAAATATACGAAAAGTAGGGACTAAACTGTAAAAGACACACAGATTTATAGTGGTTCAGCCAGAATATGCCTACATCCACTTTATATATTATTTCTCTTTTCTTGTTCAGATTACAAGTACAAAGCTTTGATACAGGTATCTGAAAGTTGTTTGAAAGTTCTCTCCGTGCTTGAGCTCTTCAAACTTGTCCCCCATTGTTGTGCCCCTGCCCCTCTATTTATAGAGTGAGGCTGGGGGCAGGGGTCTTGGATGTATATAGCTGCTGGTGGGCCTGGGCTGACGTGATCTGGCCTGGTAGAGCTTGGTTCGAAACGTCTTGGTCCGGTGGTAGGTGGTCCGGTAGGAGCTTGGTTCGGAACATCTTGGTCCGGTGGTAGGTGGTCCGGTAGGAGCTTGGTTCGGAACGTCTTGGTCCGGTGGTAGGTGGTCCGGTAGGAGCTTGGTTCGAAACGTCTTGGTCCGGTGGTAGGTGTTCCGGTAGGAGCTTGGTTCGGAACGTCTTGGTCCGGTGGTAGGTGGTCCGGTAGGAGCTTGGTTCGGAACGTTTTGGTCCAGTGGTAGGTGGTCCGGTAGGAGCTTGGTTCGGAATGTCTTGGAGAAGGCTGGTTAGTTCCTTGCTTTGGTTCGGTACCGAATGGTTCGGTGGCTGTCTCCTCGTGTTGGCTCAGTAGTGGTACAAACGTACCCAACATTTTCCCCCCAAAGTAGGGCATATACTAGCATATGTCGTGCTTTGTTCTAGTTTGGACGACCATATTCGGCCCGAGAACCGAACCGGCTGGTCCGGCTATCCCTCCTTCCTCTATAAGTAGGAGCCACATGCCTTCGTCATTCCTCACCGAACGAAATATCTGAGTTAAATTATGAACTGCCGAATCAACTTTTCTGCCGAACCAATCTTAGCTGCCGGACCAGGTAAGTTCTCTTCCGCCGAATGACTTTTTAAGGTTGAATTTCTTTGTTTTACCGAATGAAACTAAAGACTTTCAATGCCGAATGGACATGAAAACTTTCAATACCGAATGGACTTGAGAACTTCTGTACCGAATGGACTTGAGAACTTTCGTACCGAATGAACTTGAGAACTTTCATACCGAATGAACTTAAGAACTTTCGTACCGGATGAACTTGAGAACTTTCGTACCGGATGAACTTGAGAACTTTCGTACCGAATGAACTTGAGAACTTTCGTACCGAATGAACTCGAGAACTTCAAGTTAAACTCCAAACATCATACACTTGCTTGTTTTGTATTTCTACATCCTTTGTTCTAACAACGTGCTTTCCTGTGTTTGCAGATAAATGTCTCATAAAGTGGAAACCCAATCAGAAAAGAAAAGATATACGGACAGAAGAGAATCTCCAGTCGTGCCCCCAGTTCAGCTGAATCCAGAACGACATGGGCCCACCCCGAGATCGCTGGTGGACGAGCACGGTCCTCAAGAACTTCTGAACTCACATCCCGATTGCTTCCCTAGCTCCCTCAAAGACGAGCAGCTTGATGTCATTTCTCGCTCTTTCGGGATTGACAGAACGCGTATGCTATTGCCGGGGGAAGGAGTGATGCCGTATGACCCCCCTCAAGGCTACTTTGCTTACAGCAGATATCATTGTATGTGTGGTGCCATTCCGCCTCTCAACGCCTGGATAGTCAGCTTTGTCACATACCTGAAGGTGGCTCCGCTTCAGCTTCAACCTAACTCCTATGCCATTCTGGTGAGCCTTTTTGTCATCTTTCAGAGGAGATACGGGCGTCCTCCGTCTAACCGGGAGATTCGGTATTTGTACAACTTGAGGGGTTATAAGAAGGGATCTCCATACATCAGCTTGGAATCGGCTGTATCCTTCAAGCCAGTCCTGGACTTGTACTCGAAGTACAGCATGTTTATAAAGGAATGGTTTTTTGTCAGGGACGACTCTGTTTCTATCCGTCGCTTCACCTCCGGATGTAAGTTCAAGCTTATTTACAATTTCCACTCTGGTTGCAATGCCTCTTCTTATGTGTTTTTATTTCTTGCTAGCGACAGGTGGTTTTGCGGTCGTGGAGAATGATCGCCTGGTTCAGATGGCAGCGGAGATAAGAGCTATTTCAAGAAGAGATAGGTCGGCTGCTTACTTGATCAGGAACGCTACACTTCTGGGGCATAACCTGATCCTACCACATCAGTCCGTGGTCAAGCAGAGGGATACAGCGGAAGAGAAGGCTTCCCAAGCTAAAGGAGGGGCTGCGTCGAAGAGTAGCAAAAGGAGACCCTTTTCGGTATTTCCAGCTGTCGGGGGAAAGAAACTTAAGAAGTCTGACGGTCCCTCTCCCAGTACATGTCTTGACATTCCGGAGGAGGGAGATGTGGATGAGGGGAAAGGCGGAGATGAAGGAGGAGGTGATGGTGGTGGTGATGGCACCGGGGCTTTGTCTTCTAGGCAGGTAGGCGAGATGCAAGAGTGGACGGATGACGCTTTTCGCCAAGCCTTCGAAGGTTTAGAGGAAGAACCGGCTTTGGCGGAGAATCCCGAGAAGGTCGACAAGGCTGGGACTGGTGCCGATTTACCTTCCGAGAGTGCTTCGGCTGAGGCGACTTCTGCAACTCGAGGTGAATTTTTATTCTCCCTAACTCGATACATTTCCTGAGTTATGGTTCAACGTACGCTTGTGACACTTAGTTTCTATTCCAGGAGCAGGCAAAACTGCCAAGACTTCAGATCTTCGGCACAGGCTTGAACAATACAAACTCCTCAAAGCTTCAGCCAAGCCGAAGCCTCCCACTAACCGTCCTGGAGACGTAGTCAGCTATCGTCCTCTTCTTGGAGTTAGTGAAGAAGATATACAAAAGAAGAAGAGGAGTCGATCTACATTTGAATCTTTGCCTGGCCCTCAACCCCCACTCCAGCCTGTTCATGATATTACTGAGGAGGATACTGAGTTTAGACCTTCCCCCCATCCGTCTGAGAATCCAACCGTCATCCCGATAGATCACCCTGGCTTAGCTCGTAATCCGTTTCCGGGTCACCCAGATCTGGACCCGGCCTCTCATGACATTTCCTTCGATGAGGTTACTGGTGAGCATCTCCTCCCTCGCAATCCTATGGTTCGGGTGCTTGGCTAAGTCCTTGGACCTTGATTTGCTTACTAACCGAGTTGTGACTCTGGGGGATGAGGCTAAGGCGAACATCGACCGGGTTGCCGAGGAGACCAGGAAATTGATGGGGCACCACGCCCGACTGGTCAAGGCTGGGGAAGAGATAGGGAGTGCCAACATTCGGCTACGGTTGATGGTTTCCGACCAGGCTAAACAACTTGTCGATCAAGCCATTCAAATCTTTCAGCATGAGGCCGCATCCAGACAATTGAGGAAGGCTATGGAAGAGGCCAATAGGGCAGAGTTGCGGAAGATGGAGGCCGTCTGTAAGGAGCCGATTGACATGGCCATTGCTACGGTGGATGAGGTTCGGCAAGCGGATCTCGAACGGGTAGAGGAACTGTCGGGGAGTCTTGAGGCCGCGGAGCTTGCTCAGGCCAAGTCGAAGGAGGAGATGGAGGTGATGAGGAGGTCCCTTCAGGCTTACCGTTTACGGTACCGATCGGAGAGGGATGCTATTGTTGAAAAGCTGCGGGCTTCTGAGGTCCGAATGAGGGAGTTTGAAGAGAACGAGGGGATGATGGATGGGATGCTTCAGGATATGTACTTCCGTACTTGGAGGCAGGGAAACTTGTCCTGGATGAATGATTACCCCCGGGTTATGGCTAGGATCTATCTCAGGGCTCTAGAGGAGGCCAAGGCTGAGGCGGATAAGGAGGGTGGTGTGGCCTTCAGGATGGATGTGGTTACCACCCAGTTCACCAAGGAGGAGAAGGTGGCGGTGAAGGAGGGTATGCGGTTGCTTGCAGCTGAGGAGGCAGGTGTGCAAGTAGAGGATGATGATCAAGATGATCAAGGAGCAGATGCTGGTAAGTCTTCCTTTCTAGTCTTTCCGTTAACTTGGTTGCTTATCACTAATGAATTCTTTCTCTGACCGGACAGGTGGGCAATAGGACAAGGATAAGACTCCGACGCAGCCGGCTCCTTGATTGGACCTGGATATCTTTTTGTAGACTTGACATTGTTGTATATGTTAGTCTCAAAACAGTAACGTAACTCTTAGGTTGTAATTATGCTACTTGTAATAAACAACACTATTCTTGACGTGTAATTCTTTAACTTAAGCTGATTCTGTCGTCTTTTGAATGTTTTTGCTATTTTGACATGTTGTATGAGAAATATAGCTATGCATACTCTTGTAATTAAATTATGTTTGACGTCAGGTTCTTGTTTAAAAAATAATTTCATGACTTGCAATGTTAGCGTGAGGTGTGAATAAATTATAGTCACGTGTTTACACATGAAAGAAGGAAATACCGCCCTTTATATTTTGCTTGTAGATGGCAGCTCTGAATATCCTGTGTGACCGAGTATGGGATGCGGTCCAGTATCTTGCTGTGAGCATCTGCTTCCATTAGTGAATGTCTCCTGTTCTGTGTCCTGTACTTCAGGGATTGTTACAGAGGATAGGAGAAAAGTTTCTTAAATAAAATTGAAATATGCAAAATAGTAAAACTTCCAATCACAGAAGGCCTTCGATGTGCTTAAGTTCGTGGAAAACGGGCTTTGTAGTCACTTTCCATAGCTGTGGGTCTTGGAGACATTTGTCACCCATCTTACGCCTCCGCGAGGAGTTAATTCTTTTTTACCACAGCCGTACCTAAGACACATCGGAGACGAGATCGCACAGAGTAACTACCCGGGCCATTTTGGCCCGTAATCGTGGGTATTATTCGATTTACTGTGGCCGGCTAGCGTGGATGCCGATCGTCAACCGTGAACTGGCCCTGGCTGGCCACACCTTATGCTGGGGCTTATAGTCGGTTCACAGTTGCCGGCGAGCCGAACGCCGTAATGAGCTACCTCGGCTATAGTCGGCCTTCTCGATGGCTTATAATCGGCTCATTACAGTTGGCTTTAAGGGTCGTCGCGAGCAATGAGTTAACCCGCAGCAGAGGGATGCCGGAGCGAAAGTGTCTCATTGGCGAGGGCATAGATTCGCATAGTACCTGTTAGGTCTTGTCCAGGTGAGGTTGCGCTGTGGAGTGCCTTGAATGGAAATGCTATATGCACAGGATTTCGTTCAACAGAAAAGGATAAAGTTAACAAGTAGCCAAGATATAAAGGAACAAGTTAAAAAAGAGACAAGGTTTTTTTTAAAGTGGTTCGGCACGAAAGTGCCTACGTCCACTGATTCTCTTTGTTAATTCACTTCATATGGGCAGTACAAGTTAAGAAAAGTATCGACGGAGGTGTTGGATGTTCCATGCCCTCTGGAACACCTCTCCGTCCACTGTTGACAAAATATAAGCTCCGTTGTGGAGATCTTTATGAATTACATATGGTCCATCCCAGATCGGATCTAGTGCTCCGGGGCTAGGGAAGATTGGCTTGAGGACAAGATCCCCTTCTTGTAAGGTACGATGCTTGACTTTGGAGTTGTATTGTGCTGCCACTTTTTGCTTGTAGGCTGCTGCTTTGAGGACTGCATCGTTTCTTCTCTCCTCAATTAGATCCAAAGACAAGTGAAGGAGTTCTTCGTTCTCTTCTGGGTTATAGTGGATCCTACGGTGGGAAGGCACGATGGTTTCAACTGGGAGCATAGCCTTCGATCCATACGCCAAAGAGAAAGGAGTATGCCCTGTTGATGTTCTGAAAGATGTGCGATAGGCCCATAGTGCCGTAGGGAGTTCATCCACCCAAGCGCCCTTTGACTTTTCGAGTTTCTTTTTGATCAGAGTTTTTAGGATTTTGTTGACGGCTTCGACTTGTCCGTTTGCCTGGGGATAAGCTACGGATGAGAAGCTTTTGTGAATTTTGTGCTCTTGGCACCAGTTGGCGAACTCCTCGCTGTCAAACTGAAGTCCATTGTCTGATATAATTTTGAATGGGACTCCGTACCTGCATAGAACATTTTTGATCTAGAAGTTAATAACTTTTGCTGAAGATACTTTATTCAGGGGTTCCGCTTCCACCCATTTGGTGAAATAGTCGACTGCCACTATAGCATACTTGGCCCCGCCTCGGCCCATTGGCAGTTCGCCGATTAAGTCAATTCCCCATACTGCGAAGGGCCAAGGGCTGGTCATTTGAGTAATCTCAGTTGTTGGTAGCTGTGGAATTTTAGCAAACTTCTGGCATTTGTCACATTTTCTGACGAAATCTAAGGCGTCCTTGCTTAAGGTGGGCCAGAAATATCCATATCGGAGTATCTTTTTCCCAAAGTTTGCCCTCCGGTGTGATCTCCGCAGCTTCCTTGATGAATGTTGGACAAGATTTCCTTGGCTTCCCTTCCAGCGACACACCTTAATAAGGGGTTAGAGAAGCCGCGCCGATAGAGGGTGTCCTCTTGTATTGTGTAGCGGGAAGCTTTCCTCAAGATTTTCTTGACTTCGTTACGCTCATTGGGTAGTGTGCCACTTTGTAAGTAGTCTTGGATGGGAGTCATCCAAGTTGCTTCTTCGGTTGCAGCTATCAAATTCACTTGCTCAAAACTTGGGGTCAGTTGCTTTGAGATGGCTACTGCTCCGGAAATGGCGCCGTCTCTCACGCTTGCTTGCTTTGCCAATTCGTCGGCCTCTCGGTTCTCTTCCCGAGGGATGTGTTTGACCAAGTAGTGGTCCAATCGACTGAGAAGTAACTTGGTCTTCTTTAAATATGCTATGAATCGTTCTTCTCGAGCTTGGAATTCTCCTAGTATTTGACTACCAATAAGTTGAGAATCGCTATGAAGACACAAAGAATTGGCTCCGATATTTAAGGCAAGTTCTAATCCAGCTATCACTGCTTCATACTCTGCATCGTTGTTGGTGGCGGCGAACTCCAACCTTATAGCATAGTGCAGCTTATTTCCCCTGGGAGTGATTATTACCACACCTGCCCCCAAGCCTTGTTCGTTTGACGCACCATCCACAAAGAGATTCCACTTGATGTCTTCTGCTATTTTCGATTGCTCCTTACCTTCGTTGGTAGTGAATTCTGCAATGAAATCGGCCATGGCTTGCCCCTTGATGGCGGTGCGCGGATGATAGGTGATATCATACTGACTTAGTTCAATGCACCATTTAAGTAGTCGCCCAGAAGTGTCGGGACGATGGAGTACCTGCCTCAGTGGTTGATCGGTCAGAACTTTGATGGAATGGGACTGGAAGTAGTGATGCAGTTTCCGTAATGTGATTAGTAAACAGTATGCTAGCTTCTCAAGTTTAGGATATCTGACTTCTGCCACCGTAAACCTCTTACTTACAAAGTATACTGGCTGCTGCGTGCGGTTGTCTTCTCTTACCAAAGCGGCTCTTAGGGCGTGAGATGACACAACAAGGTATAGGTATAACTCCTCGCCTTCGCTTGGAGTCGAGAGTACCGGCGGTTTCTGGAGGTGTTCGATTAAGTTAAGGAAAGCGGTTAAGCATTCGTCAGTCCATTCGAACTTTCCTTTGTCTTTCTTTAGAGCTTCGAAGAAGGGGACGCACTTGTCCGTTGCTTTGGAGATGAATCGGCTTAGGGCGGCCACTTTCCCATTCAGGCTTTGCATTTCCTTTCGAGTGGAAGGTATTTTGATATCTTTTAGGGCTCGGACTTGTTCAGGGTTTGCTTCAATTCCTCTGGCATGGACGATGAATCCTAGGAACTTTCTTGATGATACTCTGAAGGAGCACTTTAGAGGTATCAACTTCATTTCATACTGGGGAAGTACTTGAAACATTTCACCTAGGTGGCTTACGTGATCATCGGCTTTCCTTGACTTTACCAGCATGTCATCCACATGCACTTCCATAGTTTGTCCTATTAGCCTTGCAAACATCTTGTTGACGAGGCGCTGGTAGGTGTCTCCTGCGTTCTTAAGTCCGAAAGGCATTACCTTGTAGCAATACAACCCCCGGTTAGTGATGAAACTAGTGTGGTCTTGATCGGGAGCATGCATGGGAATTTGGTTGTACCTTGAGTATGCGTCCATAAAAGATAAGAGTTCGTGCCCGGCTGTGCTATCTAGAAGTTGATCGATTCGGGGAAGTGGGAAGCAATCTTTCGGGCAGGCGTCATTTAAGTTGGAGAAGTCAATGCATGTTCGCCACTTCCCGTTAGCCTTCTTTACCAGCACCGGATTGGCGATCCACTCTGGGTAGATAGCCTCTTGTATGAAGTCATTGGCAAGTAGATTCTTTACTTCTTCGTCGAGGGCTGCTGATCGTTCTGCCCCCATACTTCTCTTCTCTTTTTTTTACGGGCGCCTTGGTAGGATCAATGTTTAGTACGTGGCATGCTATGTCAGAGGAGATTCCGGTCATGTCAGCGTGTGACCATGCGAATACATCCAAGTTGTGGCGGAGAAAGTCAATGAGTTGCTCCTTCAACTCTGCTTTCAGTTGGGACCCGATTTTCAATAGTCTACTCGAGTCATGCTTGTCTACAGATACAAATTCCATAGCCTCTACAGGCTCGGCGGTGGCCTCCTCCTCTTTGTCCTTGGGGTCTAATTCATTGAAAGGGTCGTTGGTATATCGAAGAGGAGGGGCTTTCTTTAGTTGCTATGCTTCCAAACTTTTTATGCAGAGGGCAACCTCTACACTTTTCCCTTTATCCTTCCTGTGGTTGTTGCGAAGTTCAGTCACATAGCAGTTTCGAGCAACGTCCTGGTTTCCCCTACTCCATTATCCGTTGGAAATTTCATCTTTAGACACCATGGGGCTAGGACAATTTGAAAGTCAGACAAGGATGGCCTTCCTAAGAAGGCGTTGTAGGCCGAGTGGTTTTCTATCAGCACAAATGTCTGCTTCCGTACAACGGAGCGGGGATGGCTTCCAATTTCAACAAAGAGGTCTAGTTGCCCGAGGGGCATCTTCGCATCTCCAATGAAACCGTGTAGTGGTTTATTGCAGGGAGAAACGTCCTTTATTGATAGTTTCATTTTGCCGAATGCATGCTTGGATAAGATATTTACTGAGCTTCCGTGTCTACTAGAATTCGGAAAACTTCGGCTGGACCGAGCCGGGCAGAGATAACCATGGGATCCATGTGAGGGTACTTCCTTCCCTCTAGGTCACGCCTACTGAATGTGATGTCATCACTCCCTTTCCGCTTCGGGTGGCATTCTTCTATAACAGAATTAACATAGGCTTCATTGTTTCTAAGCGACTTTCCATATCTTTCCATCTCTGCCCAGCTTCTGTCGGCGATGTGCGGTCCTCCCGAGATGGTATGGACCACTATCTTCTCTTGACTGGAGCCGCTAGTGTTGCGATTTCCTCTGTCGGTCTCTAGTGAGGGTAGCCTTGGGTTCTCATTGGCAGGAGCTGGAGTCCTGTCCTGACCTTTTACATAGCGTTCCAGTTTCTTCCTTCTGATGTGTTCTTCAATCAAGTCCCGGAGATGATGGCACTCATTGGTATCATGCCCATGAGATTTGTTGAAGCGGCAGAACTTTCCAGACTTCTGCGCGTTATATGATTCCTTCTTGTACGGTGGACGTTTGTATCTAACTTTGCCTTGGGTGGCAAGGAAGATGTTTTCGACGGTTTCGTTCAAAGGAGTGTAAGTGTCGAATCTCGGTCCTGGCCGATATAGGCGCTTTTCTCCCTTCTTGCCCCCAGCATTGTTTCTGGAATCATTTCTTCGAACGTCCTTTGCCACAGCGAGCGCGTTGCTGTGAGTTGCCTTATTTTGTTGTCCTGACTGCCCCTCACCGGCAGCATCCTCAAGCCTCATATATTTCCCGGCTTTATGGAAGAAATCGGGTAAAGTAGCTGGTTTTTCTTTTGTCAACCTTCTAGCAAATTTAGTATCCGGATGCACACCACTACAGAGGACCATTAGGATAAGCTTCTCATTGGCATCTTGGACTGCGGCCGCTGCGGCATTGAATCGGGTTAGGTATTGCTGCAGTTTCTCTCCAGGTTTCTGTTTGATGCTGGATAAGGAATAAGCATCCTTGGGTTGTTCCACATGAATGCGGAACTGACTGATAAACTTTTCTTTCAACATTTCCCACGAGCTGAAGGATCCCTGGGGTAAATGATAGAACCAGGAGGTAGCTAGATCTGCTAAGAATAGTGGAAAGCATTTGCATAGTACTCCCTCTGTTGCTCCACTCATGAGCATATGCTGTGTGTATCTCTGTAAGTGTACAATAGGGTCGGAGGTTCCTTTGTAAGGTTCCATTGTTGGCATTTTCCATTCTTGGGGGGTGATAGCAATTTCGATATTGCGGGCGAAAGGGCTGGTTACCCTAGCGCCTATCCCTCGATCTCTTTGATCCCGTTGGACGCACTCTCTGAACAAGCGTGCCATCCTTTCATCAGAATTTGGAGCAGATAGAAACGAGTTTGGTTCTGTTCTGTGGGATTGATTCCGTCCAGATGACCTGTAGGGATGGTATCGTCTATCATTCCTGATATTTTCCAGTGGCTGTCTTTGGTCTTCTGGGAGCATGCTAGGGTCAGCTACAGTTGGCCCTTGCCTTGATCTTCCCCTGCTGGGTTCTGATCTAAGCACTTCCTCGGGTCCAACTTCGGGCTGGATTCTAGCTCGGCCCCGTTCATTAACGTTTCCGTGGTTAGGCAGTATGACCGGCTCAGCTACAGTTGACCTCCGCCCGGTACTTCCCCCGTTGGGTTCGGTTCCAAGCATTTCCTCAGGCCTAACTTCGGGCTGTGCTCGATCTCGGCTCCTACCATGGCTGCTTCTACCGTTAGCTCCTTCGAAGAAGGAAGATCTTTGTTGTCTCTGAGATCCTCCAGACTGGGACACACCCCATGACTCAGTGCTGCGGTTGGACTCTTCAGCATCCCTTAAGCGTGACATGAGATGGTACACCAAGGCTTCCTGCTGGAACGTGAAGCGGTTAGTTACTTCAGCCACAACCCTATCTAGATCTGCCCTAGTAATCGCTGCAGGCTGTTTTGCGGTAGGAGTGGTTGGATTTGCCCGACCTTCATTTAGTACTGCTGCTGGAGGGGGACAATCTACTTGATCTGTGTCCATTGGATCTGGAAGACTACTGGTTGCGATGTTTTTTCCTTTGTTAACATCTTTCTTCTACTTGGGAGGCATGCTTTCCAAGCAACGAACGATGCTGTTAGGAAGAAGGTTAAGTGGAAGAAGCTGAAGCTTCGAGCTTCTAGATCTCAATGAAAGCACCAAAAATGTTTGCACAAAAAATGGACAAACACCTCAAAGTTGTATGATTTAATTGATTTTATGTTGTTCTTTGTGATTTGGGTGATTTATGCAAATATACGAAAAGCAGGGACTAAACTATAAAAGACACGCAGATTTATAGTGGTTCAGCCAGAATGTGCCTACATCCACTTTATATATTATTTCTCTTTTCTTGTTCAGATTACAAGTACAAAGCTTTGATACGGGTATCTGAAAGTTTTTTGAAAGTTCTCTCCGTGCTTGAGCTCTTAAAACTTGTCCCCCATTGTTGTGCCCCTGCCCCCTCTATTTATAGAGTGAGGCTGGGGGCAGGGGTCTTGGATGTATATAGCTGCTGGTAGGCCTGGGCTAACGCGATCTGGCCTGGTAGAGCTTGGTTCGGAACGTCTTGGTCCGGTGGTAGGTGGTCGGTAGGAGCTTGGTTCGGAACGTCTTGGTCCGGTAGTGGTACAAACGTACCCAACACTTAGATAACTTCGTTTTTATTGGAAATTTTGACAAGTAAAAGGTCTTAAATTTCTTAATAATAACCAAAACTTATATCTAACTTATTTGTGTCGATTTAAAAGCGAATCCTTCATTTGTAAATATTTTCAAAAATTTGCATTCATCACCTTGTAAATAAATCTTTCATTATATTTTCAACCTGCATTTGGATTTTGTGGGTAGTATCCGCTGAAAACCCTCACGAGACAACAGTCGTCCTACTGGGGACACCCAGAGGTTTAATGGCTTATTGCATACGCTCAATGCAATCGTGCTCCCTACGAAAACGGATTTATCTTAGTTTTTCTTTATTCGAAGACGACTAAAAAGATAAGTGTGGGGGTATTTGATGTGCACGTAAATGTGCATATTTTTACCACCATATTTAATCTATTTAATTTAAATAAATGATCATATCGGGTATTTTAACTCGTTTATACCAAATTCAAATTATTTTCAAATTGTCACATATTCATCTCCATATAAGGGCAAAATGGTCATTTTTGTGCATATATTAATTTGAGAAAATTTAATTAGAAATTTCTATATTATTTTGTAGGAATTTGGCTTCATATGCAAGTAGCTTCATGAAGATATATGCATGCACAAGAGTGAATACAAAGGAATGGATATGGAAATAATTCAAAGCCATGATCATGGAGGACCCCACCTACCCACCTTCCTTCATGTACAAATTAGAAGCCAATCCACATGCTAATGGCCATCACACTTTCATGCACACTTAATGGGTGATTAGTGAAGCTAATGATAACTTGGCCACCACACTTCCTACAAGGGCATTTTGGGCATTCCCAAAAAATATGCATTAGGGTTCCTAACTTGTTGAAATACCCCTTATGTTTCATGTAGCTCCTCTTCCTCTTAGTTAGTTTTTAGCTTAGAAATAAAAGAAAGCTTCTCTTTTCTTTTCATGGCTACTTAGCCATTTCTTTCATGTAACTTTTTTTTATGCAATGTTAATTAGTGCTTTCTCTTCATTTACATGCTTCTCTTCTTATGTTAGTAGTGTAATTTATTATTCATGCAAGTAGATTAGTGTTTACTTCTTTTTACTTAGCTTTTCTTTTCATTTTGCTCTCTTTTTACTCTTGTTTTATTTCATGTTGCAAGCTACAAGTGTTGATATGATAACACAAATAGGAGGCTAATCCCTTCAATTTAGGGGTAATGAAGCCTCTAATCATGTAGTTTCAACAATTTGATAATCTTTGCTCTCTTTTTGTGCTTCATGGAAACTTGATGTTTATGTAATTTTGTGTTTGGTATTGAGTTTGATAGCCTATGTTGTTCAAAACAAATAGGCTATGCTTAGTCATATGAATCACAAATTACCTCTTCATCTATATATGATTATGGCAATGAAGTGAATGTTGAAACTGAAATTTGATGGTCTATATTTCTAATTAATAGTTAATAGACCATACTTAAAATATATTTTCTTTCAACCTGTTGTCATTTTTCATGAGAATTAAAAGTGGTTTAAAGGATGTGTTATAGTTTGATGTCTTATGTTGAGCTAATTAATAACACAAATGAGCCATACTTATGATAAACACATCATTTAAACTTGCTTATGACCAAAAAAGAGAGATCATAATTTCATAATTTGTTGAACTATATGTAATGGAGAGTAGAATTATCTCTAAATTTTCATTTAACTCTCATATTTTTTTATCACTTTCTTTTTGTCATTTTTCTTACATTTTCTAGCTAAATAAATCTTTCGTTAATTTGACTGAATAGAAATTTAAAATCAACAATTCCCTACGGATCGACCCGTACTCGCCACGTACTACGATAGTACGCCGTGCGCTTGCGGTATAAATTTAATTCAAAATTTATCGGTGGTTTTCTAATCCGATAGAAAATTTGTCATTAAACAATCGCTAGTAACCCTCCCCTAAAAAAAAGTGAGGCTACAGTTATTCTCCTTGAACTCAATCTCCTAGGCCTAATAATCATTTTGTAGCATGCCGGGAAACTACAGAAAGAAATTTGTTCCCTTGTGACAAGTAATAGTAGTTAGAAACATAGCTAGATGACCAATAGCATGACCTGCCACGCATTCGTAAACTTTAATGCGATCACTTGGAAATCAATGGACATATATCGAGAGCGATAACTTCCAAAGCACGTCTTGTTGAAAACGAAGACGCACTCTGAGGGGCAAATGTTATACGGGTTTTTAGCCAGTAGGATCTAACAGGAGACCACACAATCTGGTGTTTTCGTAATGGTTTAGAACTTAACCAGAAAGGCTAAGGCAAGAAGTTAACGAAAGCCAAGCTATATCACTAAGGCTACGACTGGGATCAACGGAACCAAGAGATGAGCATTCTTTTAGCCCAATCAGCGGCTGAGCGCAAACAGCTAGTAAATTGTCGTTAGAACGAAACCACGCCGACTATGGAAACATCTCTAATTCTGAACTCCAAAAGAATTCTAAATGCTCAGATCATCGACAACCTAAACATCTTTTTGATCCAACAGCAAACTACATAAGGATGTGATGAAGGAAAGGCCAAGACATTGGCTCGCAAAACGAGCCAAGTCGATGGGTCGCCGGCGACAGGACCATAGCTTGCCAATGACCTATGGGTTTGCCTCGGTTTGTGAGCCAAACCCCCCTGGGTCATTCCTACCTACTTGCGAGTAGATGATGAAGTGGACTGGCTCAAAATCTTCCGTTCTCTATAAATACCAACCTACCTACAACATAAAGAGGTGCTTCTCTATACTGGTTGCTGAAGCTCTACTGGAATTATTCTTTACTATCTACCTCCCTCATTACAATCTCAAAAGGAATTCACTGTGATTCTCAAGTGGATTCCAACTCAGGGGATTCAATCTAGCAAAAGATAATCAAAACATTGCAATTAAACATCTCTTGTAACAGCAATCAGTCATTGATAAAACTATAAAGTGGACGTAGGCTTCATTAACAACCGAACCACTATAAAAATTCTCTGTCTTCTTTCTTTTACTGTTCTTTTCCTATATCTATTATCTGTGATTTTTCTCTGTCAGAACAGGGCAGGTGCTTTCAAATTCAAACCAGGGTTTTGGTCCATTTTTTGGGTCAACACCGTATGATAACCAAAACATTATATCTAAAAATCCAGTGATATTATCATAGTGTCTAAGTTTAAAGTAAATAGATAAAATAGCTAAAATGCTTGCATCTCACATTCCGACATACTATGCACTACAATCGAAAACGTAAGGCACGTATTGAAGATTGGATTCCAACTAATGACTGGGCTACTGGGGTACCGCTCGCCACAGTACACCTCTAGAAAAATGTACTTAGGTCGTACCTAATGACCCCTACCAACACAGGACTGGCCTACACCTTGCTGGATAGTACCAAATATACCATAACCCCGGTTGCTTTGCTACCTTTAACCGAGCGCTCCCACATACACAAATTCACTGATGGTTGTGTATTTATCTAGAAGGGTGATGATATACCCTAATGGGTGCGACCTACATAGCCATGCTGCATATCCCATGTTTTAGTCATTCCTGGTTTATGAGGCTTGAGGCTACGTTTTACCTTTCTGAATAGCAATCCATCTTGGAATGCTAACACTGCCCTCAAGGCGTCAAAGCAATGCCATCATTCATCCATACAAGTTCGTACTGGGTTTGAACGAAACCGAAGGCACTAACTCTACTACATCCATTTTGGAATCAGCCTTAGGATTAGTAACAGTAGCCCTTGCACTACAAAGAGCACCATATTCATTCATCATCAAGATGTCTTCCACTTGAACGTACATGTTGGTTCAGAGTGGTTTTTGGATATATGAATCCGATCTCGGTCTCTCCGTACCAACAACCGATAATTTCTGATTGACTCATTCCCGCTCTTTTGGAAGTAAGTATTCGAGTCCATGTCAGAAAGTAGAATTTTACATTCAAACTTCCTAAGTCAAATAGGGCCAAATTTGATAGTCGGTTATTTAGCTATCAAATAACAACAACAAAATCTAAAGATTTAATTATCCAAAGCAATCACTAAGCCTTAAAACCATTTTCATTTATAAATCTCCTTTCCAAAACATTAATCAACATTCATATACTTATCTCCTTTACATAAGTATATTCATATAACATTTATAAGATTTCCCATTTCCATGTCTCTTAAATGGATTTAACAACATTATTTCAATTGGAAAAGGATAACTCTAAACACTATTCCTTGGTATTAAGTGTGAAACGGATGTTCCATACCACGATTTTTTAAAAGGTCAACCTCAAGAAACCCAAACCTTGAATTCCTGTTGTAATTATCTTTAATAAATCCTTTTATAAATATCCCGTGCCTATGAAATCCTTTTTGCTTAAACCCAAACCCATTTACAAAACATTTATCAGCCTACATACTGATTTATGAGAGTCTTTATAAATATTCAAACCCGGTTATATATACTTCTTTATAAACTTTCAAATCTTGTATAAACCTTCACTTTATAGACATCCAAACCCATTTATAAAATCTTTTTATAAACATTCTAAACTATTTCTAAAAATCCTTTTATAAATAACCTAAAAGTATTCCTAAACTTTTTTATATAACATTCAAAACAATTGTCAAATCATTCTTCAAATACCTTGTTCAAAATACAATAACCTTGAAGACCATTTTAAAAGAAAATGAAATATTAACAATTTTGAACCAGATTGGTAATCGAGTTAGATATTTGTAATAAATTACATAATTGCCCATATGGCATACCTCTAACTCTATCACTAACATCCACCACTCCACACTGGACCACTGAAGCACTATAGGGAAGCATCGCAATACCTAGATCACTTCCTTGGGTCATTGGCTCATATTTTTGATCGCCAATTTGCGCCATAGCCTCGTATGCGTTCATGTCAACGTTGTACTTATTCTATCACTAAACAACATACAACCCAATTCCATAAAACAATCAACATCCACATAATTCTCTTTGAGCCATGGCATTGACAAACGTCCTTAAAATAGAATCGAAACATCTCTAAAAAAGGAAACGAGACTTGAATCGATAATAAAAATAATAATATATATTGTCCTAGTGTGCCCATGTTCAATCTAAGCAAGAATACGACCATCAGTCCACTGGTCAACTAGACTGGTTGACTTGTCGCGGTTAGGATATTACTTTATGATCACGGGTTTGGTTGTTCCTCTATGTTGTTTTGCCTCTAGTTGCCTTTGTTCCATCTTAGATCATACGATAACATTTCTAACATCTTAACCTACATACGACATGAAGCCAAATTGAGACAACTGAAAAATCTTCTTACTGATTAGAGGAGACAGTGGAGCATGTCTAACACTGCCACTGTTGATGCTAGATGCAAGGTACCAAGCAGGGAAAGGGCTTGCATAGGAAATTTCTAACCACAAGATCAGAGGTTAGCCCTCCTTCCAGCACCAAAATGTTGACTATATTTTTCATCAGCATCGGAGTTATGATAATGTGTTATGAAGAGAAAAGGTTGTGTACCACCCTATAAAATCAAACATTAATAAACATACTATATAAATAAATTTTAAAAAAATAGGGATAAAAATGGAAATTTTGTAAACGTCAAAGTTTGACCATGAAATTTATGTCGTTACATTTGTGGCGAATGCTAATCAATTTCCATATATAATATGTTGAAATCTGAGCTCGAACGAGGAAGTTATGGATATTTGAAGTTTCAAGTTTAAATTAATTTAAATAGAATTCAAATTCAAATAAATAATAAATTTTTAAATTTGAAATTCAAAAGTTAACAGTAATAATACTTGGGGGTTAAGTAAACATTGAAATTAATGTTAACCTTAAATTATAATTAAGGAGGAAAATAAAAAAATCAACGGTGATCAAAACTTTCTCAAAATAAGGGGACTGGTCGAGCCTTGACCTACGATCAGTCGACCGCTAGCGGTCGACTGCTGGGTGAAGGCGGTTGACCGATGAAGCTCAGTAGTGGCTAGGGTTTGTGCAATATTTAATGTCCGCATTTTTATTATTTTAAACCGACTTAGATGTGAAGGTTCTGGTACATTCCAACCTCTATAAATAAGAGTCTAACACCTCACTTTTGTTCACAAAATATTTTGGGAATATTAGCGAAGCTCAGTCACTTCGTATCTTCATAGATTAAGAAAACTCCATTAAGGCTTCAGGAAAGAAATCCTATGTATATATTCTTGTTTACTGCTTATTTTTTGAACTTCTTCTCTTCCAAACCTCTAATTTTCTGAATCTAACATATATATAAATCCATTATTGTATATATCAAAAAGAAGAGATATGAAGAAGGTTATTATAGGCCTATCAAAACTAAGAAGAAGGCAACGTTTGTTTTTTATTTTGGTGATTGAATAATGTAATTTAGATTTGATATATGCCTTGGGAAGTTTTGGATTATGAAAACATCACATTAAAAATCCAAAAAACTCCCCCAAAGCAAAATGTTAATTCTTAGGCTGAAATCTTAATTGTTTTATATTAAAATAATGGGGTTTACGAGGATTTTTCAATCTATATATTTTACCTCCTATTTCACTTCTTTTTCTTTTTCTTTAGATCTGATTAAGGAATTAACTAAGAAATGGTGTGCAAGGTACGAATTCTTATTCTTAGTTTGCACCGCCTATTTCTATAAACCGAATAGAAATTCCCTTGTCTAATTTCGTATAAAAGAAGTTGATAGAGCGTAAATTTAATTAAATTACAAGTTTTCATTATTATTAATTTAATCCATTGTTTTAATATAACATAAATTGGATTTGGATTCTATGTACAAGACTATTGATTTGATTTTGGAATATTGGATTTATGGTATTGTGAAAATGAGACTTCTATAATTTTTGAAGATTTAAGATTTAAAACATTAGTTTAGGGCGTAATCTCTGCATGCATAAAAATCAATATATGCATATTTATATATGTAAACTAGCATAAATAACGTACAATTATAACATATTAACGGCATAGTTAATTAGGTTAATAATCATCATTTAAATCCCCTTTAGGAAAGTAATTAATTATGGAGGTGAAATAAGAAGGATTTCTTATAAGGCCTAATAATTAATACAATGAGATGTGTAGTAATATGCTTAGAAAGTGTTATGAAATATGATTAAGTTATAGGGATGCGAGGTCAGTCAAAAGCATAAAGAAGTCTGCTTAACTATTCTAGCAAGGAGCAGTGTGAATTTGGGGTTGAAGTGAAACATCATCCATAATAAGTAACTATGGATGATGTGAGCTTAATCCCAATTCTATAGGGTAAATCTGCCCTATCAATCTAGCTACCAATTCCTATGAATAATCGACATAATGTGAGATGTCTCCGTGGGGTACGGGTTATAATAAGAAGGACCTGCTGTAACACCCCTAATTTTAAATAGCATTATTCATAAGATTTAATTAGATAAACTAAATAGAATAATGTAGAGATTAGAGTGATAAGGGAATTGAGATTTGAAAACTAATTAGGTTCGTACCTTAACTATACGAATATATATGTGATTTATAAATTAGAGATTTAAGAGAATAATGCAAGGGTAAAAGGGAATAGCCGCATACCATAACCTCAAACCCCTTACCTCATTCTCATTCACATTTTCATATACAAAAAATATTAACGAAGGAAAAAGAAGGCCGGCCATAACCCTAGGAGAAGAGGAGCTCAAAAATCAATTAGAAGCTAAAATTCAAGCTAGGAAGATTAAAACAAGAACAAATCTCAAGTTCCTTATCAATACAAGGTGAATAATGATCCAAACCATCTCATATAGGTCTTCCTGAACGTTTAAATTCAATTATATGATTTAAAACCTTTTGGATGGATGAATGATGATATTCTTTGATTATATGCCATGTTATAATTTAAAAAAGGATTTTTGTGGGATAATATAATTCGATTTTAAGGTTAAAATCGTGCAATTTGATTTCTGAATTCCATGATGTTTGAATATGTTATGTAGAACATAATTTTGGAGATGGATTTATATTATCATAATATTCCAAGCTATGGATAATTTATTACGAATTTTTAATGGAAGAAATAGATAATTTTGGGTTTAAATTATTTAAGGCAATTATATAATGACTTCAGGTCTGAAATTTATATATGTTAGAAAACATATTAAAAGTGTATTATTGTGATTTTTGGAGAATTTTCCTAAGTATGTTACTATAGTTATAAAATTATTCAAGTTAAGGGACTTAAATGTTTTATATGTTTTATTAAGGGGAAGGGCTTATTTGCTTAAAATGTTTTAAATTGTTAATTATGAATTCAGCAGCCTTTTTAGAAAAAGGAATTTGATAAAGAAATGGAACCAATCACATTTTGTCAAATTAGGCAAGTTAGGAGAAAAGAAATTACTTTGAAAGGCATAAAAATTAGTTTCGTTACGAATTACAACTGTGCCACTTCCTTTGCTTGCTTCCATCATCATGCCCAGTAGGCCTTTCGAACTCATTCGAAACCAATGCACATTGTATCAAGTAATTGGTATGTACTGTATTGGAGAAAGGCGGAAGGGTCTGTGTCGAAGGCATGCTTTTGAAGGGGTTGAAGTCACGTTTATAAGCTATCGAATCCATCAACTTGTCTTTACTTTTAGAATGGTGCTTTTGAAAGAGTTGCCGCTTATTTTCATTTTTAAAGAAGCTTTCAAAAGATTTTTCGCATTTTGAACTCATTCTCCTAGCTGCCGCATTCATACCTTTCAAATTGGTTAAAGGCCGCTTTCCTTTATTGCCTTGTAACAATGAGTTCGAAAGGTAGGCTTTCATTTTATTAACATTGAAGTCGCCTTCTCAATGCTTTTAAGAGGGTCTTTTTAGCCGCTTTTATAAATGGTTTTGGAGGTAACAGTTTTGAAAGGATGTTTACGAAGCTATACTATTTCCCAATTCCTTTTCTTTAGATTAGGGCTTTCAAAAGCAAAGCTTTCGCTTTTGTTCTCTTAGACTCAGTAGTTATATTTAATGTTAAACCCAATGGTTTCGAAAGAGATATTTTCAAATGGTTTCGAAGTTATGCTTCCATAAATTCTACTTGAACTAAATGCCTTTGAAAGGTAAGTTTTAAGTGTTTTGAAAGGTATATCTTTAAGTGTTTCGAAAGGTAAGTTTTAAATGTTTTGAAAGGTATATCTTTAAATGTTTCAAAAGGTAATTTATAAATGTTTCGAAAGGTATATCTTTATGTGTTTCGAAAGGAAGGTTTCAATGCTTTCGAAAGGTATGTTTTTATGGTTTCGAAAAAGAAGGCTAAAATTCTAAGTAATGCCTTCAAAAGGAGAGTGACAGAGGGTAACTCATGATGCCACAATGATCCGAAGGATCTAGTCGAAAGTCTTTGTTTACAAACAAGAAACCCAATCTCATTTTTATAAGGTAAAACCCATGTTAATATGAAAGAGTTTTGAAATGGCATTTAACTTTGAAATTTTGAAGAAGCTTCCCTTGCTAAAGATAGTAGGTTAAGGGTGTTAATATATTTCCTTAGAAAAATGATTACAAGGAATTATATCATTGATGTTTATATTATTATGTTTTGATCAGTTATCATGTATGCTTCTGTAATCATATTCACTTCATCATTAACCCATAACTGCATTTTGGGGTGTTAAGGGCAGAATAACTAGCTAGGTTGACCTAGTAGTGAATATACATTCTGTTAACTCCTGTGTGAGTAGAATTGCATCAAGGAGGTCAGGAAGTCTAGAATATAGGATGCCCAAAGACTGATTAAAGGATTATTAGTTTAGACATGTTCCCAGTAAGGGAAAAACTTGTTCCGTTAAGTGACGTGGTCTAACTAGATATATATATATATATGTTTTGAGATGGTAGGATACTATTCACACCAGACTTTTTGTCTGACTCGAAGTTTATGTTTTCCCCTTAAACTCTCGTGTGCTCAATTAATTTGAGTAATTTTAAGAGTTAAGGTTTTCAGGTTCCCTTCAAATGAATAAGCTTCTGGAGACGTGGAGGAGGCAAGTTCGCCATTAGGAGTTTTTCTTTTGTTTGATTCCACTGTGTTTTGGATGTAATGAGAAAGTTGTTTAGTGCCTATATTTAGACTCTGATCAACCAAGGAGGCATCTTCATATGTCGCTCTTGCCGTATTTTATAATAAATTGTAATTTCTCTAAATGGGGCTTACGTATGGGATTATGTTATGAATTAGTAATTCTATCTATAATGAAATCATAATTTTTTTAATTTGAGTTTAATATTTTTTCATATTCATGTGTTTCTAGTATATTAATGTATCTAGAATTACCACATTTGTTTACCGAGAATTAATACCTATGGATGACTGCAACATCCGTAGAGGTTAGTTTTAGGCCTCCAAATGGTGATGTTACACCTAATTTAGGGATTGGAGGTATTAAGTAGTTGTTTGAGGGCCTGCCTCTTTCCCTTATATGAAGTATTGAATGGTCGGGATTGGGTTTAGGCATGGTTGAGAAAGAAAGGAAGATTATGTGCTCCGAATGTGGGACACACTAGGAAGGAAGTCTTGGGGGAATGCCATCGTTCAAAGTTCACTATTCATTTGGGAGGAACTAAGATGTATCAGGATATGAAGAGGGGTTTCTTCTGGGTACATATGAAGAGGGATGTAGGCTTGTGGGTGAAGTAGTGTTTGAACTGCCAACAGGCAATGGCCGAACATCAGAAGCCAAGTGAGTTACTTCAGCCGTTAGATATTCCAATATAGAAGAGGGATTTTATTTCTATGGATTTTATAGACAGGTTGCCAAGATCTAATAGAGGAATTGAAAGTATATGGCTCGTAGTGGACAGGTTAACCAAGAGGGCTCATTTCATTCTAGTAAAGTCAACTAGGACGGCACTGTTTTGGCTAAGTTATTTATGAAGAATGTAGTTAGACTACACGGAATTCCTAATAGTATCGTAAGCGATAGAAATTCCTTGTTCGCTAGCGAGTTCTGGAAAAGTCTACAAGAGATTTTAGGAACCAAGCTCAAGATGAGTACCGCTTACCATCCACGGATTGATGGGCAAACAGAAAGAGTTAACAAAGTCCTAGAAGATTTGTTACGAGCTTGTGTGGTAGATTTTGGAGGATCATGGGAAGACCATCTATACTTAGTTGAGTTTTCATATAACAACAGTTATCAGGCTAGTATAGGGATGGCATCGTTTGAAGTTTGTATGGAAGGCCATGCAAATCTCCAGTTTGTTGGTTAGAGACGAGGATAGGTTGGTTCTTGGTCCAGATTTAGTTAGAGAAGCTGCAGAGAAGATTGAGTTGATTCGGGCTAGGATAAAGAAAGCTCAATCTAGACAGAAGAGTTATGCCCATAGAAGATGGAAAGACTTAGAATTCTGTGCTGGAGATCTTGTTTTCATTAAGGTATCACCGATGAAAGGTGTAATCAGATTTTGGAAGATCAGGGAAATTGGCACTGATATTTGTAAGACCATTTTCTATTATAGTGAGGATCAAGAGACTCACATATAGAATAGAGTTACCGAATAGTTTGGTAGGAGTCCACAATGTATTCCATGTTTCTCATCTAAGGAAGTGTGTTAGATATCCAAAGACTACTATAGCACCGATTATGTTAGAGGGCTTAGTAGTAGAGCCAAACTTGACTATAATTAGAAAGCCAGTTCGTATATTTGCGAGAGATGATAAGAGACTAAGGAACAAGATAGTCATATTAGTTAAAAGTCCAGTGGAGTGATAATGAGAGAGACTGTAGTTAGGAGACTGAGAGCAAGATCAGAGACGCTTATCCTGATTTGTTTAATGGTATGTTTTACCTTTTTTATTGATTTGTTGAGTACTTTATCGTAATTTTGAGGCAAAATTATTTAAGGAGGGGAGTCTGTAACGACCCTAATTTTGAGTAACATTATTTAGGATATTTAATTAGTTAAATAAAATAAAATAATGTAATGATTTTGGGATTGAGATTTGTGATTTATAGAAGGGTAGTTGTGCCCATTAAACAAATAAACTAAGGGAATTAAAATGAATTAAGTTGGGGTAAGTAGACAAGGGCAATATAGGAATAAGTATATTCCTATACCCTATACCCTAAACTCTTAAACTACATTCATTTTACACGTTCATAATCATAAATCAAACACCAAAGAGGCCGTCCACCATTAAGCAAGAACAAGAGTAAGATAAGCTAAAGGAAGAAGCTAAATCAACAACAATCCATTCTCAAATCTCAACTCCTTAATCTCAAAGCTAAGGTGAATAATGACTACATCTCATGTCTTCTATTGTTTTCGGTTTTATGTTGAATCTAAACAATCAAAACAAGGTTTTGCCATGTTTTGATTGTTAGAAATAAATATAAATGCTTGTTGATGATTTATAATGTTTCATATGGATTTTATGATATGTTTTAATATGAAAACCCGATTAAATGACATCCAAATGCCTTGCGATTTTAGATTTAGATTAGCAATGATATTTGGGTTTAAAATAATTTACGACTAAGTTATATATTTTTTGGGTTTGAAATTTATATATGTTAGAAAACATATTAAAAATGATTTAAAGGAATTTTTGTAGAATTTACCTAAGTGTTTTAATAGATATATGAAATTATTTAAGGTATGGGACTTAAATGTTTTATATATTTATAAGAGGAGAAAGGGCATTTTGTAAATAATTTAATTTGTTTAATTTAGAAATTTCAGTAGTACTTTTAGAAAAGAAATTAGCAACAAATCATGTTTTGACAAACAAGGCAGGTTTGTGAAAAAAATTACTTTAAAAGGTTAAAAATCAGTTTAAACAAGCTTTTTACACGTTTAGCCTCTTTCAGCACCTATGTTTCAAGTTTTGACCCAGTACTCCCGCCTTCGTCGCCATCGAAACCAATGTGCATGGCATCAAAGGCTTGGTGCGTAGGGAATTGGACATAGGTGAAAGATATGTAGTCGAAAAAAGGGGTCCGAAGGGTTTGAAGTTTTACTTTGCTTTTAATGAAAACGTGCCTGCTTTGCTTTTGCTTTCGACTTGGTTGGCTTCCGACAGGGTCAAATTGTTTTAAAGGAACGGTTTTAAAAAAGGTTGTGGCTTTTGTTTTAAGTAAATGCTTTCGAAGGGGGAGAAACCCTCAGCTACCGCATCTTACCTTTCGAAACAACGCCTTCAAAAAGGTTTCTTTGTTTTAAAACCCAAGTCGCTTGTCCAATGCTTTCGAAGGGTTGGTTTCGACACCATCACTTCTTTACTTAGGAAATAGCTTTCGAAAGAGTTCTTTCGACTTAGTTGTTTTAAGGCCCTTTGTTTTGTTGAAGGTAAAAACCAAAGGTTTCGAAAGGAAAGGTTTTTAAATGGTTTCGAAAGGTTTCCACATGTTTTACTTGAACCCAAATGCTTTTGAAAGGTTTGATGTTTACAAAGGATTTTAATGCTTTCGAAAGTTCTAAATAAAGGTTTCGAAAGGGTGGTTCCCCAAAGGTTTCGAAAGGTTTAAAAGGAAGGCTTCTAATGTTTTTGAAAGGCAATGTTAAGTGTTTTAAAGATAGGATGTCTAAGGTTTTAAATCTTTCGACGGTGATGTTTTTCAATGGATTCGAAAGGGTATGTTCTGGCCTTTGGCCTAAGGTTATAAATCAAAGTGGTTTATTTGATTTCGAAATGGACACTTTCAATGGAATCAAAAGGGGTACTTTCAAAGGTTAAATGTTTTCATCAACAAATATTTGTGTAAAGTATATATAACATGGCAAGGCGATTTGAGTAAAGCATAGAGTATATTTTCCTTGTTTAAAATATGATTTAAAGGATTAAATCATTTTGAAAGAAAAGGTTTTCAAGAAAAATTTAAGGGTAGTCAACACTAAGTAAATGACTCAGATATTAGAATACCAGATGGGACTGGTATAGGGTCGTGCCCTATACATTAACTATTAGCCCCTAGCTAATTTAGTCCAAAATTCCAGTGTGTAGGGCTTTGTCATAGGTAAGCCTAAAATGATGTTACAAACAGAAAGGAATCTACAGAGAGGGACTAGATTATTGGTGAGCCCGTAAAACCATTAGGATCAGTTGACCTAGGAGAAGTAAGTTAGGGACAGACCGTCCAAAAGAGGAGTATCTAACAAAAGTTATATTATTTGTTTGTTTTGTTTAGTAGGCTCGAGTCAGCCAAAGGTTAGTAGTTAGCCAAACAAAACTACAGTGTTTGGACAGATAGTCCATTTATTACCTGATTTATATGCTTTCATGAGATAATATTATTGTTTTAACCAGTTTTGGTTGCAGGATTAAGATTTGCAAAAGATATGTTTTAAAGGATATTAGTGAGGGGAAACCCGTTCCGCTAAACGGCGTGGTCTCACATAATATCAAATAACCAAGATGTATAGTATTATTCACACCAGGATTTATGTGACTCAAAGTTTATGTTTTTCCCCTTAAACTCTCGGGTGCTCATAATTGATTTGAGTAGGCTGAGGGTTGAGGATTTTCAGGTTTTAGTAGGTGGATGAATAAAGCTTCCGAAGATGAGCAAGAGGCTGAAGTTAGCTATTTAGGAGTTGTTTTGTTTGTTTTATTCTGCTGTGTTGTATTAAGTCAGTTATGACTATTTAGTACTCTGGTCAACCAAGGGGGCATCTTCATATGTTGCTCTTGGCGTATTTATGTAACAATTATATTTGATCTAAATGTGCGAAACGTTGGGATTGTGTAAGCCGAATATGAAACATGTTTTGTGAAGTGTAATAAGAAAAATTGTTTTTGAAACCTGTGATTTTGTTTCATATTCATGTGATTCTGAGATTATGGATACCATTAACATTATTGTATTTGGTCACCGGAAGTTAATACTATGGATGACTGCAGCATCTGTAGCACTTAGCTTCGGGCCTCCAGATAGGGGATGTTACAAAATTTGGGGATGATGTATCAGTTATTCGTGATGTAAGTTGGAGCAGCTGCAGGAGTAGTTGGGGGTAATGCTGTGAATGTTGGAGAAGCTAATCATATGGCCCCAGTTGGCAATAACTATGCCAAGCTGAGCAGGGATTACACCAGTCTTGATGGGAAGCCATTTTTGGGAACATGAGATGCTGTCGAAGTAGAAAAATAGTTATTACACTGTGAAATAATTTTTGCTTACTTAAGATTAGATGATGAGCAGAGGAGGAGACTTGCTTTAAGACAATTGCAAGGAACAACACTTTGCTGGTGGAATAGTTTTAACGTGGAGTTCCCGAGGAAGAGTTGACTTGGGAAGAATTTCGAATGAGATTCGAAGAGAGGTTCTTGTTTGAAGTTGCCAAGTCAGTATGCTGAGAAAGTTCATGGACTTAGTGCAAGTTGAGATCTCAGTGATTGAGTATGCTACGAAGTTTGATGAGTTATCCAGATACGCATATGCTATCATTGACACCGTCATTAAAAGGAACGAGAAGTTTATTGACAAGAGATTGCGATGGTGACTGTGCCACACCTCCGTGATCCAAGTACATTTGTAGTGGTGATGGCAATCGGGAATGATTGCTTTCTACTTATGGGAATGAGAAGCACGTTTGAACCGAGGATTCTCAAGGCAAGAAGAGGAAATTATTTATGAAGAAAGGAGCTCGGAAAGGAGGAGTTGCCAAGAAAGGGAAGGCCGATATAGTTTGCTACAAGTGTGACAAGAAAGGACATTATGGTCATGAATATTGAAATGGAAAAGGGAAAAAGGCTGTAGATAAGAAATGAGTGAAGTGCTTTAACTATGACTAGATTGGACACTACAAGAACCATTGTCCAAAACTAGTAAGAGCGGACAAGGGAAAAGTTTTTTCTTTGGAACCATTTTCTTTTAGACCGACTGCTGCTAGGCAGGGAAAGACTGTGATGGAAGGTACACTTTAGATTCATAGTATATCAGTTAGGGTACTATATGATACTGGTGCATCACATTCATTTATATCTCAGTGTTTGGTATATAAATTTTGTTTAGAACCCTCATACCTTGTTACTTCCTTAAGGGTTGTTAATCCGATAGGAGGGTGTGCAACTCTAGGGATGAGATGTGACTAGTTAGAACATGAATTGTTAGGCCATAAGTTTGTAGGCAGTTTGTATGTTTTTGATTTCGCTTCAAGATCATTTTGGGTATGGATTGGTTAGATAAATAAGATGCTAGGATAATTTGCTAAGATAGGGAAATATCTCTAAGACACCCCAATAGTCATAACCGAATTATATACTCGGTGGAAAAGTTAGACTCAAGTGCTTGTGCTTTGCTGAATGCAATCAAAGTAAAAGGAGAAATGAATCAGGTTTTGGTACCAAGAGAGTTTGCAGATGTTTTCAAGCCAGTCACAAGACTACCACTACATCAAGCCATTGATTTTCGAATAGATCTTATGCCAGGAGCAAAACCTGTAAGCAGATCACCTAGCTGGATGAAACTTACCGAGATGAAGGAATTGAAGGTGCGGTTAGTGGATTTAGAAAGAAAGAATTTTATTAGATGAAGCAGTTCGCCTTAGGGAGCGGCCATAGTGTTCATGAAGAAGTAAAATAGGCCTTTAAGGATGTGTATTGACTATCGTAAGTTAAACGAGAAAACGATTAAGAATAAGTATCCTTTGCCGAGAGTCGATGATTTATTTGATCAGTTGAGTGGAGCCAAAGTATTTTCCCAATCGGATTTGGCGATAGGTTTCCATCAGCTAAGAGTGGTAGAGAACGGTATTCCCTTGAGGACATTTCGGACTAGGTATGGTTCGTATGAGTGGTTAGTAGTGCCATTTGGGTTAACAAATTCGCCAGCTTTCTTCGTGGATTTGATGAACCGTGTTTTCCGAGAGCACTTGGATAGCTTCATATTGGTATTCATAGATGACATTTTAATATACTCTAAGGATGAAAGAGAGCACGAAGTTCATCTTAGAGTAGTGCTTGAGACGCTGAGGCAGCATCAACTGAAAGCGAAGTTTCCAAAGTGTCATTTCTGAAAGAAAGAAGTTAAGTTTCTTGGTCATGTGGTTTCAGAGAAGGGTTTGTTAGTTGATCTGGATAAGATCGAAGCTATTAACAACTGGAAGAGACCAGAGAAGGTGACTGAGATTAGAAGTTTTCTTGGACTCGCTGGCTATTACCGAAGATTTATTACGGATTTCTCGTGGATACCAGCGCCTTTGAATAAGCTAACCATGAAGGACGTGAATTTGGTCTGACAAATGTGAGGAAGCATTCCTTAAGTTAAAGCATTTGTTGACCAACGTGCCTGTAGTAGTAGTTCTAGACGGGAATCAATAAATAGCAGTGTATACCGATGATTATGGAACCGGATTAGAGGCTATGTTGATGCAGAAAGGTAAAGTTATTGCTTCTGCTTCATAACAGCTTAGACCGCATAAAATGAGATATCCTACTCATGATCTAGAGTTGGCTGCGGTGATCTTCGCATTGAAAGTATGGACATTATCTCTTATGGGAGAGATTTGAGTTATACACATATCATAAGTCCTTAAGGTATTTATTTTCTCAGAAGGAGTTAAATATGAGATAACAGCGGAGGCTGGAGTTTTTAGCAGTTTATGATTTTGGTATAGAGTATACACCTGGAAATGAAATAAAGTAGGGGACGCACTTAGCAGAAAACATCAGAATGTGGTGTTAGCTATGTTAAACGAATGAAAAGACCTAGAGGCTTTGACTACTTGTAGTGTTCAGTTAAGATCGACTGCTAGTTCTAGTCAGAGCACTACCATGTAATCCTGCTTGGAAGTTCGACCAGTACTCATCGAAAGGATTGCTTCTAACTAGAAAGAGTATCCACTATTAGCCGAGAAGATTAAAAGGCTTGAGGTTGTATTGGAGATTGATGATCAAAAAGATTTTAGTCTTCACCAGAAGGGTTGGATAAGAAAGAAGGGACGATTGTGTGTTTCGAATGTTGGGGTCTTAAGGAGAGAAGTTCTTAGGGAATTTCATCGCTCAAAATTTACGATTGATCCTGGAGGAACCAAGATGTATCAAGAATGAAAGGACTTTCTACTGGGAAGGTATGAAGAAGGATGTTGGCTTATGGGTAAAGCAGTGTGTGAACTGTCAACAAGTGAAGGCCGAACATCAGAAGCCGAGTGGGTTGCTTCAACCTTTGGAGATACTAGTTTGGAAATGGGATTCAATATCCATGGATTTTATAGACGGGTTGCCAAGGTCAAATTGAGGAAATGAAAGTATATGGGTTATAGTGGACAGGTTGACCAAGAGTGCCCATTTCATTCTAGTTAAGTCAACCAGGACGACACCTGATTTAGCTAAATTGTTTATGAAGAACATAGTTAGACTTCATGGAATTCCTAGTAGTATACTAAGTGACAGAGGTTCCTAATTTACTAGCAAGTTCTGGAAGAGTCTACATGAGACTTTAGGTACCAAGCTCAAGATGAGTATGACTTACCATCCGCAGATAGATGGACAGAGAGAGAGAGTCAATAAGGTACTCAAGGATTTGTTAAGAGCTTGTGTGCTAGATTTTGGTAGACCATTGGAAGATCACCTACACTTAGTTGAGTTTTCATATAATAACAATTATCAGACTAGTATAGGAATGACGCCTTATGAAGCTTTGCACGGAAGGCCATACAAGTCACTAGCATGTTGGTTGGAAACTGAAGACATATTAGTCTTAGGTCCAGATCTGCTGAGAGAGGCAACATAAAAGATTGAGTTGATCCGACTTCCGAGGTAGGATGAAGGAAGCTCAGTCTAGATAAAAGAGTTACGTAGATAAGAGGCGTAAGGATCTAGAGTTCTCAGTGGGGGATAGAGTTTTCATTAAAGTATCACCGATGAAGGGTGTGGTACGATCTGGAAAGTTAGGAAAACTGGCACCGAGATATGTTGTAACGACCCGTAAATTTCAACTGTTTTAATAACGTAATTAGTTGAAATTTTGTGAAAATTTTAAACGATAAAATTTTGAAATAAAAATTTAATATTTGGAATACGTCTAGTTAAACATAGCAACTGGTAAATTTTCGTCCGAAAATACGAAAGTTTATTTCGCGCGTAAATTCACTTCAATTTAATCAGTTAAAAAAACGTTGAAAATAAAATATTTCAAAACCAAAATATTTTTACATAGAAAAATTCTAAACCATCTTCTGAGCAAAATATCAGTTCGTCATTTTTCAAAATTCGGACATCTATTGCTCCGTCGTTCTTATTTTCTGCAAAATAGCAGCATTCTGGTACCGATATCGATTTTTATCGGGATGATCGTACCACTGATATCTATATACCGTTTTAATCGTCTCGTCGTGCTGGTCCCCGCAGTATATTCGTTTTCATGTTTTGAAATTCGGTACCCGGTGAAATCCGTGTAACCGGTATCCGTATCGATACCGTTTTTAAAAAAAAAACCTTTTGAGTTCTATCTGCCCTTCCATCTCCATACTTATCTAAAACCAACGGCTTTGTGCATTTAATATTTGTGGAATTCGAGGCGTGTTTTCCTTTGTTCAATGTTACGTGACCTTTTGTTTTACACTTTTACTAGTTCAATTCTTTGCTTCCCAACGTAAAGTCCATATTCATTTTCTAAATGAAAGAAGAACTGACACAAAAATATTATCCCCTGTAGCCTTTTCATCACTTGCCTCCTCTCCTCTTCTTCTCTTATTCTATTTTTCATTTTTCTCATCTGTAAAGTTATAAAAGAAAAGAAATGAAGAACTCAACACACTTGTTCACCGCATGCACCCTTCACCATTATCCACCACCTAGCTAGCCTCCAAAGCACCGCACAACCATCCCGCCATCTATCGCATCCGAGAACCTTCCAGTCGCCTTCCGTCAAAACTGCCTCCTCCTCGCTCATCTCCGTACCATCCAATTTGGCTCCTCTTATTTTTGCAGCAGCCGATCTTCTTTGAACCACGAGCACCCACTAGCAACCGTGCATTCCTCCTTTCCTCGCCTCCAACCTCTGCCCGCATTGCCACCCTTCCAGATCTGGCCGAGCCACGCGAGCACACACCCGCGCTTGTCAGCCCTCCCGTATCTCTGACAGACCTTCCCCACTTCTTCACGTCTCCTCGCCATTCCCCGTGTTCCCAGTTTTGGCCGAGCTGCTCTGTTTTGTTCATGAGGTATATAACAGTTATACAATTATGGTTATAATATATAATATACTATACACGTATAGCTTAGATCTATGAGTCTGCACATTTAGATGTATTTTTAACTAGGCTTGTTGACTTTATTTTACATATTTTTGTACCATTCGCACGCATATGTATGTCCAGATCTTTGGTGAAATCTTATAGTAGAATATGAACATGTTGGCATACATATTTTATATCGGTCCATTTATATTTTTGGTATATTTTATATTTAAAGTAATATGATATATCGTAAAAGAAGGGATGAGTATGTCAGTATAAAATCGTATATATTATATAACAATATATGTTTCAAAGTTTATATTAGTTTTATATTAACATTATAATATATTCCGTTTGTACATTCTTGTATAAGCAACTGCAGCAGTTAGTACATGATTTTAAATGATGTTGATCTATTATATTTCGGTTATAGTTAAAGTATATTATATTTTATCATTGATGAGTCGTAAGGAATGTATACGTATAGATAATGTATAGAATGTTTAATGTATATATTACATAATTTGTTTGTTTTGTAAGAGAAATAGTCTATACTGTTACTAGATTTGGAATGAATTATATGTTTCATTATATATACATTTTATATAGATGCGCATATGGTTGCAAATGAGGTCTGTATGTTTTAAAAATAGGTATATGAAGTACCCTATAGGTCAGCATATAGTATATTAAAGGTGGGTATATATTGGAACGGTTTTACACTAGCTTGTATACTTGAACGGTGGTGGGTCAGTATATTTATAATATTCTGTTGTATAAGTATACATTAGTCTGAATTATATAGCTTGTATTTAACATGCATGGTTGTTGAAGAATATATATGGGTTTTGGTTAAAACAATGATTTGAAATATATATACTTAGTTTACGTGTGCTTAAATTATTTTGTAAAATAAATATAATACATGTATATTTAATTTAAATATGTTTGAATTTAGAATATCATTTTATCTATATATAGTTGTATATAAGCTCATGCATCCTATTTATTTTCCTCGATCCGACCCTAATTTGAATTCGTCTATTCTTTATTATCAGCTTCGTTCGTCGATTTGAGTTCTGTCTTGCCCGTTTGAGTTTCGTGCCTGGATTTCATAACTCAAATTTTTCGTCTATCGCTCTAGCCTCGGAAGGTGAGCACTCACTCACGATTAACGTTCTTTTATTTATTAAATTTGATTTCAATTGAAACGACAATTGAAATACGCTGCTGTTAGTTAATTACACTGTTATATATGCTATTGCCTGTATCAGTTTACCTGTGACACCTGACACCATTATCTGTTAATTATTTTTGCGATGATAATACAGTTTGGCTGATAATTGATTGATTGTTGATGTTTATATTGGAAGTTAAATTGTTAATGTTAAATTGATAAATAGTATGAAATTGAACTTGATATAGTATAATTAAATGTTAAATTTGATTAACTGACATTTGTATAATATGACCCCTTTAACTGTTGAAATTATCGACACGTAGGATTTGTTTAATTTCATCTTGAACCACTGAATGTATGTTGTTAAATTGATGATGTATGAAATTGTAATAGATGACAAGTGAAAACCGTAATGTAATAATCTTTAATCTACATGAAATGATAGTGTAGGTTCTAGAAATAATTATATTAATTCGTACAAATAACAATGCGAATTAATACGGTTATTTCGGGATTATTTGAATTGATTATTGGATTGATATTGATTGTTGTTATTGCTTGTTTATTTACTTTGACACCATCCCAGTTATCACACTGCAAGTTCCCTTTGAATGTTTTGATTTTGAATTGAATTGGAATCGGGTTGAAATGATAAATACCCAAATTAAACTTTGACCTTAGATATAGAGAATTAAATAAAACCCGATTGGTCAATAATTTAATTTAAAAATAAAATGAAGATTTTATTTGAATAAATAATATGGTTTTGAAACGAAGTTGGAAATTGAATTTAATGAAATTTAAACGTGAATATTTAATAATCTGAAGTGAAATATTAATAAAGAAATTGATGAAAGAAGGTTGTTTAATTTGAGAAATGATTGAATTAAGTTTGAAATTATAATTAAGTTTGAAATTTTTAAATTTTGAAATTATTTAATAATTAAGTTTTGAATTATTTAATAATTGAATAAGATTGAATCCTTTGATAATTGAATAAAAATTGAATTCTTTGATAAGAGAAATTGGACTTTTGAATAAGTGAAATTTGAACTTTATTAATAAATGAAATTGGGTTTCTTTATTTATTAAGTTTTGGAAATTTATTTAAGTAAGTGAATAAGTGAAATTGGATTTCTTTAACAAGAAATAAAATACGATTTATTGAAATTAATGGAAGACTTGAAATCTAAAGAATTGATTTGACGAATTTAGTTTAATTCAAAATTGTAAATTTTGATTTAATGAAGTTGAACTTAAGAATTGATTTAATGAATTGGAAATTTAATGGAAATTGGTTTGAATAATAAAGTAACTTAACGAATATTGAATGAAATCGATAAATGAGTTTAAGTGATTTGAATGTTAAATAAAGTTATTTAAATGATTTGGAAGGAAACTTATTTGCGAACTTGAATCAATATTTGAATGGTTTTAAATAAAGATTGAAATTGAATTATAAGTTTTTGAAACGATAATTTGGAAGTTTTGAAACGTAAATTTTGGAAATTGATTTCGAAAGACAAATGAAATGTTGGTTTACGAATTGAAATTGAAATTGAAATTGATTTGGTTTTGAAATAAATAAACGACCAATCGGTGTAATAATTACGAAAGTTATTAAAGAGACCGGAATTCGGTTATGGATATACTCTCTATCTAAACCGGAAACCACTTTAATAACTACACGCGGAGTGATGATCCAGAATGAAGTGGTTGGAATGATGTACGTGATGACTGAAGAAAGAGAACGATAATGGATAGCCTTGACACTTGTGTCAAATTGGAAATGACTAAAACAGGAGCTGTGCCGGGCCAATGGAGGATTGATACCTCAAGTGGACACACTTCTTTGAACTACTTATACTTATTGTCGATTGGTGCACCCTTGATTTTGGGAGTGTGTTTCACGGTGTTGCGGGCGCTGCGGCGTTGCGTTCTCACCAGTCCGGATCAGGCGAACGGTAGTATCACTACCTTGGGTATAGCCTCATGTGCCTTGTCATACTTGTATTCCATTTATGCGCGACCACTACGAATTTGTTTTGTACCTTGAGTATATGGATTGCCCTCTGGTGACTTCCGGTTTTGGGGAAACTACGGTCTTGTATATACTTGTGGGAATAAAAATGTGTTAAGGGTGGAATGGGCCATGACTTAACGCTATTTTGATATCTTCTTATATTACTGATAGACATTATCTACTTATCGTACATTACTACATAGTAGATAGTTTAACGGATCCTTAAGGATGGTTATTCCAAACATCCTTTGAGTTACTTGTATTTCAATTGCTATTTCACTTGAGTTGGATTTATTAATATAAGAATGTTAATCCTGACTCGAGTGTCTTGTGTTTTTGCTTTACGCTCGGGTCAGACTGAGTGGTTCAGCTTTCGAGACTCACCTTTGGAGTTGGAGCTTTGCTTGAAGATCCAGCCATCTATTATGCTTTCAGTATCCGATGATTCCAGTGATGCATTCTGATTGTATCTGATGTATCGTGTTACTCTTCCGTTGTATCTGGTTTAACTCTGATGTATCGTATTACTCTTCTGTTGTACACTCTGATGTATTTTATATATTCATATAGTAGCTTCATGAACTACTATCTCTTTTATTTCCGCTGCACTTATTACTCTGTGTCTGTGTTCTGTGATTATATCTATTTACCGTATATGTTCAGTTTTGCCAAATTTAAATTAACAACGCGGTATTTTGAGCAATTCAACTCCGGCATGAGTGTCTACCTATACACTTATAATGGACGCGAATGGTCCAAAATGGCGGGCCGTTACAGTTGGTATCAGAGCTTTGGTAGCTCTAGGCAAAACTTAACATATAGGGTAAATGTATTTACAGAATCACTCTCATTCGAGTTTCAATCTCTTCCTTTGACTCAATTCCTTTGAATTTTGGAACGTTCCCCTCGGTTCCGAAATTTCATTCGTGTCCCTCACTATTCGTCTTCTTTCAATTCTGGAGCACCCCATAACTCCATTTCGAATGATATCTATAAAAGATCGGCGGTCTCGCCAATCTTCGAATGATTCGTAAAGGAGCAAAACTCCTTTATAATAGGCATTGATTTACCGGAGATTTCTGTATCCTCGGTTTACGTGGCTATCTATTCCCTGCTATACCTGAATTCCATCTCTTGAGATCGAGTGTTGATTTACCTCGGAATTCAGCAATCGATCTTACTCTTGAAGTTACGGATGACCCGGTTAAGGTTGCCCGTGAATTAAATAAACTTATCCATCTTCCTATTTCGTTATTTAATCATCTTATCCTTGTTTCGAACCTATCTTCGAATCAAAATTCTCTTTGATTTGAGTCCATCAAATTTGAATCTATACCCTTGCTTTGAAATCCATTCTTGTATCATCAAGCGAGGAAGTGTATTTGTAAATCTATATAAAAATGTTTTATATATTGTGTTGTTTGAGTTGCTGATGTTGATTTGGGTTTTCGATCGATTCGTCTGATCAACGCTATCGATAGGATTTCCAAAACACTTGAACAGAGCAAACTGACACAATATTATTTTCAAATTTTGTAAATGAAATAAGTTTGTTGATTATATTGTAAAAATATAAGTTAAAATTTTCTGGAATTTAATAAGTTAATTAAATTGTTGTTGAAATGATAATATTTGATTATCATTTATTGTTCTAAATAAATTTATAATTATGGTTTATAAATTGATTTGAAATTTGAAATGAATTTAATTCAGAGATTTGAGAATTTAGTTTCCGGTGATTTCGAACTTTGGTTTTTAAAATTTTAAAGTATATATTATTGAAGTATTTTCGAATAGAAACCGTTTTCAAAGAATTTTAAAATGTTGAAATCAGTGCTCTTCTCTTTGTCGCTGGAAAATAATTTCGGTGATGGCGGCCGCATCATCGATGTTCATTTTCGAGTTTCGAAGT
Organism: Allium fistulosum; assembly: GCA_030737815.1. Taxonomy (NCBI): domain Eukaryota; kingdom Viridiplantae; phylum Streptophyta; class Magnoliopsida; order Asparagales; family Amaryllidaceae; genus Allium; species Allium fistulosum. The sequence continues at coordinate 191,209,742 of CM060904.1, forward strand.
GGAGATACTATTCTGTATCTTTGCTACGGATTTGTTTTGGAAAAAAAAAATTTTGATTTGAATTTCTTCAGAATAATTTGATTTATATTATATATAAGTATCTTATTTTAAAATTTTAATTTGATTTGATATAAATATATTATATATATCTCTAAATTGTTTAAAGTTAATCGGAAATTAAATTCTTAAATTTTGTTAAAGGATGATTTTAATTATAAATAAAACCAAAATTTGGAATAAATATTTAAACTTGAATGATTTAATTGGGAAAATTTTATTTGTATATTATTCAACTGCATTCTAATACAACTTACCTAAATCATTCAGAAGTTGAGTATGTAATTGGATAATATATAATATAAATTAAATTTATAAATAAAATTTGAGTGTTTATAATAAATGTTATACACTAAAATTTGATTATAAAGATGTTAATAGAGTTAGATAGGATAATAAGAAAACTCAGTTAATAATGAAATAAATTTGTTTTGAAAGAATTAATAAATTTGTTTTGGAAAAATTAATAAATTGAAATTTGATCAACATATGAAAATACCTTGGATTTAAAAGAAATTAATAGTTGTAAATTAATTTAAATCGAAACTTTTATGGTTTAATTCAAATTTATATGGATTAAATATATGTGATTAGATATATCAAGAAGAATAAATTTAACAATAATTTGAAATAAAGAAGAATTTAAAATTGTTGAAAAAATATGATTTTAGTAAAAGCTATTCAAATTTATGGTTTTAGAAATTGAAAATTTGAGGATAATTGGATAATAAGATAATGAATTTAGAAATAGTTGAGATTGATTTTGGTGAAATCAAATGGATTAAATCAAACTATTGAATATTAATTAATTTAAATTGAATTTATATGGTTTAAATTAATTGTTATTTTATATTTCAAATCTGTTTTCTTTCTAGTTGTTTCTATTCTCCTACCTCGTTCCTTTTCGGGGACGAAAAGTTTTGAGTGGGGGAGAATGTAACGACCCGTAAATTTCAACTGTTTTAATAACGTAATTAGTTGAAATTTTGTGAAAATTTTAAACGATAAAATTTTGAAATAAAAATTTAATATTTGGAATACGTCTAGTTAAACATAGCAACTGGTAAATTTTCGTCCGAAAATACGAAAGTTTATTTCGCGCGTAAATTCACTTCAATTTAATCAGTTAAAAAAACGTTGAAAATAAAATATTTCGAAACCAAAATATTTTTACATAGAAAAATTCTAAACCATCTTCTGAGCAAAATATCAGTTCGTCATTTTTCAAAATTCGGACATCTATTGCTCCGTCGTTCTTATTTTCTGCAAAATAGCAGCATTATGGTACCGATATCGATTTTTATCAGGATGATCGTACCACTGATATCTATATACCGTTTTAATCGTCTCGTCGTGCTGGTCCCCGCAGTATATTCGTTTTCGTGTTTTGAAATTCGGTACCCGGTGAAATCCGTGTAACCGGTATCCGTATCGATACCGTTTTTAAAAAAAAAAACTTTTGAGTTCTATCTGCCCTTCCATCTCCATACTTATCTAAAACCAACGGCTTTGTGCATTTAATATTTGTGGAATTCGAGGCGTGTTTTCCTTTGTTCAATGTTACGTGACCTTTTGTTTTACACTTTTACTAGTTCAATTCTTTGCTTCCCAACGTAAAGTCCATATTCATTTTCTAAATGAAAGAAGAACTGACACAAAAATATTATCCCCTGTAGCCTTTTCATCACTTGCCTCCTCTCCTCTTCTTCTCTTATTCTATTTTTCATTTTTCTCATCTGTAAAGTTATAAAAGAAAAGAAATGAAGAACTCAACACACTTGTTCACCGCATGCACCCTTCACCATTATCCACCACCTAGCTAGCCTCCAAAGCACCGCACAACCATCCCGCCATCTATCGCGTTCGAGAACCTTCCAGTCGCCTTCCGTCAAAACTGCCTCCTCCTCGCTCATCTCCGTACCATCCAATTTGGCTCCTCTTATTTTTGCAGCAGCCGATCTTCTTTGAACCACGAGCACCCACTAGCAACCGTGCATTCCTCCTTTCCTCGCCTCCAACCTCTGCCCGCATTGCCACCCTTCCAGATCTGGCCGAGCCACGCGAGCACACACCCGCGCTTGTCAGCCCTCCCGCATCTCTGACAGACCTTCCCCACTTCTTCACGTCTCCTCGCCATTCCCCGTGTTCCCAGTTTTGGCCGAGCTGCTCTGTTTTGTTCATGAGGTATATAACAGTTATACAATTATGGTTATAATATATAATATACTATACACGTATAGCTTAGATCTATGAGTCTGCACATTTAGATGTATTTTTAACTAGGCTTGTTGACTTTATTTTACATATTTTTGTACCATTCGCACGCATATGTATGTCCAGATCTTTGGTGAAATCTTATAGTAGAATATGAACATGTTGGCATACATATTTTATATCGGTCCATTTATATTTTTGGTATATTTTATATTTAAAGTAATATGATATATCGTAAAAGAAGGGATGAGTATGTCAGTATAAAATCGTATATATTATATAACAATATATGTTTCAAAGTTTATATTAGTTTTATATTAACATTATAATATATTCCGTTTGTACATTCTTGTATAAGCAACTGCAGCAGTTAGTACATGATTTTAAATGATGTTGATCTATTATATTTCGGTTATAGTTAAAGTATATTATATTTTATCATTGATGAGTCGTAAGGAATGTATACGTATAGATAATGTATAGAATGTTTAATGTATATATTACATAATTTGTTTGTTTTGTAAGAGAAATAGTCTATACTGTTACTAGATTTGGAATGAATTATATGTTTCATTATATATACATTTTATATAGATGCGCATATGGTTGCAAATGAGGTCTGTATGTTTTAAAAATAGGTATATGAAGTACCCTATAGGTCAGCATATAGTATATTAAAGGTGGGTATATATTGGAACGGTTTTACACTAGCTTGTATACTTGAACGGTGGTGGGTCAGTATATTTATAATATTCTGTTGTATAAGTATACATTAGTCTGAATTATATAGCTTGTATTTAACATGCATGGTTGTTGAAGAATATATATGGGTTTTGGTTAAAACAATGATTTGAAATATATATACTTAGTTTACGTGTGCTTAAATTATTTTGTAAAATAAATATAATACATGTATATTTAATTTAAATATGTTTGAATTTAGAATATCATTTTATCTATATATAGTTGTATATAAGCTCATGCATCCTATTTATTTTCCTCGATCCGACCCTAATTTGAATTCGTCTATTCTTTATTATCAGCTTCGTTCGTCGATTTGAGTTCTGTCTTGCCCGTTTGAGTTTCGTGCCTGGATTTCATAACTCAAATTTTTCGTCTATCGCTCTAGCCTCGGAAGGTGAGCACTCACTCACGATTAACGTTCTTTTATTTATTAAATTTGATTTCAATTGAAACGACAATTGAAATACGCTGCTGTTAGTTAATTACACTGTTATATATGCTATTGCCTGTATCAGTTTACCTGTGACACCTGACACCATTATCTGTTAATTATTTTTGCGATGATAATACAGTTTGGCTGATAATTGATTGATTGTTGATGTTTATATTGGACGTTAAATTGTTAATGTTAAATTGATAAATAGTATGAAATTGAACTTGATATAGTATAATTAAATGTTAAATTTGATTAATTGACATTTGTATAATATGACCCCTTTAACTGTTGAAATTATCGACACGTAGGATTTGTTTAATTTCATCTTGAACCACTGAATGTATGTTGTTAAATTGATGATGTATGAAATTGTAATAGATGACAAGTGAAAACCGTAATGTAATAATCTTTAATCTACATGAAATGATAGTGTAGGTTCTAGAAATAATTATATTAATTCGTACAAATAACAATGCGAATTAATACGGTTATTTCGGGATTATTTGAATTGATTATTGGATTGATATTGATTGTTGTTATTGCTTGTTTATTTACTTTGACACCATCCCAGTTATCACACTGCAAGTTCCCTTTGAATGTTTTGATTTTGAATTGAATTGGAATCGGGTTGAAATGATAAATACCCAAATTAAACTTTGACCTTAGATATAGAGAATTAAATAAAACCCGATTGGTCAATAATTTAATTTAAAAATAAAATGAAGATTTTATTTGAATAAATAATATGGTTTTGAAACGAAGTTGGAAATTGAATTTAATGAAATTTAAACGTGAATATTTAATAATCTGAAGTGAAATATTAATAAAGAAATTGATGAAAGAAGGTTGTTTAATTTGAGAAATGATTGAATTAAGTTTGAAATTATAATTAAGTTTGAAATTTTTAAATTTTGAAATTATTTAATAATTAAGTTTTGAATTATTTAATAATTGAATAAGATTGAATCCTTTGATAATTGAATAAAAATTGAATTCTTTGATAAGAGAAATTGGACTTTTGAATAAGTGAAATTTGAACTTTATTAATAAATGAAATTGGGTTTCTTTATTTATTAAGTTTTGGAAATTTATTTAAGTAAGTGAATAAGTGAAATTGGATTTCTTTAACAAGAAATAAAATACGATTTATTGAAATTAATGGAAGACTTGAAATCTAAAGAATTGATTTGACGAATTTAGTTTAATTCAAAATTGTAAATTTTGATTTAATGAAGTTGAACTTAAGAATTGATTTAATGAATTGGAAATTTAATGGAAATTGGTTTGAATAATAAAGTAACTTAACGAATATTGAATGAAATCGATAAATGAGTTTAAGTGATTTGAATGTTAAATAAAGTTATTTAAATGATTTGGAAGGAAACTTATTTGCGAACTTGAATCAATATTTGAATGGTTTTAAATAAAGATTGAAATTGAATTATAAGTTTTTGAAACGATAATTTGGAAGTTTTGAAACGTAAATTTTGGAAATTGATTTCGAAAGACAAATGAAATGTTGGTTTACGAATTGAAATTGAAATTGAAATTGATTTGGTTTTGAAATAAATAAACGACCAATCGGTGTAATAATTACGAAAGTTATTAAAGAGACCGGAATTCGGTTATGGATATACTCTCTATCTAAACCGGAAACCACTTTAATAACTACACGCGGAGTGATGATCCAGAATGAAGTGGTTGGAATGATGTACGTGATGACTGAAGAAAGAGAACGATAATGGATAGCCTTGACACTTGTGTCAAATTGGAAATGACTAAAACAGGAGCTGTGCCGGGCCAATGGAGGGTTGATACCTCAAGTGGACACACTTCTTCGAACTACTTATACTTATTGTCGATTGGTGCACCCTTGATTTTGGGAGTGTGTTTCACGGTGTTGTGGGCGCTGCGGCGTTGCGTTCTCACCAGTCCGGATCAGGCGAACGGTAGTATCACTACCTTGGGTATAGCCTCATGTGCCTTGTCATACTTGTATTCCATTTATGCGCGACCACTACGAATTTGTTTTGTACCTTGAGTATATGGATTGCCCTCTGGTGACTTCCGGTTTTGGGGAAACTACGGTCTTGTATATACTTGTGGGAATAAAAATGTGTTAAGGGTGGAATGGGCCTTGACTTAACGCTATTTTGATATCTTCTTATATTACTGATAGACATTATCTACTTATCGTACATTACTACATAGTAGATAGTTTAACGGATCCTTAAGGATGGTTATTCCAAACATCCTTTGAGTTACTTGTATTTCAATTGTTATTTCACTTGAGTTGGATTTATTAATATAAGAATGTTAATCCTGACTCGAGTGTCTTGTGTTTTTGCTTTACGCTCGGGTCAGACTGAGTGGTTCAGCTTTCAAGACTCACCTTTGGAGTTGGAGCTTTGCTTGAAGATCCAGCCATCTATTATGCTTTCAGTATCCGATGATTCCAGTGATGCATTCTGATTGTATCTGATGTATCGTGTTACTCTTCCGTTGTATCTGGTTTAACTCTGATGTATCGTATTACTCTTCTGTTGTACACTCTGATGTATTTTATATATTCATATAGTAGCTTCATGAACTACTATCTCTTTTATTTCCGCTGCACTTATTACTCTGTGTTTGTGTTCTGTGATTATATCTATTTACCGTATATGTTCAGTTTTGCCAAATTTAAATTAACAATGCGGTATTTTGAGCAATTCAACTCCGGCATGAGTGTCTACCTATACACTTATAATGGACGCGAATGGTCCAAAATGGCGGGCCGTTACATATGTTGGACCGTTCTAAGTTATAGAGAGGACCGGAACGCTCGCATACAGAGTAGAGTTGCCGAGCAGTTTGGCAGGTGTCCATACTATGTTTCATGTGTCTCATCTTTGTATGTACGTGTATTATCCAGATACTACTATTCCTCCAACTACATTGGAAGACTTAATAGTAGAACCAGATCTGACCTTTGTTAGGCAACCAGTTCAGGTGGTAGCGAGAGATGAGAAGAGGTTAAGAAATAAGACAGTCAAGTTGGTGAAAGTTCAATGGAGCAACAACGAGAGGGACTGTATTTGGGAGACAGAAAACATTATTAGAGATAACTATCCTAATCTGCTTTAAGGGTATGTTCTATATTTACTTTATATGAACTGTTTGCTAGTTAGGTAGGCTAGTATGGTAATTATGAGATGTTACAGATGATTGATATGCTTAGTATTTTAGTCCTTGTTGAATTTCAAGGAAGAAATTCTTTAAGGAGGGGAGCCTGTAACACCCCTAATTTTAAATAGCATTATTCAGGAAATTTAGTTAGATAAATTAAATAGAATAATGTAGAGACTAAAGTGATAAGGGAATTGAGATTGAGAACTAATTAGGGTCATGCCTTAACTAAACGAATATATGTGTGATTTATAAATTAGAGATTTAAAAGAATAAAGCAAGGGTAAAAAGGGAATAGCCATATACCATAACCTCTAAACCCTTACCTCATTCTCATTCACATTTTCATAAACAAAAAAGTTAACAAAGGAGAAACAAGGCCGGCCATAACCCTAGGAGAAGAGGAGCTCAAAAATAAATTAGAAGCTAAGATTCAAGCCAGCAAGATTAAAGCAAGAACAAATCTCAATTTCCTTATCAAAACAAGGTGAATAATGATCCAAACCATCTCATATAGGTCTTCTTGAACGTTTAAATCCGATTTTAAGTTTTAAAACCATTTGGATGGATAAATGATGACATGGTTTGATTATATGCCATGTTATAATTTAAACAAGGATTTTTGTGGGATAATATAATTCGATTTTAAGATTAAAATCGTGAAAATTGTTTTCCGAAGGCTATGATGTTTGAATTTTTTATGTAGAACATTATTTTGGAGATGGGTTTAAATTCTCATAATATTCCAAGCTATGGATAATTTATTATGAATTTTGAATGGAAGAAATAGATAATTTTGGGTTTAAATTATTTAAGGCAATTATTTTATTACTTCGGGTCTGAAATTTATATATGTTAGAAAATATATTAAAGTGAATTATTGTGATTTTTGGGGAATTTCTCTAAGTACGTTACTATGGTTATAAAACTATTTAAGTTAAGGGACTTAAATGTATTATTAAATGTTTTATTAAGGGGAAGGGCTTATTTGCTGAAAATGTTTAAAATTGTTAATCATGAATTCTATAGCTTTTTTAGAAAGGATTTTGATTAAGAAATGGCAACCAATCACATTTTGACAAATTAGGAAAGTTAAGTGAAAAGAAATTGCTTTGAAAGGCATAAAAATCAGCTTTGTTACAAATTATAGCTGTGCCACATTCATTGCTTGCTTCCATCACCATGCCCAGCAGGCCTTTCGAACCCGTTTGAAACCAATGCACATGGTATCAAGCAATTGGTACGTAGCGTACGGAGAAAGGCAGAAGGGTCTGTGTCGAAGGCATGCTTTCGAATTGGTTGAAGTCGCTTTTATAGAAAAGAGCTTTCAAAAGAGTTGCCACTTATTTTCGTTTTTAAAGAAGCTTTCAAAAGAGTTACCACATTTTGAACTCATTCGATACCTAGCTGCCGCATTTATACCTTTCGAATTGGTTAAAGGCCACTTTCTTTTATAGCCTTATAACAATGAGTTCAGAAGGAATGCTTTCGTTTTATTAACATTGAAGCCGCCTTCCCAATGCTTTTGAATGGGTCCTTTTAGCCGATTTTATAAATGGTTTCGAAGGCAATGGTTTCGACAGGATGGTTTCGAAGCTATCCTCTTCCCTAATTCTTTTTCTTAAGATTAATGGTTTCGAAAGAAAAGCTTTCGCTTTTGTTCTCCTAGACCCAGTAGTTATATATAATGTTAAACCCAATGATTTCGAAAGAGATATTTTCAAATGGTTTCGAATCTATGCTTCAATAATTTTACTTGAACTAAATGCCTTTGAAAGGTAAGTTTTAAGTGTTTTGAAAGGTAAATCTTTAAATGTTTCGAAAGGTAAGTTTTAAGTGTTTTGAAAGGTATTTTTTTAAGTGTTTTGAAAGGTAAGTTTTAAGTGTTTCGAAAGGTAAGTTTTAAGTGTTTCGAAAGTTTATATCTTTATGTATTTCGAAAGGACGGTTTCAGTGCTTTCCAAAGGTATGCTTTTAATGGTTTCGAAAGAGAAGGTCTAAGATCCTAAGTAATGCTTTCGAAAGGGAGGGTGACGGAGGGTAACTCATGATGTCGCAATGATCTAAAGAATCTAGTCGAAAGTCTTAGTTTTCTAACAAGAAACCAATTCTCGTTTTTTTAAAGGTAAATGTAACATCCCGTATCTAGAGGCCAAAAGCAAAGCGCTATAGATGCTGCAGTCATCAATAGTATTAACTTCTGGTGACAAAATACGGTAATGCTAATGGTATTCATAATAACAGAAGCATTTGGATATGAACAAAATCACAGATTTCCAAAAATAACATTTTACTGATTAAATTTCAAACAAATTAATATCCAAATTACATAATCCCATAACCGTCTACCAAGTAAAGATCAATTATAATTACAATAATATGCCAAGAGCGACATATGACGATGCCCTTTTGTTGATCAGAGTCAATATAGTCATATCAGACTTAATATACATAACGGAATCAAAATAAAATGAAACTGTGAATCCTAATTAGCTATCTGTCAGCCACCTGCTCGTCTCTAGAAGCTTTATTCGCAAAAATTTCAAAAACCTGAAAACCTCGACCTTCAGTCAACTCAAATCAAATTTTACCCGAGAGTTTAAGGGGAAACAAAAACTCCGAGTCAGACATAAAGCCTGGTATGAATAATTCTGTTACATCTCGGTTTACTGATATTAAGTGAGACCATGCCACTTAGCAGAACGGGTTTCCCCTCACTAATATCCTTTTCAAAACATATATTTTGCAAATCCTTTCCTACAAACAAACTGATTATATCAAAATAGCAATATCCTTTATGCTAATAAATGGACTATCTGTCCATAAAAGAGGTAATAAGTGGACGATCTGTCCACAACATAATAGCAAGGTCCATTATGCTAACAAAAGGACTATCTGTCCAAAACATAATAGCAAGGTCCGTTATGCTAACAAATGGACTATCTGTCCACAAAAATGGGCTGACTGCACGCAAACAGGACTAACTGTCCGAATCCAAAATGGACTAACTGTCAAATCATTTTCTTAAGGTTAACTTCCCTTTATCATTTTCCTTGAAAACCTTTTCAAAACGATTTAAACTTTTAAATCAAACCTTTACAAGGAAAATATATTCTTAGCTTTACTCTAAGCTATTTTGCCATGATATATATACTTTACTCAAAACAATATTGATGAATTTTAATAAGGATTAGCCATCCTTGCAAAACAAGTTAAATCCTTTTGAACTTTAAAATACTTAGGCTATATTGCCTAATTAATACATTAGAAACCCTTGTTTAAAACCTTTAAACAACCCTTTCGAAACCCTTGAAGGTAACCCCTTCGAAACCATTGAAAGTGACCCTTCAAAACCATTAAAATCCTATCCTTTGAAAGCTTTAAAACATTAGACATCCCTCTTTAAAAACTTTAAATATTGCTTTTCAAAAACATTGGAAAACCCTTTCCTTTCAATCCTTTCGAAACCTTGTAGAACCACCCTTTTCGAAACCATTCATTAAAACCTTTCAAAACAGCTGAAACTCAATCCTTTCGAAAGCACTTTAGGTTCAATTTAAAACACGTGGAAACCTTTCGAAACCATTCAAAATTTCAGCCCTTCGAAACCTTTGAAAATAATCTCGGTTGAAACCATTTGGATTAAGCCTTCAAGTAGAGCAAAAGGATTAGAAACCCATTAAAGTCGAAACCATTGGTGTAGAAACCATTTGAAACTATCTCTTTCGAAACCAATTTGGGTTTTACTTCAATTATAGAAAAAGGGTTTTAAAAACATTTAAGTCAAAGGCATCTGCTTTGAAACCATTTCCTAAGTAATGAAGTGATGGTGTTGAAACCATCCCTTCGAAAGCATTAGAGTGGTGGCTAGGTTTGTAGAAAAAAACAACCTTTTCAAAACCATTTGGGTCAAAAGGTAGGAAGCGGCAGCTAAAGGCTTCGACTCACTCAAAAGCCGTCATTTAAAACAAAAGCGCAACCCAATCAAAACCATTCCTTTAAAAACCAATTGACCCAGCCAAAAGCTAACCAAGTCGAAGGCATCTTAGTTGAAAGCAAGCAGGCGCATTTTCCTTTAAAATCAAAGTAAAGCCCCAACCTCTTCGAACCCTTGGTTTCAACTCTATTCCCTCCGCCTACATCCAATTAACTGCGTATTAGTTAACTGATACCATGTGCATTGGTTTCGACAATGTCGGAGGCGAAGGTATAGAGGCGGAACCTGGTGTTGAAGGCATCGAAACAGTGTAAACATGTTTTTTTGTACTTTTAAACTATTTCTTTTGTACCTAACCTGCCTTGTTTGTCTAAATCTGATTGGTTGCCATTGTACTTTTCCAAAAGTGTTGCCGACTTTCCAGTTTTAACAATTTAAATTATTTTACAAAAAGCCCCTTCTCCTCTCTTAATTATATAAAACATTTAAGTCCCATACCTTAAATGGTTTTATATAATCATTAAAAACTTAGGAAAATTCTATAAAAATTCCAGAAAACCTCTTTTAATATTTTTTTCAACATATAAAAATTTCAGACCCAATTCTTTTATTATTTAACCGTAAATAATTTATAATCCAAATTATCATTTTCTTTGCTAGAAAATTCATATAAATTGCATATAAATTCATAAAATTGAAACCCATTTCCAAAATATTATTTATGATCTTCATAAAAATTCGCAAGGCATTTTGATGTCATTTAATAGGGTTTTCACCTTAAAACATATCATAAATTCAATATGAATAACCATAATTCATCAACAAGTATATATATTCATTCCATTATTCAAAAACATGGCAAATCATGCAAAATATTCGGAATTCATCTTAAAACCGAAAACACAATGAAAAATGAGATGTAAATATTATTCACCTTAGCTTTAGAGATTATAGAGATTGAGATATGAATGGAATTGATTTGATTTAGCTTCTTCCTTAGCTTTCTTCCTCTTACTCCTGTTAATGGTGGCCGACCTTGAGTTTAATTTTTTTTTTCAAATGAAATAAACATGTAGAGATACATGGCGTAAAGGAATAGATATAGGAATGGCCTCTTTCCTATTTTGCCCCTACTCTATTTCATTTTAACTCTTCCTTCATTCATTGTTTAAATGGCACGGCGACACCTTAATTAAATATAAAATCTCAATCCCATAATTAACACATTATTTTATTTAATTTAGCTAATTAAATATTCTAAATAATGTTATGAAAAATCTGGGGTGTTACAAACTCTCATCCTTATAGAATTTCATCCTCGAAATTACGATAAGGTACAAAAAATCAAACGATGAGGTAAAACATACCATCAAATAAGTCAGGATAAGTATCTCTAATCCGCTCTTAATCTCCCAAGTACACTTCCTATCATCGTCGCTCCACTTGACTTTGACTAACCTGATCACCATGTTGGTTCTAAGCCTCTACTCATCTCTCGCAACGATACGAATAGGCTTTTTCTCTATAGTCAAATCCGGTTCTACCACTAAATCATCTAGCACATTCGATACAATAGTAGTCTTCGGGTCTCTAACCCACTTTCTAAGGTGATAAACATGGAAACCATCGTTGACTCCTGCCAAACGGTTCGGTAACTCAACTCTATATGCGAGTTTCCAGATCCTCTCAATAATAGGAAAAGGTCCAACAAATCTCGGTGCCAACTTCCCTGATTTTCCAAACCTACTCACGCCCTTCATCGGTGACACTTTGACAAAAACATGACCTCAAACAGAGAACTCTAGATCTTTCGGTCTCTTATTTGCAAAACTTTTCTACCTAGACTGAGCCTCTTTCATTCTAGCCCAAATGACCTCAATCTTTTCTGTAACTTCTCTAACCAAATCTGGACCAAGAACCAACCTATCCCTCGTCTCTAACCAACATATAGGAGATTTGAATGGCCTTTATATAAAGCTTCAAACGGTGCCATCCCAATACTAGTCTAATAACTGTTGTTATACGAAAACTCGACTAAATGCAGATGGATTTCCTACGATCCCCCGAAATCTAGAACACAAGCTCTTAAAAAATCTTCCAAGATTTTATTAACTCTCTTTGTTTGCCCATCTGTCTACGGATGGTAACCGATACTCATCTTAAGCTTGGTTACAAAACTTTCTGCAGACTCATCCAGAACTCACCAGTGAATAAGAGATCTCTATCACTAACTATGTTACTAGGAATTCCATGCAGTCTAACCACATTCTTCGGGAATAAACTCGCCAAAACAGGTGTCGTTCTGGTTGACGTAACTGGAATGAAATCGGCACTTTTGGTCAATCTTTCCACTATGACCCATATACTATCATTTCCTCTGTTCGACCTTGCAACCCATCAATAAAATCCATAGAAATAAAACCTCACTTCCATACCGGAATATCTAATTTTTGAAGCAACCCACTTGGCTTATGGTGTTCGGCCTTTGCCTGTTGGCAAATCAAGCACTACTTTACACACAAACCAATATCCCGCTTCATACCTTCCCAGAAGAAACTCCTCTTCATATCCTGATACATTTTAGTACCTCCTGGATGAATAGGGAATTTTGAACGATGGCATTCCTCCAAGACTTCTTTCCTTATGTTTCCTACACTCGGAACACATAATCTTCCTTCCTTTTTCAACCCCCCATTCCGGTCAAGACTGAAATCTTTCAAGTCATCGCTCTTGGTTCCATCTTTTAACTTTCTATTCCGTTCAGCCAAACTGGATCCTCTATCTGTTTAGAAGCAATCCTTTCAATCATCACTGGTCGAACTTCCAAACAAGATAATACAACTGTATCTCTACTAGACCCAGCTTCGGATCTCCACTCTACTTTGAAATCTGCTAATGCTTCTAAATCTTTCTACTCATCAATCATCGCCAAAACTGCATTCTGATGTTTCCTGCTAAGTGCATCTGCAACCTTGTTTCCTTTCCCCAGTGTGTACTCAATCCCAAAATCAAAAGCAGCGATAAACTCTAGCCACCTCTACTGTCTCATGTTCAACTCCTTCTGAGAGAACAAATACTTCAACGACTTATGATCTGTATATAACTCAAACCTCTCTCCGAAAAGGTAATGTCTCCACACCTTCAAAGCAAAAATAACTGCAGCCAATTCTAAATCATGCATTGGATATCTGACCTCATGCGGCCTAAGCTGTTTAGAAGCGTAGGCAATCACTTTACCCCACTAGATTAGCACAACTCCTAATCATGTTCCATACACATCAGTAAAAACCAACAAATCATGATTCCCTTCTGGAACAACCAACATAGGTGCATGGGTCAATAAGTGTTTCAAACTCTGGAATGCTTCCTCATACTTATTGGTCCACACAAATTTCACATCCTTTCTTGTTAGCTTGGTTATCGGTGCTGCTATCGGCTAAAAATCCTTAACGAATCTCCGATAATAACCAGCCAACCCAAGGATACTCTTTATCTCCGTCACTGTCTCGGATCTCTTCCAACTATTCACCGCTTCAATCTTAGTCGGATCTACTAATAATCCTTTCTCTGAGACTACATGACCAAGAAACTTCACTTCTTTCTTCCAGAAGTGACACTTTGAAAACTTCGCTTTCAGCTGATGCTGCCTCGGTGTCTCAAGCACCACTCTAAGATGAACTTCATGCTCTCTTTCATCCTTAGAGTAAATCAAGATATCATTTATGAAAACTAATATGAACCCATCCAAGTTCTCTCGGAAACATTGGTTCATCAAATCCACAAAGGAAGCTGGCGCACTACTCAGTCCGAACGGCATAACTAACCATTCGTACGACCCATATCTTGTCCTAAACACCATCAAATGTATATTATTGTCTTCTACTCAGAGCTGATGGAAACCTATTGCGCAACTACGAAAATACTTTTGCTCCACTCAACTGGTCGAATAAATCGTCAATCCTCGACAATGGATATCGATTCTTTATCATCCTCTCATTCAACTTACGATAATCGATACATAGCCTTAACGATCCATCTGGCTTCTTAGCAAACACTACGCCTGCTCCCTAAGGTGAACTACTCGACCTAATAAAACTCTTGCCTTCTAAATCCACCAACTGCACTTCCAACTCCCTCATCTCTTAAGGGGTCATCCTGCTTGGTAGCCTACTTACTAGTTCTGCTCCCAGAACCAAATCTATCCGAAACTCAATAGCTCATTTCGTGGCAATCCTAATACAGGCTCAAATACATTTGCGAATTCTCTAACCACGAAAACTGGACTCAATTCATCTTCCGGTTCCATAGCACTCAATAAGGCATTCATCTCACCACAAGAACCTTCTACGGTATAAACACTCCTGCCGCTACAATCTGGGTGTCTAAGCAATATTTTCCTATCCTAGCAAAATATCCTAGCATCGTATTCACTTAACCAATCCATACCAATAATGATTCCGAACCTCACAAAATCAAACACATGCAAACTGCAAACAAAAGCATGACCTAACAAGTCAAACTCTAATTGGTCACACCTCAATCCTAGAGTTGCATACTCTCCTATTGGATTCATAACCCGTAAGGAGTAACTAAATATGTGGGTTCTAGGTTAAGCTTATCAATCAAACATCTAGATATAAAAGAATGTGATGCAGCAGTATCAAATAGAAAGCTAACAGACATACCATGCATCTGAAGCGTACCTCCCAAAACTCCCTTTCCCTTCTCCTAAGCTGTTGGCTTCAAAGTATCCGGCTCCAATGCATACACTTTGGCCTTTCCATCCTTAGCGGGCTCCTTGCACTAGCTCTTATAATGGCCAACCTAGTCGTAGTTGAAACACCTGACATTCTTCCTCCCAGCTACTTCCTTTGCCTTTCCAACATGGCACTCATTAGCAAAATGCCCCTTTTTGTCGCACTTGAACAAACAATCTCGGATTTCCCCTTCTTAGCCGCTCCACCTTTCTAAGAACCTTTCTTGGGAAAGAACTTTATTTTCTATCCCTGCCCGACCTGGACTTCTTTAGCCTTACTCTTCTCTATAGAATCAAGCAACTCCTCATGCCTTAAGGCCATCTCCGCTAGAAAATCAAAAGGATATCTAATATGAGGTAATGTATCCCTGGCTAATTCAGGCTTCAACCCTCTTATAAACTTCTCATTCCTCTTCATCACTATATCCACAGAAGCATACCCATATCTGGTCAACTCCTTGAACCTTCTAGCATACTCCAAAACAGACATCTCTCATTGCTCTAATTCAGCAAACTTTCCGAATAGAGCTGACTGTGACATTGTTGACATGAATCTCTCCTGGAACCTTCCATTGAAATCTTCCCAGGTCATAGTCTCATCATCCACTAACACAGTCACACTATTCCACCAAAACAAAGCTGCTCCCTGAAGCTGTCTAGATGCCAACCTCCTCTTTTGCTCATTAGTGAGCCCAAAATCTACAAAGATTCTTTCACAATGCAGCAATCAATTCTCTACCTCAATGGCATCTTCCGTTCCAACAAACGGCTTCCCTCCCAGCTTGGTGTAATCTCCACTCAACTTAGCATAATGGTTTACTACAGGAACTTCCGAAACCCCTGCTCCTGCAGCATTTCCTCCTAACACTCCAGCTGCAACTCCTACCTTCACCATATTCCTGAAAAACTGATAAATAGCTTCCATTCCAACTTGCATGACTCCATCACCCACATTCTCTGCTTGTGCCTGGACTTGACCTCTTTTTACATTAGGCCTGGCACTCCCATTGTTGCCTTCGCCTCTTGGGTTAACTCTTCCTCTTCTACCTTCCATATCTGTATTCAAACCTCATGAAATACAGAAAATTAACCTAACAAAGTTAGGAGACTAGAGATAAAGCGTATACTTCTATATAGCAAATACAAGTACGTTACTATAGTGTTATCCCATACCTCATTCATACTCAAATTCTTTAGGATTATGTTTTAAAAACCCATTTTTAGTTAAATTTTCTCATAAGCCTATGCTCTTATACCAAGTTGTAACATCCTGTATCAAGAGGCCAAAAGCTAAGCGCTATAAATGCTGCAGTCATCCATAGTATTAACTTCTAGTGACAAAATACGGCAATGCAAATGGTATTCATTATATTAGAAGCATTTGGATATAAAAAATCACATATTTCCAAAAATAACATTTTACTGATTACATTTTAAACAACTTCATATCCAAATTACATAATCCCATAATTGTTTTCCATGTAAAGATAAATTATAATTACAATAATACGCCAACGACGACATATGACGATGCCCACGTGGTTGATCAGTGTAAATATAGTCATATCAGACTTAATATACACAGTGGAATCAAAACAAAATGAAACTGTGAGTCGTAATTAGCTTCCGTCAGCCACCTGCTCGTTTCCAGAAGCTTTATTAGCCAAAAATTTCAAAAACCTGAAAACCTCGAACCTCGGCCTACTCAAATAACTTTTGAGTACCCGAGAGTTTAAGGGGAAACAAAAACTTCGATTCAGACATAAAGCCTGGTGTGAATAATTCTGTTACATCTCGGTTTACTGATATTAACCGAGACCACGTCGCTTAGCGGAGTGGGTTTACCCTCACTAATATCCTTTTCAAAACATATATATTTTGCAAATCCTTTCCTGCAACCAAACTGGTTAATCAAACTGTTTATATCAAAATAATAATATCCTTTATGCTAATAAATGGACTATCTGTCCATAAAACGGGTAATAAGTGGACTATCTGTCCGCAACATAATAGCAAGGTCCATTATGATAACAAAAGGACTATCTGTCTAAAACATAATAGGAAGGTCCGTTATGCTAACAAATGTACTATCTATCCACAAAACTGGGCTGACTGCCCGCAAACTGGACTAACTATCCGAATCAAAATGGAATAACTATCCAAATTACTTTCTTAGGGTTAACTACCATTTATCTCTTTCCTTGAAAACCTTTTCAAAATGATTTAACCTTTTAAATCATACATTTACAAGGAAAATATATTCTTAGCTTTACTTTAAGCTATTTTGCCATGCTATATATACTTATTCAAAACAATGTTGATGACTTTTAATAAGGATTAGCTATCCTTCCAAAACAAGTTAAATCCTTTTTAACTTGAAAATACTTAGGCTATATTGCCTAATTAATACATTCGAAACCCTTGTTTAAAACCATTAAACAACCCTTTCGAAACCCTTGAAAGTAACCCATTTGAAACCATTGAAGGGACCCTTTCGAAACCATTAAAAGCTTTTCCTTTGAAAGCTTCAAAACATTAGACATCCCTCTTTAAAACCTTTAAATATTGCCTTAAAAAACATTGGAAAAACATTTCCTTTCAATTCTTTCGAAACCTTGGGGAACCACCCCTTTCGAAACCATTAATTAAAACCTTTCGAAACACTAAAACCCAATCCTTTTGAAAGCACTTTGGCTTCAATTTAAAACATGTGGAAACCTTTCGAAACCATTCAAAATTTCACCCCTTCAAAACATTTGAAAATCATCTCGGTCAAAACCATTTGGATTATGCCTTCAAGTAGAGTAAAAGGATTAGAAACCATTAAAGTTGAAAGCATCTGTTTCAAAGCTATTTAAAACTATCTTTTTCGAAACCAATTTGGGTTTTTCTTTAATCATAGAAAAAGAGTCTTAAAAAAATTTAAGTCGAAGGCATCTGCTTTGAAACCATTTCCTAAGTAATGAAGTGATGGTGTTGAAACCATCCCTTCGAAATTATTGGAGAGGTGGCCAGGTTTTTAGGAAACAAAACAACCTTTTCAAAACCATCTAGGCCGAAAGGTAGGAAGCGACGACTAAAGGTTTCAAGTCACTCGAAAGCAATCATTTAAAACAAAAGCACAACCCAATCGAAACCATTTCTCTTAGAACCAATTGACCCAGTCGAAAGCTAACCAAGTTGAAAGCGTCTTAGTCGAAAGCAAGCAGGCGCATTTTCCTTTAAAATCGAAGTAAAGCCCCAACTCCTTTGGAACCCCTGGTTTCCACTCTATTCCTTCCGCCTACATCCAATTCACTTCGAATTAGTTAACTGATACCATGTGCATTGGTTTCAACTGTGTCGGAGGCGAAGGTATGGAGGCGGAACCTGGTGTCGAAGGCATCGAAACAGTGTAAACATGTTTATTTGTACTTTTAAACTATTTCTTTTGTACCTAACCTACCTTATTTGTCTAAATCTGATTGTTTGCCATTGTACTTTTCCAAAAGTGTTGCCGACTTTCCAGTTTTAAAAATTTAAATTATTTTACAAAAAGCCCCTTCTCCTCTCTTAATTATATAAAACATTTAAGTCCCATACCTTAAATAATTTTATATAATCATTAAAACACTTAGGAAAATTCTACAAAAATTCCAAAAAATCTCTTTTAATATGTTTTTCAACATATAAAAATTTCAAACCCAATTCTTTTATTATTTAACCATAAATAATTTATAATCCAAATTATCATTTTCTTTACTAGAAATTTCATATAAATTCCACATAAATTCAAAAAAATTTGAAAATTGAAACCCATTTCTAAAATAATATTTATGATCTTCATAAAAATTAACCAAGGCATTTAGATGCCATTTAATTGGGCTTTCACCTTAAAACATATCATAAATTATTTTAGCATAGCTAGCGAGGTTGACTAAGGCCCTACCAGTTTTATTGCAGAAAACAATTAAAAACTTGATACAATACAAGCAAAGTAAGAAAAGAGTGAAAAAAGAGAAGGTAAAAAAACAAAGAAGGAAAAAGGTCGAAAATAAAAAAGAACAGACATAAAATCAAACAAAATCAAGTCCAATTAAGGACAAAACCAGAAGGAAACTTGGTTGAGCTCTTCAACTATATGCATGTTCTTCTCATGATTTCAACCCAAAAGCTTTCAAGGGTTCTTTTTTTTCTTGTCAATAACAATATCATTTATGCCCTTCCAAATAACATCAACATATGTCTTGGTGCACATAGCATTCAGAGTAGCAGTGCTATTTTTCCATCGCGAGGACTTGTATATAATGTTTCATTCATTTACTGGGTCAATACAAGGAGGTTGTCTTCCAATCTTTAAGATGAGGCGCTGCCAAAGAGGAAGGAGCACAGGGCATTCGAAAAAAAGGTGGGAAGTAGTTTCATTATGCATCAAACAAAAAACATAGTGGGTATCACATTGTAACCCATAATCCCTAAGGACAGCTTTAGTCAATAAAGCATTTTTTAGAACCTTCCATAACATTAAGTTTTCCCTAGGCATCGAATCCTTTCTCCAAATTGTAGTGTGCCATTTAAATGCAGGTAACTGAGCATTTGAAGCAAGAGAACGATAAATCCTAGTAATTGTATGGCTCTTTCCAATCCAAGTTATGTGATGGCAGGCCCAAGCAGTGAACGTATTACACTCGATACTTCTCCACTGCTACATGATTGCTTGGTTACTACTAGAAGGAAGATGAACTCTACCATCAAAGACTAAATCATCAACATAAGCATGGGATGGAATTCCAAACTAAATAATTTGTTGATTAGTAAACTCTTTCGATAATATAATGCCTTTGCTTGACCATGGCTCATGCCAAATGGTGATGGTATTTGAGGCAGTGAAATGGGATTGTATCATCGGCAAGAATAGTTTTCTTAACCCCAGTATTCTCCTCCAAGTCCAACTGCATATTTGAGGAAGGTCGATGTTCCATAAGTCACGGCCTCTTATATTATGTTGCCAAACCCAGTGGACCCACAAGGAGTCTTTCCTATTCAACAAGTCATCGAAATGTTTACTAAAGGCAGCAGTGTTCCATAAGTGGAGGTTCAATATGCTTAGGCCTCCCTATCTTAAAGGAGCTTCAAAGCAGTTAAAAGAACAAGGAATGGGCTTCCTAGAGTGGATAGTGCCAGTCCAAAAATACCTCAACATGGTTGAACGTATGAGACTCAAAATTTTAGCAGGCATGATCATTGATCATGCCCAATAAACCACCATAGAGAAGGTAACAAACTTGATAAGAACAAGTCTGCCACTTTGAGATAACTGTCTATCAGTCCAAGAGTTGAAGGAGGCGGTCATTCTACTAAATAATGGAAGCCAATCAGCCATAGTAATTCGTTTAGTGAGGAGAGGAAGACCCAAGTACTTCATGTCATTGCTCATACTCTGAAATCCAATGGAGTGATACAACATGGAAGCATGACTATCAGATACTCCAGAGAGTAACATGCTGGTTTTGGTACGATTGAGCTAAGCCAGTCATAAGATGGAAATCATGTGGCGTGTCAACAATGGAAGACACGGAATTATATTCTGGTTGCGTAAAAACAAGCACGTCATCAGCAAACATGATGGAGGAGATGTTAAGAGGTTTGCATTTGGGATGGTATCTAACAAGCTTACCGATGAATTTTGTCTGAAGCATTTGCATAAACACTTCCATGACTAGAAGGAAAAGGTAAGAGGAGATAGGATTGCCTTGTTGAATGCCGCATTTACTCTTGAAATAACCAATAGGTCTACCATTAATAATTACAGAGAAGGATGGAGTTGATATGCACGTGTATATCCAGGATACAAAGGTTTTAGGAAACCCCATATTTGCCATAATTCTAACAATAGATGACCACTGGACAATGTCATAAGCTATGGAAATGATTAATCATAATTCATCAACAAGTATATATATTCATTTCGTCATTAAAAAATATGGCAAATCATTGCAAAATATTCAGAATTCATCTTAAAACTGAAAACACAATCAAAAATGAGATGTAAACATTATTCACCTTAGCTTTAGAGATTATATAGATTGAGATATGAGTGGATTTGAATTGATTTAGCTTCTTCCTTAGCTTTCTTCTTCTTACTCTTGTTGATGGTGGTCGACTTGGAGTTTTTAATTTTTTTTCAAATGAAATAAATGTGTGTGATACACACCCTAAGGCAATGTATATATATGAATGGCCTCTTTCCTATTTTGCCCCTATTTCATTTTAACTCTTCCTTAATTCATTGTTTAAATGGCATGGCTACACCTTAATTAAATATCAAATCTCAATCCCATAATCAATACATTATTTTATTTTATTTAGCTAATAAAATATTCTAAATAATGTTACCAAAAATCTGGGGTGTTACAGTAAAACCCATGGCAATATGAAAGTGTTTTGAAATGGCATTTAACTTCGAAATTTTGAAGAAGCTTTCCTTGCTAAAGAGAGTGGGTTAAGGGTATTAACCATATTTCCTTAGAAACATGATTACAAGTAATTAAACCATAGAAGTTTATATTATTATGTTTTGAATCAGTTATCATGTATGCTTCTGTAAACATATTCACATCATAATTAACCCATAATTGCATTTTGGGGTGCTAAGGGCAAAATAACAAGCTAGGTTGACCAAGTAGCGAATACACATTAAGTTAACTTCTGTGTGAGTAGAAATCCATCCATGAGGCCTAGCAAACTAGAATATAGGATGCCCAAAGACTGATCAAAGAATTATTGGTTTAGACATGTTCTTATTAAGCCCATGAAAACTTTGTATGTAAATTGTTATTGGAAGGGGCCAATAGGTTCTTAGTGATCCCATGAAAACTATGTCCAAAATAAGTTATTAAAAGAGATTATTAGGTTCATAGTAAGCCCATAAAAAATATTATATGAGATATGTTATTGGAGAATCCAATAAGTTCATAGTGACCCCATGAAAACAATGATTAGATGATGTTATCGGTAAACACCAATAGGTTCTTGGCGATCCCATGAAAACTATGAAACCGTAAAGATAGTCCGTAAGCTTGGAACATGTTATTAGTTATCGCATGAAAACTAATAAGTTAATAGTGACCCTAAAAAATATAACTTGAGACAGGTAGTCAGGTGAATGGGGACGGGAAATCCAAAGCATATTGCATGTTGGCATAGCATCATGATACATTTTATTATGATATGTCTTAACCATTGTGGATGTAAGTGCACAGTATATGATTATTATAAATTGGTTTAAGACACTAGTGAGGGGAAAACCCCGTTGAATATGCTAGTATATGATTTTTGTTTGATGATAATAAACATATATATATATATATATTCATTTAAATGTATTTGTTATTGTACTATTTTATTTTCACATAATTAAATAAATATTTGCTGAATAAAATTTAAATTCAAACAGATATTTTCTTCAAACAAATATTTTATTACAATTTTTGAATAGTACAAAATTTGAGCTCTCATTATATATACAACATTTCAAATTACAACACAATTTTTCACTATACAATTATCATTTACATTAGCACCTCACTACATATCACTCATTCACTCGTATTTATCTTCATCTCTATTCCAAATTGAATCCAGCATCTGAATTATCTACAAAATAAACACTGACGCAATAAAATTGAAATAGAAATATTTTTGCAGTGTAAAATAAAATGTGTGTTTCTGAAAATATTATTTGCCTCAGTTATTTGTATTGTTCGTCATCATTTTGTTTTTGAATTCATCAAACACGAACAACCTGTGACATGCACAGTGTATCACTGTACATGCCACAAGGCCGCGCACACCGATACACACTTGATAAAACTACAGGGACAGGTGAGCACAAGGTCAAACCCAAGCCGAAGCTGGATTCAACTCAGGTGCCATACAAAAGCATCACAAAATTGTAGAGTACAAGTTCTCATGCAACAAGAATCCAAAACCAGACCATGCTAACAAGTGCACAAATGTGTATACGTGAGAACAGACTTGACAGTGAAGTGAAACAAGCCCAGACCCAAATCAACAATGATCTGGCTCGAAGCAACATGACAAACAACATATATATGCTATGCACATGAATAAAATGGTCAGACCATCAAATGAAAAGACCAGGGCAGTGAATAATACAAAATGAATGGAGCTTGCATATACATCAACATCACCAAGTGAATATGTTCAAAAGTATATGAATATGTAGAGAGTATGTCAAGCTAGTGGAACAAAAGCTTCAGACCATACTTAAATTGCAACAAAGCTAGAGTATGAAAATAGTGAATAATGGAATGCAACTGAGGTGAACACACACATATACATACGTAAATGTATGTATGTATACAAGTGGAGATGACCAGCATTCAAAGTGTAGACAAATTCCAAAATCAAGACGAAGTTTGAAAACAATGCAAGCTTAAATCAAAGTCTGAAAACAAAGCAGCTTGAACTCGACTGCAAATGTACATGATCATACTTGAAGCAACTAATCACAAAAATGCAAACTGCAACAGAGGTATACAACAACCATGTGAAGACTTCAAGAGGAACAAGTGAAGGCATGGAGGCAAACAAGTATACATAAGTAAAGATATCAAGTCAACCGTGTTCAAGGTGTTAACATGGAGCCTCAACAAAATATACACATGTGAAAACATGTATCAAGACAACCAAACCAGAGTACATGATATAAATGCAACAGAAGTGAAAAAGATGAGGTATGAAATAATTCCAAGCATCAAGTACACATGACTCGAAGAAATGCAAACACAGACTGGACATACAATGTCAAATAAAAACAATACAAACAGTTTAATAGGCAACAGGATAACTCGGCTAATAGGATCAGGTAAACTAGAAAATATAGAAGGCAACAGGATAACTCAGCTAACAGGGTACAAATGCACAAGAACCAGACCACCAGGTTAAATGGAGGCAAAGAAAAATCACAAGCATACATATATACATGAGTAAACAACATGTATACATATATACAGTGACAATATGGTTGTAGTAAAGCAGAAAACAAAATTGCATATGTATACATATGCATAGGACATGACTCAAAGAATCATCAATGAACCAAAGCTCAATACAGTGAATTACAACATCCAAACAGTTTTGTAAAGCGTGCAAGTGAAGCCTTAATTGAGCTCCACATAAAACCAGACTACGCGAACACACTGGACTTTAAGTCTAACAATGACAGAGGCAATACGGCAGTGGTCAGTGCAGTGCAGATTAACCAAGGTCATATGTATGCAAATATGTATGGAGACAATCAACCAAAGCTAGCAGTGTATATGAAGTAAAATCAAAATAGTAGTAGGTTTTACAAAAATCAGGGTAGCGGTTTTCAAACCAAAGTCAAGTTTAAATGCCAAAGAATCAAAGCCGTGGTGACCAACTTATAGGGGTAAAGAAGAAACCGACTAAAGCAAGTAAATAATGAACAAGTCAAGATTGATCACCAGCATTAAATTGAAAATCAGTGGCCAAGCATTGCACGAGAAGAATTCAAACAAAATAAATACGAACTTAAATATAAGGAATTTATCCCTATTTAACCCATCATTATCATCGGCATTCAAAAGCATTCGAGTTTAAGAAAAAAAATACTAGAGCTAGCTAAGTCACGAACAAACATAAAACTCGAATCAAAGTCGAGAAAATTCAAATCGAACAAGAAAATCATGTACCAAATCATCACATCCAACTCGACTTATTGAAGCAGCCGAAAGAAAACCGAAGATAGGAGACGAATGGCAGAGCAAAGGAAGCAAATCACTTCAATCGCTCAAAAACAAACGGCCGCCTCAAGTTTCAAAGCCCTAATTTATTTTGAAAGAGGAACGAACGTTTTCTAGCAAACAAGAGGCAGAGATTTTCACAAAGGAACGGCCGAAGAAAAATAAAAGGAGACGCTTTTTCTCAAGCTATTTTTTTAAAAGTGGGTCGGCCTTTATTAATATTTTGGGACTTAATATAGGGTTTAGATTTGTTTTTAATTTGTAATTCTTTTTTAAACTTTTGTAATTTTCTAGTCGTGTTACTAGGGGTAGAACTACAGTGGTGTAGTTCGAGAATTCGCAACTCAGTGGCTGAGTTGTGGTAGGATTTTGAGCGTAGAGTTAGGTTAGTCGATAGCGGGTGTCGCAAGTTTACGTGTGTAAGCGTCTGACTATTTAATTTCTAGTAGAAACCTTGTGGGCAGCACGTAGGCAGGGTTTTTCCGAAGCCGGGTAAATTTGTGTTGTTCTATTTCTGATTTTTATTATTCTGCTATTATATGTGCTGTAATTATTTTATATATTTTCGCATTAAAATTTTATAATTATTAGTATCACACTATTTACCCCCCCCACCTCTAGGGTGAAATCGATCCTACAAGTGGTATCAAAGCTAGGAGCAAAAGCCAATTTTTGTTTTAAAAATTTGATTTTACAAAAACAAATTATTGTTTTAAATTTTTGATTTTTTTTAAAATGGCTTATTTTAATAAGCTTTTGCCGAGGGTTAGTCCATAGTTAGACCACCAATGTTCAATGGTGAATATGCTTACTGGAAAAATAGAATGAAAATTTTTCTGACAACCATTGATGCTTGGAATATTGTTGAGACAGATTATAGGACAACAACTATAGTGGTAAATAACCAAGAAATAGAAAAACCGATGGATCAATGGACAGATTTTGACAATAAACTATAGAATGCCAATGCTAAAGCTATAATTCAATTATATGTTCATTGAATCAAATTGAATTTAATCGTGTCTCACATTGTCTAACTACGCAGGAAATCTGGCACACACTTGAAGTGACTCACGAAGGAACATCTCAAGTCAAAGAATCTCGCCTTACCATGCTTAGTAGTGAATAGGAGAACTTCACAATGGTCAAGGATGAAAATGTCAAAGAGATGTATGGACGACTTTCCAATCTGGTATACAAATCAAAGGCTCTCGGAAAACCATACACAATATTGGAAATAGTCCGAAAAATTCTTAGAGTCCTTCCATAAAATTTTGATGGAAATTTTACTGCCATTCAAGAATCAAAGGATTCGAAACAAATCAAAGTTGAAGAACTCATTGGAAATCTCACCATTTATGAGCTAGAAATTAAATTCAAGGAAGAACGTGAAGGAGGTGATACTCGAAAGAAATCAATAGCTCTCAAAGGAATAATCGAAAGTGAAGATAATGATGATGAGGATGATGGTGCAGCAGCACTGGCACTGATAATAAATAAATTCAAAAGGTTGAATCGCAAATACAGAAATCCAACTCTAAATCAACAATTGAAAAGCAGAATAGTCAAAGTACTAGACAACTCAGAAGTGCAGGAGATCATTTGTCACAAGTGCAACAAACCCGGTCATATCAAGCCCAATTGTCCTCAGAATAGACTCATCCAAGGAAAGAAACCGAAAAGGAGAAGTTTTGCATCTACTTGGGGTGAAACTGATGAAAGTGATGAAAGCATTGACAGTGAAAATGAAAAGGAAAAACTATGTCTTCAAGGAGAAATAACTGACAGTGATTATGACGAGCCAAGCGACGTATTAAAACTTACTCATTCAGAATTACTTATATATTTTCATGAGGTAATTGGATGTTTCGAACAACTTAGGGAGAAGTACGCTAAAATTGAATCACAAAGAGATAGTTTAATAGAACTGAATAAACAACTTGACCAATTCGTTAAAAACTATCGAAATAAGAGCCCTAAGTGTGATAAGTGTCCATCATTTGAAGAAGAAATTAAAAAATCAAAAATTGAAATTAAATCACTTGAAAATGAAATTCTGATTTTGAAAGAAAGTGAAAATACTAGGAGAGAAAATTCTATTAAAAAGTGCACTCAATTATTGAATGAAAATGAATCTCTCAAAACACAAGTCCACCAATTGTCTACAACTTTAGGAAAATTTTTCAAACGAGAAAGATCGTTAAATATGCTATTAGGGAAACAAACTGTTAATAAAGTTAGATAAGGAATTGGATATAATCAATCGGAACTTGTTAGAAGCAAAATTAATCAAGTCAAATCTGAGTGCACAATTTGTAGAAAAATTGGACACAATCAAAATGATTGTTGGTATAGGCCCAAACACGTGAAAACCATACCAATTTGGGTTCCAAAAGGCATGAATATAAAATACTTGAAAGTCAAACAAATCTAGGTGCCGAAAGGAACAAATATAGATTGTTTTAGGTCTACTCAAACATATTTTTCAAAATCATTTGCCACTAACAACCATGGACCTATAAAAACAAATAGGTCACAAAAATGTTTTCTTGTGTAGGTGTGGTGGCAGGCTAAGGAACAACAATAGTGTTACCTAGATTCTAGCTGTTCCAGGCACACGACGGGCGATAAATCAAAGTTCCTTAGCCTAGTACAAAGGTGATAGAATCACAATGGGCAACAATGAAAAATTATCGTAAAGGTACAATAGGTAACGGTATATTTATTTTGAATGATTTATTAAATGTGAAAATCTGCACCATAATCTGATTTAATTCAGCCAGTTATGTGATAAAGAAATAAATGATGTTTTTGATTTTGATTTATGCAAAATTGTTGGCCAATTATATTTTTATGCAGAGAACAATATAAGGACCTCTAGAGTCTTTGAACTATTTCATATAGATTTGTTTGGATTAATGATGGTGTTTTATTGGTTGATGATTATTCTGGATACACGTGGATATATTTGACCTGACATTATATTTTGTTTTTGCTTGTATACACTATTTTAATTCAAATCCAAAAGAATTTCATTTAAAAGCTATAAAAAGATTTTAAGGTATTTGTTGCAACTTCACAGTCTGGTCTATAACATCCAACTAATGATAATCTTGAGTCAAAGGAAAATTCGGATGCAGATTACACTGGCAATCTAGTTGATAGAAAAATTACTATTGGAACATGATTTATGTTGAGACATTCAGTAGTTGCATCGTTTTCAAAGAAAATATCTGCATATTTTTCATTTCAACTAATTTTCAATCAGCGGACATTTTTCTTATAAAACCCCTTCTAGAAAATAGTTTTTGTTGACCTTGTTTCAAATTAGTCATTTTAGAAAATATTATTTTATAATTATTTTTGGATTTGATTTTAAATGACTACATTTACTAATCTGACTCCTTACTAATTATCAAAAAGATAAATAGTGATTGGAAAAGTGATGAGTGTTGATATTGATCATATATTATAACTTGAGAAAGTATATTTAGTAAATTTTCTTAAAAATTTAAACAAGATTTATAATAACTCTTGTTTGGTAAAAATTCCATGACCATCTCTATTTCTATCATATTTCTAATGACCGTCACTCATTAAAATCCAATATGGTATACCAAAATGTGGTATTTTAAACAAGGAATCGTTCGTTTTTATTTTATTTATATTTTTCTTTTAAAAAAACACATCCAAAGTATTCACTCTCATTTAAAAGTCCTCACGGTTATGCATGGGTGAATTGTTTGGAATATTTGTTTATGTGCTTTCATGCTCATTTAAAAGTCCTCACGGTTATGCATGTATGGAACATATATAAAAATCGATTATTAAACAGACAAGTTGATTCTAATCCCATTTTAAATTCCTTATGGTTATGCATGGTTAGAAGATGCTTGAATTCATTTTTTTAATTTGGGAATACTATCTCATTTAAAAGTCCTAACGGTTATGCATGGTTAGTAGATATTCAAATTCCTTATATATATACCAAAAATAGACACAACTATATGGTTTTATATGCTGACATCATCCCTATTATTCTAAAGTGGAATATGCGTCAAACAAAGTATTTATGATTTTTGTTTGATTTCTTATTGAAATTTAATATTTATACTTGATTGGGTATTAATTATGTATTAATGTCTATCATATATCTCTATTTTTCTAACGCTATTACTCTTTTGCTGATAACAAAAGGGGGAGAGAGAAAAGTTAAGATTTTGACAAATAAGGTCAAATATTTTATTGGTTATTTTTGATTTGCATCTAAGGTCATTTGCATATTTTTATTTATTTTCATGCATATATGAAGGGGGAGCTTTGTTATAGAGAGGGAGCATTCAAATAGGGGGAGCAAATAGAGTTCATCATTGACCAAATACATTTAATAAACTCAAAATCTTAAATATATGTTTGTTATCATCAAAAGGGGGAGATTGTTGAATATGCTAGTATATGATTTTTGTTTGATGACAATAAACATATATATATTCATTTAAATGTATTTGTTATTGTACTTTTAATTTTCACATAAATAAATAAATATTTGCTGAATAAAATTTAAATTCAAACAGATATTTTATTCATACAAATATTTTATTACAATTTTTGAATAGTACAAAATTTGAGCTCTCACTATATATACAACATTTCAAATTACAACATAATTTTTCACTATACAATTATCATTTACATTAGCACCTCACTACATATCACTCATTCACTCGTATTTAACTTTAACTCTATTCCAAATTGAATTCAGCATCTGAATTATCTGCAAAATAAACACTGACGCGGTAAAATTGAAAAGGAAATATTTTTGCAGGGTAAAATAAAATGTGTGTTTCTAAAATATTATTTGCCTCGGTTATTTGGGTTGTTAGTCATCATTTTCGTTTTTGAATTCATCAAACACGAACAACCTGTGACATGCACGGTGTATCACTGTACATGCCACAAGGCCGCGCACACCGATACACACTTGATAAAACTACAGGGACAGGTGAGCACAAGGTCAAACCCAAGCCGAAGCTGGATTCAACTCAGGTGCAATACAAAAGCATCACAAAATTGTCGAGTACAAGTTCTCATGCAACAAGAATCCAAAAGCAGACCATGCTAACAAGTGCAAAAATGTGTATATGTGAGAACATACTCGACAGTGAAGTGCAACAAGACCAAACTCAAATCAACAACGATCTGGCTCGAAGCAACATGACAAACAACATATATATGCTATGCACATGAATAAAATGGTCAGACCATCAAAAAAAGAAGACCAGGGCAGTGAATAATACAAAATGAATGGAGCTTGCATATACATCAACATCACCAAGTGAACATGTTCAAAAATATATGAATATGTAGAGAGTATGTCAAGCCAGTGGAACAAAAGCTTCAGACCATACTTAAATTGCAATAAAGCTAGAGTATGAAAACAGTGAACAATGGAATGCAACTGAGGTGAACACACACATATATACATACATAAATGTATGTATGTATACAAGTGGAGATGACCAGCATTCAAAGTGTAGACAAATTCCAAAATCAAGACGAAGTCTGAAAACAATGCAAGCTTAAATCAAAGTCTGAAAACAAAGCAGCTTGAACTCGACTGCAAATGTACATGATCATACTTGAAGCAACTAATCACAAAAATGCAAACTGCAATAGAGGTATACAACAACCATGTGAAGACTTCAAGAGGAACAAGTGAAGGCATGGAGGCAAACAAGTATACATAAGTAAAGATATCAAGTCAACCGTGTTCAAGGTGTTAACATGGAGCCTCAACAAAATATACACATGTGAAAACATGTATCAAGACAACCAAACCAGAGTACATGATATAAACGCAACAGAAGTGAAAACAACGAGGCATGAAATAAATCCAGGCATCAGGTACACATGACTCGAAGAAATGCAAACAAAGACTGCACAAACAAAGTCAAATAGAAACAATACAAACAGTTTCATAGGCAATAGGATAACTCGGCTAACAGGATCAGGTAAACCAGAAAATACAGAAGGCAACATGATAACTCAGCTAAAAGGGTACAGATGCACAAGAACCAGACCACCTGGTTAAATGGAGGCAAAGAAAAATCACAAGCATACATATATACATGAGTAAACAACATGTATACATATACAGTGACAATATGGTTGTAGTAAAGCAGAAAACAAAATGGCATATGTATACATATGCATAGGACATGACTCAAAGAATCATCTATGAACCAAAGCTCAATACAGTGAATTACAACATTCAGACAGTTTTGTAAAGCATGCAAGTGAAGCCTCAATCGGGCTCCACATAAAACCAGACTACGCGAACACACTAGACATTAAGTCTAACAAGGACAGAGGCAACACGGAAGTGGTCAGTGCTATGCAGATTAACCAAGGTCATATGTTTGCATATATGTATGGAGACAATCAACCAAAGCTAGCAGTATATATAAAGTAAAATCAAAACAGTAGCAAGTTTTACAAAAATCACGGTAGCGGTTTTCAAACCAAAGTCAAGTTTAAATGCCAAAGAATCAAAGCCGTGGTGACCAAGTTATTGGGGTAAAGAAGAAACCGACTAAAGCAAGTAAATAATGAACAAGTCAAGATTGATCACCAGCATTAAATCGAAAATCGGTGGCCAAGCATAGCACGAGAAGAATTCAAACAAAATAAATACAAATGTAAATATTGGGAATTTATCCCTATTTAACCCATCATCATCATAGACATTCAAAAGCATTCAAATTTAAGAAAAATACAAATACTAGAGCTACCTATGTCACGAACAAACATAAAACTCGAATCAAATTCGAGAAAATTCTAATCGAACAAGAAAATCACGTACCAAATCATAACATCCAACTCGACTTATTGAAGCAGCCGAAAGAAAATCAAAGATAGAAGATGCTTGATAGAGCAAAGCGAAGCAAATCACTTCAATTGCTCAAAAAAAATGGCCGCCTCAAGTTTCAAAGCCCTAATTTATTTTGAAAGAGGAACGAACGTTTTCGAGCAAAGAAGAGGCAGACATTTTCACAAAGGAACGACTGAAGAAAAACAAAAGGAGATGCTTTTTCTCAAGCTATTTTTTTAAAAGTGGGTCGGCATTTATTAATATGTTGGGAATTAATATAGGGCTTAGTGGCTGAGTTGTGGCAGGGTAGTTCGAGAATTCGCAACTCAGTGGCTGAGTTGTGGCAGGGTTTTGAGCGTTGAGTTAGGTTAGTCGATAGCAGGTGTTGCGGGTTTACGTGTGTAAGCGTCTGACTACTTAATTTCTAGTAGAAACCTTGGGGGCAGCACGTTGGCAGGGTTTTGTCGAAGATGGGTAAATCTGTGTTGTTCTATTTCTGCCTTTTATTATTCTGCTATTATCTGTGCTACAATTATTTTATATATTTCCGCATTACATTTTTATAATTATTAGTATCACCCTATTCACCCCACCCCCTCTATGGTGAAATCGATCCTACAACCCCGTTCCGCTAAGCGACATGGTCTCACCAAATATCTATAAGGTCCGAGATGGTAGATTTTTATTCGAACTGGATTTTTTGTCCGACTTGAAGTTTATGTTTGCCCCTTGAACTCTCGGGTGCTCAATTAATTTTGAGTAGTTTGGGAGTTAAGGTTTTCAGGCTTTCCTTTAGCGAATAAGCTTTCGGAGTCGTGTAGGAGGCAAGCTAGCTATTAGGAGTTTTTTCTTCTGTTTGATTTCGTTGTGTTTTGGATGTAATGGAAAAGTTGTTTAGTGCCTATATTTAGACTTTGATCAAACAATAGGGCATCTTCATATGTCGCTCTTAGCATATTTTGTAATAAATTGTAATTTCTCTGAACGAGGCTTACGTATGGGATTACGTAATGAATCAATAATGCTACCTGTAATGAAATGAGAAATTTGTTTTAAATTGAGTTTAATTTTTTGAGCATATCCATGTGTTTCTGGTACATCAATGTATCTAACATTACCGCATTTAGTCACCAAGAATTAATAACTATGGATGACTGCAGCATCCATGGAGGTTAGTTTTGGGCCTCTAAATGAGGGATGTTACACCTACTTTGGGGATTAGAGGTACTAAGTGGTTGTTTTAGGGCCCGCCCCTTTCCTTTATATGAAGTGTTAAATGGCGGGATTGGGTTCAGGCATGGTTGAGGATATCTTAGAAAGTTCTGCTTCAATTGAAGTACAAAGTGTCCAAAGAGATTTCCGTGCAATGTCAGCTAGATAGATACTTGTTTTTAGTCCACCTTGGGAATATGTATTAAATGATCGGGGTCTACCTCAATTGAGGTCTTAAATGGTTAAAATCTGCCTAATTTCCATTAGAAGGTATTAAGTGGCTTGGGTACTATCTCTCGCATTGGTAGACATTAAGAACGATGGTCATGGGATTGGATAATATGAAGGACCTGCTTCAGGGATTGAAGGTATTAAGTATTTGTTTGAGGGCTCACTTATTTCCCTTATATGAAGTATTAAGTGGTTTTGAATATTGTCTAAATGAGAAACACATATCCTTATTTAAATTATACTGCCCAAGTACTGATGTAGAAAGGCTCAAGGTTTCTATTTACCAGAAATTGTTGTTCTGACTCCCTTCTCATTACAATATAGCTTAGGGAAAGAGATGATGATCAAGACAGAGATGACGATGAGAGAAGCTTGTGGTAGTAGTCCATTTATCTATTTATATTATTTTCTGATGTACCCATTTGTAACATCCCCTACTTTGAGGCTCGAAGCTAAGTGCTACAGATGCTACAATCATCTATAGTATTAACTTTTGGTGAAAAAACACGGTAATGTTAATGGTATCCATAATATCAAAGCACATGAATATGAAATTAAATTAACACAGATTTCAAAATCAACTTTTCTGATTACATTTCAAATCAATATTTCATATTCAGTTACATAATTCCATAACGATTCCTAAGTTTTGACTTAATATAATTATTACAAATTACGCTAAAAGCGACATATGAAGATGCCCCCTTAGATGATCAAAGTACTAGATAGACATATTAGTCAAAAATACATCACAACGGAAACAAAACTAAATAGCTCCTACATAGCTAACTTTGCCTCCTACACGTCTTCGGAAGCTTATTCGTCCAACCTACTCAAATTAATTCTTGAACAACCGAGAGTTTAAGAGGGAAAACATAAACTTCGAGCCAGACATAAAGCTTGGTGTGAATAATACTATTACATCTCGATTTATTGATATCGAGTGAGACCATGCCGCTTAGTGGAACGGGTTTCCCCTCACTAATACCATTTTAAAAACATATCTTTTACAAACCAAAATCCTACAATCAAACTAATTATAACAATAGTAGCAAGTACATAAATGCAAAATAATCAATAAATCAATGTACCATCTATCCACACTATTGTTTTATCAGGCTAACTATTAACCGTTAGCTGACTCAGGTCTACCAGACATAATCAACAATCTAACTTATGTTAGACATAGTACTAGGCTTTATTCCCTTAACTATCATCTTCTAGGGTCAACTGATCTTAAAGATTTTGCTGACTCACCAATAACCCATCCTTAACCTTTATATTCCCTTCTATGTGTAACCTCATTTTAGTCCCACCTATGACAAAGCCCTACACACCTGAATTTAGGACTTATTTTTGTTAGGGGCTAATAGCAAAAGTATAGGGTGCGATCCTACAGCAGTCCCATCTGGTCACCTAATATCCGAGTCATAAACATAGGGTTAACTATCCTATTCATGTTTCATTTCATGTCTTAGGGTTAACTATCTTATTAAAATTTCATTTCCTTGTAAATAATCTTTACAAATGATTTACCCCTGAAATCACACCTTTATAAAACAAGGAAATCATATACATTGCTTTGCTCAAAATACTTATGCCATGATATATAATTTTACCCAAAAAAATGATGATGAAATCTTATTAATGGGATTTTCTGTCCCTTCAAAGTAAGTTAAAACCCATTTTAAGTTAAATGATTTTAGGCCATCAAGCCAAGGTAAAACCTTCGAAACCCTTGTTTAAAAACTTTAAACAACGCCTTTCGAAATCATTGAGAACAACCCTTTCGAAAGCTTTACTAAAACCTTAGACATCCTCTTTTAAAACCATTTAAACTTGTCTTTCGAAAGCATTGGAAACCCTCTATTCAACTACTCAAAATAAACCTTTCAAAAATATTGGTGATCTCCCCTTCGAAACACATATATTATATACCTTTCGAAAGCATCAGGTTCAAGTAAAGAATCGTGGAAACATTGCTTTGAAACCTTTACTGATTATTCCTTTCGAAACCATTGGGTTTAACTTTTAATATGACTAAGGTTCATAAAGAACTAAGGCAAAAGCATTACTTTCGAAAGCATTAGTAAAAGAAAGAGAATAGTTTCGAAACCCCCTTTCTAAACCATTATCTCCAAAACCAATTTGAAAACAACTATAGGATCCTTTTGTAAGTATTAAGGAGGCAACTTCAAAATACAAAGGCAAAAGCGCTCTTTCGAGTACATTGTTTAAATGCTATGAAGAAAAGCGGCCTTAACTAGGTCGAAAGGTATGAACACGATAACCTGGGTTTCGAATAGGTTCAAAGCGGCTATCCTTTTGAAAGCTTTTTTTAATAAAAATGGGCGACAACCCATTCGAAAGCTATTTTCTAAAATAAAGGCAAGTTGATTGATTCGAAAGCTAATACAACCCCTTCAAAAGCATCGTTTATAAACAGAAGTGACTTAAAGTTAATAAGAGCAGCTTCTACCCTTTCGAAAGCAAGGTCTCGACACTATACCTTCCACCTTACTCCAATTCACAACATATCAATTGTTTGATACCATGTGCGTTGGTTCCGAATGGGTTCTCTGGCAGAGGTATGGTGTCCCAAGCACCGGATGCAAGTGGCAAAGCAGTAAACCTAAGCAAAATTGATTTTTAGCCTTTAAAGGAAATTCTTTTCACTTACTTGCCTTATTTGTTAACATGTAATTGGTTGACAATTCTTTTTTTCAAAATCTTTTTCTAAAAGTGTTGTCGAATTCAGAAATTATCAATTAAAAACATTTAACAAATTAGCCTTTCTCCTTGGTAAAACATATAAAACATTTATGTCCCTTAGCTTAAATAATTTTATTATCAGAGTAAAATACTTAGGAAAATTCCCCAGAATTTCCATAATTCACTTCAAATATGTTTTCAATCATATTTAAATTTCAGACCCAAAATCAATATATAATTGTCGTAATTAATTTAAACCCAATATTAGCTATTTTCTTTCATACAAAATTCATAATAAACCCACAATTGATTAGAAAATTATGAAACTTGAAACCCACTTATCAAAAAATGTTTTCAACCATATATCAAAATTGCAAGTAATTTGGATGTCATTTAATAGGTTTCCAATATAAACTTATCATAAAATCTATATGAAACACCATAAATCATCAACAAACATATATCCTTTCAAACAAACATAACATATTATTTTCAAAATTAATTCGGATCAAACCTTAAAACCAAAATTATCAACAAAAGTAAGATGTAAATGAAATTATTCACCTTAGCTTGATGTTAAGAAGGTTGATATTTGCTCTTTGCTTAATTTTTTCAATCTTTCTACTTGATTTCTAGCTTATCTTCTTTAGCTTATAAGTGTTTTGGTTTTGTTTATGAATGTTGAAATGAATAGGAAATGAAGGTAAGAAAGGTTTAGGATGTAAGAATGAAGACTATTCCTATTTTTCCTTTGTCATATTCCTCCTTCTTCTTTTTTATATTCATTAAGGCACGACCCTTCTTATTGATTAAAAAATCTCAATCCCTTAACCATCTATATTATTCCATTTAATTTATCTAATTAAATATCCAAAATAATGTTAGTCAAAATTGGGGTCATTAAACCATTTGAAGATGACAATGTATTTTTGAACATGATTATGTAAAGGTTATTGTTGATATTATGTTATGGTTTTGTGACATTTCGAATTTTTAATAAAATGGGTACTGTTTATGCTATTATATTTTACCTTTCCCCTATGAGTTCTGAATGAATAGAAAAATAGCACTATATTGTTCTTTTTACCAACCAATGACCAACTTTCGAATGGTTCTAAGTTTTGATGGCCATTTCTAAGTTGGAATTTAGGTTTATTTCGGGGCTAGGTGATACATGTTGCTTGCTAATCACTAGGCTTAATGAAGGAAAAACAAAGGGAAAGAGCATGCAAAGGTAAATGACACAAGATGTGAAGCGGTTTAGCTAAGCTGCCTATGTCCACTATGAAGTTCTCTTACTATATGGCTCTCTTACAATTACAAGGAATTACAAGAGAATATCAAGAAAAGATAGTACGCCTAAGACTAAAGAAGCTACCAAATTCCTGGAGCTTCTGATCTCCGGGAGCTTGAGTGGAGGACCATTGGTTCCACCCAAGCTGAGTCGCTCCAACAAGGGCCCAACCCACTGTGTTCCCCTACACCTGGGGCCCAGCCAACCTGGGTCCTCTCCACCGGGAGCTCAACCCTTCTCTTGGAAGTGGCCATGCATGAGGTTCTTATAGAAATTGAACTGATGCTTGGATGACTAAAATCATACAGCGAAGTAAGCATAAAGCTCATTTGGCCATTGATCTGGTTGAATGGATCTGATACTAGACAACTGGCGAAAATAAGGAATGTGTGGCTGAGAAAAAGGCCGATAGAACTATACCAGGAGCATGCTCTACCATCTTTGTGTTAAATGCACTTTTTTTGAATTATGCTTGTAGGAAATGGGAAAGGAAATGCTATTGTACCATAAGTACGAGTGTCACCTCGGAAACTCTAGGAAACTTTTCTGTTTTATATTTTTCAGTGTTTCCCCGGTAACACCGAGAGATTGAATATTTTTCTAAGTATCGGTGTTGTCCCAGCAACACCGAGAAAGTTTTCAAATTGCAAGAAAATCAATCTCCATTTTCTAAATACTAGCGTTGCTCCGGCAATGTCGAGAAAATCCTAAACCGCCAAGTCGGCGGCGAAAATCAACTCAAACCGCTAGATTAACAATGGAAGTCGATCCCTATCTCCTTAATACCTGTGTTGCCCCAACAACAGTAGGAAACAACAAATGACTAAAATGATTGAGGAATCAACTCATAATTGTCAAAAGTTGGCATTGTCCAGAGATAGGCGATGACGAAAGGAATAAACCGGAGCCCACAGACAAGCGACGTCAAAGGGATTCCATAAAGTTGGGGCATTTGTACACAAGTCCTCAAGAGACTGGAAGCTTGATTGGGATCTCAACAAAGAAACTGGAAAGTTAGAACACGAAGCTTAGAATCAAGCGAAAAAATCGCAAGCTCCTAGGGATAGGAACTACCGCACAACTCAGACTGGGGGTAATGGAACGAGTTACCCAGAATTCCCGTTTTCTCGTCGAGTGCTTAAGTCGAACATTTGGAATAACCGGCCCTGTGGGGTAAGGGGGACACATACACTAACATATTAGCTCGATTGAACTCCAATAGAGAACAACTGGGGAGTTGGCTAAACCTAGATACACCATAGTTCTATTACGTCGAACGGAGTATTTTGGTAGTCACAATGGAGATAAGTGATATAGTATGATAAATAACTGCATGAATATTATTTAGAAGCACAGAGCTATAGTAAATAAATAAGTTAGACTTTTACATGCACAAGATTGTGGTAAATACATACATCACATCACACAAAAACAATAATATATAATAGGAAAATTGCAGAACTGGCAGTCGTATTATATACACATGTAGTAGTACACAAATAGGCACCGTACATAAGCATAGGAAAAGTATGTAAGAGAGAATACAACAGAAATGCTAACCTTTCATTACTTATATCATTTATGTATAAGACAAATAGCGGGGCCATACCCGCACAATATCATCTTGTTCTAGACTTAAAATAAAAATGAAACAAAATATAGATTCCACTGATACGACAAAAATACAAAAAACAAGAGCACAGACTCAAAAACCACAAGTGCTCCACTCCACTTGCACTCGAACAAATTAACACTTCTTACCGCCCCGGCGGGTAGTGATCTTCATCTGCTCGTCGCCCTTCTTCTTTCTAGGATGAGCTCGCCCTCCTCCGGCACCAAATTCGAGTTCTTCAGATCCACCGGTGGACACATCCCTGAGTTGCGGCTTGCCAGTCTTGATTGTGAATGGTCGAAGTTTGGACTTGGCAGCGCTTGGCTCTATCTTCAGCTTTATCTTCTCCTTCTCTTTTTGCATCCGCTCTGCCATTGTCTCCTTGTCTATTGGGTCCAATCAACCTATGATCATCACATCTTCTTCTTGAGACATGGAGAAATCCTGCAAGTTTTGCAGTGCCGCAATCTGTTCAAAATCTGGCCTAGGATCGAAGGTTGAAATGGGTATCGAACTTGAAACCGCTGTAGGGATAGTGGTTGAAGCATTATAGGTGACAGCGGCTCCAGAGCCCAATGTAGCTGGAGGAGGAGGTGGGATTTTAGGTTGACCTACAAGTTAGGTAACATAGTGGTATAGTTTAGGAAAGGTCTCTGGAGTGAATTGAAGCTTCTGAAGCATCGAATAAACAAGAGAAATACCCGAACCAGGAGTTTGATTATGAACTTGAACTTCGAAGCCTCCTTCCTCGGTTTCCATTTCAGTGGGTCACTTGATAATTGGAGGAAGTATGGCTCGTGCAGAGTCAGAAGCTAGAAGAGCATAAGCGGATTTACGAATGACCCCTGTAGAAGTAGGAATGGTCGCTATTAGCTCTTGAGAGTTGGAAGTAGATGTCTTGCCCTAAACTGAAGAACTTAGGCCAGCAAGAGCTTTAGCAGCAGCCTCAGCAACGACCTTCTCCTTTACTTTTTTCAGAATTTCTCTGTTGGCCATAAGGAAGTCAATATCTTCTGAACTGAGATAAGTGGCCATGATTTCCTCTTCGTAGCGCATGTCGTCGGCTTGCTCTGACCTGACCAATACTTCATCCCAAAGAATGGCTAGAGTCCAAGGGTAGTTTTTTTGTAGCCACTTCAAACTTCCCTTATTCATGACCGTGCAAGTATAGAAGTGTAGCACAATCGCATCCATTCGAGTTATTATGTCATCATGAGCTTTTTAGAGGTCTGAAAGTTCAATCCGAGTGACTATATGATCAATCTTTACTGCCAATTTGTCAGATTCGACCTGTTCCCTCTCCTTCACAAATTTTTCATTCTCCCTGTGGAGTTGAGCAAGTTCTACCGCCCACTCGATGATAGTCCGACCTTGGGCTTAAATGGCATTTTCACCCTCAATGATTTGCTCTTTCAATTTGAGTTATTCCTCATGAGCGTCTTTGAGTTGGTCTTTAATCATAAGGAGCGCTCTTTCATGTGCCCGGAACGTTTCCTTTAGCAACTTGTTACTTGCAGTCTTTCCCTTCAATGCCGTGTCTTTATCAATCTTCAACTGAGCTATTTCTCTATCGCGATCCTTGAGCATTCGGTCGTGATCATCCCTTTCGGCCTCAAAAGAAAGAATTTGTTGGTAGTTAGCTCAATTCACGTCAAAAAGAGCTTAGACTAGATGTTGACACTCAACCCCAGCCTCCAAGTCCTCGCGGATTGTCTCAGGGTTTTGAGGTGAGTCAACTTTGTTCGTGGGCTTTATATTCTGATAAAACTTAACCACGCAAAAGAACAGATGTGGGTAAGCAGGCTGAAGCTGAGAGGGAC
Organism: Allium fistulosum; assembly: GCA_030737815.1. Lineage (NCBI taxonomy): Eukaryota > Viridiplantae > Streptophyta > Magnoliopsida > Asparagales > Amaryllidaceae > Allium > Allium fistulosum. Next base: position 191,250,576 of record CM060904.1, read on the forward strand.
CCAGCGGAAGTGTGTATTCTCAACATGCTTAGAAGAAGTAAGAGCAACATCGATAGTTATGTCCTGGGAGGATGGGGTTTCTTACATCACAGTAGTCTGAGCCTTGGTGTGGGGAAGAGTGATGGATGATGTAGTTCTACGGCGATCATGGGAATCCTTTTGAAGCTTGTGAGTATCACTACGAGCACCACCTTCACCGTCCATTTTTATTTTCTCCTCCTTTCTCGGTCTTTCTCTGCATGGCAAGCCTCGTCCTTAGCTTCCCTATTTTTTCTTTTCCTTCTCTCCTTTTCATTTTTATGATGTGGGCGCTAAGCCGAGTCTGAAGTCCGATATTTATAAGAGCTAGAATGTAGGTGTAGCTGGTTGAACAGTCCATGACCAATGAAACTTGAAATCAGAAAAAGAGTGAAGCTAACCTTAATACTCTAAGAGCTTTACTCGATGCATAATGTGTGTCTGTGGCCCTAAAGTGGAGTTGTAGTGCCGATGACCCTTTATGTACTCCACAAACCATATTGGCATGGTTTCAAAGTTCGAGTCTCTCCACCTTTGCTTATGAAAACACCTGTAGATAGGTTGATATCCGAACCAATCTTGCTTATCATCTCACTAATGAGAAGTGCCCTAATTCGATTAAGGTAATAGAGATGTCTCTTAGAGTGAGCGAATGCGTCGTATTTTTCGTTGGAGTTTCTTTAACTTAATCCCCAATTGATTGAGAATTCTCGACGATTAGCTATTCCGGAGGAGGAGAAATGGGAATTTTTGGACTCAATGCTTCAGTAGTTAGTAGTTTGGAAGAAGGTAAGTTGGGACGATTTGGGTTCATCTCCGATGATTCACCGTAGGACTTGTCCTCCTCCTCGGTGGTGTGAAAATCACTATCGCCATCATCATCAGAAGCTTTTTCCTGCCCTTTTATTATCAATGGTTGTTTTTCGTCTCTCCGTTGGACTGGCTTATCTTCCTCTAGGATCGGGAATATCCTACCTATTTTATCCCTATCCCTCGAATACCGTCTTCGGTATGAAAATTGTCCTCAACTTCGGGAGCCTCTCTCGGTTGCACTTCACCCAATGAATCGGCTACATCCCCTTGAGCATTCTCATTGAAGCTACGAGTGGAGGCAGTGGAACGAGTGTTTTCCCTAGAGCTACTTGGTGTGGAAACCCTGTGTCAATAGATCTCCTTGGGTGAAGCAGCCCATATTCCTGCAAGTTGTCATCAGTCAAAAGGAATTCAACAGTCCGTCATTTTTTCCATGGCCATCAAATTGTTGAGCGTTCCTTTATGCTATTCACAAAGAGACAAACATAGTTATCGACGTAGAAGCACTAGCATGGGATAAACAAAAGAAGAAGATCTTACTTTCTGTAAGCCACAAGTGATTGAATCGCTCCAGGCAACGCACGAAGAAATATTCATTCTTGAAAGTGGAGTGTTTGTTATGTAATCCCTCGATGGTCTTACAACCTCTCTATGCCTCAATGATTACATAGGATTGACAATCTGGCCTTCTCTTGAGGTATGTTAGCTTGCTAAACGTCGGTGGCTGTGCGAATTTATCTATGAAAAGATCATATAGTGAGTTCAGTAATTAGTATCCATTCGGATGGATTTTGGACAAAGCAAGCCAAATCTCTTGCAGGAAACGGCCTAGAAATGAGTTGAATGGTAGGATCGCGCCGCCAAGACACATGTAATGGTTTTAAACCGTGAAGCCTTAAGGGGGAATGTGAGCAAGCTCATCTCTTGTCGACAAATGAATGTTATCTTCTGGGATTCCACGCTGAATGCAAATTTTTCGGAGCGACCTGGCCGACAAGCTCGAACGCACTTGCTCCGGTAGGTCAGTTATGATTCTTAGCCTCGGAGGTAGTTGATGTATTACTGGACCGGCTGGAACCAACCAACCTTGAGGCTCAAAAGTCACAAGTTGGCTTGGCCCGGCTGGAATAAAAGGCGTAGCCATAGCCATAGATGATCCAACCTTTGAAGGATTGGAAGTTCCTTCGAAAGGCTTATAACAGGGTGACCATCGAGTTATTATGAAAAGGAAAACTTGGTGTTCAAAACGATCAGGTCTACTTCACTTAGAATAAAATCCCCATGTGGTCAACGCCTGGAATCAAAAGGATGTTGATTTATGTGGACCAATCAGATTTTGAGTGTTGACTGGGGCAACTGTAGTGTGTGTTTATGCAAAGTGAGTCCAGTGTCCTATACCTGACGAATGGACCATCCTGTGTAGATAGCTCGCTCGTGTGAGAAAAACCAACCATTTCATATTTTGAGTTTATTTGTCGGTACTTACCCATTATCAATTGAAAGATCGATAACAGATCCATGGTCCGGAACGGGAAAGAAAAACTTTTTTTCCAGGATTGGTGGATGTGCAGAAATAGAAAGGTAATGCGATGGAAACGTCTAATATATCTGAGTTCAAGGTAAATTGTCATATTGGAATTAGTTTGTCAACTGAGACAGCCAATTTCATGAAGGAAGATAGTTAAAGTCGGAGAATGGAACTGTCTCTGGAATTCACGCGTGTTTAATCAAGGCCGAACTCTAACCTCACCATCAATCCAATATGCCAAAAATCTAACCATCTCCATCCAAGTTGAAATCAACTAAGCCCAGCTCATCATCACCACCATCGCGTAAACAAGATCTACCAAGTCCAACCTTTAATCGGTCCAAAATTTAAGTTGGTCCTAGGGTTCAAAAATCAATTTGGGGCAAAGATATATGGATCCAGATAAGGCTACGACAATTTAAGTCGATGGTGGTGATCAGTTTATAGGCATGATGGCAGGTGGTGGTGGTTTAGGGTCTGGTCGGCGGCGATGACATCTGAAGATGAAAGCAAGTCGACGGTGGATAACTCGATTAAGAGAATTCAGGGCAAAGGCTAGGCAAGTCGGCAGCAGAAGGATGATGTAAGAAAATGTAGGAAACTTCAAAACTTTTAGAAAATAGTTTAAGTAGAGAAAATATCAAAACTTATCTTAGTTAATAACTCGGTATCGAGTTATTCCTATAACTCGGTACCAAGTTATATATATTCGGTCGAATTGATCCTAAATCATCGCAGTGAACCTACATATCAAACTAAAGCACTATGTAATCTTCGACGGATATATTGCATCGTTTATGCAGAGAAGAGGAATGTTAGTTCAAACCAAAGCAAACAATTAACGAGTATCAATCAATCGAAGCCAAGTAAAAGCAACGTCTAAAGACATCAAAACGACCGTATAGAATTCGCAGGCCAGCAATCGAGAATTAGTCTTATTCCAGAATTCTCTTTGTTTTCAACAAAAGCATACTTCGGTAGGAAAACGCTAACCGGGTTTTTAACCGAGCATAAGTTAATGGAAGTTGAAACGTCGAGACGAAGATGAAATGACTTGAAACCTGGAAGGCAGGCTCATATGGACTAAAGAAATAGGTCAGGAAAAAATTGGAACAAAAATGGGCTAAGTCCATGACATGGCACCGAGTTATACCTATAACTAGGTTATGATGCTTCATGCCTGACTTCTCCAACTTTGCACAAGTTATCAACTAGCTCTTTTATACACGCCTAAGTAATTTCATATAGTTCTAGACGACCGGTCTCAAGAATTAAAGAGTTAGCTCCTGTAAACTGCAGAACAAAATGAGTTATAAAGGAACGATCATCAAAACAAGACTAGAAAAACACAAGGGGCACTCCAAAACGAAGTAGGAAACATGATCTAAGAAAGTTGGGCGAGTTTCTCCTTAAGGGGATAACTCGCCACCGAGTTATCACCTTAACTCGTGTGTACCCTAATTTTCTCATACTGCTTCGGGCTGATATCTGGACCTCTCTGATAATAGGCTTCTGATCTAATATGACTGATACCCCTATAAATACAAACCATATAGCAACTAAAACAGGATCTGACTTCTAGCATCATCACCCTGAAGCTATGCCTCTTCTTCATCTTCTATCTCCACATAATATTCATGACGACAGCTACTTTGGGAAATTCTAGGACTTAGAATCTATGTAACTCCCGTACTTATGGCTAGTTCTCTTGTAAATCTCTTGTAATCTCAAGCACGCTGGATCAAATCTATAAGCAACAAAGCTCTAAAGTGGACGTAGGCGAAAGATTACTGAACCACTATAAAATCTTGTGCCTCTCTTTCTTATTTCTATTATTTTCTTTTTATTTTTACTATCATCTGCTGGATCTAGGTCTCAGAAGTTCCCTACAACTTATTGTTGGGTGTTGATCCATTTTTGGTGTTAACAGAATCAGAATAGACAAAAATAACCAAATAATAAAAATAATATTAACAATAGGTCAAAATTTTCTGTAACTAAGCATGTAGACGATACAAATGTTAAATACAATAGAGAAAGCAGCCTGCATCAGAATGAAAATCAAACAAGTATTGCAGCACAAAAGGCTACAAATTCATATAGTGTTTTAGGCTTTCCTGGGGACAACATAGGGAAGAATGCAATTGATGAATAAAAATTATGTCAAACCCTTGTAAAAATAAGTAAAATGAAATATTTACAAATACTGAAAGTGAAGATATTTGTAGTAGAGAAGTAGTAATCCAGAGAGGTACAAGACAAATTAAAAATGATAACACCCCATTTGCAATTAAGGCTATAGCAGAAGAAGGCATTACTGATAATCATGCATGGACAAATTTAGTTCCCTAACATAGATCTAAATCTAGAAAAAGTAAAATGAGTAAAACAAGTCCTGTCCCAAGTAAATCTAATATCGAGGGATCATCTCAACTATAAAATTAATGGCATTCCTAATCTAGAATGTTATGGGGATGAACTCTTCCACAAGAATTATGATATGATGGAGCACATGTATATAATAAATTCAACTTTTGTAGCAATATTGGGACAAAATTAATGACGAAGCAATTTATACTTCTGTAAAGATTTTCAAAGCTGCTTGGAATTATGCACAGAATGTAGTAGAAGAAGGGAATAGTAGAATTTTAACATTGTGGGATCCAAACACATGGAATAACAACAATTTCCTAGACATCAACCAAACAGTTTCCAATCTACTTCAAAGTAGAGGAGTTTTATCAATGGTTCTTACTATTATTTATGGTCAACATACTTAAGCACAAAGAAGCAAAGTATGGGAGCATATCAGGAAATTATACACTAATATTTGTATACCATGGTTAATTATAGGTGATTTTAATCGAGTTCTTTACAATTTAGGTAGAGTTGTTCTTAGCAATAATGCAAGAAACTCTTATCACAGTTTCTATGATATTATTATGATGACTAGCTATTAGAAATGCAATATATTGGAAATAAATTCATTTACAAGAGGGTAAAAGTTATGCTACTTAAAGGAAAATAGATAAAAGTTTTACTGAGTTTAAAAATAATCTTCCCCATGTTTTTGCATAAACATTACACCATCCGACAAGTGATCACTGCCCTACTTTGATTAGCCTCACTAACACAATCAGGACCATAATACTCCTTTTATATATAACAATGCTTGGGTTAATATGCAAGGATATTTGAATGTGATAAGGCATGCTTGATTAGAACCAATTTAGGTAATCCTTTATACATAATTATACAAAAAATGAAACACGTTAAACATTAATCAAAGAATGGAACAATGGTAGAGATTCACTAGATATTCTAGTTAAAAAATAAGGGAATCAAATAACATTTTGTTTTTAAATCTGTTAGAAAACCCATCAGATCAAAGTTTAATTCAAGCATATAAAGTAGCTTGTTTATGTTGGAAGGGATAATGTACAACCATGCAATTGAAAATTAGCAGAAATCCAAAATAAACTAGTTAATAAATGGTGGTCAATGTATAATTCTTTTACTCTAAAATATCTTACAATAGAAATAGAAATACTATTAAATGTCTTATGGATGCTAATGGTAATTCAGTTACCGATATAAATGTGTTAAAAGTGTTGGAACCAGGCCGTTCTACAATGGGTGAAATATGTGGATTTCAAAAAAAATTCTCATTTTGGATCATATTGGCCCAACGAAGTCTAGCGAATTAATTACACTAGATAAAATTTAATTAAATTAAATAAAATCAAATTTAATTTATTTCTTGATTAAATTATCTAATGAATATAATTAAAATGATTTTATTAAATGTATGAGTATATAATTATATAATCATGTTTGTATATCGTGCATATGTAACATATATATACACATACACACACATACATATATAAATACATATTTATACATATGTATATATTGAGCACACAGGTAATGTACATGTACATAGATGTTGGTAATTGTAATAATATCATATACATTCACCATTTGAACATGCAATGTTTATCACAAAACAAAATTTGTTTATATTTAATATTTATATTTTTCAAGATTAATTTATATATAAAATGAAAAATAGACAATTTAAAATATTTGAATAAATTTTGTCTAATCCAAAAAATTAAATAATATCAAAATATCTAACTTTCTACCATGTTTTTTTGAGAAAAATGTGTGATCTTCTACGAATAGGGGAGAGCACACATGAGAATGTAAATATCACATACATAAGGTGCTGCCAACATGCCTGGCAGGTAACAAAAACAAAATACATATATCAAATCTCAGGTACACCTAAGATGAGTTCCGGCAAGGCCACGACCTATCGCACCCCAATATCAAGCTCCGGCATGGCCACCGCCCGATATCGAGGTGTTAGAAGTATGTAAAAAACTAAAGAAAAACAAAACTACTGGATGACGACACAAACTAATGAAGAAGCTCCAAACATCTGAATCAGAAGGGGTGAAAAAGCATCTGCTCTAAAGTGGATCTGCTGAAAAGAGAGACCGCTCTGAAAGCTCTGATCAAGAGGAAGAAGTGCCAATAGATCCTCCTGAAAAAGTACTCCATAATGAAGATAACAGTATCCTATATCTGAGGAGATAACTGCTAGAAGTCCTGGATGAAGAAACTCTGCTCTGATGACCTCTCTGCAATCTGATATCCATCTATTTGAAGACAAGTGAACCTGCAAAATGAACCTGATATCTTGTCTCCCAAACCTGTATCTAAAACATGACTAAGGAAAAAATTAGAATGGTACATATATATGTATATTTATATAGTAAATATACATATATATACATATATATATATGTATTTATAAGGAAATAAAAACCTAAATAAGACTATCTGGATAATAACAAAAGAAATGAATTACCTGTAAACTAAAACCAAAACAGAGACTAGTACAAAAATTAAATCAGATCTAATTTATGTACCTTTAATCATAAGTAAGTTATGATTAAAATTGAAATCATCATATAAATTTGAGAAAGAATTAATAATACTATTATTAATATTAAAAAAATTATTGTTGTGTTTGAATAAATTAATATTATGATTAACTTTGTTAATGTATCGTTTGAAATGGATAATTTTAGCTAATTTATATTTGGGGTTAGAAATCCAATTAAAGCAAAATGAAGAAATTGAAAAAATCAATTTGTTTAAGTGAGTGTTATTATTATTAAAAATTCTTTTATTTCTTTCAAACCAAGTAAACCAACTAATAATGATGATTAAAGTGTCAAGTAAAATCTAATATTCTTCTTGAATTTGAATCTAAAATTAATCCAGTAGGATTCACAATCTGAAATTTTAGATATTATATTAAAGTCAAAAATTTTAAGAGTATTAATTAGGATGTAATTAGAATCTAAACAATCATAATATAAATGATTAATGTCCTCTAGAGGCAGATTGCAAAAATAACATTTATTATCAATTTGAATGTTTTTTCTTTTTAAAAATTCTATTGTATTAAGTTTTCCATGAAGTATTAACCACATGTGAATTTTGGACTTAGGAGGAGCATTAGATTTCCACAAATATTTAAAAGAATTGTTTATAGTACTCGAAAAATTAATAAATCCGTAGAAAGAATTTGAAGTATATTTCTAACTCTTATCCCATTCCCAACTAACTAAATCATTATCGTTATCAATATTATAAAGATTTAATCTAGCATAAAGCAAAGAAAGATTCCTAAGGGTTGAATCAACTAAGATTCTGTTAAAACTGAAATTCCAAGGAGGATCATTTTCGGGAGAATAAACTTCATTAATTAAAGCATACTTAAAGTTACAAATTTCATACAGCTCCTTAAATTCTACCTTTAGAGGCAAGATCGAAATCCAACGGTCGTGCCAAAAAGAAGTACAATTACCTGAATGTACTATCTTATTAATTCCTAAGTTAAAAATTTCATGACATTTTAAAATATTTTTCCAAAAATTAGATAAATTTTGGGTGTATGAATGAGCAATTTGATAAAAATTTCTATTACCGTTATAGTAATATTGGGAAATGATCTCTTTCCAAATAGCATTATCATTTATATCTTGAAATTTCCAAAGCCATTTACCTAAAAGAGACAAATTCATATTACGTAAATTTATAACTCCTAAACCACCTTCCTTTTTGTCCTTACAGACGGTTTCCCAATTTACTAAACATTTTATACTATTATTAGAATTTTCCCCACTCCATAAGAAATCTCTTCTAATTTTATTAATTTTATTAATAATCAAATCCAGAAACAAATGCATGGACATCCAATAAATCGGAAGGGTTGATAAAATCGAATTTATTAAAACTAGTCTACCTGCTCTAGATAAAAATCTCCCATTCCAGTTAGAAATCTTACTTTTAATTTTATCTATAATAATAATCCAATCATCATGTTTGAGTTTGGTAGGTCTAATCACAAAACCAAGGTAGTCAAAAGGAAAGTTCATAATTTTGCAATTTAGAGTATTATCTACTAAATTTTCAACTTTTTCAAAATCATTTAAAACTAAAACAGAACTTTTGTCGAAATTTATTTTTAAGCCAGATAAAAGTTCAAAACTATAAAGGATAAACTTGAGGGTTATAATGTGCCTAGGAAGGTGGGAAGAAAAAAGAATAGTGTCGTCAGCAAATTGAAGAACCGAAATACCATTATGCGATATGTCATTTCCTACACATCCTAGAGATCCATTATCCACCGCTCTTTTAATAATTTTAGCAAAAACATCAGCAGCCAAGTTAAATAATAAAGGCGATAATGGATCCCCTTGCCTTAAGCCTCTCTTAGATTGAATTCTATTACCTGATATACCGTTAACCATAACACTAGAGTTTCTATTTCTAAGCAAATTCTTAATCCAACTAATCCATCTTTGCCCAAAATCTCTAGCATGAAAAATATCTACAAGAAAATCCCAATCCACTGAATCAAAAGCTTTAGCAAAATCAAGTTTTAAAATCGCACAGGTTATGTTATTCTTACAACAGTAATTAATATATTCTTGGACAACTACCACACCATCAGTGATATTTCTCCCTTTAATAAAAGCCGATTGTCAACAATCAATTAAATCATTTATTCTTGTACTAAGTCTATTAGCTAGTACCTTAGAAATGATTTTAACTGAACAGTTAATCAAAGAAATAGGTCTAAAATCTTTTAAGTTTTTAGCTCCTACTTTTTTGTGTAACAAAATAACATTTGCGAAATTAAATCTCCCTAATTGCAAATTACCATTATAAAAATCATTAAACATATTAACTAAGTCAAATTTTAATTCGTCCCAAAAAGTATTATAAAATAAAATTGGAAACCCATCAGGTCCCGGGGATTTATCCCTTGGCATATCATTAATTGCTTTTCTAATTTCCTCTTCAGTAAAAGGATTATCTAACTCTGATAAATCAACAATAGAATCAGATGGATACAGATCTATCCATCTAACATTGATTCTATGTTTGATTTTAGAACCAAAAATATCCTTATAATAGTCTGTAAAAGCCTTATTAAGATCTCTTTGATCAACTAACTCTATATTATTAACAAATATAGAGTTAATTGTATTACTACATTTTCTACCTTTAGCTATATTATGAAAAAATTTGGTATTATTATCACCTTCGTCGATCCATTGAATTCTGGATCGTTGTTTCCACATAACCTCCTCCTTTTCTAAAATAGAATTTAATTCAACTTTTAAATTAGCAAGAACATTACGTTCACCTATATTTAGAGATCTAGATTCTTCTATCTTATTAATTTTAAGCATTTCATTAAGAATATTGTCTTTTTTAATTTTTAGATTGCCAAAAACATTTTTGTTCCAGTATTTAAGAAAAACCCTAAGCTCCCTAAGTTTGAAACAAAAGCTTTTGCAGAATTTTCCTTATTTATGATATTATGAAAACTCAAAGAAACCCATTTACCTTTAACTAGATTTACAAAGTTAGATTCCAAAAGCCACATCTTTTCAAATTTAAAATTGTTAATAATAACTCTATGATGCTCGCAAGTAAGGATAATTGGACAACGATCGGAGTACGTATACGGTAAACCAGTGACTCTACAGATTGGAAATTTATCTTCTATTTCATCACAAACAAAAAATCTATCAAGAAGAGCCATGAAGGAGACTCTCTAGCGTTACTCCAAGTAAACTCCCTATTTGAAAGGGGAATTTCAATCAAATTAGAATTAATAAATAAATAATCGAACTCCTCCATTGTAGAATAATCCCCTTCCCTGGGAGAACGCTCACCTATGAAACGCGTAACATTAAAATCACCACCCAAAATCCAAGAACCCGGAGCTAATGATCTAAATTCTAGGCACTCATTCCATAAAATTCTCCGATCAATTTTTGAGTTAGGCCCATAAACATTAGAAATATTTAAAAACGTGTTATCAGAAAGATTAATAAAAATAACATGAAGAGAATGCTGTTTAGTAATACATTGAAGCATCTTAAAATAATTATCCCGCCACCCTATCATTACACCCCCTGAAGAACCCACAGAAGGTAGAAAAACCCATTTTCTAAAGTGATAACCGCCTAATCTTCTAAAAAAAGGAATGTCTGGACAGTCAATTTTTTTCTCCTGAAGTAAATCAATGTCAATAGAATAGTCTTTAAAGAACGTTCTAACCTTATCACACTTATTCAAATCATTCAAACTTCTAATGTTCCAACTAATGATCCTTATAAGCTAACTGTACTAGCCCTCTCTAATTCCTTACGCCTAATATACTCTCTATCAATCTCAATATCAGAAAAAATAAATGAAGTATCACAGGCAAGCTGACTAAACTTAGTAGATGATAAGCTGCCAAAAGCGTAGTTGGAGTATGTAATACCCATAAAAGAACTCATACCTGAGCCTGGATTCGTAGCGCCACACGTGGCACTCAATCCAGGTAACTCACCAAAAGACTGCGAATGGGAATTGCGTATCTTAGCACTTCGACGAACCGTCCCACTAGAAGCTACTGATTTCCTACACCTTCTTTTCTTCGACGAATGATAGCTAGGAACTGATCTACTACCACTCACCAGCCAATTTGAAACCGAGCCCTTGACTGAACAAGACCCTGTCTCAACATAAGGGTACAACGAAAGAACACCATCTCCTAAAGAGATTCCCGATGTAGCATTCACCTTCCTATGATTAACTATTCCTAAATCCTCCAACGATTCGCTGCTGTTATTTCGTGTATCACTTGTGCATATGTGCACATCAGCTAAACCCTCTGTCATAGATTCAGAAAAAACCTCCAGCAAATTATCTAAATCAACAAAAGACTCTACTTCATCCAAAACAACAACTACTTCAGATCCCATAATCCAATACATAATATTTAAACAATTCGAATTGATATCAAAAAGTGGTTTAGAAACGCACAAGCCCATACTGATATCACTATCTCTCAAAACTGCTGCATTATCAATTAATGAGTCATCAACAAAGAAATCTGGAATAATATCAACATCTGTTGGATGAAGCACACTAGCATTTGAAAGATCTATCATATTGTCAAAGTGATTCTTCATATCTAACATCGAGTTTACAAGAAAAGATTTTGGTCCATTAAGAATTGGATCCTTAGAACCTTTAAAATCAATCACCACTGGTTCCTGCTCAACTAGATCAAAATCCATCACTTGAAGAATGTCTAACCAATCAAACCTAACAGTGCACAAAAAACTGCTATCAAATGAGCTTATCCCTTCTCTGATATCAGATCTTAATATACATTCCTTCAGAACAATCGAGCGATTAGCTAAGTGTTCCGAGATATCAAACTAACCACCAACACCATCTAGATTGTCGTTTAAATCAGCAAGACAATCAAACGCATTAGAGATATTTATCTCAAAATTCTCCTGAATGCGGCATTTGGATTTTTGCTTTTTAATACAAATAGGAGTGAAAATTTCTTCCGCTATTTCAAGACCAGCCAAAGATAATTTTAAACAACACTCACCGTTACAGAGAGAGACAGCTGGTCCAAGAGAATAGGATCAAAACCATGATAAACTTCATCAGCAGCAAGAAAGTTAGGGATTAGTGACTCCACAATCTCAAATGATGCAGGCTTTATAATTGAGAAATCTGATTTATCAATGAATTCTACTGGATTTTCGATTAAACTCTTTCCAATATTCGATTCATTAATAAGATCAAAATGATAAAATAAATCATCCAGATAACTAATTCCTAAATCTTTCTTGAACTAGAGATTGACGATCAAAATACCCCTCAACATAAGATATTTCAAGGCAAATTGAAAACCATGATTCACCAATACTGAAGTAGAATCCCCTTGTTCCTATCTCTTAATTACTCTATCATCTGATTTACCAAAGTAGTCTTCGGGATTGCCAAATCTTTCGTAGTATCCTTTTCCTATATTCGGTTCATTGACGAAATCAAAATGATAGAATAACTCCTCAAGATATTTTATACCTTCATTTTTCTTGAAACCGAGATAGTCGATCAAAATTCCTTTCAATAATAAGAACTTCAATACAAACTGGAATCCATGGTTGATCGGATAAGCGCTAGATTCAGAGGATACCAATTTTGTCCCATAGTCTTTGCTCTTCTGCCCAAAAAAACCACAAGAAAAACATCTGATCGGATCCCGGCAATGTTTCGCGAAATGGTTTAGATCACCACATCTGTAACAAAAGTTTTTACCCTTCCTAGAATCGATCCATTTCAAATCTGAATACTTGACAGTCGATCTTTGAGATGAAAACTGATTTTTTACAACTTGAGCTTATGAAACTGGAGGACGATGAGAGTTGAAAACATAAGAGCTACGGTAAAGATTATATGAATTCCTAAAAGACGAAGAGAATTGAAAACGAGATTCTTGAGAGGTTGCCATTAACTCCAATTCTATAAAGTCGTAATGCGGTTGTTGTTTCAACTTCAACTTTCTACCATGTTAACTATTTTAAATTTCAAATTTAAATTTATAAAAACGTAAAAGATATCTTTCAAATATTCAGAATAAATATGTCTAAACATAGAAACATACATACATAAATATGTTATAAATTACGTATATTGCTGACAATAAATACTTTACATACAGATGCATACATGCATACATATATCTATTATAAAATAAATATATTGCCAACAATAAATATTTTATATTATTTTTAAACATAAAAATAATTAAAAATTCATAAAATAATTAATATATAGATTTTGTAATGTAATAAAAAATTATTAAAATAATTATATACAAAATATTATCTTTTTGACCTGGTTAAAAAAAATTAAAATCAAAATCTAATTTATTAAAATAAACATACAATATATATATATATAAGTGATTTAAAACATTATTACAATAATTATTAATTTAAATATTATTTTATTATATTTGAAATATAGGTTTGAAAAAAAATTAAGCTCAAAAGCATTATATATGTATATTAAACATTTTAAATATAATATATATATATATGATTAAAATTAGTATATATGATTTCTAAATTATTTAAATACATTTTATTATTTCAAAAAATTAAAAATAAGTTATAAATATAATATAAGGCCAATTTTTTTTATTATCATCCAATAACTATTTTAATAAATATAAATTATTTAGTAATGTTTAAAAGCAGATAATTGTGAGTGACAACAACTGGACATCTAAATTTTTCTATAATGGACATATGACATAAATAATTAGCATATAAGTAAAATAAGAATACACATATTGAAGTTGTCTTACATCCACACATTGATCTAGTCTGTCTCATTGATCTATCAAATCTATACCTACTATTGCAAACAGAAAACATGCAAACACCAAACTAACTTTATTCAATTAAATGGAGGTGAATAGAGTTGAAAAATAAAGGAGGGGCAGATGGGATTTTCGTCAGGACTTAGAAGGGAGGAAGCAAAAGGTAAATATAATTGGGGCTAATGTTTGAATTTATAAGGAGGTCTCGGGAAAAAATTTCTTTATATCTCTCCTCCCAATTCAAAATCAATAGCCCCCTTTGTTGCCCCTTCTTTAGCTACCCAAGACCGGTCTGTAATGGACCAAATCCCCTTTCACCCCACTTAGTAATTTATTTAATTTAAATCATTATTGATACGCATGTATATAACTTTTATATACGTACCTAATAAATTACTAACAGCACCCCGAATAACTTTAGATGTCACCCCATTTTTCTAAAAACACCATATACAATAAATACAATAATAATTAATATTTCATAAATATTAATTAATTTAGTTAATTTATAACTTATAAATCAAATAAATCAAGAGATGTTTCAAAGGCTGAATAGATATGGTTGTGCCACTGACAAGTGCGAATTCAGCCTGCAATAATATTCGACCAATTCAAATCATACTATTCATATGTCACCTTAGCTAGTGGTGTGATAGTTTCACTTAATTTGTCGCATACAAATCTCATTGTTAAAATCTAGATTTATAATTTAAGCAGTAACTTTTAGTAAGATTATTTACGCCAATTCACTTCCACAATTCTATATCACTTTAGAATTTATGGAATTTAGTTTTCATCAAAATTATAATATTATCCATAATCAACTCGGTTAGTCCATAAACAAAGTCCTTGTGACAATAATAAAATTTATTATTAATCATACTACTACGACCAAAGATTTTGACTTTGAGTTGACTATAATTGATCGTCATACTAACCTCATCCAATCGAGGAGACGAATTCTCCATTCTTTCACTTCCTATGCTTCTAATTAGACCCAACAATAGTCACTCGATCGATCGTTATGCAATGATTTACTATAATCAAAGTGGATTATCCACATAGAAATGCTACAGTATTATCAAGTTGAGAGAATCGTGTATCATCATCAGTCCGAGATTTTATGTTTGACCTAGTTGTTATTAACTAATGGGAAACTTTTAGATTAGTCGTTTCATAATTATCTAATAACTATTGGTAGGTAACCCTTTAGTTCCCCAAGCAGCCATGACTAATACACTGCCCAACATTTGGAGAGTATAACGTGCTTTGGCTTTAATGGATGTATCGACATTCTTACTCAAAACATCTTGCCACAGATATTTAAAATAATAAAATACTTAATTTTTTGATAATTTTATCATCATTACAACTCCTTATAATAACTATCACATAATATATCATTTAAGTATTTTATATTTAATATACTTTAAATTAATTACTTATTTAATCATATGATTATATAACAAAGGATATAATAGAAATCAAATACTTTTATTATGAACAAGATTGGTTATAAAGTTAGATATATGTAACCAATTACAAAATTAACCTTAGGGCATACCCCTAACTCTACCAATCTACCACTTGCACTTAGGATCAATTATGAAATCTCAATTATATCCCTCCAATATGTTTTATCAAAACATACTGAATTAGTCCCTTAGTGAATAGATATGCTATATAGTTTTAATTGTCTACTCTGTCACCTAACCATTACAATGTGGAACTTGTAATAGTATGTTTCTTGAATTTTAGTGAGCCCAAGGTTCTTTCGCTATCTGTATCATAACATTGTTATCGCATAACAATATTATGGGATTCTGAATATTTGGAACCACCCCTACTAGAGTTATAAATTTGTGCATTTATACACACACACAATGCTTTTGCTGTTGCGTTCATTTAAGGCGATGTACATAGCTTATTTGTTGAATTAGCTATAGCCTCTTGTTTGGACTATTTCCGACTTAAAGCTCCTTATTAGGTTTAAACATGAATTTAAGATTGACTTACTATTACACCATAATTACTGTAAAGTAAAATTATGAACATTTGAGAGGAAAGTTCCTTGACTTGTAATTCCGAGACCCATTGTTTGGTTTCCAATGAGAACTTAAGCACCAGACCTAGTATCTGAGAGCATGAGTCAAAGTTTCGATCGAGATCAAGAACATTGTCCATCTAAAACAAGAAGCCTAACGAAGGGCAGCAATTGCCAAAACCAAAAGCATTTCAGCAAGTATCAACAATCAGCGATTGAGATAGCCTAGGCTGAGGCCAACAGTCAGGATAGTTGCAAGATATCCAAGAAGATTTATATAAAAGCAATACGTTAGCGATCCGCATTAAAATGCACTTAACTAGATAATGACATGTATTCAAATCTAAGCCGCACATGGCAAGCCAAGTCAACTATAACGACCCGCAAATTTATTACATTGATGAATGATATTTAATTTGAAATATTCAAATAAAAAGTTTTATAACACTAACTATAAAGATTTAAACCCTAAAATTATGATAAGAAACTTGTTTTAAAATATAATTATGGAATATAGTTTCATAAATAAAGCATGTGCTTCGAGCACAAATTTTCATAGATAAATTGATATTCAAAAGAAAGAAGATTTTCTCAGTATTTGAGTGCACGAGTCTAGATACATACACTAATATATCTATTTAAACAAGATTATGAATTAAAGTTATTTATTTTAGTTTTATAAACAAAACGTATTTATGACATCATTAGAGATGTCATCGCTTTTATATATTTCTTCAGAAATTCAAATTAAGTAAATAATTGTTTTAATATGCTAATAAATTATTTTAATTAGTTATAAAGTGATAGTAAATCATTTATAATAGTTTGAGAAGCTATATACTTGATTTGAAAATATAAGAAAATTTAGAATGCTTTACCGATAGGTTAACACCTTTTGTCAACACTTGTTAATATTGATATATAGGGTTTTATAATTCAGGTGAGATCATTTTAATTCAAATACAATGATGAGAAATATATTTTCAATTTTTTACTAATACATATAATTTAACAAAAAATGGAAATGTGACCAGGAATTGGAATCGGAATTCGTAACGGTTTAACATATAGAAGTTGTAAACGAATCAATACAACATTGTGATACACATACACATACATGAACATATATACAAATGTATACATATGCATTTAATTATGTTTAGGAATTAGTCAAATCAAGCAAAGAAAATATCCAAACACATATGTATATATATTTAATATTACTATTATTTACCAATCGTACTTATCAATTTTAATATCACTATTATTTACTCTAGTTAACATCGTATTACAGTTCAACATGTTTAAACAATATATGGCGTCAACTTTTAGAAATTAACAATTCATTTCAACCAAATTTTAACAATCAACAATTTAATATCCAGATTAATATTAACAACAATTATCACTTGATTATCATAGCATAATAGATTGAGTCATGAATATAAAATATTCACCTTTCGTGGTTGGAGGAGATGGTGCGGCACGAAGAAAATAGACAAAATAGACCCTAATAGGCACGACGCTAAAAGAACACCAACTGTAATCAAACAAATAATTTATCAATAATTCGTTTATTGCCATATATATGTCGATTGAATATATATATAAACCATACCAACGACGAAGCAGGATAGATTCGACGAGCGGGATGGGAATACTTATACTTCCGGATCAATAGCAGGAGCTGAAACAACATAGCAACAGTATGTGAGCAAACCCAACATTTCAAAATATATATACTGTTATATAATATAACAGTTATATAATCTAACAGTTATAAAATCTAACAGTTATATATATATCAACTGATATATATATAACTGATGCACAGAGCAGAAACAAATGCACAGCAGGATTCCGGCCACTGCGAGGCACGATGGGCGGAGCGGGGTTGCGACAGCGGAGGGCAGACGACTGGTGTTGGCGGGGCGTGTGCGTGTAGGCGTTGTGGTGGGGCAGTGGGGCGGAGGGCTAGCTGGGCTGGCGGAGCGGTGGCTGGAGGCGGTTGCATGGGCGGGGTGGAGCGGGGCAGGCGGACGAGTGGGGTTGGCTGGGGACGTGGGTGCGGGGACGGGGGAGGCGGAGCTGGAGGGCTGGGGCGTGGGTGGCTTGGTTGGGCGGACGCAGGGATGTAGGCGGAGGGCAGGGCTGGGGACGGGCGAAGCGGGTGGAGGCTGGGCGGAGGCGCTGGGGCGGGTGGTGCGCGCTGGTCGTGACGCGGGTGGTGGGTGCGGGTGCTGGGTGGGTTTGCGCGTGCAGGCGGAGGGTGGGGTTGGTGGTTGCATGGGCGGAGGCGGAGGCAGGGCAGAGGCGGAGGCAGGGGGCGAAGGCGGGGGAAAAAGGCTGGGCAGTGGCTAGTGTGGGGGGTTGCATGCATGGGAGGGGGAAGCTGGTTTCATGCTGGAGAAGTAAAAATAAAATAGAGGAGGGAGAAGGAAGGAAGAGCAGAGAGCAGAAGGATGTTACGTACCCATTTTCTTTTTTTTTTCTTCTGAAGCAAAGTAAAGTGAAGTGATGCGGAGCAGTAAATGAAGGGAGAGAGTAGCAGATTTTATTCAGAAAAATTTAGAGTCCCCGTGCAACGAAATGATGATTGTCACAGTGGCTCTTCAGTTTCTGAATGGACAAGGGCTCCAAAAATTTGAACGTTGGAAAATTTGGGTACCAATTTGTGTGGCGTAACGGACCAGTTTGCACTCCGTTAACCCATTAATAGTCTGCAACGCCGAACTCCGATTGACACAAACAAATATACCGTTTTGATCAGCGCGACGAGGCGGACACAACGGTATGAAGATATTGGTGGTTTGACATTGTTTGCGAAGTGGCGAATCTTAATAACCCATTTGCACGAGTGAACATTTTTACTAGCAATTAAAAGAGAAATTTGACGAAACGAAATGCGCTGCTATGATCAGAATATTTTTCATATGCAACATTGTGAAAAATATTTGGGTTCGGACGATAGAAAATTTACCCATAAAATTAAAACTAATATGTAAATTTGACGAGCGAAATTTTCTACAATATTTTTCGACGAAATTTGACGTACGCCTATGTCTATCTAGACGCATCCCAAATGTGAAGTTTGAACGTCAACGGAAATTGTTTGTGAATATTTGAAATTTCTATTACGGAGAATGCAGCAAAACACCGAAGAATAAGATCGACGGAGCTAAAGATGTCCGAATTTTGAAAAACGAAAAATGACGCCTTTGTCAGAAAATGATTTAGAATTTTTCTATGTAAAAATATTTAGGTTCGGAAGATGAAATTTTCACGCTTTAAAATGAACTGATGTGCAGTAAAACGTGCCTGAAGTTTACTGCGGTATTTTCCGACGAAACTTTACCCATATCTACAATCATCTTGGCGCAATTTAGAAACAAAGTTTGGACGCCGATTGAAATCGTATGAAAGTTTCACATTTTTAATTAAAATAACGGTTCTAAAATTTTTAAATTGGGTCAGAATTTCAGGGTCGTTACATTCTCCCCTACTCAAGACTTTTCGTCCTCGAAAAGGAACAAAGTAAAGAGTGGAAGAACAAATAACAAAGATACAATGGATTTAGAATAGATCATTGAATATAGTAAAGAGTATAGAATGGAATTTACCTTCAACAGACAATTCTGGATTAGAATCCCGGATACTCTCCTCGGTTTCCCAAGTGCAATCCCGATCATCGGGACTCCATTGGACTTTGACTAGGCTAACCGACTTCCTTCTAAGTTGCTTTGTATCCCTATCAACAATACGAAGTGGTCTCCTCTCTATAGTCAAATCCGGCTCAATATCAACTTCATCTAACTGAGCAATAGGAATGGTCAAGGATGGATCGTGTACCACTTTCCGAAGATGTGAAACATGGAAGACGTTGTGCACGCCCTCAAATTTCTCCGGTAGTGCAACTCTGTAGGCTAGTGTACCAATTCTCTCAGTGATAGTGAATGGTCCAACAAATCTAGGAGCGAGCTTCCCTCTACGACCAAATCGAATAACATTCTTCAAAGGTGATACCTTAAGGAATACCTTATCCCCAATCAGGAATTCTAAATCTCTTCTACGCCTATCAGCATAGCTCTTCTGTCTATCCTGTGCGGTCTTCATCTTTCTTCTGATTTCATTTACCTTCTCGGATGCTTCTATAATCATATCCGGGCCAAGAATTTATCGATCACCAGGTTCAATCCAACAAGCTGGCGATTTGCATGGCCGTCCATATAAAGCTTCGAACGGTGCCATGTCGATACTTGCCTGAATATAAAGGTGGTTAAATTTCAATTCAAATTTACTTATTCAAATTGAAATTTTGATTTACCTGATAACTGTTATTATAAGTGAATTCAACCAAATGGAGATGGTCTTCCCAAGATCCACCGAAATCAATAATGCAGGCACGGAGCAGATCCTCTAAAATCTGATTCACCCTTTCAGTTTGGCCATCTGTCTGAGGATGATAAGCTGTGCTCAGATTCAGTTTAGTGCCCAAGACGTCCTGAAATGCCTTCCAGAATTTACTAGTGAATAAAGGGTCTCTATCGCACACAATACTAGATGGAACCCCACGTAGTCTAACAATCTCTCTCATATATATCTCGGCCAAACTCAAAGCAGTACGAGTGGTCTTAACCGGAATAAAGTGAGCAGATTTTGTCAACCTATCAACAATCACCCATATACTCTCGTTACCTTTTCTGGTCCTCGGTAACCCATCAATGAAGTCCATAGAAATCTGATCCCATTTCCAACACGGAATCTCTAGGGGTTGAAGTAATCCTGCAGTCTTCTGGTGATCGGCCTTAACTTGTTGGCAAGTGGTGCATCTACTGACATATATAGAAATATCCCTCTTCATCCCACTCCACCAATATAAACGCTTCATATTTCGGTACATCTTTGTGACACCAGGATGAAATGAAAGTGATGACCGATGGTTTTCTCTAAGCACTTCTTGTCTCAATCCATCAACATTAGGAACGCAAATACGATTGTCAATCCTCAGAACTCCATTACTATCTATCTGTGCTCCCACTTTACTGTCGGTATTTCCAACTCTACCAAGCACTAACTCCTTCATGCGATAGAGCAAGGTGTCCTCATATTGTTTGTCCTTGATGCGATCCACAAGAGATGGGGAGATAACAAGCTGAAATAGCATGCCTTCTACAAGATTACAGCATGACAATGCTTTGCTACGGCTCAAAGCATCAGCTACAACATTTGCTTTCCCAGGAGTATAATTGATATCGAGATCATATGCAGCTAAGAATTCAAGCCATCGAACTTGTCTCTGGTTCAAATCCTTCTGAGAAAAGATATACCTCAAGGACTTATGATCGGTGAATAATTCAAATTTGATTCCCAAAAGATGATGCCTCCACAGTTTCAGAGCAAATACAACTGCAAGAAGCTCTAGATCATGAGTTGCATAGTTTACTTCATGGATCTTCAACTGGCGGCCAGCATAAGCAATAACCTTTCCGCTTTGCATAAGAACAGCGCCTAAACCTTCTCGGCAAGCATCTGTATAGACAGTTAATTCTTCACTTCCATCGATCACTGCAAGAACTGGAGCTGAAGTTAACTTACGCTTCAATTCATTAAAAGCTGATTCGCACTTCTCACTCCAAATAAACTTGACATCCTTTCGGGTTAAAGCAGTGAGTGGGGCAGAAATCCGGGCAAAGTGCTCAATAAATCTACGATAATAGCCGGCCAAGCCCAAGAAGCTACGGATATCAGTAGGAGTTTTGGGAGTCTCCCAATCCTGTAGATAAATTTCAAATTAGAAAGGGATAAGAGGGATGGAATAGAAATAACAAATCGGATAGAACTTACATTGATTACGGCGATCTTAGCTGGATCGACCGAAATCCCATTTTCAGAAACTATGTGGCCCAGGAATCTCACTTCGTCTCGCCAGAAGTGGCATTTAGAGAATTTGGCCTTAAGTTGATGATTTCGGAGAGTTTCCAGAACATAAGCAAGATGTGCCTCATGCTCCTTCTTATCTTTGGAGAAGACGAGAATATCATCAATGAAAACAAGAACAAACTTGTTAAGAACATCGCGGAAGACTCGATTCATCAAGTCGACGAAATAAGCAGGTGCGTTGGTCAAACCGAATGGCATAACCAACCATTCATAGAATCCGTTCTCCGTACGGAAGGCTGTCTTATGAATACTATCTTCTGCTACTCTGAGTTGGTGGAACCCAGTGGCAAGATCAAGTTGGGAGAAAACTTTAGCTCCATGGAGCTGATCGAATAAATCATTGATGCGAGGCATCGGATAGCGATTCTTGAGAGTGCGTTTGTTCAGTTCCCTATAATCAACACACATGCGAAGAGACCCATCCGATTTGGTGACAAATACAACTACGGCGCCCCATTCAGAACAACTTCTCCTAATCAAACCTCTAGCAAATAGATCATCAATTTGAGTTTTAAGTTCAGCTTTTTCTTTAGGAGCCATCCTTCTGTGAGGAAGAACTACGGGAGTAGCTCCTGGAATAAGATCAATGCGAAAATCGATTTCCCGTTTAGGCGGTAGGGAGTTGACCTCTCCAAATACATCGGGAAATTTCCGAACAATGGGGGTAGTGCTAAGATCATCCGGGTGAGCATCAAGAGAGAATATGAAGCTTCCGGCATATTTCTGTGGTGATTTGCATTCAATGACAAGCGGTAGGCCCTTGTCATTGACTAGAGAAACAGAACGAGCCTTGCAAGAAATAACAGCATCGAATTTCCTTAACCAATCAGCACCTAACAAAATGTCAAATGCTGCGAAGCCAAGAACATAAAAATCCCAAGTGAATCGATATCTTCCATACAAGAGCCCAACCTCTTTACAAATTCTGCTGAGGTTGGCAAGTCCTCCAATAGGGTTGGAGACGCATAAGGAAGTAGTAGCAAGAGTAGGTTCTAAGTTGAGCTTATTGCAAAGATCAATAGATATGAAGCTATGAGAAGCACCAGTATCGAATAATACCCTAATAGGTAAATCATGTAATGAAAAAGTACTTCGTAAGGTACCTTGGTCATCCTGAGCAGGCGGTGTAGGAGTGGTGATGGCAAAAACTCCAAATGGTGTGCCACGCTTGTACAGTGGGCAGTCTTTCTTGAAATGACCTGGCTGGAGGCAGACATAGCACAAGTCTTTCCTAGTCGTAGAAGGTGGTGGAACAGCAGCTCCTGAAGATGGACAACTATTAGCATAATGGCCCTTCTTATCGCATTTGAAGCAAGTGATATTAGCAAGGTCGATTGGGCTTTTCTGAGCATATCCCAATCCTGAAGTCTTCTGCCAAGCTTTCTTTTGTTGATCAAAGTTCATCTTCCTCTTCCCGAGCTGACTAGAGGAGGGCTGAGTAGGAGCAGCCTTGGCAGTAGGTCCCCTAGGCTTTGCCTCATATCTAAGAGCATAGTCAACAAGCTCTGTGAAGGTGCAATGAGTGTGGCCAGTAAGCAAGTCATAATACTCTGTTCTAGCTCCCAAAATGAACTTCTCGTTCTTTAGAAGCGGTGTATCAATCAATCCCGGGCCGAACTTGGAGAGTTCGTTGAATTTCCTCTCGTACTCAGAAAAAGTCATACTGCCCTGCTTAAGATCCATAAAAGCTCTATAAAGTTGGGTTTTCCCAGCAGCGGGCATCCATTGTGCCGAAAAAGTATCCCTAATCAAAAGATAGGCAAGATGAATAACATTTCAAGATTAAGAGAAAAATTTAGACTACGAATCCAAATAATTTTATACCTAAACTGGGCCCATGTGATGGTGTTCTCCTCGATACGCGAAGTAACTGATTCCCACCAATCTTGCGCGGCATCCTGAAGTTGCCAGGCAGCAAGCTGACGCTTCTGAGCATCAGTGATCTCTAGACCAGAAAATATCTTCTCTAAACCTTTAAGCCATTGCTGAGCCTCAATAATGTTCTCGGATCCAGAAAACTTAATACCTCCCAGTTGTGAATATTCCTTACTAAGAATGGTAAATTTGACAGGAGCTGGAGCGACAGGTGCAGCCTGAGCAGGACCATGGCCCCTTCCTCCCCTATGGTTTCCTCTGGTACCCATCCTGAAATACCAAAGAGATCTTTAAAACCAAAGGATAGAAAATCATAGAGTTTTTAAGGAAAGTCTAATCACTGAATCAAAAGAAGTTTGAAATGAGAGGATTTGGATATTGAACCGATTCTCCTCATTCTAGGGTATTGCTACCCTATCTCTAATGAGTTTATATATAATCCCAACTAAGGTTTTTAGGGAAACCGAAGCTCTGATACCAACTGTAACAACCCGTATATTTGGACCATTTAAATTGACAATAATCCACACATGTCAACTTAAATAATACAAAACACGAATCGTTATGGGATTATAAATACATAAATGTAAATGAGAATCAATACAACATCACAGAACAGTCACAGAATAATGCAGCGGAAAAATACATCGTCATAATAGCAGTTCATGAAGCCACTATATAATATACAACAATGTCATAACATCAAGTGACTAAAGCCAAAAATGTCCAACAGACTAGGACATCAAAATAGGAATAGAAATAGACTGATAAAGATAAATGCTAAGCCTTCAGCATCTTCAACCAACCTTGATCAGCAACTGGATAGCTTCAGACTGACCCGAGCATATACAAAAGAAACACTCGAGTCAGGACTCAAAATCTTATACAATTAAATCAAGTGCAAGGTAATAGTTCATAACTTAAAGATGGGTGAAATAACATCTCTAAGGATCCGATAAACTATCTATATATACAATAGAATACGATAGGTAGATAATGTCTAATCAGTAAAGTACGATATTAAAATAGTGTTAAGTCATGGCCCATAACTCCCTTAACACATTTTTATTCCCAAGAGCATATACAAGACCGTAGTTTCCCCAAAACCGGAAGTCACCAGAGGGCAATCCATATACTAAAGGTACAAAACAAAACGTAGTGGTCGCGAATAGGATAATCAGTATGACAAGGTACATGAGGCGATACCAACTAGGATACTAGTAGTTGCGTGATCCGGACTGATGTTGAGCATAGCAGCTACTATCTCAACACCGCGAAACAACACTCCCAATCAAAGGGGTGCACCCAAATCGAATCACAAAAGTAATAGATATGGTATCGAAGAAGTGCGTCCGCTAGAGGTAGCGAACCTCAATGGCCCGGCGCGGCTCCTGTTTTAGTCATGTCAGGGGTCGTCCAATATCGTTCTCTTTCTTCAGTCAACGCGATCACCAAACCATCCACTTCATTCTGGATCAACACTTCGCGTGTAATAGTTATTAAAGTGGTTTTCGGTATCGACAGAGAGTATGTCCATATCCGATCCCGGACTCTTTAATAACTACGTATTTATTACCCAATGGTCATTTAAGTTAAAGTTTAAAACAAATCAAAGTCCGAAAGTCAAGGTGCAAATTTGACTTCCAAAATTTGACATTTCACGATTCAATTGATTTCGGATATTTAAAATCATATTTCCAAATGAAATCTGTAGTTCAACATTTAATTAACAATATAGTTAAGTATTCAAGTTCAATTTAATAACTCTCTTATTAAATTTAGTTCAAAATCAATTTATCCAAATTTACCGGTCAATTAAGTTCGAATCGTTAGATCAAATTCTATTTATCTCAATTCATGTTTACATTCATCGTTACATTAAATATAATCATAAATTTGATTAAATCGATTTCATTAGATTTAAAATCATTTACCTTTAAATTGTCGCTAAATTTAATCCATAAAACTTTAGTTAGTTTCGTATTCCATTTTAAGTCAAAATTTCCTAAATCTAAATTATTATTTATAACAAGTTTAAATCTATTTAATTTAAAACTTAGTTTAAATTTGAATCTACCAATCTAATAAATTAAATTATTAAATTCTAAAACTCACTTGTTTTAAATCTTATTTCAATCAAATTCTCCAATTCATTTTTCTTCAATTAAATAGATTTATTAATTCGTTTCAATTTAATCCATTAATTTATTCCAATAAATCCATTAATTTATTTTAGTTAAATCCATTAATTTATTTCAAATAGATCCATTAATTTATTTCAATTAAATCCATTAATTTATTTCAATTAAATCCATTTATTTATTTCAAATAAATCCATTAATTTATTTCAATTAAATCCATTAATTTATTTCAATTAAATCCATTAAGTCGTTACTTGATTTCCAAACAACTTATTAAGTTCATTTCTCAATTTCAAATAGATTTCAATTTCAAAATAATTTTGTTGACCAATCGAGTTTCTTATTTTTAATTGTCTATCCTAGGCCAAGTTATTTAAGTGGGTATTTATCATTTCAACCCGATATCATTCAATATAAAACAAATCATAACAAAGGGAACTTGCAGTGTGATAACTGGGATGGTGTCAAAGTAAATAAACAAGCAATAGCAACCATACATAACAAATTAACAATTTATTCAAATAATCCCGAAATAACCATATTAACTTACATTAGTTAATTATGCAAATTAATATAATTATTCCTAGAATCCAACGGATTAAAGATTATCACATTTATATTTTTACTTGGTGTCCGTTATCAAATTTCTACATCAATCGTACTTATCAATTTTAATATCACTATTATTTACTCTAGTTAACATCGTATTACAGTTCAACATGTTTAAACAATATATGGCGTCAACTTTTAGAAATTAACAATTCATTTCAACCAAATTTTAACAATCAACAATTTAATATCCAGATTAATATTAACAACAATTATCACTTGATTATCATAGCATAATAGATTGAGTCGTGAATATAAAATATTCACCTTTCGTGGTTGGAGGAGATGGTGCGGCACGAAGAAAATAGACAAAATAGACCCTAATAGGCACGACGCTAAAAGAACACCAACTGTAATCAAACAAATAATTTATCAATAATTCGTTTATTGCCATATATATGTCGATTGAATATATATATAAACCATACCAACGACGAAGCAGGATAGATTCGACGAGCGGGATGGGAATACTTATACTTCCGGATCAATAGCAGGAGCTGAAACAACATAGCAACAGTATGTGAGCAAACCCAACATTTCAAAATATATATACTGTTATATAATATAACAGTTATATAATCTAACAGTTATAAAATCTAACAGTTATATATATATCAACTGATATATATATAACTGATGCACAGAGCAGAAACAGATGCACAGCAGGATTCCGGCCACTGCGAGGCACGATGGGCGGAGCGGGGTTGCGACAGCGGAGGGCAGACGACTGGTGTTGGCGGGGCGTGTGCGTGTAGGCGTTGTGGTGGGGCAGTGGGGCGGAGGGCTAGCTGGGCTGGCGGAGCGGTGGCTGGAGGCGGTTGCATGGGCGGGGTGGAGCGGGGCAGGCGGACGAGTGGGGTTGGCTGGGGACGTGGGTGCGGGGACGGGGGAGGCGGAGCTGGAGGGCTGGGGCGTGGGTGGCTTGGTTGGGCGGACGCAGGGATGTAGGCGGAGGGCAGGGCTGGGGACGGGCGAAGCGGGTGGAGGCTGGGCGGAGGCGCTGGGGCGGGTGGTGCGCGCTGGTCGTGACGCGGGTGCTGGGTGCGGGTGCTGGGTGGGTTTGCGCGTGCAGGCGGAGGGTGGGGTTGGTGGTTGCATGGGCGGAGGCGGAGGCAGGGCGGAGGCGGAGGCAGGGGGCGAAGGCGGGGGAAAAAGGCTGGGCAGTGGCTAGTGTGGGGGGTTGCATGCATGGGAGGGGGAAGCTGGTTTCATGCTGGAGAAGTAAAAATAAAATAGAGGAGGGAGAAGGAAGGAAGAGCAGAGAGCAGAAGGATGTTACGTACCCATTTTCTTTTTTTTTTCTTCTGAAGCAAAGTAAAGTGAAGTGATGCGGAGCAGTAAATGAAGGGAGAGGGTAGCAGATTTTATTCAGAAAAATTTAGAGTCCCCGTGCAACGAAATGATGATTGTCACAGTGGCTCTTCAGTTTCTGAATGGACAAGGGCTCCAAAAATTTGAACGTTGGAAAATTTGGGTACCAATTTGTGTGGCGTAACGGACCAGTTTGCACTCCGTTAACCCATTAATAGTCTGCAACGCCGAACTCCGATTGACACAAACAAATATACCGTTTTGATCAGCGCGACGAGACGGACACAACGGTATGAAGATATTGGTGGTTTGACATTGTTTGCGAAGTGGCGAATCTTAATAACCCATTTGCACGAGTGAACATTTTTACTAGCAATTAAAAGCGAAATTTGACGAAACGAAATGCGCTGCTATGATCAGAATATTTTTCATATGCAACATTGTGAAAAATATTTGGGTTCGGACGATAGAAAATTTACCCATAAAATTAAAACTAATATGTAAATTTGACGAGCGAAATTTTCTACAATATTTTTCGACGAAATTTGACGTACGCCTATGTCTATCTAGACGCATCCCAAATGTGAAGTTTAAACGTCAACGGAAATTGTTTGTGAATATTTGAAATTTCTATTACGGAGAATGCAGCAAAGCACCGAAGAATAAGATCGACGGAGCTAAAGATGTCCGAATTTTGAAAAACGAAAAATGACGCCTTTGTCAGAAAATGATTTAGAATTTTTCTATGTAAAAATATTTAGGTTCGGAAGATGAAATTTTCACGCTTTAAAATGAACTGATGTGCAGTAAAACGTGCCTGAAGTTTACTGCGGTATTTTCCGACGAAACTTTACCCATATCTACAATCATCTTGGCGCAATTTAGAAACAAAGTTTGGACGCCGATTGAAATCGTATGAAAGTTTCACATTTTTAATTAAAATAACGGTTCTAAAATTTTTAAATTGGGTCGGAATTTCAGGGTCGTTACATTCTCCCCTACTCAAGACTTTTCGTCCTCGAAAAGGAACAAAGTAAAGAGTGGAAGAACAAAAGATACAATGGATTTAGAATAGATCATTGAATATAGTAAAGAGTATAGAATGGAATTTACCTTCAACAGACAATTCTGGATTAGAATCCCGGATACTCTCCTCGGTTTCCCAAGTGCAATCCCGATCATCGGGACTCCATTGGACTTTGACTAGGCTAACCGACTTCCTTCTAAGTTGCTTTGTATCCCTATCAACAATACGAAGTGGTCTCCTCTCTATAGTCAAATCCGGCTCAATATCAACTTCATCTAACTGAGCAATAGGAATGGTCAAGGATGGATCGTGTACCACTTTCCGAAGATGTGAAACATGGAAGACGTTGTGCACGCCCTCAAATTTCTCCGGTAGTGCAACTCTGTAGGCTAGTGTACCAATTCTCTCAGTGATAGTGAATGGTCCAACAAATCTAGGAGTGAGCTTCCCTCTACGACCAAATCGAATAACATTCTTCAAAGGTGATACCTTAAGGAATACCTTATCCCCAATCAGGAATTCTAAATCTCTTCTACGCCTATCAGCATAGCTCTTCTGTCTATCCTGTGCGGTCTTCATCTTTCTTCTGATTTCATTTACCTTCTCGGATGCTTCTATAATCATATCCGGGCCAAGAATTTATCGATCACCAGGTTCAATCCAACAAGCTGGCGATTTGCATGGCCGTCCATATAAAGCTTCGAACGGTGCCATGTCGATACTTGCCTGAATATAAAGGTGGTTAAATTTCAATTCAAATTTACTTATTCAAATTGAAATTTTGATTTACCTGATAACTGTTATTATAAGTGAATTCAACCAAATGGAGATGGTCTTCCCAAGATCCACCGAAATCAATAATGCAGGCACGAAGCAGATCCTCTAAAATCTGATTCACCCTTTCAGTTTGGCCATCTGTCTGAGGATGATAAGCTGTGCTCAGATTCAGTTTAGTGCCCAAGACGTCCTGAAATGCCTTCCAGAATTTACTAGTGAATAAAGGGTCTCTATCGCACACAATACTAGATGGAACCCCACGTAGTCTAACAATCTCTCTCATATATATCTCGGCCAAACTCAAAGCAGTACGAGTGGTCTTAACCGGAATAAAGTGAGCAGATTTTGTCAACCTATCAACAATCACCCATATACTCTCGTTACCTTTTCTGGTCCTCGGTAACCCATCAATGAAGTCCATAGAAATCTGATCCCATTTCCAACACGGAATCTCTAGGGGTTGAAGTAATCCTGCAGTCTTCTGGTGATCGGCCTTAACTTGTTGGCAAGTGGTGCATCTACTGACATATATAGAAATATCCCTCTTCATCCCACTCCACCAATATAAACGCTTCATATTTCGGTACATCTTTGTGACACCAGGATGAAATGAAAGTGATGACCGATGGTTTTCTCTAAGCACTTCTTGTCTCAATCCATCAACATTAGGAACGCAAATACGATTGTCAATCCTCAGAACTCCATTACTATCTATCTGTGCTCCCACTTTACTGTCGGTATTTCCAACTCTACCAAGCACTAACTCCTTCATGCGATAGAGCAAGGTGTCCTCATATTGTTTGTCCTTGATGCGATCCACAAGAGATGGGG
Organism: Allium fistulosum; assembly: GCA_030737815.1. Taxonomy (NCBI): domain Eukaryota; kingdom Viridiplantae; phylum Streptophyta; class Magnoliopsida; order Asparagales; family Amaryllidaceae; genus Allium; species Allium fistulosum. The sequence continues at coordinate 191,281,269 of CM060904.1, forward strand.
AGATAACAAGCTGAAATAGCATGCCTTCTACAAGATTACAGCATGACAATGCTTTGCTACGGCTCAAAGCATCAGCTACAACATTTGCTTTCCCAGGAGTATAATTGATATCGAGATCATATGCAGCTAAGAATTCAAGCCATCGAACTTGTCTCTGGTTCAAATCCTTCTGAGAAAAGATATACCTCAAGGACTTATGATCGGTGAATAATTCAAATTTGATTCCCAAAAGATGATGCCTCCACAGTTTCAGAGCAAATACAACTGCAAGAAGCTCTAGATCATGAGTTGCATAGTTTACTTCATGGATCTTCAATTGGCGGCCATCATAAGCAATAACCTTTCCGCTTTGCATAAGAACAGCGCCTAAACCTTCTCGGCAAGCATCTGTATAGACAGTTAATTCTTCACTTCCATCGATCACTGCAAGAACTGGAGCTGAAGTTAACTTACGCTTCAATTCATTAAAAGCTGATTCGCACTTCTCACTCCAAATAAACTTGACATCCTTTCGGGTTAAAGCAGTGAGTGGGGCAGAAATCCGGGCAAAGTGCTCAATAAATCTACGATAATAGCCGGCCAAGCCCAAGAAGCTACGGATATCAGTAGGAGTTTTGGGAGTCTCCCAATCCTGTAGATAAATTTCAAATTAGAAAGGGATAAGAGGGATGGAATAGAAATAACGAATCGGATAGAACTTACATTGATTACGGCGATCTTAGCTGGATCGACCGAAATCCCATTTTCAGAAACTATGTGGCCCAGGAATCTCACTTCGTCTCGCCAGAAGTGGCATTTAGAGAATTTGGCCTTAAGTTGATGATTTCGGAGAGTTTCCAAAACATAAGCAAGATGTGCCTCATGCTCCTTCTTATCTTTGGAGAAGACGAGAATATCATCAATGAAAACAAGAACAAACTTGTTAAGAACATCGCGGAAGACTCGATTCATCAAGTCGACGAAATAAGCAGGTGCGTTGGTCAAACCGAATGGCATAACCAACCATTCATAGAATCCGTTCTCCGTACGGAAGGCTGTCTTATGAATACTATCTTCTGCTACTCTGAGTTGGTGGAACCCAGTGGCAAGATCAAGTTGGGAGAAAACTTTAGCTCCATGGAGCTGATCGAATAAATCATTGATGCGAGGCATCGGATAGCGATTCTTGAGAGTGCGTTTGTTCAGTTCCCTATAATCAACACACATGCGAAGAGACCCATCCGATTTGGTGACAAATACAACTACGGCACCCCATTCAGAACAACTTCTCCTAATCAAACCTCTAGCAAATAGATCATCAATTTGAGTTTTAAGTTCAGCTTTTTCTTTAGGAGCCATCCTTCTGTGAGGAAGAACTACGGGAGTAGCTCCTGGAATAAGATCAATGCGAAAATTGATTTCCCGTTTAGGCGGTAGGGAGTTGACCTCTCCAAATACATCGGGAAATTTCCGAACAATGGGGGTAGTGCTAAGATCATCCGGGTGAGCATCAAGAGAGAATATGAAGCTTCCGGCATATTTCTGTGGTGATTTGCATTCAATGACAAGCGGTAGGCCCTTGTCATTGACTAGAGAAACAGAACGAGCCTTGCAAGAAATAACAGCATCGAATTTCCTTAACCAATCAGCACCTAACAAAATGTCAAATGCTGCGAAGCCAAGAACATAAAAATCCCAAGTGAATCGATATCTTCCATACAAGAGCCCAACCTCTTTACAAATTCTGCTGAGGTTGGCAAGTCCTCCAATAGGGTTGGAGACGCATAAGGAAGTAGTAGCAAGAGTAGGTTCTAAGTTGAGCTTATTGCAAAGATCAATAGATATGAAGCTATGAGAAGCACCAGTATCGAATAATACCCTAATAGGTAAATCATGTAATGAAAAAGTACTTCGTAAGGTACCTTGGTCATCCTGAGCAGGCGGTGTAGGAGTGGTGATGGCAAAAACTCCAGATGGTGTGCCACGCTTGTACAGTGGGCAGTCTTTCTTGAAATGACCTGGCTGGAGGCAGACATAGCACAAGTCTTTCCTAGTCGTAGAAGGTGGTGGAACAGCAGCTCCTGAAGATGGACAACTATTAGCATAATGGCCCTTCTTATCGCATTTGAAGCAAGTGATATTAGCAAGGTCGATTGGGCTTTTCTGAGCATATCCCAATCCTGAAGTCTTCTGCCAAGCTTTCTTTTGTTGATCAAAGTTCATCTTCCTCTTCCCGAGCTGACTAGAGGAGGGCTGAGTAGGAGCAGCCTTGGCAGTAGGTCCCCTAGGCTTTGCCTCATATCTAAGAGCATAGTCAACAAGCTCTGTGAAGGTGCAATGAGTGTGGCCAGTAAGCAAGTCATAATACTCTGGTCTAGCTCCCAAAATGAACTTCTCGTTCTTTAGAAGCGGTGTATCAATCAATCCCGGGCCGAACTTGGAGAGTTCGTTGAATTTCCTCTCGTACTCAGAAAAAGTCATACTGCCCTGCTTAAGATCCATAAAAGCTCTATAAAGTTGGGTTTTCCCAGCAGCGGGCATCCATTGTGCCGAAAAAGTATCCCTAATCAAAAGATAGGCAAGATGAATAACATTTCAAGATTAAGAGAAAAATTTAGACTACGAATCCAAATAATTTTATACCTAAACTGGGCCCATGTGATGGTGTTCTCCTCGATACGCGAAGTAACTGATTCCCACCAATCTTGCGCGGCATCCTGAAGTTGCCAGGCAGCAAGCTGACGCTTCTGAGCATCAGTGATCTCTAGACCAGAAAATATCTTCTCTAAACCTTTAAGCCATTGCTGAGCCTCAATAATGTTCTCGGATCCAGAAAACTTAATACCTCCCAGTTGTGAATATTCCTTACTAAGAATGGTAAATTTGACAGGAGCTGGAGCGACAGGTGCAGCCTGAGCAGGACCATGGCCCCTTCCTCCCCTATGGTTTCCTCTGGTACCCATCCTGAAATACCAAAGAGATCTTTAAAACCAAAGGATAGAAAATCATAGAGTTTTTAAGGAAAGTCTAATCACTGAATCAAAAGAAGTTTGAAATGAGAGGATTTGGATATTGAACCGATTCTCCTCATTCTAGGGTATTGCTACCCTATCTCTAATGAGTTTATATATAATCCCAACTAAGGTTTTTAGGGAAACCGAAGCTCTGATACCAACTGTAACAACCCGTATATTTGGACCATTTAAATTGACAATAATCCACACATGTCAACTTAAATAATACAAAACACGAATCGTTATGGGATTATAAATACATAAATGTAAATGAGAATCAATACAACATCACAGAACAGTCACAGAATAATGCAGCGGAAAAATACATCGTCATAATAGCAGTTCATGAAGCCACTATATAATATACAACAATGTCATAACATCAAGTGACTAAAGCCAAAAATGTCCAACAGACTAGGACATCAAAATAGGAATAGAAATAGACTGATAAAGATAAATGCTAAGCCTTCAGCATCTTCAACCAACCTTGATCAGCAACTGGATAGCTTCAGACTGACCCGAGCATATACAAAAGAAACACTCGAGTCAGGACTCAAAATCTTATACAATTAAATCAAGTGCAAGGTAATAGTTCATAACTTAAAGATGGGTGAAATAACATCTCTAAGGATCCGATAAACTATCTATATATACAATAGAATACGATAGGTAGATAATGTCTAATCAGTAAAGTACGATATTAAAATAGTGTTAAGTCATGGCCCATACCACCCTTAACACATTTTTATTCCCAAGAGCATATAAGACCGTAGTTTCCCCAAAACCGGAAGTCACCAGAGGGCAATCCATATACTAAAGGTACAAAACAAAACGTAGTGGTCGCGAATAGGATAATCAGTATGACAAGGTACATGAGGCGATACCAACTAGGATACTAGTAGTTGCGTGATCCGGACTGATGTTGAGCATAGCAGCTACTATCTCAACACCGCGAAACAACACTCCCAATCAAAGGGGTGCACCCAAATCGAATCACAAAAGTAATAGATATGGTATCGAAGAAGTGCGTCCGCTAGAGGTAGCGAACCTCAATGGCCTGGCGCGGCTCCTGTTTTAGTCATGTCAGGGGTCGTCCAATATCGTTCTCTTTCTTCAGTCAACGCGATCACCAAACCATCCACTTCATTCTGGATCAACACTTCGCGTGTAATAGTTATTAAAGTGGTTTTCGGTATCGATAGAGAGTATGTCCATATCCGATCCCGGACTCTTTAATAACTACGTATTTATTACCCAATGGTCATTTAAGTTAAAGTTTAAAACAAATCAAAGTCCGAAAGTCAAGGTGCAAATTTGACTTCCAAAATTTGACATTTCACGATTCAATTGATTTCGGATATTTAAAATCATATTTCCAAATGAAATCTGTAGTTCAACATTTAATTAACAATATAGTTAAGTATTCAAGTTCAATTTAATAACTCTCTTATTAAATTTAGTTCAAAATCAATTTATCCAAATTTACCGGTCAATTAAGTTCGAATCGTTAGATCAAATTCTATTTATCTCAATTCATGTTTACATTCATCGTTACATTAAATATAATCATAAATTTGATTAAATCGATTTCATTAGATTTAAAATCATTTACCTTTAAATTGTCGCTAAATTTAATCCATAAAACTTTAGTTAGTTTCGTATTCCATTTTAAGTCAAAATTTCCTAAATCTAAATTATTATTTATAACAAGTTTAAATCTATTTAATTTAAAACTTAGTTTAAATTTGAATCTACCAATCTAATAAATTAAATTGTTAAATTCTAAAACTCACTTGTTTTAAATCTTATTTCAATCAAATTCTCCAATTCATTTTTCTTCAATTAAATAGATTTATTAATTCGTTTCAATTTAATCCATTAATTTATTCCAATAAATCCATTAATTTATTTTAGTTAAATCCATTAATTTATTTCAAATAGATCCATTAATTTATTTCAATTAAATCCATTAATTTATTTCAATTAAATCCATTTATTTATTTTAAATAAATCCATTAATTTATTTCAATTAAATCCATTAATTTATTTCAATTAAATCCATTAAGTCGTTACTTGATTTCCAAACAACTTATTAAGTTCATTTCTCAATTTCAAATAGATTTCAATTTCAAAATAATTTTGTTGACCAATCGGGTTTCTTATTTTTAATTGTCTATCCTAGGCCAAGTTATTTAAGTGGGTATTTATCATTTCAACCCGATATCATTCAATATAAAACAAATCATAACAAAGGGAACTTGCAGTGTGATAACTGGGATGGTGTCAAAGTAAATAAACAAGCAATAGCAACCATACATAACAAATTAACAATTTATTCAAATAATCCCAAAATAACCATATTAACTTACATTAGTTAATTATGCAAATTAATATAATTATTCCTAGAATCCAACGGATTAAAGATTATCACATTTATATTTTTACTTGGTGTCCGTTATCAAATTTCTACATCAATCGTACTTATCAATTTTAATATCACTATTATTTACTCTAGTTAACATCGTATTACAGTTCAACATGTTTAAACAATATATGGCGTCAACTTTTAGAAATTAACAATTCATTTCAACCAAATTTTAACAATCAACAATTTAATATCCAGATTAATATTAACAACAATTATCACTTGATTATCATAGCATAATAGATTGAGTCGTGAATATAAAATATTCACCTTTCGTGGTTGGAGGAGATGGTGCGGCACGAAGAAAATAGACAAAATAGACCCTAATAGGCACGACGCTAAAAGAACACCAACTGTAATCAAACAAATAATTTATCAATAATTCGTTTATTGCCATATATATGTCGATTGAATATATATATAAACCATACCAACGACGAAGCAGGATAGATTCGACGAGCGGGATGGGAATACTTATACTTCCGGATCAATAGCAGGAGCTGAAACAACATAGCAACAGTATGTGAGCAAACCCAACATTTCAAAATATATATACTGTTATATAATATAACAGTTATATAATCTAACAGTTATAAAATCTAACAGTTATATATATATCAACTGATATATATATAACTGATGCACAGAGCAGAAACAGATGCACAGCAGGATTCCGGCCACTGCGAGGCACGATGGGCGGAGCGGGGTTGCGACAGCGGATGGCAGACGACTGGTGTTGGCGGGGCGTGTGCGTGTAGGCGTTGTGGTGGGGCAGTGGGGCGGAGGGCTAGCTGGGCTGGCGGAGCGGTGGCTGGAGGCGGTTGCATGGGCGGGGTGGAGCGGGGCAGGCGGACGAGTGGGGTTGGCTGGGGACGTGGGTGCGGGGACGGGAGAGGCGGAGCTGGAGGGCTGGGGCGTGGGTGGCTTGGTTGGGCGGAAGCAGGGATGTAGGCGGAGGGCAGGGCTGGGGACGGGTGAAGCGGGTGGAGGCTGGGCGGAGGCGCTGGGGCGGGTGGTGCGCGCTGGTCGTGACGCGGGTGGTGGGTGCGGGTGCTGGGTGGGTTTGCGCGTGCAGGCGGAGGGTGGGGTTGGTGGTTGCATGGGCGGAGGCGGAGGCAGGGCGGAGGCGGAGGCAGGGGGCGAAGGCGGGGGAAAAAGGCTGGGCAGTGGCTAGTGTGGGGGGTTGCATGCATGGGAGGGGGAAGCTGGTTTCATGCTGGAGAAGTAAAAATAAAATAGAGGAGGGAGAAGGAAGGAAGAGCAGAGAGCAGAAGGATGTTACGTACCCATTTTCTTTTTTTTTCTTCTGAAGAAAAGTAAAGTGAAGTGATGCGGAGCAGTAAATGAAGGGAGAGGGTAGCAGATTTTATTCAGAAAAATTTAGAGTCCCCGTGCAACGAAATGATGATTGTCACAGTGGCTCTTCAGTTTCTGAATGGACAAGGGCTCCAAAAATTTGAACGTTGGAAAATTTGGGTACCAATTTGTGTGGCGTAACGGACCAGTTTGCACTCCGTTAACCCATTAATAGTCTGCAACGCCGAACTCCGATTGACACAAACAAATATACCGTTTTGATCAGCGCGACGAGGCGGACACAACGGTATGAAGATATTGGTGGTTTGACATTGTTTGCGAAGTGGCGAATCTTAATAACCCATTTGCATGAGTGAACATTTTTACTAGCAATTAAAAGCGAAATTTGACGAAACGAAATGCGCTGCTATGATCAGAATATTTTTCATATGCAACATTGTGAAAAATATTTGGGTTCAGACGATAGAAAATTTACCCATAAAATTAAAACTAATATGTAAATTTGACGAGCGAAATTTTCTAAAATATTTTTCGACGAAATTTGACGTACGCCTATGTCTATCTAGACGCATCCCAAATGTGAAGTTTGAACGTCAACGGAAATTGTTTGTGAATATTTGAAATTTCTATTACGGAGAATGCAGCAAAACACCGAAGAATAAGATCGACGGAGCTAAAGATGTCCGAATTTTGAAAAACGAAAAATGACGCCTTTGTCAGAAAATGATTTAGAATTTTTCTATGTAAAAATATTTAGGTTCGGAAGATGAAATTTTCACGCTTTAAAATGAACTGATGTGCAGTAAAACGTGCCTGAAGTTTACTGCGGTATTTTCCGACGAAACTTTACCCATATCTACAATCATCTTGGCGCAATTTAGAAACAAAGTTTGGACGCCGATTGAAATCGTATGAAAGTTTCACATTTTTAATTAAAATAACGGTTCTAAAATTTTTAAATTGGGTCGGAATTTCAGGGTCGTTACAATATACAAGCTCCTTATGCGTAAATAAGAGATAAAAATAAAGCACCACATCACATCACAAGCAAAGCACATGGAGAGGGAGTGGGCTTCATGGTCGGCCGAATGGTGATAGGAAGGGATGAGGTGGAATGGTGATGCAAGCATGCTTAGGTAAGGAAATAATATCATGATATTTTTGGTGCAAAACTTTTCTGTAAGTACCCACCTCCATTCTCACTTCTCTACACACAAATTCTCATCTTCTCCTTCCTCTCAAGCTATTTCAATGATTTCCTACCTTAAAAAATATGGTGAAAAATATGGCCAAAAAAAATGAAATTATATAGCATACATACATACATACATACATACATACATACATACATATATATATATATATATATATATATATATATATATTAGTACTCCACTTCAAAACCAATTGCAATCACCTTCTTTCTCCTTCACAGCACATGGCCACCATCCTCCATCACCAAAGCCAAGCTCACCTCCATTTGCAAGCTTAGGCAGAGCTTTCCCAAGGTCCCAGGTTCAATTCCATAAGCTTTGCTTCGATCGTAGCGAAGTAATAGTCCGCTTTCCTAAGTTTGATATCCAATAAAGGTGAGAGAACTCTATAAAATATGTATATATACAACTACAACAAAAAAGAGCTTTTGCAGCGTTTTAATAATGCTGCCATAAACATTCGCAGCGTTTCGAAGAACGCTGCCTAACGTTATGCTGCAATAGAGTCGGGGAATACTGCAGCGTTTCTAAAATGTTGCTGAAAAACGGCTATTCAAGCTTTTGCGAAACGCTGCAGTAAATAAATTTGCAGCGTTTTTGAGAACGTAGTCTAATAGCATGTTTCAAGTAGAACCAGTAATAAACAGCAGTTTTTAAAAGCTGCAAAAATATTTTGCAGCATTTTCATTTTTCTTCAGTTTGATTTTCTACAGTATTTGTTACTTTTAGTATTGGAGCTCTTTTTAAACGCTGCGGTATATCAATAATTTTGCTTCATTTTACAATTACTGCAGCAGTTTTAAAACAATTATAAATGCATTGAATAATGTATTCAAAAAAAATTGCTCAATTTATAGAACACTAATATATATAATCTGATATTATAAGAAGTCATAAAAGTTAAACATAATCAAAGCTACATCAATTTCATACACCATAAAATTTAGTCATATACAACATTTCATATGTTTTAACCACAAATGTTGACGATATAAAATCTTACGAAAAGTTCTTGCTATGAATCATGGAAAGTACAAGCCCATCTTCTTCAAAAGTCCAATATGCCTATAAAAATGCAATTAAAGATTAGCAACAGAGAACAAATATGGTAAAATGTGAAAATTTTGAAATGACATTTATTTAACTGTAATGACGGGTACATCAGTGATTCATATACATAGTAATGACAATTATATCACTAGCAACACCTTCCTTTAACTACATTTCAAAAGTCTGTGTTCATTTGTAGTTGGCATTTTCAAGTTGTTCATTTTCTATTTAGTTGCTGTTACATTTCATCTACCCTCCTTCAACTACAACCTGCATTACATTTCCTCGGTAGCAACAGCTTCCCCATCAACCACAACACTGCACCATTCCAAAACCATCAAACTCCATCAAATACCCCAATCACAACCATCCACTTCACCTACACCACTTAGAATCCACTTCAGCCACTCCGACTACAATCCACGCATCACTTCAATCATTTTGCCAAAACCAACATCCTACAACCTTCAACTCCTCCCTGCCCCTGCAACGACCTGCCACTTACATCCAACCTTCAACATCATTATATGTATATGAGTGTATGTGTTAGTAAATGTATATGCATGTGTGTCTATACACAATTTGTAGCCCCTTTGGTATAACCATTGGGTTGAGAATTAAATATGAGGGTAAATGGATCTTAGTTAATTTTTATAAAATTATTTATTATTATTATTATACTTAGTTAATTATTCATAAAATATATTACTACTACTACTACTACTACTACTATTTAGTTGTTATTTTAATAATACTTAGTCAATTTGTATAAACTTAGTTAATTTCTATAAACTTAGTTAATTTATTATTATTACTGTTATCGTTTAATTATTATTATTATTATTACAAATCTTAGTTAACTTATTATTATTATTATAAATCCGAATTACAAATCTTGGTTAATTTATTATTATTAGTTATTTTTATTGTATTTTAAAGATAGTAAACTGACATTACCACTGTACGGTGAAAACGACCAACAATTTTCTATAGATTACAAAATAAACATTAAATTCAAATTTAACCACTCAAATCCAATTCCAATCATACCTGTCTTATTTTTGAAAAATATATTGTTGGGCGTAAATTTTGAATTTAATTTATTGTCCCTCATCTGTACAAGGCGTTTACTTATTTTTATCTTTTCTGATATATTAAAATTAATTTTAGCCATGAATTCTCAGTTCTAATTTTAACAATCCTTATATTTGAAAAAACTATTGTTAAACGTAAACTATTTTTTTTAACATTGTTTTGTTGTTGGCGAGGGGATTCAATGCAAAAACATCTTCACGGAGAATCAAGAGAGATACCACTGTCTCATAGAAGATATCCAGTTGGACAAAAAAAATTAATTTTGAATAATATTCATTTATTTTATACTGCACATTCATATATGACTTATATATTTTTGTTCCCGATCAAAGGATAAATAATTTGATTAGTAACAATATCATGATCATACACTTTCTCTCTCTTGTATATACAAAAGACTTGTGCATCACTTTAGAAAGAAAGTTAAACGCATCATTTAAGAAATAACATTAGACGTATTATTTAAAGATTACAACCAACTTTCAGACTAATTTTTCAAAACAAGTAATGTATTTTCTAAATAAAATGTCAGGGGAAAAAAACTAGGATAAAAACATTAGAAAACGTATATGTATTCTATTAGGGAAACAAATGAGTTTGTTATGAAATATTGAATTTATGCGTAAAATCATCGAACTTAGTTGTTGAATTATTGAACTCGGTTTGTTCTTATATGTATATTGGATTTATTTGGAAAATTACTGGATTAATTTGTAGATTATATTTCCTAAACACTATTCCTAGTTTTTAAGAAGCAAAAGTTCCAATCAAGACATAATTTTATTTGACTACCCCGTGCTAAGAAAAAACTCTGTTTGCCGATTTGAGTGGTATGAAATAATAACATCTTTTCCATGTTGATTATTTCAAAAGCTTATAATTCTTGGATGAAAGTAGAGTGTGCTACTGTGCTGACATACTTTCCTGAAAGGTATCGCGTACTAAATATAAAACAACAAAAGTTTGTATTAAAATTATACGAGTTACAACGTTCTAAACGGATTGCTCCAAATTCTGGCATTTCTTTATATCCTCATACCATCATAAATCAATCGTTATATCATGACATTACTTATTTTTTTATATCCTTTTAAATAAGCTAGAACTTACTGTATTTATTGGGGATTTGGATCTTGATCTTGATCGAGATCTGCAAAAATAGAAACAAATGTATGCAATATCCAAGAATATGTTAATGATGAATAAAAGCACTAGATTCCACTTCAACTGGATGTGCCAAAATTGAACCCTAAAAAATAATTAAACCCTTTAGCAGCATCCAATTATATATAGCAGAAACACATTCAAATAAGGGAGATTGAATATAAAGTGTGATCAGCTTGAACGACTAAAGTATGTTGTAGCTCAATTGTTAATGTTCCAGTGAATTTATTTTCCAAACATTGCATGTTGCTAGAAGAAACATTCAATGATCTATAAAAACATAAACTGGTTTTAAAAACAGCATTTTAACAGACTTCAAGTATCAATTTACAAACTTTAATATAACCACCCTTCCTAGAAAATGACAATTCACAACAATATAGGAAACTGCGTGTGGAAGATGTCACGTAAAATCTAAATTGATATATATATATACTCATGAATAGTAGAAGTTGAAGACATACCTTTACTTTGACACAGAATGCACTTTCGATGTAGAATGAGAGCATGGTGAACTAGATCTCAACCGAGATTCAGGCTTAGGAGATTTGCTGCATGATGAATCACAAGAGATTATATTTAAAAAAAGTTGACAAATTCAATATTCATGGCGATTCTCGTATGATTGCAGTAATAATGATGTAACTTAATCTGAAACAAACCTTCTTCTCAAACTCCGCTCAGGGCAACGGCTAGTACTTCTTGAATTGGAACGACTACGGCTCCTGGAAGAGCTTCTTTTTGGGTTATACTCCTTAACCTGCAATAATTGAAAAAATCTCCAACAATTATAACATGTTGGCAAAACAAAAGGAAACTAGGGAACCACAAAGTTGTGCAGATACTGCCTACCCTTATATATCCTTGAGAAGATCCAATTTTTAACTCAGAGCCATCAAACCTTTTGATCCATTGATTTGGAAAGGGTTCTAGTTGACTGAAATTTTTTCCCAGTCAGTTATATGCATGTAACTTATGTTATAAGCCTTCGGTGCTCCGTCTTTCTTCTTCGTCTTCCTTCGTTTTGTCTCTGTTGCATTTTTGCTTTTCCTATTGATGCGCCGTCTTTTTCGACCTGAAAATATTATATCACATCCCAATACTTGCTTCCTACAATAGTGATGATTGATATGTCCTTGCATCACAAAGGCAGCAACTATGAAATCACGGTATAGATTTCCAACTATTTTCCAAAAAAAATTTATTTTTTATTTTCAAAAAAGTGAACTAGGTCTTTGAGTATTATTTAATTTTTCGATTTCATCTTTAGAATTTCAATACTATAGCCTGGAATGTGGATAGATTTTATTTTGTATGCATGTACAAACTGCAGTTTTTTAATATATTTTTTGAACAAAAGTTCTAAAGTGCTTTATTGCTGAGTGAATCAAATGTATACAGCATAGAGTGGGAAAATATGTACATATATTTACATCAAAATGAAAAACCAACAGCCATAAATGTTTTAATCTATCGGCCCAATGCCCAAACCCAATCTCTAGAATAACCCACCGCCTTATTTGTGTTTGCACAAAAAATGGACAAACACCTCAAAGTCGTATGATTTGGTAGATCTTATGTTGTTCTTAGTGGTTTGTGTGATTTATGCAAATATATGAAAAGCAGGGGCTAAACTGTAAAAAGACACGCAGATTTATAGTGGTTCAGCCAGAATGTGCCTATGTCCACTTTATATGTTATTTCTCTCCTCTTGTTTAGATTACAAGTACAAAGCTTTGATACAAGTAAAAGAAAGTTGTTTGAAAGTCCTCTCCGTGCTTGAGCTCTCAAACTTGTCTCTTTCTGTTGTACCCATGCCCCTCTATTTATAGAGTGAGGCTGGGGGTAGGGGTCTTGGATGTGCATAGCTGCTGGTGGGCCTGGGCGTGGCCTGGAACGTCTTGGTCCGGAAGCACTCTGGTTCGGCTATGCATGGAAGTGGAGTTTGGACCGGTAGTGATGTTGGCTCGGTGGTGAGGTTGGACCGGTAGGTGAGGTTGGTTCGGTATGTGAGGTTGGACCGGTAGGTGAGGTTGGACCGGTAGGTGAGGTTGGTTCGGTAGGGGAGGTTGGACCAGTAATGGGTGGAGTGTGTGTTGGTTTGGTAGGAGGTGGTTCGGCATCCTTGGTCTGGGGTGATGGTTCGGTAGGGGTTGGTCCGGCACCTTTGGTCCTGGGTGATGCTTCGGTAGTCACGAGGAAAGGGGTGGTTCGGTAGAGGCTTCTTGCTCTGATTCGGCATGCAGTGGAACAAGGACTGGTTCGGCTCTGCGTGGGAAGAGTGTTGGATCGGTAGGAGACGGAAACACGCCCAACATTTGCCCCCCAAAGTGGGGCATATGTCAGCATATGTCGCGCTTTGTTTGAGGCCTGTTAACTTGGAGGAATTCTTATCCGGTTCTGTGTGCCGAACCCATCGGTCCGGTTGTTGGTATTGGCCTATAAGTAGGGGCTTCAAGTTATGGTTCATTCCTTACCAAGAGGGATAGTCGAATCGGATTTCCACGCCGAATCAAACCTACTGCCGAACCGTGTTAGAATACCGAATCAGGTGATTTAGCCTTCCCTCGCCGAATGGCTCTCTTTTTTTTTTTTACCGAATGGGCTTATGTTTCGAACCATAAGTTAAACTCCAGACGTTATACACTTGCTTGTTTTATATTTCTACACCCTTCGTTCTGACAACGTGCTTTTCTGTGCTTGCAGATAAATGTCTCACAAAGTGGAAACCCGATCAGAGAAGAAGAGATCTACGGACAGAAGAGAATCTCCCATCGTGCCCCCAATTCAACCGAACCCAGAACGACATGGGCCCACCCCGAGATCGCTAGTGGACGGGTACGGTCCTCAGGAGCTTCTGAACTCACCACCTGATTGCTTCCCTAGCTCCCCCAAAGACGAGCAGCTTGATGTCATTTCTCGTTCTTTCGGGATTGACAGAACGCGTATGCTGTTTCCAACCAGGCTAAACAACTTGCCGACCAAGCCATCCAAATCTCCCAGCATGAGGCCGCATCCTGACAATTGAGGAAGACTATTGAAGAGGCCAGTAGGGCGGAGTTGCGGAGGATGGAGGCCGTCTGTAAGGAGCGGATTGACATAGCCATTGCCACGGTGGATGAGGTTCGGCAAGCGGACCTCGAGCGGGTAGAGGAACTATCGGGGAGACTTGAGGCTGCGGAGCTTGCTCAGGTCAAGTCGAAGGAGGAGAGGGAGGCGATGAGGAGGTCCCTTCAGGCCGACCGTTTACGGTATCGATCGGAGAGGGATGCTGTTGTTGCAAAGCTGCGGGCTTCTGAGGTCCGAATGAGGGAGTTTGAAGAGAACGAGGGGATGATGGATGGGATGCTCCAGGATATGTACCTCCGTACATGGAGGCAGGGTAACTTGTCCTGGATGGATGACTACCCCCGGGTTATGGCTAGGATCTGTCTCAGGGCTCTAGAGGAGGCCAAGGCTGAGGCGGATAAGGAGGGTGGTGTGGTCTTCAGGATGGATGTGGTTACCGCCCAGTTTACCAAGGAGGAGAAGGTGGCGGTGAAGGAGGGCATGCGGTTGCTTGCAGCTGAGGAGGCATGTGTGGAAGTGGAGGATGATGATCAAGATGATCAATGAGCAGATGCTGGTAAGTCTTCCCCTTTAGTCTTTCCGTTAACTTGGTTGTTTATCACTAATGAATTCTTTCCTTGATCGGATAGGCGGTCAACAGGACAAGGGTAAAGCTCCGATGTAGCCGGCTCCTAGACTTGACCCGGATATCTTTTTGCTTACTGAACATTGTTGTATATGTTAGTCTCAAAATAGCAACGTAACTTTTAGGTCGTAATTATGTTACTTGTAATAAACAACATTATCTTTGGTGTGTAATTTTCAAACTTAAGCTGATTCTGTCGTATTTGAATGCTTTTGTTATTTTGCCATGTTGTATGAGAAATATAGCTATGCATATGCTTGTAATTCAGTTGTGTTTGATGTCAAGTTCTTGCTTAAAACATAATTTCATGCCTTGCAATGCTAGTGTGATGTATGAATAAATTTTAGCCATGTATTTGTACACAAAAGAAGAAAATACCGCCTTTCATGTTGTAATTGTAGATGGCAGTTTTGAATGTCTTGTGTGACTGAGTATGGAATGCGGCCTAGTGTCCCGTTGTGGGTTCCGACTCCCATTAGCGAATGTCTCCTATTCCGTGTCCTGTACTTTAGGGATTGTTATAAAGGATAGGAGAAAAGTTTTTCAAATAAAATTGAAATATGAGAAATAGTAAAACTTCCAATCACGGAAGGCCTTCGATGTGCTTAAGTTCGTGGCAAACGGGCTTTGTAGTCACTTTCCCTAGCCGTGGGTCTTGGAGACATTTGTGACCCATCTTACACCTCCGCGGGGAGTTAATTCTTTTTTACCACAGCTGCACCTAAGACACATCGGAGCCGAGATCGCGCACAGTAACTACCCGGGCCATTATGGCCCGTAATCGTGGGTATTATTCGATTTACTGTGGCTGGCTAGCATGGGTGCCGATCGTCAACCGTGAACTGCCCCTGGCTGGCCACACCTTATGTTGGGGCTTATAGTCGGTTCACAGTTGCCGGCGAACCGAACGCCGTAATGAGTTTCCTCGGCTATAGTCGGCCTTCTCGGTGGCTTATAATCGGCTCATTACAGTTGGCTTTGAGGGCCGTCGCGAGCAATGAGTTAACCCGCAGCAGAGGGATGCCAGAGCAAAAGTGTCTCATTGGCGAGGGCATAGATTCGTATAGTACCTGTTAGGTCTTGTCCAGAAGAAGTCGCGCTGTGGAGCGTCTTGAATGGAAATGCTATTTGCACAGGATTTTGTTCAACAGAAAAGGATAAAGTTAACAAGCAGCCAAGATATAAAGGAACAAGTTAAAAAAGAGACAAGGTTTTTTTAAAGTGGTTCGGCACGAAAATGCCTACGTCCACCGATTCTCTTTGTTAATTCGCTTCATATGGGCAGTGCAAGTTAAGTAAAGTATCGACGAAGGTGTTGGATGTTCCATGCCCTCTGGAACACCTTCCCGTCCACTGTTGAAAAAATATAAGCTCCATTGTGGAGATCTTTATGAATTACATATGGTCCATCCCAAATTGGATCTAGTGCTCCGGGGCGAGGGAAGATTCGCTTGAGGACAAGATCCCCTTCTTGTAAGGTACGATGCTTGACTTTGGAGTTGTATTGTGCTGCCACTTTTTGCTTGTGGGCTGCTTCTTTGAGGACTGCATCATTTCTTCTCTCCTCAATTAGATCCAAAGACACGTGAAGGGGTTCTTCGTTCTCTTCTGGGTTATAGTGGATCCTACGGTGGGAAGGCACAATGGTTTCAACTGGGAGCATAGCCTCCGATCCGTATGCCAAAGAGAAAGGAGTATGCCCCGTTGATGTTCTGAAAGATGTGCGATAGGCCCACAGTGCCGTAGGGAGTTCATCCACCCAAGCGCCCTTTGACTTTTTGAGTTTCTTTTTTATTAGAGTTTTCAGAATTTTGTTGACGGCTTCGACTTGTCCGTTTGCCTGGGGATACGCTACGGATGAGAAGCTTTTGTGAATTCCGTGCTCTCGGCACTAGTTGGCGAATTCCTCGCTGTCAAATTGAAGTCCATTGTCTGATATGATTTTGAATGGGACTCCATACCTGCACAGAACATTTTTGATCAAGAAGTTAATAACTTTTGCTGAAGATACTTTATTCAGAGGTTCTGCTTCCACCCATTTGGTGAAATAGTCGACTGCCACTATAGCATATTTGGCCCCGCCTCGGCCCATTGGTAGCTCGCCGATTAAGTCAATTCCCCATACTGCAAAGGGCCATGGGCTGGTCATTTGAGTAATCTCAGTTGTTGGTAGCCGCGGAATCTTAGCAAACTTCTGGCATCTGTCACATTTTCTGACGAAATCTAAGGCGTCCTTGCTTAAGGTGGGCCAGAAATATCCATATCGGAGTATCTTTTTTGCTAAAGTTTGCCCTCCGGTGTGATCTCCGCAGCTTCCTTGATGAACGTTGGATAAGATTTCCTTGGCTTCCCTTCCAGCGACACACCTTAATAGGGGGTTAGAAAATCCACGCCGATAGAGGGTGTCCTCTTGTATTGTGTAGCGGGAAGCTTTCCTCAAGATTTTCTTGACTTCGTTACGCCCGTTGGGTAGTGTGCCACTTTGTAAGTAGTCTCGGATGGGAGTCGTCCAAGTTGCTTCTTAGGTTGCAGCTATCAGATTCACTTGCTCAAAACTTGGGGTCAGTTGCTTCGAGATGGCTACTGCTCCGGAAATATCGCCGTCTCTCACGCTTGCTTGCTTCGCCAATTCGTCGACCTCTCGGTTCTCTTCCCGAGGGATGCGTTTGACTAAGTAGTGGTCCAATCGACAGGGAAGTAACTTGGTCTTCTTTAAATATGCTATGAGTCGTTCTTCTCGAGCCTGGAATTCTCCTAGTATTTGATTAACAATAAGTTGAGAATCGCTATGAAGACACAAAGAATTGGCTCCGATTTCCAAGGCAAGTTCTAATCCAGCTATCACTGCTTCATATTCTGCATCGTTGTTGGTGGCAGCGAACTCCAACCTTATAGCATAGTGCAGCTTATTTCCCCTAGGAGTGATTATTACCACACCTGCCCTCGAGCCTTGTTCGTTTGACGCACCATCCACGAAGAGATTCCACTTGATGTTTTCTGCTATTTCTGATTGCTCCTTACTTTCGTTGGTAGTGAATTCTGCAATGAAATCGGCCATGGCTTGTCCCTTGATAGCGGTGCGAGGGTGATAGGTGATATCATACTGAATTAGTTCAATGCAACATTTAAGTAGTCACCCAGAAGTGTTGGGACGATGGAGTACCTGCCTCAGTGGTTGGTCGGTCAGAACTTTGATGGAATGGGACTGGAAGTAGTGGCGCAGTTTCCGTGATGTGATTAGTAAACAGTATGCTAGCTTCTCAAGTTTAGTATGTGGCATGCTATGTCAGGGGAGATTCCGGTCATGTCAGCATGTGACCATGCAAATACATCCAAGTTGTGGCGGAGAAAGTCAATGAGTTATTCCTTCAACTCTGTTTTTAGTTGGGACCCGATTTTCAATAGTCTACTCGAGTCATGCTTGTCTACAGATACAAACTCCATAGCCTCTGCAGGCTCGGCGGTTGCCTCCTCCTCCCTGTCCCTGGGGTCTAATTCATTGAAGGGATCGCTGGTATATCGAAGAGGAGGGGCTTTCTTTAGTTGCTATGCTTCCAAACTTTTTGTGCAGAGGGCAACCTCTACACTCTTCCCTTTATCCTTCTTGTGGTTTTTGCGAAGTTCAGTTACATAGCAGTCTCGAGCAACGTCCTGGTCTCCCTCTACTTCCCCTACTCCATTGTCCGTTGGAAATTTCATCTTTAGGCACTATGGGGCCAGGACAATTTGGAAGTCATACAGGGCTGGCCTTCCCAAGAAAGCGTTGTAGTTTCTTCCTTCTGATGTGTTCTTCAATCAAGTCCCGGAGATGATGGCATTCATTGGTATCATGCCCATGAGATTCATGGAAGCGGCAGAACTTTCCAGACTTCTGTGCATTATCTGATTCCTTCTTGTATGGTGGGCGTTCGTATCTAACTTCGCCTTGGGTGGCAAGGAAGATGTTTTTCGACGGTTTCATTCAAAGGAGTGTAAGTGTCAAATCTCGGTCCTGGCCGATATAGGCGCTTTTCTCCCTTCTTGCCCCCAGCATTGTCTCTAGAATCATTTCTTCGAATGTCCTTTGCTACAGCGGGCGCGTTGCTGTGAGTTGCCTTATTTTGTTGCCCTGACTGCCCCTCAGTGGCAGCGTCTTCAAGCCTCATATATTTCCCGGCTTCATGGAAGAAATCGGGTAAAGTAGCTGGTTTTTCTTTTGTTAGTCTTCTAGCGAATTTAGTATCCGGATGCACACCACTACAGAGGGCCATTAAAACAAGCTTCTCATTGGCATCTTGGACTGCGGCCGCTGCGGCATTGAATCGGGTTAAATATTGCTGTAGCTTCTCTCCAGGTTTCTGTTTGACGCTGGATAAGGAATTAGCGTCCTTAGGTTGTTCCACATGAATGCGGAACTGACTGATAAACTTTTCTTTCAACATTTCCCATGAGCTGATGGATCCCTGGGGTAGATGACAGAACCAGGAGGTAGCGAGATCTGCTAAGAAGAGTGGAAAGCATTTGCACAGTACTCCCTCTGTCGCTCCACTCATGAGCATATGTTGTGTGTATCTCTGTAAGTGTACAACAGGGTCGGAGGTTCCTTTGTAAGGTTCCATCGTTGGCATCTTCCATTCTCGGGGGGTGATAGCAATTTCGATATTGCGGGCGAAAGGGCTGGTTACCCTAGCGTCTATCCCTCGATCTCTTTGATCCCGTTGGACACACTCTCTGAACAAGCGTGCCATCCTTTCATCAGAATTTGGAGGAGATAGAAATGAGTTCGGTTCTGTTCTGTGGGATTGATTCCGTCCAGATGACCTGTAGGGATGGTACCGTCTATCATTCCTCATATTTTCCAGTGGCTACCTTTGGTCTTCTGGGAGCATGCTAGGGTCAGCTACAGTTGGCCCTTGCCTTGATCTTCCCCTGCTGGGTTCTGATCTAAGCACTTCCTCGGGTCCAACTTCGGGCTGGATTCTAGCTCGGCCCCGTTCATTGGCGTTTCCGTGGTTAGGCAGTACGACCGGCTCAGCTACAGCTGACCTCCGCCCGGTACCTCCCCCGTTGGGTTTGGTTCCAAGCGTTTCCTCAGGCCTAACTTTGGGCTATGCTCGATCTCGGCTCCTACCATGGCTGCTTCTGCCGTTAGCTCCTTCGAAGAAGGAAGATCTTTGTTGTCTTTGAGATCCTCCAGACTGGGACTCACCCCATGACTCAGTGTTGCGTTTGGACTCTTCAGCATCCCTTAAGCATGACATGAGATGGTCCACCAAGGCTTCCTGTTGGGACGTGAAGCGGTTAGTTACTTCAGCCACATCCCTGTCTAGATCTGCCCTAGTAATTGCTGCAGGCTGTTCTGCGGCAGGAGTGGTCGGATTTGCCCGACCTTCATTTGGTACTGCTGCTGGAGGGGGACGATTTACTTGATCTGTGTCCACTGGATCTGGAAGACTACTGGTTGCGATGTTTTTTTTTCTTTGTTAACATCTTTCTTCTGCTTGGGAGGCATGTTTTCCAAGCGATGAACGATGTTGTTAGGAAAAAGGTTAAGTGGAAGAAGCTGAAGCTTCGATCTTCTAGTTCTCAGTGAAAGCACCAAAAATGTTTGCACAAAAAATGGACAAACACCTCAAAGTCGTATGATTTGGTAGATCTTATGTTGTTCTTAGTGGTTTGTGTGATTTATGCAAATATATGAAAAGCAGGGGCTAAACTGTAAAAAGACACGCAGATTTATAGTGGTTCAACCAGAATGTGCCTACGTCCACTTTATATGTTATTTCTCTCCTCTTGTTTAGATTACAAGTACAAAGCTTTGATACAAGTAAAAGAAAGTTGTTTGAAAGTCCTCTCCGTGCTTGAGCTCTCAAACTTGTCTCTTTCTGTTGTACCCCTGCCCCTCTATTTATAGAGTGAGGCTGGGGGTAGGGGTCTTGGATGTGCATAGCTGCTGGTGGGCCTGGGCTGATGTGATTTGGCCTGGCACGTCTTGGTCCGGAAGCACTCTGGTTCGGCTATGCATGGAAGTGGAGTTTGGACCGGTAGTGATGTTGGCTCGGTGGTGAGGTTGGTTCGGTGGTGAGGTTGGACCGGTAGGTGAGGTTGGACCGGTAGGTGAGGTTGGTTCGGTATGTGAGGTTGGACCGGTAGGTGAGGTTGGTTCGGTAGGGGAGGTTGGACCGGTAATGGGTGGAGTGTGTGTTGGTTCGGTAGGAGGTGGTTCGGCATCCTTGGTCTGGGCTGATGGTTCGGTAGGGGTTGGTCCGGCACCTTTGGTCCTGGGTGATGGTTCGGTAGTCACGAGGAAAGGGATGGTTCGATAGAGGCTTCTTGCTCTGATTCGGCATGCAGTGGAACAAGGACTGGTTCGGCTCTGCGTGGGAAGAGTGTTGGATCGGTAGGAGACGGAAACACACCCAACAATTTGGAAATATAATTCAGGTCGTTCACGCTATGTACTTTAATCATC
This sequence comes from Allium fistulosum, assembly GCA_030737815.1. Classification (NCBI taxonomy): domain Eukaryota; kingdom Viridiplantae; phylum Streptophyta; class Magnoliopsida; order Asparagales; family Amaryllidaceae; genus Allium; species Allium fistulosum. Next base: position 191,302,672 of record CM060904.1, read on the forward strand.
TCTAGTGAAAGTCTAAAAACCAAAAAAATGGAGAGACGCCACCTTCTCAAACGTCTGAAAATTCATGAAGAAATCACTATTGCATCTCCCTCCTCTTCAAACTATACAATTGTCATAACTGTGTACAATAGTTGTTCTATTTTCCATAGCACAAAATTAGAAAAATCACACCTTTCTAGTTAAAAACTTTGACTGACTTCATATTTATTTTGATGGTTTATGTTAACCACTCTGACTTTCTTTATGTTTATATTTAATATGAAATAATGAGACTTCTAAAGCAATTTCAAGCTTATGCAGCTTTGCTTTTTATATATTTTGACCGTTACATGGATTTTTATGGAGAATTCAAATGAGAAATTAAATAGAAAAGGTGGGTTCTTTCATGAAATACCCGTGGGTTATTTCCAATTTTAAAAGAGAGAAGCATATAATTTTGTTCCAAGTTAATATATTTTCAATGATATTTCAACATTTAGTTTTTTGTTGGAACTATACATCCCTATGGTGGATGTATGTAGGTTTTCAAAAAATTTGTATCTTATTACGTATTTGATTTTTGGAATTATAAAATTACATTTTACTCCTTTTTGCCCATCTTGAATAAGAAATGAATTTTTGGGTAATGAAGAATCATTCTTGTTTTGCATATAGAATGCTTTCAACACGCACATACACACAAACAAGATACAATCACCACTACAAGCCGCAATTGAAAATGGAGTTAATGCCTGAACCACCACAATTGAAGACAAGAAAAATCAAACTTACCGATATGATTTGTTTTTCCTAATAGCAAAAAATGACTATTGAAATATAAGAGATGGAAAAAATGAACTAGATGTGCCTGGTCAAATACAGTCAGAATATATTTCTATTATGACAATTCTAGAAAATAAATACGATGTACACTTACCAAAAAGAAAATTCTATCATTGAATTTATAAGTATTAACAATCAAATCCTATTGGAATTAAATAAATTAATTTTCTTGGGTATATATATGTACAGAACAACATATGATAGGTATATATAATATTTATTATCTTTCAAATAAAATATAGACTGCAACTATAATAGAGGAAGCTTCTACTCACATAAATAAAATTAAGGGTTTTAGAGATGCTAAAAAATTCATTTAGCATTATTCCTTAGTGTTAGCATATGACTAAACTATAATTAATTGTTGATTGAGTTTGGCAGACATAACATATCACACTATATTGGCCATGGTTTTATCAATTGCAGACTATGGGTCATCAACATTAATAGTTTTTATACGGTCACTGTTTTTGAAAAAAAAATTAAAAAAATGGTAGATTCAACAACCCTAACACAATTTGAATTTTAGAAGAAAGAAAACCAAATATTTACACCAACTTACAGTTTAGCGGAGAATGCAAATATTCACACTTGCTGGGGCATGGATCCCTATACAGTGGATGTAAGAGATGGATGTACCCGAACTTTTTTCGTGGAGCAAGCCTCGCTTTTACCTGGAAAATGTTCCTCACCCAAAGGCCATCTTGGCCTCAAATCCAACTATGCAACAACATACACAACAAAACAAAGTTACTTGAAGATTAAACGGGTTATTGAATATAATTACAAGGAATACAAAATCAAATTGTGCTAATTTATTTTAACAAAATTTCATGTAGTGCTAATTTATTTTAACAAGTTTATGGAAACAACATATACATTGTAGATGCCGTTACATTGTAGACTAAAAATTGTGGTTGTAGAATTGAGCATAGGTAATCTAAGTGTCATATCCATATTAGTCATTCATATTAGTCATTCGTATTTGTATGTGATAACATATATGAGAGTGATAAGATTAATACAAACCACACAACCTTCTGATTCATCGGCCGATGGTGGAGGATCGTATCTTCCTAAGATGAAATTTTCTATACCAGCCCAAGCAACCATTAACCTGGTATCAGAGTTTACATAATTAGCACTACAAAAATTCCAATTGTTCATAAATTGTTTTCTTGGCTAGTGAAAACCTCAGATGTTTAATCCTAACAAACCAGAATATATATACAATGGACTAGGATCCAATATTCTATCAGTTAGCGGAATTAGGAAATTCGGTGATAAAATATCTAAATAAATATGTGTTTATATAGCTAATGAAGTTTTAACCTAGAAAATTCCATCGAATTTAGATGAAGTTTGTTGTTGACTGTAATATGCAAACTGTATATAAAAAGCTAAAATGTGTATTTGTTCGAAACAAAATACATACACAGATATATACGTACATACACATATACATATATTACTTTTTGTCTAAAAGAAATTATCAAAGAAATCAGATGATTATGTACATATAGTTTATTGGAAATAAACAGCAAATTCTGATTCAACTTTATTGTTTAACTCATAACATCAATTTTTACATTATCAAGTTTTAACATTAATCTCCAGTTAATATTTGATCAAAGAATTTAGGAGGATTTTGGATATCTATCCGTATCTGTGGATATATTTGAACAATTTTGTAAGAAACAGCTCAACTTTTGGCTTAGATCTTGCTATTTGAAAGACTTATCCAGTTATAAGAAAACAAAGTGAACTAAAATCTATGTAATCATACTCCAATCATTTTGAGTTTCGAAAAAATTTACTGTTTAAAAATTTACGTATATTTTTTTCCAATTTGGAAATAACCCCAAATACGCACTATAGTCATTTCATATTTTAAAAAAAGATTGAATCATTCTTATCGTTGTGAAGCCACTATTCACAATATCAATCTTTCTAACTCAAGTCCAAAATAAAATCGATTATCCCTTTATGAATTTTCATGGTCTGCTTTGTCGACCTCTTCTTCAGTCATTCTCAGTAATTTTTCTTCACTACTTT